>OX326960.1:2142500-3342500 GCA_946800325.1 Luzula sylvatica | reverse complement strand
AACCACAAATTCAAATTCAAATTCAAATTAAAAAAGTAAATAATTTACTCATTTTTTTTTTAATTTGATTGTTACATTTGCATAACTTGATCTAAATAAAAGATTCAAGCGGGCTATAATCTAAATAATATTAGCCAAATCATTAGTTGAAATGATCAATGTATGTCACGGATACACATGTATGTCGGCCAAAATAAAATGAGGCCAAAAATTGATCAAATTGAAAGTAGCTCAATTAACAGAAAAAGATTATCAAATGATTCTACTAGAGAATATGAGATTTGGATCTGAGACTCAAATAAATCAATATAAGCCTAAATCAATGACACACATACTATGAATAAAATAACCAATAAAATAACCAAATAAATAAAACAATGAAATAATAAATAATTATTTAAATAAACAATATGAATAAAATTATAGACAAGCAAGGATGTAGCCGCGCAGTTATGCCACTGCTGCTCTAAAAATATATTAACGCCCTTTTGTGCAGGATAATTTCGTTTCTCCATCTCCAAGGTTCTACACCTCGAGAGCTCATCTCGTATCCGTTCCGTAAGCACAGTCGAGAACGGATGTTCCTCACTTCGAAAGAAATGAAGCCGTACACCGAATTTTTAACCAAGTTAATAATGATATGTGTCATTGTTTGGAGAGAAAGAACTATATTGTTTTGTCTTATTTCTTGAGGAGAAAATTGGAACACTATAGTATATATCCTCTTTGTTACCATGGTTTTATTTTTATATATATCAGGAGAGAGAGAGAGAGAGAGAGAGAGAAAAAATGCATTTATTTCTATAAAAGAAACCGAAATTGTCATGGCTCCATATATTAATATTGGACCATTAATTCTTTATTTCTTGTAACTTCCGATTCATATTTCCCTTCATATTTTGTAATAATTAAAATATGGTATTAAAATATAATTCTCTATCTTTATAATGCATGCCATATGCATAAGACAAAATATCCAATAATTAATATTGGATCAAATATATAAAGTTTTAAAATTTAGTATTATTTATAATAAAATAATATAACAAGTTTCCTATAAACAAGGGGATTCCTAACATGCTTCTTCATGAGGACGAGGTCTGATTAATCCATTTTTGCACTTGTATTAAGGTTTATGTAATGTATTTTCGCATATTTATTAAATTGGTTGTGCATTATGTAGTCATTTTCTCATTTATATTGGTTAATTAGTTAATGATGGTGAGATCTCCATTAGTTTTTGTGAATCCAAATTTTCATTTTTCTTTTTAAATATTTATCAATTAAGCCCTCGGGTCAAGTAATGACAGAAAAGTTCAATATTATTTCCTTTTTCGATTTTGATCTGTGATTTGCAACTTGTTCAGAAATAGTTAATCTTTCTCTATGTGTTAGTTGCGAGGGTTTTAAGTCTAGATTTTTTGAATTATATTTTAAATTAAATTATATTTTAAATTGGGTTTTATATCTTCTTTTTTGGTTTTGTCTGTTTAGATTTTGGAATACATGAGAGCATACTTCTCATGTTTCTGGGGTTAATTGAATATTATAAAAAAAATTATAATATTTTTATACAACTACTCATTTATTAGCTCAAATGGATTTTGGATGTGTAGATTTTTTGACTACTTGAGAGCATACCCTTTTTTTTTTTATATATTTTGGCTTGGTAACATTTTTGAAAGGAAATACTCATTTGACGTGCAGAAAATTAAAAAGATTTTTTTATTACTTTTCTGTTCTTTTTACAAGGACCAAATCGTTTAACCATTTCACCCCTAAAACAAGTAGAAAATATCAAGTTCACGATGTGGGAGGAAAGAATTTGCTTTTTATTTCTTTTCTGTTTTTTTTTTAAGTCAAATGATTCAAAGAGATAAATAAGTACAATTCCGGGTATGCCCTTTTCTTTAAATTTGGTAACCTGCTGGATACCAAATTTAACCTACTGATTAAGTTTAACCGGTTTCTCAAGTTATTGTGGGCCCTAGTATCAAAAGAAATGAACGGTCAGAACATTATTGGTGTATGGAAGAAATGCTCATATTTATTACATAATTTACATTGAGGTCATATACAGTACCCCTCATTTCCCTCACACCTCCTCTATCCCCTAATTAATGGTTAACGGTCAGAACATTATTGATAATTATTTTCCTAATTATTTTGTAGTACAACATTGCTCTAAATTGTATTCTCCTAATTATTTTTTATCTAAATTCATGTTAATTATTTTCCTAATTAACCATTAATTAGGGGATAGAGGAGGTGTGAGGGAAATGAGGGGTACTGTATATGACCTCAATGTAAATTATGTAATAAATATGAGCATTTCTTCCATACACCAATAATGTTCTGACCGTTCATTTCTTTTGAGACTAGGGCCCACAATAACTTGAGAAACCGGTTAAACTTAATCAGTAGGTTAAATTTTGTATCCAGCAGGTTACCAAATTTAAAGAAAAGGGCATACCCGGAATTGTACTTATTTATCTCTTTGAATCATTTGACTTAAAAAAAAAACAGAAAAGAAATAAAAAGCAAATTCTTTCCTCCCACATCGTGAACTTGATATTTTCTTCTTGTTTTAGAGGTGAAATGGTTAAACGATTTGGTCCTTGTAAAAAAAACAGAAAAGTAACAAAAAAATCTTTTTAATTTTCTGCACGTCAAATGAGTATTTCCTTTCCAAAAGGTTACCAAGCCAAAATATAAAAAAAAAAGGGTATGCTCTCAAGTAGTCAAAAAATCTACACATCCAAAATCCATTTGAGCTAATAAATGAGTAGTTGTATAAAAATATTATATATTTTTTTATAATATTCAATTAACCCCAGAAACATGAGAAGTATGCTCTCATGTATTCCAAAATCTAAACAGACAAAACCAAAAAAGAAGATATAAAACCCAATTTAATTTTTTCAAATATTTTCAAAAATGATAAAAAAATATTATAAATTATTTTAAAATAATTATATTTGAGAAAAACTAAAACATATTGTATAAAAATATTATAAAAAAATGTAATCTGTTTTTTCAAATTAACACACTGAGAATACGATCTTATAGTTAAATGTAATAATTTCTTGTACAAACTATTTTTGAAAATATGATTTTTGTTTCGAAACAAAATAATTTTAGATATATTATTTTATAAAATATGAATATTTTTTAGTAGGTGCACATTTATTTTTGAAATCAAATATGATTTTCTAAGATTTAACAATGAAATGTAGTATTTTTTTATTTATATATTTTTAATAGAGTGAAGATTGTAATTTGAAAATTATTGTGACTATTATCGTAATTACAAACTCATTGTGTCTCTAAAGTCTAAAAAAAAAATTCCCTGTTCTGATTTCCTTTTAAAAGCCCAAGCGTACAAACAAAACCGGACATATCTTTAAGAAGTTTTAGTACCACCGTTTTAAAATTGCCTTGCACGCCAGAGAAGCTATTATAAATATGGAGGTTAGTAGCATTAGCAACTCATACCTTTCTCGGCCTTTTGGCTAAGATCAAGTGTAGTATCTGTTCTTATCAGTTTAATATCTGATATGTGGACCATGCGTCCACAACGATATTAAATTTATTTTTCTTGGGGGAGGGTCCATCACGGTAGCTTGCTACTGGGACCCTCACGCGTCACCCTGGCGTTGCACTACTGCTTGGGCTGGCACACCCCTATCAATTTAAGCTGAAATTTTTTAGGAACAAGAGGACTTTCATGATTTATGTTATGAATTTAGTATTGAACAATAGATATCCCTTTCATATTTGTATACTGTGTATTTCTCAGTTCTTTTTAATTTATGTAGATGACGATATGTGCAGTTTTAGCAATTTGAATTTCTACAAGGACCTTCATGCATAATCTGGAAACTGGCAAATGAGAATTGCAAATTTGCAATTGCGTAGGGGTTGACGAATCTTCACTCTATTTTTCTATTTTGAAATTAATTACGTTTTTGGAAAGATTTAAGACCGGAATTTTGTTAGAAAGCATTTTTTAAATTTTAAAAAGTTTTTACGTATAATTTTTTTGATTTGTGTTATAGTTGAAGCTCAAGTCGTTTCAGAAAATCATATATGATTTTGTACGTGAGAAGTATATTTCGAGTTCTTGCACATTCCCTTTCTAATTATATCGGTTAGTATATAAATTCAATCCTGAAATATCATGTATACTCCTACAAAAATGAAATATCATATGTTTATTCTCTACTAAAATTCTTTAAACTAGAATTTGTTCTTTCCCATCCATCTTTTAATATAAAATGTTTATAAATATTTTGAATGAAATTAAAACTGAAGTATATAAACATATTTTATATTTTTGTAGGAGTAAAATAATGACGTCATGTGCTTTATAGGGGAATTCATTTGGTTTTCATATTTTGAGATTTTGTAGGGCATTAATAATATTTCTTAACTTGTAGGGATATATATAAACTTAAAGAAAACATTTTTTTAATATTCTCGTCAATAAGGTTACCAAGCGAAAATAAAAACTAATAAACAGAGACGAAAGTCTATTCCAAAAATCTACACAAAAAGATTAGTAGTTGTTGAAAGGCTTGCCGATTCGTATTGCTCGCATCCTTGTGTCCATACCTATCCGAGAAAAAAATAATATAATCTTTCTAAGTACATAGAATTATTGTAAACAATTTGGGGACCTTTTTGCAATAATATACAGGGACCTTTTTGCAAATTTTGCTGGAAACAGTAAAATACCTGATTGTACTTCGCGGCGCGACAGGTCACCATTTGTGGAAAGCAGTGAGCATGAATTGGGGACGATGGAGACAGTCTATTTTCATATACACCCGCAACAACCCTACGAAAACGAGAAACAATTAAGACGCTACAAACAAACAAAGAAATAAATTAAGGTTCATCAAATATGTGCGGCAAATATCGTATATATACAGGGACCTTTTTGCAAAATTTGCTGGAAACAGTAAAATACTGAAAAAGAAAAGAAATCGATTCCGGTACCTCTACAACCACTCGAGACAGCTTCTTAATTCCTGCACGGATATTTTCACCAAGAGGTACCGATCTCTCTTAATATTGTCGTGAATCCAAGGAAAGGACCTGGGACTTCAAATGCAAAACAAGACGTGTTTAATCATTACATGATTCCGGTACTAATTACAATAAGATGTATTACAGGGACCTTTTGGCAATTTTTGTTGAAAATAATAAAATACCTGATTACATCATTTGTGGAAAGCAGTGACCTGGAATTGGGCACGCGGACCAGATATGCCGTTATTGTGGTGAGTTCGCTGATCTAGACCCGTCCTATTTTCATATTCACCCCTAACAAACAAACAAACTAAGGCTCAGAGAGAGAGAGAGAGAGAGAGAGAGAGAGAGAGATTATACCTAAAGAGAATTCGAACTGGACATCTCCATTTGGATCACGAAGCTCTTTGGGGGACACTATTTAGCAATGCTCCTGGTCAAAAGATTTAAGCCTGAGAAAAACAATAACATTTAAATTATTTCGCAACTAACCCCAAAAAAAAATCACAAATTACGAAATTGGTACCTTGAAATCTTGAATCGCTGATCTAGACCCGTCCTATTTTCATATCCACCCCTAACAAACAAACAAACTAAGGCTCAGAGAGAGAGAGAGAGAGAGAGAGAGAGAGAGAGAGAGAGAGATTATACCTAAAGAGAATTCAAACTGGACATCTCCATTTGGATCACGAAGCTCTTTGGGGGGCTCTATTTAGCAATGCTCCTGGTCAAAAGATTGAAGCCTGAGAAAAACAATAACATTTAAATTATTTCGCAACTAACCCCAAAAAAAAAATCACAAATTACGAAATTGGTACCTTGAAATCTTGAATCGCTGATCTAGACCCACCATTCACCATTTGCGGAAAACTGACTTGGAATCGGTGCAGACCAGATTTTACGTTATTTTGGTGACGTGTCCATTTGTAGTGAGGCTTGGGCCCACCATTCACCATTTGAGGAAAGCTGACTTGGAATCGGTGCGGACCAGATTTTACGTTATTTTGGTGAGGTGTCCATTTGTCGTGAGGCTTGGGCCCACCATTCACCATTTGAGGAAATCTGACTTGGAATCGGTGCGGACCGGATTTTACGTTATTTTGGTGAGGTGTCCATTCACCATTTGAGGAAAGCTGACTTGGAATCGGTGCGGACCGGATTTTCCGTTATTTTGGTGAGGTGTCCATTTGTCGTGAGGATTGGGCCCACCATTCACCATTTGAGGAAAGCTGACTTGGAATCGGTGCGGACCAGATTTTACGTTATTTTGGTGAGGTGTCCATTTGTCGTGAGGCTTGGGCCCACCATCGAACATTTGAGGAAAGCTGACTTGGAATCTGTGCGGACCGGATTTTACATTATTTTGGTGAGGTGTCCATTTGTCGTGAGGCTTGGGCCCACCATTCACCATTTGCGGAAAGCTGACTTTGAATCGCTGCGGACCGGATTTTACGTTATTTTGGTGAGGTGTCCATTTGTCGTGAGGCTTAAGCCCACCATTCACCATTTGAGGAAAGCTGACTTGGAATCGGTGCGGACCAGATTTTACGTTATTTTGGTGAGGTGTCCATTTGTGGTGAGGCTTGGGCCCACCATTCACCATTTGAGGAAAGCTGACTTGGAATCGGTGCGGACCGGATTTTACGTTATTTTGGTGAGGTGTCCATTTGTCGTGAGGATTGGGCCCACCATTCACCATTTGAGGAAAGCTGACTTGGAATCGGTGCGGACCAGATTTTACGTTATTTTGGTGAGGTGTCCATTTGTCGTGAGGCTTGGGCCCACCATTCACCATTTGAGGAAAGCTGACTTGGAATCGGTGCGGACCGGATTTTACATTATTTTGGTGAGGTGTCCATTTGTCGTGAGGCTTGGGCCCACCATTCACCATTTGCGGAAAGCTGACTTTGAATCGGTGCGGACCGGATTTTACGTTATTTTGGTGAGGTGTCCATTTGTCATGAGGCTTGGGCCCACCATTCACCATTTGAGGAAAGCTGACTAGGAATCGGTGCGGACCAGATTTTACGTTATTTTGGTGAGGTGTCCATTTGTCGTGAGGCTTGGGCCCACCATTCACCATTTGAGGAAAGCTGACTCAGAATCGGTGCAGACCAGATTTTACGTTATTTTGGTGAGGTGTCCATTTGTCGTGAGGCTTGGGCCCACCATTCACCATTTGAGGAAAGCTGACTCAGAATCGGTGCAGACCAGATTTTACGTTATTTTGGTGAGGTGTCCATTTGTCGTGAGGCTTGGGCCCACCATTCACCATTTGAGGACAGCTGACTTAGAATCGGTGCGGACCAGATTTTACGTTATTTTGGTTAGGTGTCCATTTGTCGTGAGGATTGGGCCCACCATTCACCATTTGAGGAAAGCTGACTTGGAATCGGTGCGGACCAGATTTTACGTTATTTTGGTGAGGTGTCCATTTGTCGTGAGGCTTGGGCCCACCATTCACCATTTGAGGAAAGCTGACTTGGAATCGGTGCGGACCGGATTTTACGTTATTTTGGTGAGGTGTCCATTTGTCGTGAGGCTTGGGCCCACCATTCACCATTTGCGGAAAGCTGACTTTGAATCGGTGCGGACCGGATTTTACGTTATTTTGGTGAGGTGTCCATTTGTCGTGAGGCTTAAGCCCACCATTCACCATTTGAGGAAAGCTGACTTGGAATCGGTGCGGACCAGATTTTACGTTATTTTGGTGAGGTGTCCATTTGTCATGAGGCTTGGGCCCACCATTCACCATTTGAGGAAAGCTGACTCAGAATCGGTGCGGACCAGATTTTACGTTATTTTGGTGAGGTGTCCATTTGTCGTGAGGCTTGGGCCCACCATTCACCATTTGAGGAAAGCTGACTCAGAATCGGTGCGGACCAGATTTTACGTTATTTTGGTGAGGTGTCCATTTGTCGTGAGGCTTGGGCCCACCATTCACCATTTGAGGAAAGCTGACTCAGAATCGGTGCAGACCAGATTTTACGTTATTTTGGTGAGGTGTCCATTTGTCGTGAGGCTTGGGCCCACCATTCACCATTTGAGGACAGCTGACTTAGAATCGGTGCGGACCAGATTTTACGTTATTTTGGTTAGGTGTCCATTTGTCGTGAGGATTGGGCCCACCATTCACCATTTGAGGAAAGCTGACTTGGAATCGGTGCGGACCAGATTTTACGTTATTTTGGTGAGGTGTCCATTTGTCGTGAGGCTTGGGCCCACCATTCACCATTTGAGGAAAGCTGACTTGGAATCGGTGCGGACCGGATTTTACGTTATTTTGGTGAGGTGTCCATTTGTCGTGAGGCTTGGGCCCACCATTCACCATTTGCGGAAAGCTGACTTTGAATCGGTGCGGACCGGATTTTACGTTATTTTGGTGAGGTGTCCATTTGTCGTGAGGCTTAAGCCCACCATTCACCATTTGAGGAAAGCTGACTTGGAATCGGTGCGGACCAGATTTTACGTTATTTTGGTGAGGTGTCCATTTGTCATGAGGCTTGGGCCCACCATTCACCATTTGAGGAAAGCTGACTCAGAATCGGTGCGGACCAGATTTTACGTTATTTTGGTGAGGTGTCCATTTGTCGTGAGGCTTGGGCCCACCATTCACCATTTGAGGAAAGCTGACTCAGAATCGGTGCGGACCAGATTTTACGTTATTTTGGTGAGGTGTCCATTTGTCGTGAGGCTTGGGCCCACCATTCACCATTTGAGGAAAGCTGACTTAGAATCGGTGCGGACCAGATTTTACGTTATTTTGGTGAGGTGTCCATTTGTCGTGAGGCTTGGATCCACCATTCACCATTTGCGGAAAGCTGACCTGGAATCGGTGCGGACCGGATTTTACGTTATTTTGGTGAGGTGTCCATTTGTCGTGAGGCTTGGGCCCACCATTCACCATTTGAGGAAAACTGACTTGGAATCGGTGCGGACCAGATTTTACGTTATTTTAGTGAGGTGTCCATTTGTCGTGAGGCTTGGGCCCACCATTCACCATTTGCGGAAAACTGACTCAGAATCGGTGCGGACCAGATTTTACGTTATTTTGGTGAGGTGTCCATTTGTCGTGAGGCTTGGACCCACCATTCACCATTTGCGGAAAGCAGTGACCATGAATCGGGCAAGCGGGCCAGATGCGCCGTAATTATGGTGAGGTCGACTATTCTCCAATTTGCCCCTCATCAAGTAACCTAGAATCATCACAAAATATAAAAAATCAAATTTTTTAATCATTACATGATATCGTTACTAATTACAATAATGTATATTACTGGAACCTTTTTGCAAATTCTGCTGAAAACCCTAAGTGTAACGGATAATTAGGCAGGGGCAAAAACGTCTTTCCAAAACTTGGGGGATTCAGGCAAATAAAACGAGACTAGGGAGAGACGAGACACCGAGCATGAGCCTTCAATTAGGAAGGGGCAAGAACGTCTTTCCAAAACTTGGTTGATTCAGGCAAATAAAACGAGACTAGGGAGAGATGAGACAACGAGCATGAGCCTCCAATTAAGCAGGGGCAAAAACGTCTTTCCAAAACTTGGGTGATTCGGGCAAATAAAACGAGACTAGGGATCGACAAGGCACCGAGCATGAGCCTCCAATTAGGCAGGGGCAAAAACGTCTTTCCAAAACCATGCAGTGCGAAAAAACCATGGCTCCAGGGCCGGTGAACGGAGGAAGAGTATTAAGCAAGATCTGATTCCAGGCGGAGCGGTTTCGTGTAAACGGGTACAAGCGTAACGGATAATCCAGAGCCGGTGAACTGAGTAAGGGTATTAAGCAAGCTCTGATTCCAGGCGGAGCGGTTTCGCATGAACGGGTACGAGCATAACGGATAATCCAAGACCGAAGAAACGCTTCAACTGAGACAAATGAGACCATCCACTCTTCGGATTGCTTAGGCTGTGCGAGAATTGAGACGATCCACAGGCCATTGAGGAAACATTTAATCCATCTGCCCCCCTAAACATAAAAATTGCAATATGCTATTAAAAAAAAGCCTATGTTCTAAAAATTCAAAATCACATTTAAGCATAACCAAACAAACCTGAATTTTGGCCTTTCCATGATCCGGATCCGCGAGGCTAACGGGTTTACGGAAGCATCAACCCATGCCAGCTCATCAATCGAATCAACGAGTGTTAACAGATTCGTCTATTGGGTGCAGGATTTGACTGAGAAAAGGCAAGCCTCACTTCACGCATAATTGCAACAGGGTAGGCACGAGAATAGGCACAGCCAAATGAATCCTTTCGACCGAATTACAACCACACAGTATATTTTGAATCCACCACTTTCCACTTTCCAGCTGGCACAACACTCCTTCTAGAACATCCAAGTAGAAGCAGCAGAGGGATCCACCAAAAGCATCAAATTCAAAAGTATCCTGCATCATTAATATTCTTCTTAGAATTAACAAATTCTTTTTTAAGCTGAGAAATAAGAAATCAGATTTGTACGTACCTGTTCCTGTACCGTAATGCCCGACAAAATATTGTCATGACAAAATTGAGAACCCACCTGTCGGTACAGGATTCGATAAATAGGCATGAAGCTTTTCGTTCGACGCTTTTGTTGTGAGGCAAAGATTTGCAATTTGATAGGTACAGGATTCGATAGGTACAGGGATCAGATCTGTTCTCGTACCACCATCCACCTTTTCACTTTGCCCACGATCGACCTCTTTGGCTTCTGAAAATTTGACGAGTTGGTATTTTGCAATTTGGTCCTTGTAAAGGTGTTTAATTAATTACTTTGTGAAAAGTAGTGTGTACCTCTATTTCGCCATTTTTTGGGTCCTTCTAGAAGAAATGCAGCTTGCCGAGAATCCCAAAAGAAGGCAAACTAGGAGGACCACAATATATACAAGTAACCTGCAAATTAATAAAACAACAATAATTTATTTTTATTCAGAAATTTAGGAAACAAAAAGGTCCTATGTTATTCATGTTTAAATTGCACAAAACACCCTTTATTATCAAAAAATGCAGAAACAAAGCCTCGCTCTTTATTATTAAAAATTGCAGAAACAAAGCCTCTAAATAATGTAGGGGAATTTTTGCAAAGTACCATTTTTTCTTCTGTGTTAACTTAATGAAAATAAACTTGGCTGTATGAGAGAGAGAGAGAGAGAGAGAGAGAGAGAGAGAGAGAGAGAGAGAGAGTATACCCATAAGCCAGTCATCAACTCCACAGTTTGCCTCCTCAGACTGAGGTTCTCGTCAAACTCGCCAACTGGACCCAACGTATTGACTCGACCAAACCAATTTCAAAGCGTCGTATTGGCTCGATCGAGCAATTTCAACCACCTGAAAGTTTATAGAATGAAAATTGAATTATATCAACACACAAAAAACGGTAAGTAATATTAAAATCGTACCGTTCATTCCTGAGGGCTGCCTAATAGGCGGCCCTCAAACCACCCCCCATCATCCTGTACATGTGTGGCCGTACCGGCAAGTACGGCCCGCAATACCGACTAGTTGGGATCTCCAACCACCTCATCGCCGCATCTAGCGCATCCACTTTTGTTTCACTTTCAGTTCGTAGAGGTGGAATCCCATACGAAGTAGCCGCCACATGACCCGTGTTCAGTACAATCCAAGGATGACCTGTACCGACCAAATTCACGAAAACGCCATTACCAGTATCAGTACCGTTACCGAATAAACTTAATAATTCAAAAAAAAAAACGTACTGAGAATTCCCTCGACGCTGACTCTGGCGAAGGCGTCCCTCCGAAGCATCTTGCTGAGAAGATCCCGCGCGGCATAAGAAAGTGAGGAATATTCCTCGGCGCTGAAATCGATCTCGCCAGCGGTACGGATCGCTTCAAAGACGGCCTCGGAAGACGTGCCTTTGAAGGGGAGACGGCCGAGAAGGAGGAGGTGGAGGAGGATGCCCATGCTCCAAATGTCGACTTTTTCGTTATAGGTTCGGCCTTCCTCCAAAACCTCCGGCGCCATGTACACTGGCGTGCCGTACTTATAACCACTCAGTCCACCACCTGTTCAAAACAAAATTAAATATTGACAATTGACGCATTTGCAGAAAAGACCCCCCAATTACTAAAAAATTGTTAATTTGTAGAAAGGACCCCAAAATATTATTCAAATTACATATGTACCTTTTGCAATCCTCCCAGCCAAACCAAAATCCGCCAATTTCATCTTGCCTGCTCGGTTGAAGAGAATATTCTCTGGCTTGATATCGCGGTGGACCACTCCCATTTCATGGATGTACTTGACGAGGGGTAGAAGCTCCTTGATAATGGTGGCCGCATCCTGCTCCGTGGCTGCTTTAGCATTGCCGGCTTTCTTCATCATGTCCATTAAGCTTCCCCCCTCGCACAATTCCATAATCAAGAATCTCGTCTCATGATCTTCCAGAACTTCGATCATGTTGACGACACCGTCGTGGCCTGACAGCTGTTGCATCATTTCGATCTCCTTGTCCACTGCTACATCGGTTCGAGCCTTGGGGATCGATTTGCAAGCATGAATGTGAAAAGCCCCCCCTTTCTTCTTCGCACAGACGTGTACAGAACCGAAATTACCCTTCCCCAACTCTTTCTTCCGTTCGTACCTTTGAAGGAACGAAGTTGTACGTCCCCTTCGCATTTGTGAATCTAAACATCCCCAATTGCGCTTCAGTCCTCTCGCCATAGTGCCCTTGAATCGTTTACGTCCAGTGCCCTCATCGGAATCTAAACATCCCCAATTGCGCTTCAGTCCTCTCGCCATAGTGCCCTTGAATCGCTTACGTCTACTGTCCACATCGGAATCATCGGAATCACCGTATTCGCCCTTCCGTTTGCGCCCAGCCATTGATCGGAATTGGAGAGTCAAGAAAGAGCGAGAAAGAAGTTAGGATTACGAATAGGAGCTGGAAGTGAGGAGCGCAGAGAGAGAGAGAGAGAGAGAGAGTAGTGTGTGTGTGTGTGAGAGAGAGATTAATGCGGGATCAGTTAAGAGAGATTAAGTGCATTTAATGTGTTTGATTGACACGTGGCAGCTCTTGATTAAACCTTGATAATTAAACTTGTTGATACTAATAACCGTTTGGGAAAAAACCGCTTAATTAAACCCAGTACCTAAAGCGTGCTCTAGTTCCGATCTTGTGTGTCTTAGTACACAAGGATGATTGTGTAGCGAGTCATGTTCATTTATCTGTAGACCCGTTGTCAGCTATTATGAAATCAAAGATGGTTGTGTAGTTTGTCAAGATTAATCAATTTAGATTAGTCGTTGTAACTGTTTTGTAAGTGGTCCAAAGTGTGCTTAATTTTTGAAATCTCTGTAACTACAAAAAAAAGTTATCAATTCATATAAATTTAATTATTTTGATGTATGCAGAATTTATTACGAAGACAATGATGGGCTTGTTTTGTTTGTATTTGGTTATGTGATAATCAATTTTAACATATAAGGAAATATATAATTATTATCTTATAAAAATTGCTAAATTTCAAACAAATTCATTTTTTTTTCTTCTATTTCAGTCTTTTACTTTGTTACTGAAATTGTTTTAATGACTTCATATTAAAAATTGACTTGATTAATAATAATTTCGAGTTGCGATAAATTTAATTAATAAGAAATCACACTTTAATTATTCAGAATTGTATTTCCATTTATTTTCATTCTCAAAAAACTTTAATTTTGATCGAGCCTAAATCCTATCTCCGTGACATAATTACTTATGTAACGTAATTTCCTATCAAGTATATAGTGTACATAATTTATATAATTATATAATTATTTTGTTTAATATGACATTTTGTTTCATAACTAATAGTAAAATAGAGTCAACTTAATTATAATATACTTTCTCATGGATAGTAAATATTTTTAATATTAAATATTCCTTCTAATCTTCAATAGTAAATATTTTATAACATACATTAATTTATAAAAGAAAAATATATGCTATATTTATATAATTTAATATTTTTAATATATATTTTCATGAAAAACAACATCAAATTATAATTTAATATATATTACTTACATTTCATTTAATATATACTAGCTTTCTCCCCGCGCAATTGTGCAGAGGTCTTCAGTCTGTCATGATTTTATTTTTCTCAATACGTAATTAGATTCTACATTTTTTTTATCTGATTGTACACACATAAAAAAAAAATCTATCTTTTTGTAAATTTCAAAAAAATTGATCCTCTACCAAACTTTTATTACCTAATACTCTTATGAATGATCTTAAAAACAAACGGACAAAAATATAAATAAAAAGGACCAAAATGTAAATTCAAAAATGTAAAAAGGACCGAAATGTAAATAAAAAGAGGACCAAAATATAAATAAAAAGGACCAAAATGTAAATTTTGAAACTAAAAAGGACCAAAATGTAAATAAAAAGGACCAAAATATAAATTTTTAAACTAAAAAAGACCAAAATATAAATTTAAAAAATATTTTTTTTGCAAAAAAACCCCTGATGATGTGGCCTCATGTATGAGCTTCATTTCTTCTAACTTTATAAATAAGTATTAATAATTTGGAATGTATATTAATTAATCTGCTCCTATGGAAAACAAATTATATTCACTGTTTCCTCATGGTATTGTTGAGATTTGAGAATTAAATGTAATTGTTATGGAATATCGAAAGAACTAATATAATCAGAAATATATGAGTTGAAAACGTAAAATAAGTCCACGCAGAATTCTTAAAAGAACCCTTATCTTTTTTGATTGTTCTTTTAAACTCCTTTATTTGTTTTGGATACTTAAAAAGTCTCTTTAAAAAGAAATGAGAACAATAAATATTAATTATTAAATATAATCGGAAATATTATTATATGAAGGAATTTATTTAAAATTGATTAAAAGCATCATGTATTTCGTAAATTAAACTTGTTACTTTGCTTTTTATTTATTTATTTTTTTAAATGAAAAACGATCGGATCGAGTGCGTATCGCGCTTGTCTTTCTCTAAAAAAAAATGTATTTCGTAAATTAAGTTTTGGGTTTCATTTTGTAGACATGAGACGCAAAGGCCAAAGAGTAGAATATTTTCTCATAAGATGTGTAGTAAATTTTTTGAAATTGACTCGCAATCGATCGAGCGAGAGAAGGAATGCGAGAGAGAAATTGTGTACCATATAATTATTCTTATTCTAGTCATTCGTTCGTAATTAATCACATTATCTTATAAAGTTATTAAAAATTTAATTCTTGGCAAAACAAAAATAAGTGAATATTGTTGTCATTTGCTTCTCATTTCGTTCATTATTTTGATTATTCCCAAACCTTGTTCATACATCCAACGTTACAACAGACTTGGGTTTCAGTGACGGACTCATCTTTTACAAGACGGGTCGTCTGTAATATCTTTCTACGACGGTGCTATTTTGAGACGGTCCGTACTAAAAATGTAAAAAAATTCACAGGCGGTGCTAATTTGCGACGGGCCATGGTAATTTTTTTTACCGACGGAACCTTTTTGTGACGGCCCGTAGTAGAAATTTTACCGACGGTTATTTTTTGTGACGGCTCGTAATTTATGTTGTACGGATACGGATACGGGTATCGTATTTGATACGATATGGATACGGCGATACGGTAATTTTTGAAAAATCACGAAGAAGGATACAACTATATAATTATTATTTTAATATATTTATATTGTATATAATTAAATAATAAATTAATAATATTATTAAATTAAGTATCATGACAATAAATAAAATTAAAATAATAATACAAGTATCATAAAAGAATCCTGAATTTATTATAAAAGTATCCTAAAACTAATTTAGGAGTATCCTATATAATTTATTTAAAAATATTATAGGTCAAAATATATAATGGGCCGTAGTATTCTAACTGGAGTATCCCAGCCGTATCCTGAACGTATCTCAGCCGTATCATGTCGTATCCCCGCCGTATCCGAAAAAAATAAATATTAAAATAATAGGATGAGTCATGTGGCGTATCCGATGGACCGATATGTATCCGAGCTGTATCGTACCCGTATCCGTATCGGATACCCGTATCCTCATGATACTTCTGTATTTTTAAAGTATCCGCGTAACATAGCTCGTAATATAAAAAAAAGCGATTGCTGTTATTTGATGATTATATTTCATGTAATTATTTGAATGTCTTAGTCTTAAACCATATTGTCTTTGATACTTTAAATTCAGACCCCACGATTAAAATCAAACGATTGATAATAAATGGTATGTCCACATGACAAAAAAATGTGAAAAGTTTTGTTAAAATTTTCTTTCAACACACATAAGTTATACAATTTGTTATTTAATAAAAAAAAAATTAGTATTTAATATTTACATATGATATAATTCGCTCTCGTCCAATTAATAAAGGAGGATTATTAAAAAAAAACTAACTTTTCGGGGATTAATCAAATGTCCCTATCTTTTAGATTACTTAAAAAATTTCCTAGAAATTGAATTGAATTTTTTTTATGCCTACAAAAGATAACTTTAACATTCCATCCAATTTTTACTTTTTTAGACAAAAAATACTCTTATTGATTTTCTTTTCTAATTTTTTTATTAAATATAAATTCTTAAATACATAAATAAATAATATTTCATAATTAAATATTTCACATTATTATATTTAAAAATAGTTTATGATAATATTTTAGAACTCGCTATTTTATTTTACTATTTGTAATATATGAGATATTATTTTATTAAATAAATACTATTTCATATTACATTTTTAATCTTTTACACAAAATAGTTTTATAATTATATAATGAATAATTGAATAATATAATAAATATCATATATAATATTATGAAATATTATATTGTAAAAATTATTTATTAATTAGCTTACAAAATAAATTCAAATATAAAATATATTATGAGGGTAGTTTGGTCCAAAAATAATAATTTGGATGGAAAGTTAAAAAATCGGATGTGATTTTTTAACTATACTATTTTCAGTGATAAAAATCGGATGTGATTTTTTTACTATACTATTTTCAGCAATAAAAAATAGGATGTGATTTTTGTACTTTATAATTGTGTACATTGTAAAACTTGTTGATCCAAATGTCCTATTGTTTGATTATCTCAAAACATTGTCGATAACACTAATCAATTTGTGTAAGTGTCACATGTAGAGATATCAAGAAAGCAAGGAAGTCAAGACCGTGAAGAAACGACAACACGAAAATGCATGATCAATTGAAGATGTCAAGACGTAGAAGACTTTCGCAAGTCGGGATATCACAATCATCAAAATAACCATAGGTATCCCTAGACATAAAATAGAAAAGGTGTGAAAACTGTGTACTGTCCGTCACAACGGACAACCAGTCTGTCATGACGGACACACATGTTGAAGCTTGAGAACTGTACACTCCATACAGCCCGTCATGACGGTTCAATAAAGCGTCATGACTGAGACCCGAAGTCCGTTGTGACGAACTAATAAACGTCATGACGGACTATACAAAAAGTTCTCAAAGCAAACTCACAATGAGTTACAAACGAGGTCCGTCATGACGAACCATTAAACGTCACGACGGAGCTTAACCCATAGCAAACTCACAGTGATTTTGAACACACTGTCCGTCATAACAGATGAACCAATCCGTTATGACTGACCTATGACGTCCGTCACGACGCAATTGACTCAGTCATGACGGACTATGTAAGTTGATAAATAATCAAACTTACAGTGACAGTCCGTCATAACGGACATTGCTCAGTCGTGACGGACCTTGTGCATACTTGAAGTCCGTCGCGACGCACAATGCTCAGTCACGATGGACTATCAAGAATAGCAATGTCACAGTATGAGGTTCGTTGTAACAAACCATCAGTGCGTTGGAACGAACCCCATGTATACTTTAAGTCCGTCGTGACGGACCATAAGTCGGTCACGACGGACTGAGTAGTATTTCGAATATTCTGTGTAACAACTAGTTTTGACTGGCAGTCCGTCACAACGGACCATTATGTCCGTCACGACGGACTGTACAGAAAATCTGAAAAATAGGAAGAGTCTATGTGTTCTATAAATAGAACTTTTCCTATCTTTCTCTCTCCGACTATTCTTGCCAAAATCACAACTCCATTAAAAGAGAGGAAACTAAGTCTAGATCTTGAGCTCTAAATTCTCTAGACAAAATCGTAGATCATTGATCTATTTCATTCCCCCCTATTAAACGATTCCCAACTTGCGTGACCGATCACAACTAGTTCGTTTGTAGCAATTTGTAATAGGCTATTTACAGCATAACATTAAAGAAATCCCGCCATAGATCGATAGATTCGTGTAAATCGATCTAGGCAAACCTTGTAATTGTTTGAGTTGGGTATTCAATCGAAAGACGAAAAAGCGCAAGGCAACTCCGGAGACGTAGATACTTGCAATCAATCGAGTCGGTCGATTGAGCAAGTATCCGGTGAGTTAAAGCTACAAAGCAACCACCTAGCGAACTCCGTAAACAAATATCGTGTGTTATTTGTTTCGGTATTGTATTTCTTTCTCTAATTTACTTACGCTCCGCACCAAATTGTAATTGTATTCCATTACCGCGGAAATTGAATCTTATGACTTCCTATTCACCCCTTCTAGGTATAAATTAAACAACAAAACTTTGTAAATAGAATTGTGGGAATTAATTCTTTGCTTCTAAGCAATGTTACAGAAATCGCTAGGCGCTAGTCGGGCGGACGGACACCGTCTAGCGCCTAGAGGGATTAATCGGGGATTAATCGGTTCTAGGCGGATTTGTAATTTTACATAGTTTTTGTCATATTTTTTACTTTCTATATATTAAAATTTGTGCTACCAATTTTTATACTAAAAATAATGTATATGAATTTTATTTTAGACAACATCCAAACAAATCATAACATGAAATCTACAACATAACATTAACACAAATCCAAATAAACCACAAAATAAAGTTACTGACATATCAACACATTCTAACTGGTATCATAATATTTTTCATCCTCCTAGAGCGGGTTGTGGGCCTAAAAAAATGGACAAAGAGAAATAAACTAAACATTAAAAAAAAATTGGATTGTAGGCCTAAAAAAATAGAAGTGAAAAAAGACATAAATTTAAGTGGGCTGGGCCTAGACGGAATTATTCGGTATTTAGGCGGGTTTAGGCAGAATTCAGCCTAGGCATAAACTAATCGGGCAGACCTGGACGTTTGGACAGCGCCTAGCGCCTAGGCGGCCGCCTAGACCGATTTTTACAACCATGCTTCTAAATCCAGTTATTATATTATTCTCTTCGATTTATTTTATGTATTTTTTGTGAGTAAAATATCGAAAAAATCAAATCAGTTCGCAAATTTCTTTTCAAGTAGCAGAAATAATTGCTTGCAGAAGTACATAAAACTAGTGATTTCAATATCTATCTATTTGGGCTTAACAATTAGCATTTGTTATTAAGGAACATAGTGAATAAGCTCCAATTAATTAACAATTATTATCTTTTTAATTTTAATAATCTAGATTTATATATATCAAAAGTAAAAAAAAATGAAGGAGTATACATTTAATTTCACTTAACATAAACTTTGAATTTCACCAAACTTGTATCGTCAGAATAACTAAGCCTCGGAATTTTAATAACTCTTGCTTATCAGCAAATCATGTTTTACTTACTAGTAAATTACATTTAGTTTGAAAAAGAAAAAAATTATATTAAAAATTGAATGTGGAATTGAATGTGGAATTAGTCTAATGTCAAATTGAATGTGGAATTAGTCTAATGTGAATTTTGAACCATTATAGATCAACGCATCACTTCAAAGTCTAATGTGGAATCTATCTAATTCAAGCCTCAATCCAAAGCCAAATAGATCAACGCATCACTTCTATCCAAAATTAGAATTTAATCGTGCGAAAAAGACCATAAATTCAGAATTGAAGCATTTAGTTTGAAAAAGAAAAAAAATGTTTGTGAAGTGGATCTAAGGCGTTCGATGAAGTGCGAAAGAGACCATAAATGAGATATTATTTTATTTGGGGAGTTATATGATAGACACATTTTCTTATCATGAACGCATTTAGATTTGAAGGATGTTAAATAATGTTTTTTTTTTGTAAGATTCTAATGTATATTTAATATTTAATGTTATCAAAACATAAATTTGGTAGAATTAATTAATAAACAGTTAAAATTCTTAAAATAATTTTTTGAAAAAGGATCAATGATAAGAAAATTGGTCTATCATAGAACTTCTCATTTTATTTATACTAATACAAGAACTTATATAAAATAATATGTTTACATATAAAAAAATATTGAGAAATTAGTTAAATAACAAATAAATTACTGGATAATAAGGGGTAGGGATGTTAATGGTCGGGTAAAACCAGAATCCGCGAGTACCCGACCCGAACGGGACGTGTAATATCCGAAAAAATATCCTCAGAGTGGTTTTACCCGAAAAAGAATACCCGCTCCGATTTCGGGTACGGGGGTAATTTTTGACCCGCCGGTATACCGAGCCCGAAAAAATATCCGAATCCGAATCCAAACCCGAGAAATACCCGATAAATACCCGTTTTTGATGTTTTAGGGATTAATTATTTGTAATATTTGTATTTTTAATATATTTTGTATAAGTTAGTTGTTTTATGTATTTAAAATTATTGGTGATTTTATGTATTTGTATAATATTTTTTTTAATTTTTATTGGTGATTTTCGAGTAAGGATTCGGGTTCGGGTATACCCGTTACCCGCGGGTCCGGGTCTGATTTTTTATCCGCAGATATTTTTGGTTCGGGTTCAGATATGAGAGAGGCTTACGCGAACCCGACGCGCCTCGTTGACATCCGCGAGTTAGCAAAGGAATATTCTGAACCTATTCATCGGACCTTCAAACTAGATCGGGTAAAAAACAAATATAGTAATTTTTGGAGGACTAATTTGTAAAAAAAAATGTACGAATTTCTTTACAATAAATAAATAAAAATATGAAATGCAGGAAATACATGAATTAGAGGCGCAATTGGAAGTATACAAGGAAACAATCCAAATGATAAAATATTATCTCCGTTGTGTCGTGTTTATTTCGGTGGTTGGTTGTTTAGTGATAATTTGAAAAAGAAATTGAGGGATATCTTATGTATTTCGGTGGTTGAGCTTGAGTTAGAGGCGCAATTGTACGTGATTCTTTTATTAGATAATTCTTTACATTGTAACATAAATGGGTTTTAATTAAAATTGTGCGAATTAATTCTTTGCTTATATGACTACTTTTTATATTTTTTTCTCTTCAATTTTTTTATGTATTTTTGTGTGTAAAAAAAAAAAAAAGCAAATTAGTTTGCAAATTCCTTTTTGAGTAGCATAAATATTTGCTTGCAGAAGTACAAAACACAAATTTAGTAAAGATGAGGGATATTTATGCAAATTTTGGCTCGATATCGATATAGATAGGTATACCGACAAAATAAGCTGAAGCCATCACTCCGTCCGTTGCCGAAGTGCTTAATGATGGCTTAGAGAATGTCGAACTCGATATCGAGAAAATGCGCGGCGAACTTAGGTCAATATTTTGTTTTATTTTATTTTATTTGTACCAATATAAGAACTTATTTTGTTTATATATATACACACATTTGATTCTTAAATGGATGGAGGATCATTGAGCCTAATTATGTTGTATTGGTTTATTAAAAATAAGGTTACGGTTTATATTTCGTAATTTATGTTGTAGTTATGCCTAATTATGTACTAATTAGTATATGTTTTAAAATTTTGTTTGTTTGTAGATCATTATTAAATGGATAACCAAACATTCAATGAATGTGTTGCGGCTATAATAATTCTAGTGTATAAAATTATGAGAATATTGTAGTCCATTTTATGAATTATCTTTCTTAGAATATAAAATAGCGTATAATTTACCAACAAAAACATATAACTAATTAGACGTAACATACGATGAACTACAATTATATCTTTTGTTTATTTGAACTACAACTTAACATAATCATACCATTCATAACTTTTTATAACTATATTCATTCTTACTATATCAAAATTCTATTTTTTTTCAACAACTAAACAAAAAATAATATTTTCCATAATCTTATAATTTGGACATCAAAACAAACTATGGAATTTTTAATTTGAAAATTTTCATCAAGGCAATTTGACAATTCATAAAATATTTTCGATAACCTTGATATCATTAACTTATTATTTCATTAATTTATGCGCTCTTCTATGAAAACAATTTTTATAATTCGCATCATATGATTGTATTTTAACCATTCAAATAAAACTTGTGATTTCAATATCTATCTATTTGGTCTCAACAATTACCTTTTGTTGTTAATTAACATAGAGATAGAGATTAGAGAATAAGCTCCAATTAATTAACAAGTACTCAATTATCTTTTTAATTTGAAAAATGAAATCTAGATTTATATTTATCAAGAGTAACAAATAAAGGAGTATACCTTTTTCCTATGCCCTAAAATAGGACCATCATGCACACTAATTCTGAGATCCATCATATCGTAGAAAATAAAAACATACATAAAGATAAAAATTATGCATATTAACCTAACTTTAAAATAATGTTTCAACATGTGATTGATTGTCACAAGCAAACATGCTCAATACAATTTATAAATTAAAGATAACACAGAAAAAAGCACTCTTTTTTAATTGAAACATTTTAAAGGAAATTATCAAATATAAATTAATTTTAGGAATTCTTGCCAGTAAATCTGTTCCAATTTTTCTTAATTTGGCAATTGCCATTTTCTGATTTTTGATATTTAACATTTCAAAGCATTAACATGCGCTCAATAGTCAATACTCAAAACTCAAAAGTCAGAACAATCCAAATTGAAGGAAAATAAATTCAGTCATTATTATTTACACCCGGAGTATCGAACATTCTATTCATCCACTCGAAAAATGATGTACTCGGTCCATAAGCCGGGTTTATTCTGTACTGATGTATACGCTGGGTAGACCGACAATACCTTCTTCACATTTCTCCATTATATAATTAATGCATGTATCCAGTTTTAATTAATCGGACCGTATTTTCTCTCAACCCAACGCCGCCACTAATAACTGGAAACATCCAGTGATTCGAATTAATCGTAGAAAACTTTCTTCGCTTTCGCCGGCTTAGTTGTTCAGCGCGTGTGCCAAGAAGATTTGGTTACAACCGGCTCGCAAGTATTACTAAAATTCTATTGACTGAATATTAGACCGACGTATATAATAATATAATGGACCGAGTCTATTCAGTGTTAAAGTTCTATCCAGTCGTCATCAACACCAATCTTTTACTTTCCTTACGAGTAATTAACTGTAGAGATATTGAAATAATAAAAACAAAAATAAAATCGATGCGATCCGATCAAACAAAAGAATTCGAGAAAGACCAAGAAATCCAAACACAATTTCTCGGTGTAATTTTTGCGAAGACTCGACGAGAAGAAATTGTGGAATCAGCATTCCATATATAGCTCTTTTGTGAGAGTTTTTTCCACACGCAAAATCAAAGTTAGACTACCCCTTCACGAAATCTCCATCCCCCACCTTTTAAACTTTCAGAAAGGGAGAAGATTTGCAAACAGATTTACGATTTGTGAATTGAAGTTATTCGAGGTAGTTGTTGTAGTTCTTGACTTCGAATTTGTGGATTTGGATTTGGATTTGGTGAGGTGAAGTTATAATGTCGGGTGCGGCTGGGATTGTATGTAGGAGAGGCGGAAAGGCGTTTGGATTTCGGAATGGATCTTCAATTGAGAATTTCAATTTGGGGTCGATTCGATCCATGTCCGAGCTTGTCAAGTCGAATGGGAAACAAGCTTTCTTGGTCGACACCTTAGCCTTGGTAATTACTTTAACCTAAATCTTCATATTCGCTACTTATTTTGGAGAATCACTAATTAATCTATTTCAACCGAAATCATGAATTAAACTAATACGTCTAATTCAAGCCTCAACCCAATCAAATCGATCAAAGCATCCAGTTCTATCCAAAATCGGGAATCTAAATGTGCAAAAGAGACCATGAATTCAAAACCTAACCATTTAATTTTATAACACCGTTTTTGAAGTGCATCTAAGGTGTTCGATGAAATGCAGGTGAGAAAATTAGAGAACCATGGTGTCCCGTCAAAACAAGCCGAAGCGTTCACTTCGGCCATTACCGAAGTGTTAAATGATAGCATAGAGAATGTCGCTCGATCTTTTGCTACAAAAGGCGAAATGGAAAAGGTGCATTATTAATTATTAATTATTAATTATTAATCATTTATTACCTAATTAAATTCTGAATTTAATCGAATTATTATTTTTTTTGGGGGTAGAGTGCAATGTTGCAGGAATCACATATCTCTGCATTCAGGACCGAAGTTCTCAGCGCTCAGGTAATTTTCTTTAAATTAACGTGATGTGAATTAGTTTTCTTTAACTTATTATTTAATATTCATGCAGGAAACTCATTACAATAAAATGCGCAGCGAACTTAGGTCAATATTTTCTTTATTTTATTTGTACTGATATAAGAATATATAAAATAATATGTTTGACAATTAATTTTTATGAATACAGACATGAAATTGATAAAGTCACTTCTGGCCAGCGTCTCGATATAAATCTCGAAAGAGGGTAATTTAATTTGCATATATGTAATACATTTATTTCACAAAAATATTTAATTAAATAATAAATAAATTACAGGAGAATAACTGACGAGTTAGCAAAGCAAAATACTCAAATTAGTGAGCTCTCCAATAAATTTGATAGGGTAAAAAACAAATATAGTAATTTCTCGAGGACTAACTTGTAAATTTATTTTTCTACGGACTTTTTTGAAATTATTAAATGAAAAAATGAAATGCAGGAAATACTTACGCTAAGGTCGCAAATGGAAGCGGGAAAATTCGAAGTGATGAAATATTGTATCGGTACGCTCGTGTCCCTTTCCGCGTTTGGACTTGCTATTGTTCGCGTCCTCATGTAAAATAAAAAAATAATACTTTTATTTTATTTTTATTTTTTTAGCGATTCAAATTTGAAAAAAAAAATTTGAAGTGATTTTTTTTCGACGTGATTCACTAATTGGAATGATTTGTTGTATTTGTATCTTTAAATTCTTTTACTAGATAATTCTTTATTTAATAGAATTGTGCGAATTTGTTCGTCTCTTCTAAGCCTATTATTATATATTTTTTTCGCTTCGATTTGTTTATGTATTTTTTTAAGTAGCAGAAGTACGTAACACAAATTTAATAAAGATGAGGGGGGTGTGTGTAAATTCTGGCCTATGTGTGAACTGAAATGGGCCCTCAAGTATTTTCTTATACAGAAAAATGGGCCCAAACATTATCTATTGGAATAATAATATAACTTGTGAGCTCAATTATATGTGGAATAATACTTCAATTATGTGCGTATTATTCTTTCTTTTGCCTACACATCTGAGTGGATAGAATAGGAAATTCTTTTAATGATCTTTCCATCAAGGCAATTTGACATTCAAAATATATTTTTAATTGGATAACGATATTGCAAAAGCTAACCAGACTTAATTAAGAGTGATTTTAATTTTGTTTTATCAAATGACTATTATACCTCTATTAATAATAATTGATATTTTCTTACATTTATCTATTAATTTATCACTTTTCATAAATAATGCTAATAAAATCTTTTATATATATATATATATATATATATATATATATATATATATATATATATAAATCAATTAAATGGTAACATGTCATATATATATATATATAAATATAATATTAATATACATTGGCTAGATTTATTTTTTCATGATATTAAGAAAAATATTTTTGTATGACTCATGAAAGATAAAAATAATAATAAATCAGTGTAATAAATATCAATCACCATAAACATGGATATATTGGTCATTTGATTAAAAAAAATTGAAAATCGCTCTCAATTAAGTTTTGTTAGTTCTTGCAATAGCGCCACTCTTTTAATTTGAATAATAATTAACATAGAGAATAAGCTGTAATTAATTAATTAATTAACTAACTAACAAGTACTCAAAAAATATTTTTAATTTGAATAATAATCTAGATTGCTGTCAATATTACTTGTGATTTGAGCAATTGCATTTGGTTATAGCAATAAATTGGTCAAATTAAGCAAACTGATTGAGTTGTCAAATTAATAAACCCAAAATTGAACTTAAACAATCGGAGACATAATCTTTTTTTGCTGATTTGTCTTTTAATACAGTGGTCCAATTGCTAATTTTAAACAAGGAAAAAATAGAATGGTCCATTTTGTTAACCCTTTTACCAAAGTGAAGTACTTTTATCGAGTCATGCTTCCATCTTTGGTGAACACAAAAGTAAAATATAATCAATCCCTTAGTTTAGTATTTACTAATGCAGAATATTGGGAGATATTTCGAGTGTTTGGTTCGAGGGATTTTGAAGAATTTGGATGTAAAATTTCAACGCCATTTCACTTTCTATATACAAATTTGAAAATATATCATGTTATTTATTTCCTCCAAATCAATCAATTAATTGCTCCATACCTTCTTCACATGAATGAAACATTTATAAAAATAGCACTAACTTTTCTTGATATTCCAAAAAGCATCCCAACTTCTTAGAAACACCAATAAATCCTCTTCCCGAACTTTTCATTTTCATCTAACCCTCTATCATCAAATTAACCTTAATTTAAAATTTATATATTATTAAAAACCAAATTACCCTTCGAACAATCTTTTTATTCTTAATAATAATAATAAAAAATTCTTGAAATGCAAAAATAAATTTAATAATTTAATAATTTAATAATAAACAATAATAATAATAAATAATTTATTAATAATACTAGTAATAATTATAGTAGTACTAATAATTTATGAAAATAATAATAATATATTTTTTAGGAAAATTTCTAGAAATAGCAATGTTTTAAATTACGATATAGCGGTCCATTGCGCTCGGACTGTATTTAGTTATTTACATATGATGACCGATATTGCACGATATTGCGGCGATGTTGCGGCGTTATTTAGTTGTTTGCGGTATTGCGTTTTAGAAATATTTATTATGATTTGCACTATGGTGGTGCAATTGCGTCGCTATTTAAATCACTAAGAAATAGTAATAATACAAATCTCTGAAAAATAAAAAAATACATATTAAATAATGTAAAATAAGATTTCATTCCAAAAAATTAGAAATTGTTAAAAAATTAGAAATAGAATACTATTTTAGCATTTACTTTTATTGTTCATTCATTGTTAATAAAATTAGCGACAATACATATTTTGGCAAAAAAATACTATATTTAGCAACTAATTTTTTTATAACTATTGAGAAATAAAACTAAATGCTAAAATGACATTCTTTTGTCAAGATATTTTCAAGAATATTTTTTTATATCGTTGTTAATTTTTATTATCATTTAATACTAGTTTTGTATGATAAAATATATAATAAATGAAATATTAAAATTATGTATTTTAAATATAGTCTTTTTAATTTCGTATATGTTGAAAAATATTTATGGAGATTTTTAAATGAATAAAATAATACAAAAAAAGTTTACTAAAATGAAAAATGAAAAATGAAGGAGTATTTTGGTCATTTTTTTTTTTTTTGAAATTATGAAATGTTAAACTTAACCCCTATAGGGTTAAATGAAAATGAAAAGTTTTGGAGAAGATTTTTTTTGGAGTTTCCAAGAAGTAAGATTTGTATAAATTAAAAACAAATAGGGGGTTATATGAAAACAATTACATGATCGGATCTACTTTCAATCAGTTGCCCTTTCTAAAAATGGTAGAGTTCTTAAAAACATCCCTAACTTTTATGAATATTGGAAAATCAATCCCCACATGTTAGATACTTCATTTTAGCCCTCATAGAGTGAAAGGAATTTTTATTGGCCCTTAGAAGTGCTTATTTTGAATTGACATGTAGTTCGTTTTTTCTGATGGGTTAAATTTTTCTTGGATTTTATTTTAGGAAAAAGATTGTGCACTTCATGAATATGCACTCTCATGTGTACGCTATCAATAAAAAAAATTCACACGTGACAATTGTCTTTTTTTTAATTTATTTTTTTAGTCGAATTTTGTTCAATCCGACGCATTCCAAAACGCTCACCATCTATCATCAAGGTTTTATACCTTATTTAGATGTATAATATATCTTTCTTTGTTATATCTTATATCTTTTAAATGTGTGATATACCTTTGCTTAAATACAATACATATTATATATTTTTTTACATCTATGATATATATTTGTTTGTTTAACTTTTTTAGACGTATCATATATATATATTTAAATACAATACATGATCTTTTGTATGTTAAGTTATACTTTTTTGCAGTGTTCATTTGGAGCGAGGTTAAATTTGAAAATGTCAAATTGTCATGTGTCGTGTTTTTATTGATGACGTGAATTTAGAGCAAGCTCATTGAATGCATCAGTCAAGCCCTTTATTTTATTAAAACTAAACACAACAAAATAAAAATTAAACAAATACCATTTTATGATATAATATAATATATGGAAATATCTATATATGATATTTTAGTATTTTAGTATACAATATATATTATATTTTTATTACATTTTCAGAATTTATTTTATGTATAATAGAATTTGTAGAATGTTTCATTTTACATACTTTTATTTATTTATTTCACTTACATGATTACTTCCATTTTATCACAATTTGCAATTTATATTAATTTTAATTCATATATATATTTTTAAAATAATAGAGAAAACTCAAAATCTCACATGACGCATCTAGTTTTGCTATCAAGGAGAGAGATGCTTCATAACCCTAGTACTTACCAACTATGCTAGAGATTGTTGGCAACAAACAAAAACAAATTAATTAAGGATACTTTGGTTCAGAAAAATAAGCTAGATGCCAGTTAAAAGTTCACATCTACAAGATTGTAAATAATTTTTTTTGTCTCACTTTATATGAGTTAAAATATAATTTATACAAGATGCAGGAGTTTCTTAAAATGTTCAGAAATATTAATTTTTTGAAGAACCCCCTTGTATGTTTTTACCTATTCATGATTTTTTTTTTCTCTCTCTCTGTCTCTCTCTGTGTGTTACTTTACAACTTGTGAAGTGACCTTTACCAGTAAGATGAGCCAATTGACCCTCTCATTAAATTTACAAGAATTTGACTCAATCCTAACGGGCAACGTCATCAATTACTGTTCATCGATATAAATTACTGTTCGTCAATAAGAATGGATTACTGTTCATCGACATCATTTACTGTTCATGAGAGCATATATATAATTAAAATATACTTGGCACCCCCAAAACAATCAACCCCTCTAAATATATAATTTGGCTCAATCCCTTCCATTAAAAAGTAACCATGATGAGGTGGCAAAAGTGGGTTCGGTGGCTTAATTTGTCTCTCTAATTGATTCGATTAAATATTAATTGACACGTTTAATTGACACATAAATAATTTATAATAGGAAACGCAGGTGGATCGGCACAACGTCTGCAAGTGGATCGCCACTACATCCCTACCTCTCCTCTCACGTTTTTTGTTCATTTTTGCGGTCATTTTTTGTATCTAGATCCTATGCTCTTTTGCAAGAGGTGTATATTTGTTCATCGATCGGATCGTCGCTGAATATTTAATATTCTTGATTTGCATAACAATATTATTTTTTAATGAAATATATATATATATATATATATATATATATATATATCAAACATATTGATTTATTATATGATTCAATTCGCAGCGAAACGCGAGTAATTTTTCTAGTAGTCATAAATTTTTTCACTTATGTTGTATCCATTTTAAATTCGAGGAAGATCTAGTGCCATACCAATTCTCAGAAAAGTCACAATATGCCCATACATAGAAATAATTAATCCCGTACTTTTGTCCATGACTGGTGTTAGTTAGTTGAACAAATCATTCTATTTAATGCACATGAAATACACTAGATCCCCCCCTCCTCCCCCTTTAAATTAAATATTAATACAGTATTTTCTTTTCACAAACTTTATGGTTCTGAGTATTTAGTGACTACAACTTTGTCAGTACGAACTGCAAACAAATTAATCATGTAAAATTAAACAAATTGAAAATCTCGCCCTTCTTATATTATTAATTATTAATGTGGAGCCAAAGATTCAAACTCCAGTGTAATTAGATAGAGACTGTTTATTTTATTTTTATTTTTATTTTTTCTTCTGATTTGGCCGGCATTTTTTTTTTCCTCAATGCGTGATTTTCTTGTTTAAAATTGAATTATTTATTCACACTGAGCTGAGTGGCTATTTTAGACTACAAACAAATTATATTTAGAGCATATATGGTGCCTCCCCAATTCACCCTGATTGAATCAGCATGAGTCACATTAATGGGGGTTAATTTTCATTTCCCAAAATTTTCCCACTCAATTAATTATGCTTCGAATTAATTGTTAATTGAAATAATAAATTATCGAATTTTTGTATTAACTGTTAATTATATCACAATTAACTGTTAATTCAAAACATAATTAATTGAGTGAAAAAAATTAAGGTGCAAAATGGAGTGGGGTATTAATACCATACCCCCTATGAGCTCGTGCTGACTGTATAAAAAAATAATAAAAAATATATTAGACAAAACAGTGTTACTCTCACTTTTACCAGACTCACCTCCATTTTAAATAAAGTTGAGTTCATCTCCATGTTTACCAATTTTATAAAACTATAAATATCTTTGACAATGAAATATATTTTGTGAACAAACCAATCCCTTAAAATAGTAATACTCGAAATGGGGACAACACAAATTGACTGGAAATGAAATGAATCATGAACGAGCTATCTCCCCGAATAGGGGGGGCTCTCAGGTCGCCATCTGTATTGGGCATAAGTTCCAAGAATCTCTTTCTCTCTCTCTCTCTCTCTCTCTCTCTCTCTCTCAAGTGATATCATATTTCTCTCGCGGCACAATACAATACAATATTGCACCTCTTTCTTTAACAGCACATTAAAAGCTTCATTGTAACTTATCATCCCCACCACTATAGTTTATTCCCACTCTCATTCCATACCCTCTCTCTCTCTCTCTCTCTCTCTCTCTCTCTAGCTCCCATTGACCCATCTCCTCCTATCCAATCTCTTCCATCCTCTCTCTCTCTCTCTCTCTCTCTCTCTCTCTCTCACTGTGATCTGAGATGAAGATACAGTGTGACGTTTGTGGCAAGGAGGAGGCTACGATATTCTGCTGTGCCGATGAAGCAGCACTTTGCAATTCGTGTGATTATCGAGTTCACAAGGCAAACAAACTCGCCGGAAAACACCGCCGGTTTTCTCTCCTCCGCCTCACTTCCGCCCAGGCAGCCCCAGTGTGTGATGTCTGCCAGGTTTGCTTAATCATATCAAGTATTAGTAGATTAATACATAATTATTTGAATTTTTTTTCTTCTGATTTTCAGGAAAAGAGAGGATATATATTCTGTCAAGAGGACAGAGCAATACTATGCAAAGATTGCGACGAATCGATTCACGGCGCGAACAACTTGACGATGAAGCACAGCCGATTTCTTCTTGCCGGGGCCCGCTTGTCACCACATCCCCTCTCCTCTTCCGACACCGATTCTAATCCGAACACGAGCGAAGAAAAACTCGAAAAAAAGATCGAAACCTCTTATAAAATTAACAAAGAAAAAGAAAATATTGTTACAGGAAGTGGAAGTAGTATTTCTGAATATTTGACCAAGGTTTGTCCTGGTTGGCATGTTGAGGATCTCTTGGTTGATGATGCTGCCATTGTTGCTGCTACTGCCATGGTCTGTAACTCATCTTTTCTATCAGTATTTTTTTTTTGTACAATAACATAAAATTGAATATGAGTTGTGATGTACATCTCCCAGTACTCTCCCTCAAGAGTCTTGATGACGTGAATATGACGTAACACGTTAAAAATTAACACATAAATACATAATTTAACATATTAATTTATGATTGAACATCTGAGACGTTAAATTATGAATTAATGTGTTAATTTTTAAGGTGTTAAACCATATCCTAGTCATCCAGATTCTTGGAGGAGAGAGGTGGAGTTATGTCCAACATTTTACATATATTATTGCACAATAAAATCACATTTACAAGAAAAATACAGAAATATCTAAAATTTAAGAAGGTTAGTATATGGTAAATATTATTTCTTCCATAAAATGCAGCCCAAATTGGCCCATTTGTTTAGAATGGATTTGTAGATGATTTAGTTAACTAGCTTGCTTTATATAATTTTTTTCATTGAAATTAAACTTGCATTTTTTTGTAGGGTAAACAAATGACGCCTTACTTGGCGAATGATCTGGAAGCGAGCACATTTGGCCCGCCGATGTGGGTCCCGCAACCAGCGAGCTTCGCCCCGGCCACAATAAACCCGTGCGAAACTCAATGGATGGGTTCTGTAAATGCGAGTCCGAAGGTACTGACGGAGAGAGATTGTTGGAATACCGACGACCTATTCACCGTGCCAGAAATTTTGCCGAAGAAGGCATCCATGTCGAATAAGAGGCCTCGCTCGCCAGTTTGGTATTATTGAAGAGCAATATTGTATTTGTTTCGGGTTTTAGTGTGTTTTGTAGTAGTATGTAGATCTATAAATAGTATGTTAATGCCAAATGTCATAATGTGCTGAGTGCAACAATCTTGTTGCCTTGTTGTATCAAAATACAATCACAATGTTTGTTAGTTTGGAGCCTTTTTGTAATTTCTAGTCAATTTAATCAAGAATTAAAGATCAATAATTTCTGGCTTTCTAGATTTAGATAATTAATGCATGGTTTTGGTGTCTTTAAACAGGAAAAAGAGAGGATATATTTGAAATGAATTGCTGTTTCTGAATTTCATGGAATTTGTTATCTATGAGAAAAGGATGATTCAAGTGTGCCTGATAATGACAAATTAAGGTTCCAACATGAGATCGATGTGGAACAAAAGTCTTGCATAAAAAAAGAAGGCCACATGATTCGAGATTATTTCGACATAAATGAGAATTTGAATGATGCAGATGAATAATATAGCAAATATGAACATTTCTAGTTAGGGGGAATTTCTTGTATGTCCCTCTAAAAACACAAAATATCATATTTGTCCCTCTAAAAATAAAAATATCAAATTTATCCTCTCAAATTGTATGTTCTATCAAATTTATACTCCGAAAACTAAATATCTTTCTTTTATATCCACTAAAAACTTGTAAAATATCAAATATATCCAAATCATGAGATTTCCGTCAGATTTAACTTGAATAATTTTTCAAAATTTAATTAAATCATTAAATTTTAGTCAATATGACTAAAATGCCCTTTCTATCTTATCCCCGCCATTCTAAGTTCATCAAACAATTTCTTTCCAAAAACTAATTGTATCAATTATCATCCTTCCTTTTTGAGAAAGAAATCACGCTTTCTTTTCTCTCTTTTCCTCCCCACTCGCTCAGTTTCTCCTTCCCACTCCAGCTCGCTTCTAGGGTTTGAAAAAAAAATACCCCTCTCTCTTGCTCGATCTCTCTCCTCCCTCAACTTTCTCGAGATTTGCTCTCCCTCTCTCTCGACATCCATTTTTCTACATAAGTTTCTTTATTTCGTAAATTGGTAAAGGATTTGGTTTGTGTTTGTGTCTGTATTTGTAGTTAGTTCTAAAAATCTGATTACTGCAGTTTTTTTATTTGTTTATGCAAGAATTTGGTTGATCATTTCTACAATTTATGTTCAATAGGATTTTCGATTAATTAGAGTCGTTAATCAGGATTGTTAAACCTGATTGTAGGTTTTGGATTTTGGACAGAAATCTCTGAAGTAATTTTTGGATTTTGGAATATACTGGAATTTGGTTGATCATTTCTAACACGGTTATTTTTTTCAAACAGGAATTTGAAATGGATTTGAGAATTTTTTTTTTTAATAGTAGGCAAGTGCCTACTAAAGATGATATATTAAAAAATAAAAAAATTTATGTACAAAGGATTTCAGAAATACTACATGCTGAAATCGTAATTGAAGAGCTTTCAGTAGAGACTGGTTTGTTTACTTAGGTCCTTCCCCATGTAACCGTGTTAGAGCGTGTTTAGGTCATGCTCAGAAGATTTTCGCCTAATGTCCACAATGAGCTTGGCTTTTGGTCAACATGAGCGTCGCCTCTGATTTTCGCCTAATGTCCTAATGGAAATACTTGGCCTCTTGTTCCCATGAGCTTCACCAGTCCCTCAAGGTTTGAAAGATCTTCTCCACAGTTCAAAATACCATCGCCAGGAGCCTAGGACCTACTTCCTACGAGCTTCACCATTATCCAGAGAAACTTTGCTACGAAGGTGAGAAGACCTCGTAATGGGACCTTGTTTGGGTTATGAAGATGGGTTGAAGGGTAAATGAGTCATTACACTACTTTTCCGTTAAGTCTAACAAATGGGTTAACTTTACATCAATTTGAAATAAACTGGGTTTTCCGAGGACAAATTTGATATTAACATTTTTTCAGGAACAAATTTGATATTTTTAATTTTTGGAGGGACATACCTGAAATTTCCCCTTCTAGTTATTTGTGAAATGTAGATTTTAATATATAAAAATAGAAAATGAAAATGAGTGGCCCTGGCCTGCCAGACCAAATTTATCTTTTGCTAAACAGCATTTGATTCAAATCAAAGAGAAGGAAACAGACACAAATTAAATAGAAAAGAAACTCACTTTTGTCCTCTAAACTTTTTAAAAATGTTCAACTTGCTCTCCACCCCAAACTTTAATTTACACAGTTCTCCAAACTATTGATTTTGTTTGCTAGTGTCCCTTTCATCAGTTAACTGCCTAGTCAGCAGTTAACTGTTGAGATGGAACAATGAAGTGGTAATTATTTTTTTATGATGACATGAGAGATGACATGACAAAAGATATTCACTCATGGAAAATGACATGTCATCTCTCATTGTCACTATAATTTTTTTTTGCTACCTTACCATGCCACCTCAGCAGTTAAATACTAACTAGACAATTAAACGATGGAAGAGACACTAGTGAACAAAATCATTAGTTTGGAGAACATTAATGTGCAAATTAAAGTTTGGAGGGACAAGTTAAGCATTTTTTAAAAAATTATGGAAACAAAAGTGAGCTATTTTTCAAGGATTTTTTTTTAATATCGACAATATAAGTTTTGAATTTGTCAAAATGGACAATAAAGTTTGGAAATTACTAAATTAACATCCTCGATTTTTGAAAGGTCGAGAGGATGTCTAACGTCATTTCAATTTTCTTAATTTTCTTCGAAACTCCAACTTCACTTATTGGCAGTTTTAATTTTTTTTGATATTTCAACTTCACTAATTGGCATTTTAGGAGAAATGCTCTCTACTTTATAATTTTATAAAGTCGTCACATATTAAAAGAAGGCATATCTGCCAATTTGCATTTTTTTTTTTCAATTTATAACTTGGGATTAGACAATATTAAATTAGAAAAATTATATGATATATAATGTATATCTCATATCTTATATCACTTATATATGATATGTAATTTGTAAAGATGTCAATCTGACGGAACGGGTCTGGTTCGGACCACGACATTTCAGATTCGGATCATTTCGATATACGAGTCACTCGGGTCGCAAGTCGTTCGGTTTCGAATCGTTCGGTTTCGAATGATTCGGTTTCAAGTCCTTTTGGTCCGAAAATATGATAGTATACTGAAATGACCCAAAATAAAAAATTTCGTAACCAGAACGATCCGAAAATCGAAACGATTCGAAACTGAACAATCTTAACCGAAACGATATGAAACTGAATGACTCGCAAACCGAACGACCCGCGTCCGAATAACCCGAACCAGAAATGACCCCGACTCGACTCGTTGAATTGCCACCTCCATATTATATATCAAATAAGTAAAGTGTATATTATATAAAATAAAAAAATGAACAAGATACGTGCATAAATGCAATATAATATTCAATTAATATTTTAATTTGACTAAGTGTTTAATTCCTCTAATTTATTGTTAATTTCAAATTACAAAAAATAATTGGCCAAGAACTATAATTTTATTCTCTTACAATTTGATATGTATATTCTTATTTGTATTGCATCATATTCAAATGCTCCATTTTAATATCATTATCTTTTTAATCCAAATATCCTAACCGACCTACAAAAATTGAAAGCTTTTCTCTCAGTAATTAGTGGAGTTGGGTGTTAAGGAAATTTAAAATGATAACTATACATTCTCTCGACTTTTGAAAAGTCAAGAATGTTATTTTAATAATTTTACAACTTTGTTGTCGAATAAGATAAATCTCAAACTAATTTTATCTATGTTGCAAAAATTCTCTTTTTTCAATTAAATATTACTCATGGAAAATGTCTTTCCCTTATCTCTAGGTAGCTCTATCTAAGGTTTTCTTTTTAATTTCATTTTCTTCTCATTCTTATCAACAAACTTTCATTAACAAAATTGAGCTTGTAACTAAGACAGCTCAAATTTAATAAAAGCATATTTTTTGTTAATAAAGAAGAGGCAAATTCGAAACAATAATAGCATTCCAGTAATCGAAGACCAACAAATATGTTAAAATTAAAGACTTGCCATAAAATTAGATAATTTTTAGTTTTGAAGGCAAATCAATCAACGATGTTAGGCACCACGCACGTCTAACCCCGCACCCACCCCGCATGGTGACGTGGCAGAGGCGCTCTTGCCACGTCAGCCGAAGAAATAGGTCAAAACATAATCCTAAACCAACTAATATCCGGATCCGATAAGAAAATTTTCAATCGTAGGGAAACTAAATCCGGAAATACCTCCTGGCCGATCTCTTTCCTTCTCTCCTTCTCTGCTGGCCGCCTAGAGTTCCTTCTCCTTGTATCTTTCTCTCTTGCCGCCGCCTACTCCTCCTGGCCCGTTGCCCCACCCCCAAGAAGCATCTTCTTCGCTGTTTCATTAAACTTCTTCACTACGCCATAGATGTAAATAAATACTCTGTTTTTTTATTTGTTATTTTAAAAAAAAATTATAATTGGATCTTATAATGCAGTTTTATTGTGTTTTTTGTCTGCCTCACTCCAGCAGGCTGTCTTCTCCATTGTTTAGCTGCTTGTTCATTGTAGTACGCAAATATTCTCTTTTTTATCTAAAAAGTTTATAATTGAATTACAAAATGGTGATAAAATATTCGTTGTTTCGCTGCTTATTTTCTGTTTCGCTGCTTATCCTATGTTTCGTTGCTTGTGTGTTGATTGAATTGATAAAATATTCGATTATTTAAATTTCACAGAAATGGCGATATTCTTTGGAAATTAACGAAGATGATGAGCATATGATACTACCTCGAGGTTATGCAATTGTTGGACATGTCAAAAGGAGAAGTATCGTGGGTCTTCGTTCGCGACAATATCAACTCTCATGAATTAGTACCTAGTTTGGTTCATTTCCTAATTTCAGGCCGTCGCGAATAGTGTATTACATGATGAAAATGAACAAGTGGTCGGGACACAATAGAATTTCTGTATTTACACGAAATCATTTATGTTCAAGTTTATTTTATTTTAAAATATTTAATTAAATTTAATTATTTATAATTTTGTTTAAATAATTATTTTGTGATTATTATTATAATATTCGCTTGGGTTTTGTTCTGTGATTGTATGATGAAAAGAGTAATGTCATTGAGTATGTTGGTTTTTATTTTACTGTTCAAAAGATAATTATTTTGCTGTTCAAGCTTTTGATATTTGTTTTACTGTCCCATACCAAATGAAATTATACAACATATGGACATAAGATGAAAAAAATATTGTGTTATTTTAATCTCAGGATTGGTACATTTCAAATACTTTAACATAGTTTTTCATTATAATGTCAAACTTAATCTTAAACCATCTCACCGTACATACAATCTCAAAATAACTTAGTTAAAAAACAAAACTAGTCCCCCCACACTTGATGTTCACGGCGATATAGAGCTTGGCAGCACGGTATCTTTGCGCTTCCTCGTCGATGTGAGTAATCTCGGCATATATGTCCTGAACCAGAATAATATAAATACTGTTAGGGACTCAACTGTAAATATTGTTAAGGTACATAGTAACATAACGCAAGCAAACAAAATACAAACACTCGATCAAATTTATACAAAGCAAGATTTGACGAAAAAGCTATTCCTGAGAGTAGAATTATTGAATCATTTAATCTTATTGATAAATGATGTAAAGCTTTAAAAATATTAAATGTCCTCACTCTCGAGTCGATATCTTTTGGCCTCCTTCAACTAGGCTGTAAAAAATAAAACCAAATTGTAACCCATGATAACTAACGAAAAAAGTGTGTATTCTTTTAACATTTTTTTTGGACTATACAAGAGTAATAGAGCTTGTTTGATAGTAGATTTGAAAATTAATAGCAAATTCACTCTTCTAAATAATATCAGTTGAAGTAATTATTGGATAATAAGTGAATTAATTTGATTTTGTTTAGAACAGTGATAGATTAGCTATCAGTATGGTTAAATTCACTTTTCTCTCTCCACAAAATTAATTGATATTTAAATTCACTATTCTAAACAAGATATTATTTAGAAATTGCAGAACAGTGCATGAAGAACAAATTAACCAAGAGAAAATCATATTGCTCTGCAATATGAAACTGAAATAGAAATAAAATGACCTCAAATATAAGAAAACATATTGGGAAAAAAGAGAGTACCTTGTCACGGAAATTAGACGATTTTGCAAGACTGAAATCGTCCAGAAAAGCTGAAATTGGGCCAAATCATCGACATAAAAGAAAAAACCGTACTTCTCTTGCGATCTGGAAGGCTGAAATTGGTTGAAATCGTCGAAAAATGGTCAATAGATCTCTGCCGAGGGAGAAAGGGGATCAAAGAGAAACACACACAGAGAAAGGGAATCAGAGAGAGAGGGCGTGAAGTTATGAAGTTTCTCTGCCACTGTTCAGTGCCGAGCAAGAAACAGAAGCGAAGAGAGACAAAGGAGAGGAGAGAGGGAATCAAAGAGAGGGAGAAGGCCTACGGAGCGTGAGGTTTCAGGGAGAGAAAAGAGATGGTTTCTTCCTAACGGGTCGGTTATGTCTTTGTTAATGGATTGATCTGTATAGTTTATGCATCCGATTTTTCATCTGATATGGCAGGAGCGTCCCTGCCACGTCAGCGCGCGGGGTGAGTGCGGGGTGGGTGCTGCGGGGTGTATAACATTATTGCAAATCAATGCAAAATAAGTAATATTTATATTTTCTTAAAAGTTCCTAAATTTTTTTTTGATAATAATGCCTGTTTCCTCTATTGCGCATTCTTTGCCATGTATATGTTGTGAATTTCTTTATATATACAAGTACCTGTAGTCTGTGTGCGCGCCAACTTGAGAGCCAAATTCCTTGTTCAATTTTACAAATCAAAAAAATTTCAGCTTAAATTGGTAGGGGTGTGCCAGCCCAAGCAGTAGTGCAACGCCAGGGCGACGCGTGAGGGTCCCAGTAGCAAGCTACCGTGATGGACCCTCCCCCGAGAAAAATAAATTTAATATCGTTGTGGACGCATGGTCCACATATCAGATATTAAACTGATAAGAACAGATACTACACTTGATCTTAGCCAAAAGGCCGAGAAAGGTATGATTTTCTAAAACGACTTGAGCTTCAACTATAACACAAATCAAAAAAATTATACGTAAAAACTTTTTAAAATTTAAAAAATGCTTTCTAACAAAATTCCGGTCTTAAATCTTTCCAAAAACGTAATTAATTTCAAAATAGAAAAATAGAGTGAAGATTCGTCAACCCCTACGCAATTGCAAATTTGCAATTCTCATTTGCCAGTTTCCAGATTATGCATGAAGGTCCTTGTAGAAATTCAAATTGCTAAAACTGCACATATCGTCATCTACATAAATTAAAAAGAACTGAGAAATACACAGTATACAAATATGAAAGGGATATCTATTGTTCAATACTAAATTCATAACATAAATCATGAAAGTCCTCTTGTTCCTAAAAAATTTCAGCTTAAATTGGTAGGGGTGTGCCAGCCCAAGCAGTAGTGCAACGCCAGGGCGACGCGTGAGGGTCCCAGTAGCAAGCTACCGTGATGGACCCTCCCCCAAGAAAAATAAATTTAATATCGTTGTGGACGCATGGTCCACATATCAGATATTAAACTGATAAGAACAGATACTACACTTGATCTTAGCCAAAAGGCCGAGAAAGGTATGCGTTTTCCAATGGCTCCCACCCTTATTTTATAGTGAACTCGCTAATCGTTTATTGGAGTGTAATAATGGTGGGACTAAATAGTTCCCTACCGCTATTTAAAAAAAGGTTCGGCTTGTATAGTTGTTGGGCCGAGAAATAAACATTTTAAATAACCGTGATTTCAATTTCCAGATTTGGGTAATCGGGATTCTATGTTCGGGCTTTTTCGGGAATATAACCAGGGGTTATTTTCCCGGGAACCCTTCCGCTCGTCTCTGACTTCTGAGTTGTGAGAGATGATGAAGCCACGCATCCTTTTGCCTTCTGTGAACTCACAAAAGATCTCTTTAAACCCTTTCTCCATTCTTGTCCAAACCCTAGAAGCCCCGAGCTCGACCATGTCAACTCTCACCGGCGACGCCAATCCAGATGACACCCTATGCTCCGACCTGTTGGATGCGGCGGCGCTGTCGGCTCCTCCATTGGAGATATCGAGTAAGGAGCTAGCCGGAGAAACGAGGGTGAAGCGAGCTTGGGCACACTGGAGAGCAATTGGAGCGCCGAAATTGATTGTGGCGCCTATGGTGGACAACTCAGAGCTGCCTTTTCGCATGCTTTGCCGTAAATATGGAGCCCAAGGAGCTTATACACCAATGCTTCATTCGAGGATCTTTTCAGAGAATGAGAAGTATAGATCAATGGAATTCACTACTTGCGAGGTTTGGCAAATTAATTTGTTTCTTTGTCTAGCTTGAATTGTTTCCAAAAAAATAGGACCTTCGATGCTACTTAGAGTGAAACATTGCAAAAAAGAATTAACAATAATATGTAATGATATCAAAACTTAAATAAATGCCTTTTACAGGAAGATCGTCCTTTATTCGTGCAATTTTGCGCGAACGACCCTAACATTTTATTAGAAGCTGCCAAGAGAGTTGAACCCTTTTGTGACTATGTCGATATAAACTTGGGGTAATCTCTCTCTCTCTCTCTCTCATCACAAACTAATTACAAACAATTTCTTAACTTATTATTTTCACAATTTATAACAGGTGCCCACAAAGAATTGCTAGACGAGGAAATTACGGCGCATTTTTAATGGAAAATCTCCCTCTAATAAAATCCCTCGTAGAAACCCTAGCCCTAAACCTCCACGTACCAGTCTCATGCAAAATACGAATATTCCCCAACTTAGAAGACACAATCTCATACGCGAAAATGCTCGAAAATGCAGGCTGCTCCCTCTTAGCGGTACACGGCCGTACCAAAGACCAAAAAGACAGTTCGAAATTCAAAGCCGATTGGTATGCAATCAAAGCGGTAAAACAAGCATTGAAAATACCCGTATTAGCCAACGGGAACATTCGCCACATGGCGGATGTTGATTCGTGCTTGGAGGAGACCGGTGCAGACGGTGTCCTCTCTGCGGAGACTCTTCTAGAAAACCCCGCTTTGTTCAATGGTTATAAGACTGGTGAATGGAGAGAGGAGAGAGATTATGAAGGGGGTTTGGATCAAGGAGATTTGGTGGTCGAATACTTGAATTTATGCGAGAAATATCCCGTACCGTGGAGAATTGTACGGTCCCACGTGCATAAATTGTTGGGCGATTGGTTTAGGGTTCATCCTCAAGTGAGAGAGGAGTTCAATAAACAAACTATACTTACTTTTGATTGGTTGTATGATATGGTTAAGAGGCTTAGAGAGCTTGGCGTGAGGGCCCCACTTTATAGGAAAATGGACTTGTGAGTTCATTTGTTTTAGATTTTTGTTACAATTATTTTGATTTTTAGCAATTTTTGTTAGAAAAGGACGTGGTAAGTTATCTGTCCTTGGTGGGATTTTTGTAATTCTTTTTTATCATTCTGATTTTGATTTCAAATTTTGATTTTCGAAGTACAAAATTTCCTAACAATAATCTTCATTGAATTAAACATTGATCTTTAATTTCTAATCATTCCTACATGGAGGCAATGGCGTGTCGCAAAGCCCATCGTTTCCCTTAAATCCTTCTGCCAGTAATGGTGCCGTGTGTCTTGGAATGCGCCCACTGAGCCTATTGAACGAAATATCAAAAACCGTTAACCCGTTAAGACCGATCAACTGGCTTGGTATCTCTCCAAATAACCCATTTTGGGCCAATCTAACCTCTTTCAATTGACCCATTTTCCCCATACTCTTTGGTATTCTTCCTCCAAGTGGATTATACGAAAAATCTATTTTTTCGATAAATTGCATTGCAGATAATTCGCCTATATCCTCGTCCATTCCTCCATAAAACATGTTTTTCGACAAATCTATGGTTTTATATTGTCCTAATGCCGCGCTAGTTCCCTTAGCTAGAATCGGTCTTACGGGTCCGTACAATTTGTTATAGGATAAATCTAAATCCATTAACATTGCTAAATTTTGGAAACCTTGAGGAATTGTAGAATGAAGAGCATTTTTAGATAGGTTTAGGAAAGTAAGGCCTGTCATGTTACCAATCCAACAAGGTAACTCACCGTAGATATTATTGCTCGATAAATCAAGGGCTGAGATTGAACTGGCAAATCGGAGCCAGTCCGGGAGTGGGCCTGAGATGCCGGTGCCAGCGAGGATTAACTTGAACAAACTCATTTCTCCGAGCCAAGATGGCAAATCAGTCAAACCGATAAGATTAAATGAGAGATCCAAGGATTGGAGATTACGAATGTTTTTGAGTTCTCGAGGTATTGGGCCTAAGAGATGATTTTTTCCCAAATCAAGGGTTTGAAGATGCTTTAATTTACCGATCGAGGCGGGAATTCCACCGATAAGTTGATTATTAGCCAAGAAAATATCCGTTAAGGTGTTTTCTAACCCTCCAATCGAGGCTGGGATTTCACCATTTAATGCATTATTTTCGAGAACAAGCCTTTGGATTTTCGGAAGATATCCAATGGATTTTGGGAGGTTACCGTTTAGTCGATTATAAGAAATTCTACAAAATTGGAGAGAAGTCATTCCCGATATAGAAGCGGGTAAGGTTCCCGTTATATCGTTGCTATAAAGATCGAGTATCATCAGGCTCGATAGATTCCCAATGGAATATGGAATATTCCCTGTGATTCGATTTTGCGATAAATCGAGATGCGTTAGATTGTAAAGCGATCCGATTCCCTCCGGTATTGCACCCGTTATGAGATTACTATGAAAATCAAGTTTTTGGAGAGACTCGAGTTTCCCAATGGACTTGGGAATAGCACCGGTTAATTCATTCTCGAATAGAGCAAGTTCTATAAGCAAACGAGATTTAAAAACAGAACTAGGAATTGAGCCAGAAAGCTTGTTCGAGTTAAGAAACAAACGCTTGAGATTACGAAGTCTAGAGAGAGAAGAAGGGATCGGTCCCGTGAGATCATTCGAAGAGAGAAGAAGACCGGTTAGGCCAGAGAGACGTCCAAGAGTGGATGGTATTGGTCCAGTAAGTCGCTTTAGATTAGTTAAATCCAACACACGCAAGTGTGAAATCGAACCAAGTTCAGGCGAAATAATGCCGACTAAGGAAGCCTCGGTTAGAAAGTCCGTATCGGAGGATAAGCCCGGAAGGGTCACGGAAACGACCCGTTTAGTGATTGGATCACAAGAAATTCCTTCCCATCCGGTACAACATTCCGTCGCGTTGTCCCATGTGTGCAGAAGACCTGACGGGTCGTCCGTAATACCTGCCTTGAATGCAAGCAACGCGGTTCGATCGGTGCGATGACATGCAATAGAATGCTCGAAGAGTGAGAAAGAGATGAGGATGAGAATGGCGAGTTTCGATAAATTCGACAAAGTAACCATTGTGGAAATGTGAAATGCTTGTGTGTGGAAGAAAGAGAGTATAGGAATTATTTATTGATTTTATTGATACATGAATATGGGAACCATGTTTGAGAGGGCAAGTAGAGAGATTCAAAGAATTTGCTTTATGGTAACGGATAAAGGGTTTAATTGATCTGTTAATATTGCTTTGTTCACTGAAACTTATTATTGTATTTGATTACATACAGCACACCAAAGCAAATCAATAATTACGCACACCGTGCATGCGCCTCAAAACACCCAACCACCCCCAGATGACGTGGCATGTGGGCCCCACCTGCCATGTCATCCTGTAAAATGGATTTAATAAATTGCAAAACGGATTCGAAAAACTTATTGTTAAACTACCCTCAGCATGTGCTGTCGCACATGGGGAAACTTTTTTTTTCTTATGGAAAAGAAATATATATTTAACCATGGTTTACTATCAATTCATTTTTCTATTTCTGGTTTCTGAAATAATAAACTATCTTTTTTATTTTTATTTTTTAATTTTTTTATGTTATGGTCTTCAAAATAGGTGTTTTCACGAAACCATATTTGTTCTTAAATAATTAATATTGTAATGAATATGTGTTCTTTATAATTTTTTTTGAAGTAGATCGGAAGCTTGCTCTTTAAGGTATATATTTTATTGAAAGAAAGAGTAGTGTATTACATGGATGATTGAACAGAAATATGAAAATAGGTAGATAATAATAAAAAAAAAACTATATTTGCGATATATTAGCGGGAGGGGGGAGCGGGAGGCCCAGCCCCCCCTATGAAATCGGGAACCGATATATTAGCGATAAAATGAGGTGATTTTTTTTTTTTGAAAGTGATAAATATGATAAATTTGTAAGTATTTCACAAATATTAGTGTAGCCTAGTGGTAAAATTGTTGTTTGGGAGATTGGAGATCTTGAGTTCAAGACCCTCAAGGCACATATTTTGATTTATTTTTTATTTCGTCCCCCCCTATATAATCCGCCCCCCCTATATATGGATCCTGGATCCGCCCCTGAGTATTTATATTTTTTTCTGTAATAAATCTTACAAAATGTATAAATAATAGTAAACAAAGTATAAGCTTCACCCACGCTAAAAAAGATATAAATAAGAACAACATTTATATTTATAATATAAAAAGTATAAATATGAATTTAAAGCTATATGACGGCATGTCGCGCGTTAAGCCTGGAGTGCAGAATTTTTTTTTCCTTTTCAATATGTAGCATTTTCATCATTATCAACAACAATATAAAGTTTCAAATGTCAATATATAATTTGAAGTACAAATAATATAGTTTAAATACAATTTAATTGAGTAATTATAACATTTTAGTCTCCACATACTTTTTTCATTATTTTTAGTGTTGATATATGTTTTGCAGTGTAATTATTGTTGTTCCGAGATGATCTAAAAAGATAGGAGAATATACTTATATGCATAATTTCTAAACCTAATTAAATGTATGTAACTATATGATTACGTTTTAATCATGTCGCTTGTAGAGTAGATGTTGTGATAATTAACAAAATAATTGTAAATAAATAATTAAAATAAAACATCAAGTACTCAAATAAATAAATAAATAAACAAACAAATAAAAGAGAAGGCAAGAAACTCGATAAAAATAAATAAAAGAATAAATAAAAGCACTCGTACGCAAAATTAAATAACACACTTGGTATACAATAATCCAAGTCGCGAATGGATACGTGACTTATGGATGACTCAAACAACTATACTTCCTATTACAAAAAAGACTAACAAAGGCGTGGAATCTTTACACAACAAGCTAGCTCCAGAAAACAACGGATATAACAACCATCCAAACAAACACACGATCCCTCAAAGTACACTTTCTACATTAAGGCTACTCTCAAAGAATATTTGAAGATACATATAGCCTAACAATGGAGCTCTCGAACTATACTCACAACAATGGTGGCTAGGATTTTCTCTAAATAATTTAGCAAAGATGGTGTAAATTCTAAAATGTGTGTGTGTCCCCCTATTTATAGTGGATTGGGGGAGCATCCTACCCACAAATCAAACCTAAAATCAAGGGTCCAAATAGATAGGAGCCTCAGAAAATTTGAATTTGAACACCCCCCCCCCCCCCCCTCCCCCCAAAAAAAATATCTCTGAAATCACGCCCCAGCCTGAAGGAAATATATTTTTGGATCAAGGAGAAAATTGTGCATATAAAGATAAACGAACGCACGCGCGTGGGAATAATTAAGTGTATATTGAGATTATATACATAAAGAATCCATGGGATATTCCGTCAGAACAGAATGTTTTGTCCGTTCGAACGGAAGGACTCGTATCTGTATTATAAGGTAAATACACATATTTGAGACAGAAAAGTTCCATTCGAACGGAAGCCACGATGTCTCTGTATAACAGTTATGCACACCCATTGGCCCATCCTATCATATATCATATATATATGATGCTTTCTCTCTCCAAAGTAATCTAGACAGTCTTATCATTCTCGAACACTATTTCAAAGAGTGTGAACAAAGAGAGAAACAAAGAGAAAATAATTCTCCCCATTAGAGAGCATAATCAAAGAAGACTAAGACAGTTCACACACGTTTCGTCTAGGAAGTTGCGTGTGTGACCGAGAGATTATGACTCAAGTGGATACGGGTAGAGGGATCATCATTTGATCCTAGTTTGTGATCCAAACCGAAGAAGATTTCATGAAGAAGGCTGTTGAGAAGTGTGGACGTGAGACACACGAATACAACCGAAGTCGTAATAACCGATGCAAAGACGTTTGGGCGTGAGACACATGAGAAGTGACCGGAGCAAAATCACAAAGGAAAACACACGAACCATTTGTTCATGATCAATTTCACGAGGTATGGGTTGTACTTTCTACCATATTCGTACACCAAAACGATGACGTGATCTTGGATTATGGGAACCGCCCCCATGTCCCTTCTTCCATTGCACGGGGAGCGCGGCGGCAATTCCAACAGTGGTACGAGAGAAACCGCCATCGATTCGAGTGTCGAATCGAACACATATAATTGTTATGTGTGTTATTGCATGAATTTTGATATTTTAAAATTAGATTTCGATTAAAATCACAATTAAAACTCACTAGAGATCAATCATGTGATGACTCGATCCAAAACATCTAAAAACAAGTTATTTGGACTCCTCGGAGTGTTCAAAGATTGTTATGAATCGAAAAACAAACTTTCTTAGTGTTTGTAAAATTTGGTGAAAAGTTATGTCGTAAAAGATATAATACAAATGATCTAAAAACACGTTATTTGAACTCGTCAAAACGTAAAAAGATTGATATGAATCGAAAAGAAGCCTTTCTTAGTGCTTGTAAAATTTGGTGAAAAGTCATGTCTTAAAAGATACGATAAAATGATCTAAAAACACGTTATTTGAACTCCTCAAAGAGTAAAAAGAATGCCATGAATCGAAAAAAAAACTTTCTTAGTGTTTGTACAATTTGGTGAAAAGTTACGTAGTAAAAGATTCGATCCAAATCATCTCAAAAACAAGTTATTTGGACTCCTCAAAGTGTTTAGAGATTGTTATGAATCGAAAAATAAACTTCCTTAGTGTTTGTAAAATTTGGTGAAAAGTTATATCGTAAAAGATACGATACAAATGATCTAAAAACACGTTATTTGAACTCATCAAAGCGTAAAAAGATTGATATGAATCGAAAAGAAAACTTTCTTAGTGTTAGTAAAATTTGGTGAAAAGTTATATAGTAAAAGATACGATACAAATGATATAAAAACATGTTATTTGAACTCCTCAAAGCATATAAAGATTACTATGAATCGAAAAGAAAACTTTCTTAGCGTTTGTTCAATTTGGTGAAAAGTTGTGTAGTAAAAGATTCGATCCAAACCATCTCAAAAACAAGTTATTTGAACTCCTCAGAGTGTTTAAATATTGTTATGAATCGAAAAAAAAACTTTCTTAGTGTCGGTAAAATTTGGTGAAAAGTTATGTCGCAAAAAATACGATACAAATGATCTAAAAACACGTTATTTGAACTCATCAAAGCGTAAAAATATTGATATGAATCGAAAAGGAAACTTTCTTAGTGTTTGTAAATTTTGGTGAAAAGTTATATAGTAAAAGATACGATACAAATGATCTGAAAATACGTTATTTGAACTCCTCAAAGCGTAAAAAGATTGTTATGAATCGAAAGAAAACATTCTTAGTGTTTGTACAATTTGGTGAAAAGTTACGCAATAAAAGATTCGATCCAAACCATCTCAAAAACAAGTTATTTGAACTCCTCAAAGTGTTTAAAGAGTGTTATGAATCGAAAAACAAAATTTCTTAGTGTTTGTAAAATTTGCTGAAAAGTTATGTCGTAAAAGATACGATACAAATGATCTGAAAACACATTATTTGAACTCGTCAAAACGTAAAAAGATTGATATGAATCGAAAAAACAAACTTTCATAGTGTTGGTAAAATTTGGTGAAAAGTCATGTCGTAAAAGATACGATACAAATGATCTAAAAACATGTTATTTGAACTCATCAAAGAGTAAAAAGAATGTCATGAATCGAAAAGAAGACTTTCTTAGTGTTTGTACAATTTGGTGAAAAGTTACGCAATAAAAGATTCGATCCAAACCATCTCAAAAACAAGTTATTCGGACTCCTCGGATTGTTTAATGCTTGTCATGAATCGAAAAACAAACTTTCTCTGTGTTCGTAAAATTTGGTGAAAAGTTATGTCATAAAAGATACGATACAAATGATCTAAAAACACGTTATTTGAACTCATCAAAACGTAAAAAGATTGACATGAATCGAAAAAAATACTTTCATAGTGCTTGTTAAATTGGGTGAAAAGTCATGTCGTAAAAGATACGATACAAATGATCTAAAAACATGTTATTTGAACTCCTCAAATTGTAAAAAGATTGCTATGAATCGAAAAGAAAACTTTCTTAGTGTTTGTACAATTTGGTGAAAAGTTACGTAGTAAAAGATTCGATCCAAACCATCTAAAAAACAAGGTATTTGACTCCTCAGAGTGTTTAAAGATATCTGTATAAAACGAGTAAAATACTTAATTCTCATGTTTTTCTCAAAAAAAACTCTGTAACTGAAGACTAACACATGTAAAAAAAAATTTACTAGAATGCAATAAGTGGAGTCTAACACCTTCAAAATATCAATAATTATATTGTTCTACAGAATGCCGAAATTGATGTCAAGTACGAGATTAATCCTCAATTTTCTTGTTGTTCTCACAAAACTTTGTGATTGGAGACTAATACAAGAAAATTTATATTTTTTTAAAAAATGAAAAATACAAAAAGTGAACTCTAACACCTTCAAAAAGTATCAATTATCCTATTTTTCTATAAAATGCAAAAATAGATGTCTACAACTCAAAGCATTTGATTGTCATGTTTTTTCTCAAAATACTCAATTCCGTAATTGAAGACTAACATGATCAAATTACTCTCTTGTCATGTTTTCCTAAAAAAATATCATAACTGAAGAGTAACATAAGGAGAATTCTATTTTTTTCAAAATTCCTCAAAAATGCAAAAGGTGGAGTTTAAAACTTTCAAAAAAAAATCAATTATCCTATTTTCTCTATTAAAAAAATTGCAAAAAAAGGTTTCAAAAACGAGCAAAATACTCAATTTTCATTTGTTCTCAAAAAAACTCCATGATTGAAGTAATACATGAAAATTCTATTTTTCTCAAAAATTTCGCAAAAACGCATAAAGTGAAGTCTTACGCCTTAAAAAAATCCAATTATCTTATTTCCTAAAAAATACAAATATTGAAGCAAAATATTCAATTTTCAGGTTGTCCTCAAAAAACTCTGAAGTTTAACACAAGAAATTTTTTATGTTGTGGAAAAATGCAAACAGAGAAGTCTAAATATCTTCAAAAAAATTCAATTCTGGTATTTTTAAAAAAAATGCTAAAATCGATGTCCACGAAAACAACTCAATTTTCAAGTTTTTCTCAAAAATCTCTGTAGTTGAATACAATCGTGATGCGCATCCGTTTAACATCGTCTCGGTGCAGTCGAGTTCTCTCCGCTCCCCCCCCCCCTTTGTGTTCCATAAGGGACTAGCCCGTAGCTCGGTTGGGGCTCGCCTTGCTCCTCTTGGGCCCCTCTTGGGGTTGTCCTCCTGGGTTGTCGGGTAGCCAATTTGTGAGGTCGTGGACGGAGGCGGGGGAACTCTGGAAGTCGAATGTACCGTTGAAGAGTATGGACATCGAGTTGAAGTAACGACAGCCCCAATTGCCGATCAACTTAACCTCCAACTTAGTGTCATACGAGTGCGAGGTCGCGCCCACATATGTCGCGAACATAGTCACGAGGCCTTACAAGAGATGTCTCCCAGCTGACGTGCCTTTTTGCCCGAGGTAGGCCAAGTGCTCGATTAGGAGACCTCCATAATCGATGGACTCCCGCGGTAAGTAATGAACCATTTAAGTCGAACCCTAGGTGTCATAGGTGACATAGGCAAAACTATTAATAGGTATCATTCTACGTATTTAGCCATGGACCGAGAGGTGAGAGACGAATACTCTTTCTATGCAAACCACGAGTCGTCGTGCTTGATTTGGTATTGAGCGCCTATGGTTTGTTTGTACCTCGTTCCCTTGAATTTCGAGATAGACGGTGTGACAGTAGGATTCACCCTCTGATATGCTTTTTCGAGTTAGGTCTTGCAATAGTATCCGAGATATCCTTTTGAGAATCAAGAGGTGAGGTCGTTATCCAGCCGTCTTCATACAAACTTATTAGGTGCACAACGAGAATAGGAGTTTCTTTTGAGATAGAGTGTGCTATTTTAATGTGACAGTAGGATTCACCCTCTGTATATAGGAAAATTACTTAATTGAAAGCACTAATTGCCACGTGAGATCATTCGAAGAAAGAAGAAGATTGGTTAGCGAGAGAGACGGACAACTGGATGGTATTGGTCTTGTAAGCCGCTTTTTAATTTTAAAATCCAACGCACGGATGTGTGAAATCGAATCAAGTTATGGTGAAATAATACCGATTGGAGAAGCCTCGGTTAAGAAACTGTATAGGAGGATAAACCCGGAAGGGTCAAGGAGTATACCTGTTTAGCGATTGGATCACAGAAATCCCTTACCAAGCTACCATACGGTCGAACATCCGTCGTGTTGTCCCATGTGTGCAAGAGACTTGGACGGTTTCCCTATAATAAATACCTTGAATATGCAAGTAACATGGCTCGTTCAGCACTATGACATGCAATTAGGGGTGTAAACGGTTCAGATCCGGTTCTGATAGTGGTCATACCAGATTCACATCCATATTTTTTTCGGATACGGATATTCGGATACGGAACAAGTCGGATTTTGATACGGTTCGGATAATAGACGGATACGGATACGGTTCGGATTTTTCGGATACATATACGGATACGAATCTTTTTCGGATATTTAAAACGATATTTGATATGTAACATGATTATTTATTTTACTTTCGACATTCAACAAAATTAAAATAATATTTGATTAATACCTACAAAGTACATCGTAATTTTTTAAAAATCGTTGATTTAAAAAAAAAAAAAATCAGTAATGAAACTTGAAAACAAAATGAAGGGAGAAGAAAAGTCTTGGAAAAAGAACGAAATAATTTAGGGATTTCAAAGTATTTTGAAAATATATTTTATGTTTTTTTAAATGAAATTGGTTCATGGATCATGAGTCATGGTGAATATTAATTTTTATTAGGTCCATGAGATCATAATCATTTAAATGTAAAATAAATTATGAAAAACGAGTACTCATTTTTTATTGTTATGCACATCCGGATAGTATCTAGATTCGGAACCGGATCTGGATAATATTTTGAATACTGAATTCGAATCCGAGTCGGATCTAGATCCGGAATAGATAATTTTATTCGGATCCGGATATTTAGTCCGATCCGGTTCAGGTCGGTTCGGATAAATGGATAATATTCGCTCATCTTGTTCAAATTTACCAGTTCAATATTTCAATATTTGTTCAAATCCGAAATGAAAATACTTAATTTCAGATCTTATTAATTACCCGCGATCAATTATTCATACAAAATTTCTCTCTAAATAAACCCTAAATCAAAAACTTAACTCAACCACCAATGCAACCTCTACAAAAAAAAGGTTATTCAATTACCAATAAATACAACAAAAAATAATAAATAATAATAATTTTCTTAATTAAAGCTGAGGCCTCCAATCAGATTTATGCGCATAAATGACCCCTTCTTGATTCGAAGAACTCAAGTTCACATCCCAATGCAACGATTTCAGCAAAGTCTCAACTTCCTCAATTGTAGAGGAATCGTCTCGTACAATTAATTTCCCTCCTGGCCTGACGATTCTATCCGCCTCTACAATTATCGGTAGGATCGGACACCTGTCCTTTATTTTCGAAAATAAATGATCTGCGTGCAAAAGATCGTATGATCTTGGATAGGTACTAAACGATTCGCACCAATCATGATAAATACCGAATAAACCGCGTTCATAAATAATCGGAAGCGTATCTGGTGCGTCTATGTTCACCACATTCATCACCCATACTTTTTCATCTCTTAAAGCCGCCGCAAGCCTACCAAAAAAAACAAAACAAAATAAAAAAAATCACAAAAAAGCGATAAATTTAATAAATTTAATAATTTACCCGCCATAGACGGCTCGCATGTCCATAACATTTCTGACGCGAGACCAATCAATACCGAGTCCGTTCAAATAAGTTTTGACCACATTTTTCCAGTGCTGAGTATCTGACACGAATTCGTCCTGTGCTGGTTTGCCATAAATTCCTAATTCGGAATTATTCAACCAATACGGAGCCGTTTGGAGCCTGTTCGGCCACTCTTTCGGCCAGTTTGTTCCCCTCTCGTTTTCGCTTGTTGGCACTTCGTGCATGCATGTCTTCATCAGTATATACCTTAAAATCAAATATAAAATAAATTAATATAAAACGTATGAAATTAAGCCAAAATAAATTATTTTTTTATATTGTTTGCATACCAAGCAGCATTGGGGTCGTCATTTTGTTCGCACATGGGAGGATTTTGATGCCTTCTTTCATTATAACATTCGTTCGAAGTAGGTTTGCGAAAAAATGCGGCCCCCACGCCGTTAAGACGGTCTTTCTTAATTGTGACGAGATCCCAACACATCGATCTCGTTAGAGATTTCATCGCTGCAAAATATTATAAATGTTAGTAATTCAATTAATAACGTTTTATTTTAGTAAATTACTAAATTACCCTTCCAGATCTCGACATCTTCTTCTAGCTTTTGATAAACCGGTGTTGCCGACCAAACAAAATACCCTCCCGGTCTCAAAACTCGGTTCAGCTCCAACAACAACTGGCCACCTGCCAAATCAAATCATTTTAAATTTTTAATATTTAACTAAATTTATGTTGAATTAATTTCGTACCGTCGGCGTGCCAAGGGACGCGACACCTGGCGCAATGAACGAGATCGAAGACCGAACTAGGGAATGGTAGGCGATGAGCGCCCATGACGGCGGAGATTCCGGGGATGCCGCGTTCGAGTGCCAGCTGTAGTTGCGCCTCGTGTTCGTCTTTCGGTGCAAATGACATAGTTAACACGTCTCTTTCGAATAAATACCCACCGAAACTCGCCACTCCGCATCCCACGTCCAATACCACTCTTGTTTGCTTCCCCCATGCTATCCCCCTCACGCTCTACATTCAAATTTAGTTAGTTAGTTAGTTAGTTAGTTAGTTAGTTAGTTAGTTGGTTGGTTGGTTGGTTGGTTGGTATATATAAATGTACTTTTTGGAGGAAATCGATGTAATGCAAAGCGCCGTGAATGAATTGGGTGCCGCCACCTGGAAAGGAAAGGTACTGTCCGGTGACCTTAACCCAATTTTGATGTCCTTTCACCTCGGCGAGTTTTGTGTGAGGTACGTTGTTATACCAAATCTGTTAAATAATAAATTATAAAATAGTTATGAATTTATTGTTTTATTTTTTGGTTACCTTGTCACGGCTCTTGGGCCACTCGACGGGTCGTTTGTACCCGTTTGGTGCAGGGACGAGACAAGTGGGGGATTCGTCGGGACAATGTCTCTCTCTGTGTTCGTAATGGCTGTAATTCTCGGGTTTTAATTTTTTGATCGCTTTTATATTGTCTAAACAAGGAATGTAATCTGGACCGGCAGTTTCGTTGCAGAGTTTCCATTCGTATTCCTCGAGGGTTTCTTCCGAGTGATCTCCATCGTTGGATTTTGATTGAGATTCTTCGTCCTTTTCTGCTCTTCTTTGCTTCTCTTTTTCTGATTGGTCGGCTTGGGTTGCCCACTTGTCATTCTCCATCTCCTTTCTTTCATCTTTGGGTTCTTCTGTGTTGGTTTTGTCCTTTTTCTCTTCTATGTTTTCTTTTTGATTTTCTGTTGTCACCTGTATGGAAATAATCAAATTAATTAATAGTTAACATAGCAAAAGAAATTAAATTTAAAGGAAAAGGTACGAACTTGTTCGATATATTCGCTCGGTTTGTCTTCCTTTTTGGATTCGTCATTGTGGGTTTCTTGTTGAGTGTTGTTATCGTCGAATTCGGCGGACTCCTCGTTACGTTTTTGTTCCTCCTCCATTCCTCCATCTAACCTGCTCTCTGCTTTTAATCTTTCAGATTCACTCTTCTTGTGATCGTGATCGTGATCGTGGTTCTCCTCTTTCTTTGTTTCTGGCTCTGTTTCTTCCTGATTGTTTTCATTTGTGTTTTCACCTCCATCTGTAAAAATAAAATTTGATACATTTATCATTAGAGAAATCAAGAATTGAGCAGATTAAAATGCAAGTGGCGATCTTTTCCTACAAGAATAGAAGAAAATCAATTGGGATTTACCAGTTTCCGAGATTTGGGTCAGATTCTCCTCAATGGGTTGAGACTCAGATTGCGGCAGCTCGATTTGCTCCTCGTCTCTCTTCTCCTCATTGATCCGAGATTCTGTTTGCGGTAACTCGACTTGCTCCTCATCTTTCTTCTCCTCGTTTTGATGTGACTGGGTAGATTGCGTCCATTCGACCCGATCCTCGTCTTTCTTCTCATCCTCTCCATTTCCCTCACTTCCATCCCGCTCAACTTCCCCAGATTCGGTACCAGCATCGTCCAATTGTGTGAAAGACGAAAGCGACAACGCACGAGAGATCTGGTCACTTGAAGACGAAGAACCACGAGATGGGAAAATCGAGGTCGAAGTCAGAAGCCAAGCTCCGGCGAGGCAAAGAATGAGAAGAATGGCCGTTGTAATGTAGTAGGAATAGTTTGTCGACGATGCCGTGGATCCGTACGTTCGTTTCCCAGCTCGAGTGTTCATGTTGTAACCCGCCATTGGCAGTGCTGCTTTCTTTCTCTCTCTTTCTCACTCTCTCTCTCTCTCTCTCCAAGATTTGAGCTTTAATAAACAATCTTGTTGAATTAAGATGAAACTAACTTTTAATTCGTTGATTACATTCCTTGTCCTATATAGAACATAATCTATTTAACTAATATTAACAACCTAATCCTTATTTGTATTTTCCAGTAAATCATGATCTTACGAAAATGTACACCAATCATTCTAAACAACTTAAACCAATTAGAACCGCTGATCTTTAACTGAAGATGTGATATGAACCATTGATTAAAATTAGGAGAATGTTGCACCTCCCCTTGGCCTCATCCCACATTCTTGATGTGTCACCATAATATTTAACAACTTTAAATTTAACATCTTAATTCATGATTTAATATCTTAATTATATGTTAAATTAAGATATTAAATCATGAATCAAGATGTTAAATTTGAAGGTGTTAAATGTAATGGTGACACATCAAGAGTGTGAGGAGGAGACTAAGGAGGAGGTGCATCAGTGCTCTTAAAATTAACAAAGGAAAATTTACTCTTCCCACCAGATTCCCCACACCCTATGTTACGCGGATACTTCAAAAATACAGAAGTATCCTGGGGATACATGTATCCGATACGGATACGGGTACGATACGGCTCGGATACGCCACGTGGCGTATCCGATTATTTCAATATTTTTTTTTCAGATACGGCAGGATACGACAGGATACGGCTGGGATACGTTCAGGATACGGTTGGGATACTCCATTTATGATACTTCGGCCCATTTAATATTTTTAAATAAATTATATACGATACTTCTAAATTAGTTATAGAATACTTCTAGAATAAATTTAGGATATTTTTATGATACTTGTATTGTTATGTTGATTTTATTTATTGTCATGATATTTAATTTAAAAATATTATTAATTTATTATTTAATTTATTATTAATTTATTAATTGTATATAATATAAATATATTAAAATAATAACTATATAGCCGTATCCGTATCCGTGATTTTTTGAAAATTGCCGTATTGCCGTATCCGTATCCATGCAACATAGCCCACACCTTGTCAATATGGTTAATTAACCACTAATTATATTGCCGATATGATTAATTAACCACTAATCACCATCTCAATTAACACAAATAAATTCTATTAACAGTTAATAAATATTAATTATTAACAATTAATACATATGTACTTAATTCTATATTAAATAAATATTAATTGAGTATTATTTATTAATTAAGATAATGATTAACCACTAATTATTCGTATAGGCTGTGTGGGGATCTGGTCTGGAGAGACTGTTAAATTGGCTCATTAACAAAAGCTCACTGAATAAAGGCACATTCATTGGGTAACTAGCCGACAGCTTCCTACTATTCATCTCCAAAAAAAATTGAAGAAAATAATGTCCTAAACATAGGTAATGCTAAAATAATGGGATTATATATGGAGGAGCTCCTTAAACATCAAAAAACATCGTCAATCAATCGAGGTGGGTTAATTCGAATTAATTGGATTGATTAGTGTTCTAATAAATACTTATTTGCATTCATTCAATTAAACAGTCTAATCAATCCAATTAAGTATTCTCGATTGTCAGTTTTTTGTTTTTGTTTTTGTTTTATTGCATTCATTTCATAAAAAAAAATATTATATGTTTGTGTGTGTGTGTTTGTGGGTATGGGTATTTTATTTGGGTGAAGTAATCGAAATAATAATACTATAAATAAACAAATCTCTAATATTATCAAAGTACGTGACTTTGATAATAAAATTATGTAAACGTAAACGTTATTTTAAAGCTATCCCTAATCATATATAGAATGTTCGTGGTGACAAATATACTCAAAATAATAAGTTATATATCTAAACTAGTATGTTCGCATAACTTATGATTTTGTTTTACTAATCATGAACATTAGTTATCTAGAATGAAACATAGTGCTTGTTCAAAATGACCTAAAGAGAGTGAATATGTATTTTTTGGCTTAACCTAATAATTAAAGTCTTAACTATATAATTGGTCTAATTTAATATGCATAAGCATAAATGTAAAACAACTTAGGCCAACTAAAAATAGCAAATGTAAGAGAATAGAGTGGATACATTGTTATCCTATATAGGGATAGAGGAACACATGAACACACCATAGTTTACAAAGTTTGGCTTAAGCTTAATTGAGGGGCACAAATCTCATATTTGTTTGTTCGTATTCATTGTCATGTTTCTCTATATACACATCAATGAAATTTGCATTATATGTTAAGACAAGGTAAGATCATATTAAAATATATAGATTCACATATATGAATCTAATGATAACGCCAGGTTATGAACTAGTTACAATATTTGTTATGACATGTGAGAATCAGTAGTTACATGTAACATGCATATTCTCATATTATGATTGATCAAGTATATGTTCTCTGATGTAAACATGTGTTTCATACTTGATAATATTCATGATTCATAAAACATAATCATTATATCATTAGTTATACGAACATACTAATGTACATACGTGATCGGTCCCGTTCATTTGGTTGTCCTAGCCCAAGATTGGATGACTGTCAGTTTCATTTAAAAAGAAATTTATGAACTACTCTTTTTTAGTATTTATTGCATACAAATCATTTCATCATTGTGGGTTTTAATAACGTAATTTGAGAAGAATTAATTTGATAAATTTTCAATTCATCTAATTGAAATTATCTAAAATTCATTCTCAATGCAAATTATAAACAACAGGTATAATTATTCATCTAATTTGAAAATATATTTCTTTAGCATTTTTTTTCTATTTTAGAAACGTGTTTTATGTGGAAGTAGAATAATTACAATTACGAAATAATTAGATATTAAGCGTGTGTTGCAATTTCACTGTATTTTATTATATTTATATTTTTGAAAAAATAAAAGTACCAACGATTGTTTTAATGTTCTTTTCGGGAGATGAAAATCATTTGTTACCACCGCCATCTTGGCATTCGTTATTAACGGAGAGGATTTGATGCTGTGGTGTGGACTGTGGAGATCCAGATCCTAAAGTACAGTAAAAGTTGTATGAGTGAGCCCCGTGATGGGACTGTGGAGCCCATTTTCCAGTAACGGATACAGAGGATAAGCTCAAAATATGGTGAGAATTTAATGATGTTTTTTGAATTTGTTGAGGGGTGTCTGTGAATGGGGGTTTTATATTGCGATTTGCGGGGCGTGTATCCTTGCTGGCAGAGGTGGATGGGGCCCTCCAAATTTTTTTTGACGAAAAGTATTTATTACTGGTGATTTAATATATTTTATTAAAATAAAAAAATAAATTTTATAGTTTGCTTCCTTTAAGATTTTTGTCGTGTAATTTCAGTGCATATTTTTTATTTGTTTTCTCAAAGAATCTTGTCAAGATCCGCCACTGATTTTTGGTGGTTTTTTCGTAATGAATTATTTATTTTTAAAAATTTGGAAATATTTATTTGATTATTTTTTTTAGGTTTTAATTTCTGCTTGGTTATTCTATTTACGATGGAAAAATATACTTGGCCCCCAAACTCTCTATCAACATCTTTGATGAAGTGACAAAACGGGTTGATTAATATTCTAATTAAGGATTACTTGACACGTCAATTTATTTTAATATGTTAATATTAATACATGTTAGTTGACATGACATTTTAATTAAACGATCAATTAACACGTTAATTCATTCAATTAAGAATACTAATCAATTAAGAGAAGAATTTTTTTCAAAAAAACCCCTAACTTTTCCTGAAATTTTAAAAAATGTCCTATCTTTTTCTATATTTCAAAAAAAAACCCCAAATCAAAGTTTAATTTTCAAAAAACTCCCTATTGGGGTTAAAGTTAACATTTGACGGTGTTACAAAAAAATTGGACAAAAATATCCCTTTCTATTTCATCTTTAATTTTACTAAAATATTTTTTTTATTTCATATTTAATCTTCATAAATATTGTTAAATTACACTAATTAAAAAAATAAAAGACTATTCTATATTTATAAAAATGTATTATTTAATTTATTTTATATATTTTTAATGAAAAACAAACAACAAACAATAAAAGATAACAATGATATATTATGCATATTGAATAATCTATGTAGATAAATACTATTTTCATCAAGAATACAATATAAGTATATTTATAGTTTTAATTTCCTTTGATTGTTACTAATATTATATTTATGTCACTATATATTAGGTGCATAATTTTTTTTAACGATCATTACTTGTTTATATTTCTACCCAGATATTTTTATGCTTGCAAAAATAGTATTTTTCTGTCAAAATATTTTCAAGATGTATAATTTTTTATGTTGTTGTTTTCTTGGTAAATTAACATCAAACAATATAACTCCCTTGGATATATTTTCAAAATATTAATCTTTATGAAAATTCAATGGCTAAAAAGTCTCAAGTACAATACCTCAAATACTCACTTGAGTATTTTAGCTTCTTCCTTGTATTTAATTTAATGTTAGTTTTTCGTGAAAACATATATAACAAAGAAATATTAAAATTATATAAATATATAAATAATATATTATAATTTTTGTAATTAGTGTATGTTAAAAATATTTATGAAGATTTTTAAAATTAATAAAAAAATACATAGAAAGGGATATTTTTGTCCAAAAAATATTTAACACCATCAAATGTTATCTTTAACCCCATGATGGTTTTGGGGGATACAAAATACAAAATACATAGAAGGTTTTTCAAAATGAAACTTTGATTTGGGGGATTTTTTGGAATATCTAAAAAGATATGAGATTTTCTAAAATTTTAGGAAAGGTTAGGGATTTTTTTGAAAATTCCTCTTAAAAGAACAGCATATATATATATATAACCCCATGATGATTTAGCTGGCTCGTGCAGCTCATACGACAGTACATTTAAAGTACGAGATATGCTCTTCATGATCTTCTATGGTTAGAATATTATCATTAGCATCCTTTGGAAGTACGAACACTTTTTTTTAACATATAGGAAGATGAGATGAAAATGTTGGATATAATTTTTTTCTCAAAATAAAGTGATTTTAAAATTAGAAATGATTAATTGAAGCTGTCCAGGTAAAATTGAGAGAAATTATTTATTAGTGTAGACTGTAGATCATAAGTTTATAACTAAGGGGTGCGGAGCATGTTCAATGCTCACCGGACCACATCTCATCCGAATGACCGATTTTATTGATTTTAACATGATATATCATGATGTGATTCAATTTAACATCCTTCTCTTTTCTTCGTCACTAAAAATGGAAACGAATCTTGCTCCTTCTATCTCACTCGTGGAAAACAAATAGAATGGTTATTCTCCCTTCCCATCGATTACATCTTCCCTCACAGATTCACTGTTTTCTCCTTGAAAAAACTATGCACCGGAAGCTTAATAAGCTCCTTATGTCCCCTCTCTTGCTCGCTCAAGTATGATCTTCTTATCTCCCATCTTCCGACGAAGCTCAATAAGATGAACGAATATGACGAGCTGTCCCTCTCTCGAGCATAGTTGTTCAGTTCGCGAATAATACGCGTATAATTTACGAATAATTACATATTACGAATAATATACGTATTGACGTTCCCGTACTCAACCTGATCAATAATTCGAGTATTTTACAATAATTTTTAAAAACCACGAATAATACACGTATTTCCGTATAATACGTTTTTTAGAAGAAAAAATATAATTTTTTTAAAATAAATAAAAAAACATAAATTTCCAAAAATGATTAAGAAAATCCGAATATCAATAATAATATTGTATAATTATGATTTTGAACTAAAATAAATATTATTTAATAAAATAATTATAATTTTGAATTATTTATGGGTAAACAAATGTACATTTTATATACTTTTATATATTGAATTATTGCATCGTATTATGTAAAATAAACATAACTATAGACGAATAACCGAATTAATGAATTGTTAGCGTATTGCGTTTTATTTGACCGACTTGAAAAACGTTTGATCCGAATTATACACGAACGTATTACGTACCGTATTATTCGCGTATCACGAATGACTAACTATGCTCTCGAGTACAATGGGAGCTCGTATCCGTCCATCGACCTCCATCTTCTCCCTCTCTCTTTCGATCCGAGTTAGGGATCAAGAATCCGACGAAGCTCGACAATCTGAGGAAGTTCGTGAAAGGTTGACGGATTAGGAGGTATTGGTGAATTATGGGTTATTAGATTGATTTTGGAGAAATTATGAGTTAAGAGTTGATCAATTATTAATTAAGACTGATTTCTTGACAAATAGGAGTAATTTGAGTTTAATTATGAGTAATTACAACTGATTTGTGGTGAATTTTGTTTTATATGTAGAACAATCCAAAATTCTTAATTACGGATTGTTAGGCAGAACATTAATGATTAATCCAAATTTTTCAGTATATGTATATTTTGATTAATTTTGATTTTTTATATGTGCACTTGTGCCTTGCAAAAGAGAATTTCATACTAAATTAATTTCTTGCCGATGCAAATAAATCTTGCCAAAACTAAAATCATCTCAAAACTGATATAAAAAATCTAAATCATACAAGCAAACAAAACAAATGATAATAAAATTCAACAAAAAAGCATGAATAAATACATCTCATAAACAATAAATTTCTACAACATTCAACTAAAACTATTGAAAAATCAAACAATCCAAACATTTAAACATTTAACAGCATCATTTATTTTCTATAATTTCCCCAACGTGTTCCAATTTTCTTCAAAATTGTACCACTGATCATGATTTCAGAAATTAGTACAAAAAGTTCAAAATCGTAGTAACAGTGTTGGCATCGCAACTCTTGACTTTTTAGAGTCAAATCGTGTGAGTGGGATTAGATGGGCGAGGTTGAGGAGGTGAAGAGATAGAAATGATGGTTGGACGACATGCCTGACACAGGCAGGATAGGGAGAGAAGAGATAGAGATCACGCACTGTCTCCTGGTCATTTCCATTGATGGAGCAAAGTTTCTTCGAGGAGAGAATTTGTGAGGTGTGAGGGAAGATATAATCGATGGGAATGGAGAAGAAACCTTCTATTTTTGTTTTCTACTAATGGATGGGACAGAAGAACAAGATTCATTTCCATTTTTACTAACGGAAACAAGAGACATAGGTTAACTTGGATCTCATCATGATATATCTTGATGAAATCGGACGGTTCAGGATTTGCTTGGCTGAGATTTGGTCCAGTGGTCATTGGACCTGCTCCAGACCCATACTAAGGGGATACTAAGATGCTAATAATAGTAATTAAGGTCGTGATTAAATTAAAATTGTGATAAGAATTCAAGCATCAAATATTGTTATGTTTCGAATAAGTTTCAAAATAAATTTGGCATCTTAGATTATTTAAAGATTATGTATTGTGTTTACTTTGTATATATTTGATTAAGTGACATAATGTTTTTTCATGAAACAAAATACAAATTGAATAATGATTGTACATTTTTTTTTTGCTAGCAATTGTTATTAATTAGATTAGATTAGTAAAATTTATTTTGGATTTGTAAACATTGATTCATTCTTTATCCACAATATATCGTCTTTGGCAAGTGTAATTTATTGACTATTTTGGCAAGTGACTCTTTCTTTACGGTTAGTATAGGGATTGCCATACTTATTTGATATCAAGAGTTTTCAAATGGCAATCAACTAAGTGTTCATAAATGCAATTTCTTCGATGGAATTTATAATTTTAGATTAACACGTAATTGTTATAAATAATTAAATATGAATGTATTATTATTTTATATATCATGACACATGTAAACGTAAATGGTATAGTGTGTTAAGTATGAATTATGGCACAATCAAATGACGTGTATATGTAAATGGTGTTGTGTGTTAGTGTATGAATTAGGGCACCATCAAATGACATGGAAATGGTGTTATCATACATTTTGTGAGATCAACTTATATTTTAGTTGAATGGTGTAAAGTATTGGTAAGAATGACCATTTCTTGATATAAATAAAAAAATATTGGATTATTTTATGAAATATTGTTATATAAATTAAGTTATTTGTCCATCTTTCTTTCTGAAGTTTTATAATTATATAATTAAGCTAGTATCTAACATTCTTACGAAAAATTATAATAAAATTTGGACAATACTCGCGCTATGCGACGAGCATTGAAATTATATTTTTCATTTTAATACAAAAGATAATTTTTATAGTTATAATGACAACATCATAGTAAAATAAAAATTATTTCATGTTATATTAATCTCATCTAAAAATATTATTTTATTTTTATGCGGCGACCAATGTTATTCTATTTTTTTATTTTAATATGAAATAATACTTTTATTTGACAATTAAAAGATCATCTTAAAATAAAATTGTATCACAATATATTTATTTCATGAGTTTTTTAAAACTCGGTTAAGAATAACCATATTTATTTCATGATAATTTTAAATTATGCCAGCAAAAAAAATTTATCAGATAATAATTATATATATTAATATCACTAAATAATATATGAGATATAAAACATTTTTAAGAAAATATATACCAAGAACTATTATATTACACTGTACCGCCTTTAATAGAGAAATGTTAAAATTTAAGCAAAAATGTAGTTAGAAATATTATTTTCGCGATATTTTTACACTTTTGAAAATAAAAATAATATCTCCTCTTCTATTTTTATTATTTTTTGAAAATTTTATTCAAAGTTTATTAACAAAAATACAAAAATAATCAATTTTGTATTATATAATATTTTTACAATTATAGTTCTAAAATAGTAAAATTAATACTAAATAGCAAGTATTTTTAATTGTATTTTCTTACATAATTACTTTCACAAACTCATGTTTTTTATTATTTGGGTACTACGTTAATATGAATGTCAAATTAAAAAAGAAATTTAAGTGAATATATTTGATGATTTTTTATAAATATATTTCTAAAGTAATAATAATATTTGTAGTATGTTTAATAAGATTATATATTATTTTATTTTTGTTGAACATATGAACTCTATATCTTTCATATGTATTCACATTTAATAATGTAACTTAACATGAAATTATTAATAATTGAATAAAATTGGTTCAACGTGAACCAAGCTAAAGATAATATTCCACATCATTATTTTACGTTCATGTGACATTTCTAAAAATGCTCAAACTTATGTGTAAAATAATGGATACATAAATGTGTACAAAACTATTATATCCATAAAAAATGAATGGTTGGTCAATGGATTAAATTCCGCTACATATCATATCTAATGGTTTAAAAAGTTATGATGAGCTGACACAAGAAAATTGTTTCAAAATGGATGCAAAATAAGAGTGCGGATAAATACTAATGAAAATTGATCCCTAAAAAATTATCATTTTTTCATGTTAAAAAACAAAATGTTCCTTATAAGTCTTTATTAAGGACTGATTTTGGTCGTAGGAAAAATTATGAAAAAACGAAATTAGTTCAAGGTCACATTTGTTGGTTCCATAAAATTGTCATTTGGGGTCAAAAATTCGAAAATTTTGGTCGTCAATGATTTTTCGTGACAGAATTGTCCCAACGAAATACTAAAAAGTTTGTGCGGCCAAATAAGGTATTTCGACTACCAAATCAATTGGTCTTAAAATCTGAATTTTGTATTTTTGTTTTATGTTTTGGTTTAATCAATTAGTTGGTTGTGGGTTTGTTTAATTTACGATTGGACTAAATTACGAAGTGCACGTTAGTTATTCAACGAAATACTTAAGAACTATGTTCTTATTTTGTATGACACGTACACATAAAAACTACAATAAAATATAATGCAATAAAATTACGATACTGAATATAATTAACCAAAACAAATGCAAACTCGCCTGTGAAAATCTCCTCAACCTTAATATAATCATTTTCTTACCTTTCTATTTTTTGTCATGAATTTTATAAAATAAAAGATAATTCAATATGCATGGATATCTACCTTCTCTTCAACCTGAATTTTATAATCATTTTCTTAACTTCATAACGGCATGGGGCGAATGAATGCATCAGTGATCAGTCGTCACAAGATATCCAAACTAATCAGTATCATCATGGACCATTGTGCATGCCAAAAAAAAATAGCTATTGCTCGAATTGAAAATATTTTTTTTGCACAGGTAGCCTTTTCAGAAGCTCAATTTGCATGGATATCTAACTTTTCTTCCAATTTGCAAAAATAAATCTTTCGTCACAGATCATCGCGAAAGAAAATTACTTTCACCAGCGCGTATGACGAAAGATCTCAGATACTAATTTGGATCTTAATCACTGGGTTAAGCATTGGTAAACTATTTCGTCATATTTTCTGGAGAAAATGTATGGATTAGATGGCTCCAACCCCGGGCAGCTGGAATGAGCGAAAAATATAATTTGTGGTATTTCGCCGGTAAGGTATGGCAAAAAAGTTGTTTTCAGTTTTTTTTTCTTTTCAATTTGAACCATTTTTTTTAATTTAGAGTTAAAATTGAAAAATATTTAGAACACGAATGTTTTAGATTTTTTTTAAAATTATGATTTTGATGATTTCTTTGTAATTTTCAAGAATCATTTGTTCTCTAAAAATCATCCATAATGTACCTAGTTTATTTGATTTTTTTTTATCCTAAATAGAAAAAACAAAAACAAAAAACAGTATATACCAATATAATTGTTGGGTATCGGCATCACTACCGAGCCCCGCGCAGCGGATTGAAGGGCCCGGTCCGATCCGATCCCGAGGACCACGTCGTCGTTTCAATGATACGAATCTTATATTATACAATTAATCCAATGAAATTAACTCTTAATTTATAGAGAATCATACCACGTGAAATTGATCACGGAGAAGGGTTTATTCTTGTGTAGTTGCTCTTGTCCTCGCTTCGACTCTGGCGAAACGCACGTCTCACGCCCGCGCGATTCGACACCTTGCTCGAAGCTCCGATTTGTCATATACAACCGGAATTCCTCCGGTTTGGATCCGACCTTGCTTGTTCTTGCTCTCCTTGGATCACGATCCAAGATCTCAGTTGAGATCTCTCTACTCGTATCCACCTCGAGTTATTGTATTCCGGTTACGCGTAAATCCTCCTAGAATATCTACGCGTAAACTTGCTTGAGTCTAGAACTTGAAGAAACTCTTTCTCCAATTCTCTCTTTCCCTCTAATGGATTTCTTGAGGAAGAAGATGAAGTATCAACTAGTTTATTTTCTTCCAGATCTGAGAATATATACCATTAATCTCAGATCAAGCCATTAATAACGGACAATCAATTCAGGAAAAACTGAAACATACATTTCGGAACATAGTTCGTTCGAACTCACTTTTGGGTTCTTTCGAACGAACCAGCCACTGTTAATATGTTTCACATGTTCGTTCGAACTGAATCACTATTCAGCAGAACTAACTATAGTGTGTTCGAACGCACTATAATAGTTCGTTCGAACGAACCATATCCTGGTTCCAGAATTCTCACAATCTCATTGTGAGTTCTATTCTTTGATCATTCTTATTTGTACTTTCTTCTAGTTGATCCAAAACTGTATTTCCTTCAATAATCAAGAAAACATAATCTATAAATATCCAAACACACACAACCAAATATGAAAACACAATATCCAAACAACAAAACACAATACCCGAACAACCAAACATCAAGCTCGTCCACGGTCACGACTACCAGCACCACATCGGGGAACGATGCGACATGCACGTCCACGACCCCACTGAGTAAGTTGTGTGCATGACCATCGTCGTTGTCATCTCCGTCACTGTCCGACTATTATCGACGTGGTAATCGACGTGTGATAGGTCTGTCAGTAATTCCTGACCCCGGGTGCAAGAAGAGATTGCAAGTCCTCTTGATACCTTTCTTCAAGGCAGGAGAGGTTTCTGATCCCGCATGGCGTACCATGTCCAGGATCCTATGATCCTTCATCAAAATCTCAGACAAATGATGTTCCCGGAACATATTACGTTCAATTATAAAAAACATAAACGTATTGCGACGACTACAGTAGGATTTCTAGGTCTGTAACATACAGGCGGAGGCATGCAGGGATATATCGAAGACTGGATTCGAGGGCGGTCGTTCAGCCGAAACCAGAGCATGTAATCTCGATGTTGTTGGGTATCAGCGTCGCTACCGAGCCCCGCGCAACGGAGTGAATGGCCCGGTCCATGTCGATCCTGAGGACCACGTCGACGACTACGAAATTACGAATCTAATGTAACTACAATCTATAACATTTATAGAGCGTCATATCACGTGAAATTGATCACGGAGAAGGGTTGACACGATTTGTAGTTGCTACTTTTACTGCTCCGATCCTCGGTACCACGTGCATCCCACGCCCGCACGATTTGACGCCGTTGATGAAGCGCCGTTTTGTCGTATACAACCGGATTGCTTCCGATTTATCCTCGACCTTGCTTGAACTTGCTCTCGTTTGATCACAATGAAAGATCTTAGTTGAGATCTCTCTACTCGTATCCACCGCGAGCTTCGTAATTATATTTTCTGTCACCAGGTCCCCTGGTAGAGAAATCAATGGGTCGATTCGAGTCGGGTATGGGCTCACACATATCCTTATCCACCTTAATCGGGTAATATCGTACCCGACCCGTCAACTAAACGGGTAATTTTTTCCGTCCCGTTTAGTGCCCGCTAGTATTCGAATTACCCGTGAAATATTATACCCATACTTAAATATATAAAAAAATATATATATATAGCAGCGGAATTTTTTTCAAATTAAATAACATCACATCACATAATAATATCAGAAAATTACAAAATACACAAAAAAAAAAAATTAAATCACGTAAAATAAAATAGACGTCATTCCATTTGGTTGTTCGAAAAAGAGCATGTAGATGAAGAATGAAAATGATACGAGTAGGTTTTAGGAGGATTAAAATATTAAAATAACTAGGGTTATTAAGAACCGGGTTCGGGTCGAGTATACCCACGGATCAGTATGACCTCATTCATACCATACCCGTACATGTGCCGAGTATTTTGTAATCGAGTAATACCCGACTCGCGGGTAGGGTTAATAGGATATTACCCGTCCCGCGCGGATCAGGTACCAGTCGGAACAGATATTATCCATTGATATTTCTAATCTTTTACCAAAATGTTAGTTTTGGCAAAACTATACCTATTCATGCAAATTGGACTTTTTCAAAAGCTACATGTAAAAAAAAAATCAATTAAAAAGGGACTATTTAGGAATTAATGGGAGGCCCGTGGCCCTTTAAGGTGGGCTGATTTCAGAAAAAAAAAATGCTTTTTACGAAACTTCATTATATTTTTTTGAACTAGAACCAAACTTCATTATAACCTCAATTTGTTTCCCTTGAATTTAACATAATTACCATATAATCATTTTTTCAATAATCTTAATCATCATATGATCAATCATAACAAAAATTAAACTGAACTTTATTAAATAAGTAACTAGATAAGAAGTTTTTTTTTTACTGTCCGAAAGTGTATGTAAAGATAGAAACCTAGCTAGTCTACTAATTTTTTCTCTTATCATTTGGCAATGTATGAATCTATGCCTTTTCCCATACTTACATAATAAGGTAGAGATGGTACCAAGGGCTTGATTGCAAATAATTGTCTTGAATTTGAAAAGAAATGGTAATGTTGAGTTAATTGAAAGAAACGGTACACAACATAGTCACATGTACCATAACAAGCATGGGGAACCAAAAACTCAGAGAGAAAGAGAGATCTCGAAAGATAATTGAAGCATGTGCAATATGATAAATTTCATACTTATGCATGGGCGGAGCTAGGATGATTTTATAAGGAGGGTCGAATTTAATAGAGGAGGCCGATCTTAAAAGAAATTTGTATTAAAAATTTGAAATCGAGACATCTAAACTATTAATTATGAGTTTTACTACTGAACTACTCAACTTTTTGTGAGATAATTATTTTTTAACAAAATCATGATTGCAAATTGTTTCGCTAAACGATACGCAACACCGATATAACTTAGTTTAGAGACAAAACGCTACGCGCAGCAGTTTTGTACCTCGCTACGACTAAATAAAACACTTTTAGATTAATTTATAAAAAATCAAATAAATTTAATTTAAGGAAATTTATTTCATGAAAATTTTAATAATTACAAAGTGTTTTGGTGGATAAATAAATCAAAAACTCCCGTCTCTTATATAGGTTGAGATGTTTTGACTTGTTGGAGATGTTCATTTTCATATATGTAATGAATTATTTTATGTGCTACAAATTATATCATTCGCAATATATCTCGCAATTGCGCACGCTACTCGTTATCGCTACGGAAAAAAATCACCACACTACGGACCGCTACACGATATTTGCAATATTGAACAAAACAAAATCATCATTTTCAATTTCAATAGATATATTTTTTTTTTCGTTTTAAAGGGGGATCGGGCCCCCCAGATCCGCCTCTGTGCTTATGATTCATAAATTGGTATATAATTTGTACTAGAGATATATCTAGGAATTCGAGGGAGATCTCCATTGAGAAAAATGGAGATGGTCAATGGATATAGCAATATCAATTAGCAACTCAGTTCATCTACAGTTGTGTACTACTACAAGAGTACCTTTGATTTTAACGGGTCTCAAAGTATTTTATTTATGCTTCTTCATTAAGAACCTCACGAATTACTTCCAATCTACAGTTGTGTGACAACCACTCAATAACCATTAAACTATAATTAAATTAAATTAATAAATGAAACCAATAAAAGCTCATATTCATCTTCATCAATTTATTTACAAATATATATATATATATATATATATATATATATATATATATATATATATATATATTCATGATATTTTTGGAAAAGTTAAATTTATATGAGTATCACTATCATAAAGATTCCTTAAAGTTATTATTCTTCCTAAAATTGTTCTAAGAAGTTTGATTGTAGGACCCTAACATTATTGTCAAGTTGTTGTTAGTAGACTCTTACGAAGAACTTTTTCTGAAATAAATAGTTCAAAGATTCATTATTGTTCAAAAGAGATACTAAAGTATATCTGAGAACCTTCCTTAAACACTACAATAATATATATTACCTACTTTAATCCATAATCCAACACAAAATAATGTAGATACACTATCTTAATGTACAATAAAATATCGATCGTGCATATCTTCAAATAACGAATACTCTTTTTTAATCATAAAAAAACTCAAATTTTGAAGGGGTTGCTAGTGCACTACGAAAGTTTTGCACTCCCGCACGCCGCATTTTACCAGGAAACGTCACGTGACAAAACGCAAGGTAAATAAAAATGACGGGCTCAAAAAATAAACGAGCGGCCGCTTTTTATGGGCAACGCCCAATGGGCAGTGTCTGATACTAGTGCACTCAATTCAGCCTCTAGATTTATGTAGTTATTTTTAGGGAAATTTTCAAAAAACCCCCTATCTTTTTTGGATATTCTAAAAAAAATCCCATCTTTTTGGAAACTCCAAAAAAACTCCTCTACCAAACTTTTATTTTCAAATACCCCCATATGGGGTTAAAATTAACTATGGATGGTGTTAAATATTTTTTTATGACCAAAATACCCTTCTTTTTACATATTTAGTAATTAAAATAATGTTTTTATTATTTGTATTAATTTTAAAAAAGTCCTAATTTTTTCAGCTTATAATAATTTTTAAAAAATAATTATCATATGTTATATTTATATAATTTTAATATTTCATACATTATATATATTTGACTTTCATATTTTTTAACTGAAAAAATAACATAAAATAATAATAAGATGAGCAATAATATTAAAAGAACACCTTGCAAATATTTAAAAATTAAAATATCATGGATCTATTAAAAACATACATAAAAGAAGAACGAAAATAAAAATAAAATAGATGTTTAAAGAAATATTTTTCTATCCATATATTTTCAAGGTGTTTATTTTATTATTATCCGATGTTAGTTTTTCATGAATAATAAATGAAATATGAAAATTATACAAACACAACATTTAATAATTTTATTTTTGTGAAATCATTATATGTTAAAAATTATTTATGAATTTTCTTAAAACTAATAAAATTAATGAAAAAATAACAAAAAATGAAAATAGAAGGACATTTTGGTAAAAAAAAAATTTTAACACCATCCAATATGGTTAGATTTAATCTCTATAGGGGGTATTTTAAAATAAAACTTTGGTAGAGGGGGTTTTTTGGAGTTTCCAAAAAGATAGGGGTTTTTTTTGAAAATTTCCCTTATTTTTATAGCTTTAAACGCCCAATGGACAGTGTCTGATACTAGTGCACTCATATTTATAGCTTTAAACTTCATATTTATGTAGTTGTTTTTACAATAAAATATATAAATAATAACAGACTTTTATCTATAGTATAGAAAAACATATAAATATTTATATAGTTGTTTTTATACAGTTCACTTTCATATTACACATTTTTACAATTAAAAATATATAAATAAAAACACATATTTTCGTAATACAGAAAAATATAAATGATAGTAAAAATATAAATAACAACAAGTTTTTAATTCATAGTAAAGTAAAAATGTGTAAATAACAAAAATCTTTAATCTCAACTATAGAAAAGAATATAAATAACAAGATATTTTAATATATAATATAAAAAATATATAGTAAACAAATATAAATAAAAACAGATCTTTAATCTCAACTAGAGAAAAAAATATAAATCATAGTAAAAAAATATAAAACATATACTAAAAAATTATGAATAATAATAAAAATATATTGAAAAATATGAATAACAATAATTTTTTAATTCATAATATAAAAAAATATATATAAAATAATAAAAATAATATAAAAAGGCCAATCTAACAAGTTTAGGGTTTTAGATACAATAATATATAATAATATATAGTTTATTATTAAGAAAAGGTTGACCAAAATTAAGAAAATGGGTAGTAGTTGTTCACATTGCATGATTTTCAGAGCCAACCTCAAAACCTAGCCCACAAGGATTTCATTTCATGCTTTTATGTTTACAGTTTAGTTCTACCATGTTTTGTCACTAGTAAACCTCAATCCATCCCCTATTCCATGTCATGTCATTTCGATACTCCTCCCCCACAATGTCTTCCCTACAATCCCAAAACATCAAGTGATTATTAGATGATTTAATTATTCAAAAATTCTAGATGAGAGGGACAAATTGAATTGAATTTAAGAGGGTTCTATAAGGAGAAAAGGTCGTATTTGTAAGCCCACAATAAGAGAAAGTGCATGCTATTCAAGGATACATTTTACCTTTTTTTTCTTTGTTCCATTCTTTTTACTGAGGTAATTTAAGTTGGTAGATTTGACTGCTCGTAAAAACACTTCCGTTTGTTCGCTGGATAAACTCCACATGTGAATCTGTACCATTTCGAGTAGGTACCATTCACCATTCGTTTATACACCAGTTCGCTATACTAATTAGCTCAGTGATTTTATGTCATGATTTTGGTGATGGTTCAAAAAATACATGTTTAAAATAGCTCAGTACGTACCATTCTTCCTTCGTTTAAAATACAATATATGATATATATTTATATATGTATGATATATTTTTATAACGTTTTTATATGTGAATATTTTGTATAAATTTTTATAATTTTTTTTATATTTTATTGCGGCGTGCGTTTAGAATACATAAATACGGTCAAATGTGATCAAAACTGAAAAAATGGCAAATTGTCATGTGTCGTTACGTTTAATTGGAGGATCTTGGCATGCTCACTCCCACCGTATTATCATTGAATATCTTATCAAGATTCGTATTAGATATTTTTCAAATGAGATTTCGGGATATAACGATGGGAAGATGCGATGAGTTTGTGTATAATTCGTATTGTATGATTCAATTATGTGAAAAATCAAGCGATCAAGAATGTAATTAGGAAATATTTTCAATCTTTTTCATAAAAAAATGGACAATTTTTTTTGACAAAAATAAAGCATGGAATTTTGTTTGTAGTGTCTCAATTTAACAGGTTAAGTACAATAATCGTAGAAAATAAATATATATATATTTTTTGAAATGATATCCGCAAAACGATCACTTTCGTTACTGATACTTAATGTTTTTTTTATGTCAGGATCGAAATCACAACTTATCACAACATATGATTTTTTGTTCATCACACTCAACCAACTATGATATGATTCCATTGACAATAAATTTTAAATATTAATTTGATAATATAATTTCTTAAATTAAGTTATCTTTTTTGGATTTATCTTAAATTAAATTTTCTAACTTAGAAATACTCAAAATATCTAATTCAGATTATTCGGTCCAAACAATTTTTTTGCTAGACATGTGCATTTTTAATTACTTATTCGGTAAATACATATTTATATTTATATTTATGTATTCCGAATAAATTGTCCTATCGTAAAATAATGTATTATGAATCGACAAGTGTTTGAAAAATGGGGAAAACAAGTGCTATGCATACTTAATTACCAGATTGCAACGGGCTATATGCATCATTTCAACGAGAATAAAATTGCAAGGCTCAAAATATAGTTATTGAAATTTTAAAATTTGAAAAGGTGCAAAATTGAGAAAATATGATCCAGGTGCACTTCACGGATGGACCATTCCACTCGAACAAACTGAAAATGTGCAAATTCCGTTCGAACGGATTAAAATGTAAAAAAAAAAAAATCATATTTCCAGGTGCATTCTCGTTCAACCAAATGAACATCTCTGTTCGAATGAAAGCTGACGAGTTTCAAGTTAACTTTCAATGGCTATTGACTAGTTTATTTCACATTTTGTTCGGACGAAAGAACAATTATGTTCGAACATAATAGAGCATTCTTTATACATCAATATTGCGATATATTGGAGCAAGACAAAGCCTATATTGAGTTGTTTTTTTTTTTTTTTTTTTTTTTGCATTAAAGGCGCGTAGGCAATATATATACTAAGCGTCACAATTACATATAGTTGACGTTAGGGGTGGGCAAATGGTTCGGTTTAAATGGGAACCGAACCGAACCGGTCGAATTCGGTTTAATCGGTTCGGTTTTTCGGTTTATTTGGTTCGGTTCGGTTCAAAAAATGATATTATTCGGTTTATTCGGTTCGGTTCGGTTTTGGTATTTTCATAACCGATTAAACCGAACCGACCGAATTAATATTATTTTTCACTTTTTCTACTATATTCATTTCAAAAAATTAAAATTAATTATTGTAAAATTATAAATAACGTAAGTATATTTTATATGATTTGTTTTTATATTTTTTTTGTAAATAACATTTGAATTTTAACATTATAAAACTTCTAATTCGGCTTAACCGAATAAACCAAATAAGATATTCGGTTTATTCGGTTCGGTTTTAAATCGGTTCAAATTTTATTCGGTTCGGTTCGGTTTGAATCTAGTCCGGTTCGGTTTAATTCGGTTTGCTCTAATTCGGTTCGGTTCGGTTCGGTTCAACCGAATGCCCACCCCTAGTTGACGTAGAAATAAATAATGACAAAATAATAAAACGGACACTCTAAAAGAGGACCTATAAACTGAATGATTGCATGACACGATATGCATTATTTTGTCGGTGGTGGACCTCGGTGGTGGAAGAAGGTCCACCACCGCTTTCGATTTTTTTTGGGGGATGTGAAGCATGATCGGAGATAAGAATTGGGGTCGAAATAAGAACACGACCATCAAGATCCATGGGAGCCTTCTCAGATGGAATTTGCGACGCACTTGTGGAGTTGCGGCCACGCTTCGATCGCGGAGAAGGAGAGGAAATCGGAGAAACCGATCGGGTCGGTGATGGAGGAGGGGACGTGTGCGGCCAATTAGAGGTGCCCGAGTTTGAATTGAATAGGAACATGTAAATCAAATTTCATGGTCCTTAATCACCAAAATATCCAACTCGTATGACCAATCTATAGATTATTTTGATAGGAACATGTAAATCATTAACATTGAGTTCAATATTAATAGGAACATGTAAATCACTAAAATTGTATTTCATTTGAAAAACTGAATAAGAATGTTCAAAATACGCAAATTGGACATGGAATTGATAGATTATCAAGTCAAAAATAGTTAAACCTACATAGTAACCAACCATCGAAATTCATCATCAATTTTGAGTGTTTGCGATCTTGGTTGTTCGGTAAATTCTCTCATTGTAGATTAGTTAATCAAATGAATTTGTATTTAAGAAAAATCGAACAATTGAAATGATCATGAGTTCAATTAACTTCAAATTACCAAAAAAATATTGCATAATTCTTTCTAGAAAACATTAACCAATGGACTAATTAGTGAAGCTAAGTTGCTGTTGAGAGAGAGAGAGTATTGGAAAAAGTGAGGAAAGGAAAAGGAGAGAGAGAGAGAGAAGAGAGAGAGAGAGAGAGAGAGAGAGAGAGAGAGAGAGAGAGAGAGAGAGAGAGAGAGAGAGAGAGAGAGAGAGAGAGAGAGAGAGAGAGAGAGAGAGAGAGAGAGAGAGAGAGAGAGAGATTGATTCCACAAAGGAAGAAGACAGCACACGTTACAGTGGACCAGCCAGACTTTCACCAAAACGGCAATTCTTTCCATTCATGATGCACCCTCCTTCTTCCACTCCTCTCCCTCTTTTAGCAAGCCCTAACCATCCCATCTTCTCCCCCTCCCTACGCTCGGTCCACCACTACCCACCAATAGCCACTATGTATTATTGGTAAACCATGTCTAGCTAAACTAATATATCAGACATCACAAAGGCCCTCACTCACTCATCTTTCCTCTTCTTCTTCTCCTCCTCCTACAAATCTCATCTCGTTTCTAATTTCCAATCCACACACCCACGAGAAATTAGCTAAGAAAAATGGGGAGAGGTAAGATAGAGATCAAGAAGATCGAGAACACTACTAGCCGTCAAGTTACTTATTCCAAGCGTCGATCTGGAATTCTCAAGAAGGCTCGTGAACTCACTGTGCTTTGCGATGCTCAAATCACCATTATTATGTTCTCCAACACCAACAAGCACTATGAATATTGTAGCCCCTCTACTGAGTGAGCCATTAGTTTGCTAGTTTATGCTTAAATCTTTCTTCTCTTTGTCTCTTTTTCAAGGATGGTTTGTTTATTCTTTCTCCTGATCTATGAGATCCGCCATTGAAAAGACTAGATTTCATTATTTCATTCGTTTTCTCATCTCTCCATTGTTACATTCCCTTCTATTTCTCGAATATCTTATACGATGTTTTATTAATTTCATCGAATTGCAAAAGAAGACTTTATCTAACCCTAAAACTGTATAGACTTTCGTTATGCTTGTCCTTCATTTGAACTTTGCAATAGATCTTGAATCTCTTCATACTCATCTCCTCCAATCTCTTGCAATTAAATCAACAAAGATTAGATTATATCCAAAACCCTAATCATATTTTTTCATGATTATATGAACAGTATCAAGAGCATGTATGATCGTTATCAGCAAGCAACACAGCAAGATCTCTGGAGCTCTCAATACGAAGTATCTTAAATAAATGAAATTCTCTCATAATTTTACCTGTTTCTCACAGATTAATTTGTACAATTTTCCTTTCTAATATTGATTTCTTCTATCAATTAATTTTGCAGAAAATGCAAAACACTTTGAAGCAACTCAAGGAGGTCAACAATGAACTGCATTCTGAAATAAGGTCTTGTTAGTAAAGAGTTATATGATTTGATCAAATTAAGATTTGAAGTTTGAACTTACAATTCGAATTCGAAATTTTGCAGACAGCGAACTGGTCAGGAAGACTTAGAGGGATTCGATATGAATAAATTGCAAGAACTTGAAGCAGATCTTGATAGATCTTTATCTGTTGTTCGTAATCGCAAAGTAAGAAATTTTAAATTTAAATTTTATTAATCTAATCACCTTCATTTTGATATATTTTATGTACTTCACCATTTAAATCAAGTATATTATGATATTCGTTTAATTTTAGAAGTTAGTTTGCAATCACATCACAATTAACAAATTTTAAGTAAAATCTAGATAGATCCTTGATTTAATTTTGTATATTTTAGAAAATTAATTTGTTTTTTTTGTTTCTCTTGCAGTATAATCAACTTTCTACAAAGACCGAGACATGCAGAAAGAAGGTAAAATATATACAATGGATATTTCAAAACTCAATTGATATAATCTTTACAGACTAACTTAATTAATTTATATAAATAACATTAAATATATTAATGAATATGTTTGCACATATTACTGTTATGTTTAGAAGAAAAAATAAAACACAGTATAACTGTTTGATTGATCAAAAAATATTATGAACAAGGCATAATCCATTTTGTCAATTGGAATAGAAAATTAAATCACGCATAATATATTAAAATGTTATTAATATAATGCTTTCAAGTTAAATGCACTTAAAGATAAAATGTCAAACAAATTTTTATACCATTTTGTCAATTGGAATAGAAACACTTTTATCGATCTCAATTTGTTTTAATCGAACTAACTTTAACCCCAAATAATATCATATTTATCCTATCAGAAAGTTTAGACATATTGTAATAATTTACTAGATATATAGCAACATTTTAGATTAAATCATGAACATTGAATATTGTATTTTTACACCATGATAAACTTGACAATTTTTACACCACAAGGTAACATTTTAGATTTATTTTTGTAAGCTTTCAAAGGGTGAATATTGTATTTTTATATAATTATATAGCAACATATATAACATATAATTAGTTTATAACAGCATATATATATTGTATGTACATATTATGAACATTGATTTAACCATGTACGGTAAAACCAATCAAGTATCTTATTCCTTCCAATTCAAGTAACATATTTAATTTCACAAGGAATTGTCACAACTCAACCAAATTTAGAAACTTTTGTTCAAAAAAAAGCCCCCAAATTTAGATAACATAGATTTTATACCCATATTGGTTTCATCTATTTGACTTTCAGATATTTCCAATATCGTTTATTTTTAATTAATTATACAAAAAACAAAGTCAACATAATATATACATATATAGTGACCAGTGTCTTTTACACTGAATATATGCTTCTTCCTTTGGATATATACTTTCTGTCTTGTCTTCTAGGGTTTCCAATGCTCTTATGAAAACTCCACCTGTCAAATTTTGATTTGACGAGACTATATTTCTCATAGATTAAATCTTTAAATGTTTTACAGGTGAAGAACTTTGCTGATCAAAACCAAAACATGTTGCACAACCTTATGGCTTTGGTAATGATAATAATACATAACACATAAAACCCTAAACCCTAAACCCTAAATCCTAAACAAGTTCTATTTTGCAGACAGAGTTGAAGGACGAGCACCCAATATATGGATACGTGGACAATAACCCGAGCCAGTACGAGAGTGCGATGGACATGGTTCACGGTGGACCAAACATGTACGGCTATCGCGTTCTGCCAAGTCAGCCTAATTTGCATGACATGGGATTTGGAATCCATGATCTTCGTCTTGCTTAGTTCTATTTCACTATTTATATATTATGTATGAATGAATGTGTGTATTTGCTTGTCACGAGTGAACTCAAGTTATTATGGCTAAGTAAACTTGTAATATTATTTTTTTATGGTATTCTGTATGGTAATTTGTATGTGACACGTGAATTTAAGGTGTGACTCAAAAGCATATTTGCATTAATATCTCTATAGACCTAATTATAAATATCTCGTTGATTTACAAAAATGAATCTAAATTCAGTTCCTTTTTTCGGGCTGTTTGGGCCTTTAGATTTGTTTGGGAATAAGAGAAGAGGGACTAGGATGGCCCATATAATATTAAATGAAAGTAAGGATGAAATTGCAAAGTGACTTACACTATTAATGTTGGATATGACAACCGATAAAAAAAAAATTCATGCGTCATTAATGTAATTAATATACAAATATTTTTTAAGGATACAATTAATATTACCATAACTATCAAGGATATGTATAATTTTTTTTATGATCTCTAAACTTCAAGGATAAAAAAAAAAAAATCATGCGTCATTAATGAAGTTTTAGGATCTCTAAACTTCAAGGATATGTATAATTTTTTTTATGTATTCGTTGTTAGTCATGTGTGCGCATATTGGTTAATATATTTTTACAAACACAATTATAATAAATTGTTGTGATTGTAATAATATAATATTTTATTGAAGAACACTATATTTTTTAGATAAAAATAGAGTAGGTTTTTACACCCTACTTCTATTGAGATTTTATATATTATAGTTGAAGAACACTATACATAACTATCAAAGTTTTATTGTAGAAATATTTGTCTCATCTATGCAAATAATATTAATAATAATTTATAAGCATATTTTGCTTGAAATTTCATTAATTCCATTACTTGTATTTTAATTTTTAATAGAAGGAAACTATATGAGTAATAAATCCCATTCAAAACCGATTTAGCAAAAGTTAAAAAATTAGTCCCACCTTAATGACTCAAGAGGTAACTATTTGATTAATAAATTCAAAACAAATGTTCATTGTTGCCTATCTGAGATTCATCGAGGCACAAGACGAGAGGAACCAACATTGGTGCACGATATGTGCACCTAGCTTTTTTAAAAATATTGAAATTTATTTTAATAATAGTAATAATGATAATATTAATTTGTTTTCTTTTTTATATAAATTTTATTTAAATAATATTAACACTTTCATATTAATCCTTCCGAATTTGTGTTCTACAAACATTACAGAATATTATTTTCACAATAGTTTTCAGTTTCTTTATACCGACACTTATTTGATTAATTTGATTAATAGTTATAATTTTTTCCAAAAATCTATGCTGTTAACGTTTTATACTGGAATAATTTGGAAATAAAAGTTGAAAAGAAATCTGTAAATTAAAATTATTACTTTCAAAATATTTATTAATGTGTAAATTGTATAAATAATAACAAAAATAGGATCATTACTTTCAAAATATTTTATGTAAGATTTTTGGGTGGAGAATAAACTTGGATTAGAAGTGGAACTGGGCTGAACGGGCTCGATATAAATTCACGGGTCCAAGTTTAAAGATTTCTATTTTTTTTCTTTGTTTTGAGATAGTATAGAAAAGGGTAAAAGAAATTTGAGAAAACATAGAGGGCTGATAGTGATAATTCCTCCGTTTATTAATTTTTCCATTAAAAATAATGCACTTATTATAAGATTAAAACTTGAACAATGAAATTTTGTATCTTAATATGTTCTTTTATGCTGATATCTCACAAAAAAAATAACAACCAACATAATCAGGAATTGAAAAATTAAACAGACTTCAAATCTAAAAATGAAAGCAACAAGAATTCTCTGAAAAAAGAATCCTGATTTTTTATTTAGGATTAGGAATTCAAATTTTATGAACCCTGAAAGGTGGAGGTATTTAAGCCTATATTTTCTCTCTCCTTTTAGTTATGTATTATTTATTATTATTATTATTTATTATTTTTGTTACTATTATTATTTGTATTATTCTTTTTATATTATTATTATTATTATATATCTATTAATTTTTTTTTTCAATGAGTTAAATAGTGGCGCAATAATGCAAATAGCGGAAAAAAAATCTAAAATACAATCTCATAATTTATACGCCTGACATCGCAACTAATTTATTTTAAGATCGAAATACATTTTGTTGTTACGTCATCAAATACGACATGTTATAAGTTACGATGTCACAATTTAACGATATAGTTATTCTCGGTTGAATTAAATTAAAAATATAAGAGACAAATTGATCAATAAAGAATTGGATTGAATTCATAACGTTGATTCTTGATCGAATTTTAAATGAAAGATAAGGAATAAAAATAAACTTTTGTCCTAATAAAATTGTTGATGACTTTGCAAAGGTATGTGCAAGAGAATCTAGCATGACTTGATTAGCATTTGTTAATATATCCTAAACTGCTACACTATTTATTAAGCATGATCCGTACTGTCTCCCCACAACAAGCACTAGATTTAAATTATTAAACAATCCTAATTTTGGGGCTCGATGCAAATCATAATTTATCATAAAAATCTGTAACTTGATAAAAAGCTGTCCAAATTGCAGTTTTTTGCACTGCCCTAGAATTAGAGATCCAATTTCAATTTAATTGTCTGATTCCACCTGCACCAATCCCCATTTATGCCCCTTCCAAATCTATTATGATCTTATCTACCCAATTTTTTTTAACTAATCCTAATTATTACATTGAAGCATGCGTCCAAGGATAAATTCTATTAAAATCTCTGCAAAATTACATGATAATCTTATCTTGAAATTTAAATCATTCAAAATTTAGTTTATTTTTAACTTGATAAAAAGGTGCCCAAGGTAATGCTTAATGATATGCCAAAAATACCTATTGATAAATATATGAAAAATATGAGACATACCTCATCTTTTTTCCTCACATTCTTAATGACGTGAATATGATTTAATATATTTTTTTTAATAGTATTCGACAAACGATCGATTTCGTTACTGATATTTAATTTTTTTTGATGTCAACGAAGATCGGACCCACAACCTCTCACGACTTATGATTTTTGTGTTTCACACTCAACCAACTAGGCTATGAACCCATTGACTGGTTTAACATCTTAAAAATTAACACTTCAATTCATGATTTAACATTTTAATTATATGTTCAATCATAAATTAAAATAATTAAATCATAATTAGGATGTAAAATCATGTTTTTGCGTGTTAATTTTGAAAATATAAAATCATATTTACGTCATCAAGAATATGAAAGAAGAGTAGTACTAGAGGATGTACATCACTACTCTAAATATATCAAAAAGTATTCAAAATGGTCTTTGTTTAATTAATGGTGAGAGTTTATAAAATGGAATTAACATTGAATTTCTCCTCATTTATCTTATGTTCACATTGATACCATTTTACAAATAAAATCTTTTTGTCAATAAAAAAATAGGTCATAAAGGCAACAAGACACATGAATGATCCCATAGAAAATTGAAAAAGATGAGTATATATATGGCCTGGAGAAATGAAAAAGTGGCCCATTTGTAAAAAATAGGCAGACAAGACAAACTGGGCTTGTCAGCCTATTCTTTTTACAGGTCCAGAAAATAATAACTAAGCAAATTTACCTTGTAAACCGTGCAATTTTGTGGTCTATGAAAGTTAATTATTAATCAATATATTCAACCTAGTTGTTTAAGTTTTGTTAATTGTGATGAACCAAATATGGACTCCATGTGGATGATCTTAGCATACTATCGTCATAATCATTTATCAGTGACATCATAATATAATGAAATTTAAGTATTACATTTACATACTCAGATTCATGGCATAAATTTTGTATCCCTACAAAAAAACTCAAAATTTAATGTATACCCCTCTAAAATATCAATATCATGAATACCCTTACAAAAGATGAGGAATGTGATAAAAAAAAAATTCAATAAGTTCCACCCTTCTCACTCAATACTTGTGTAAATAAAACATAACAAATTAAGGATAATTTCAAAATCTTCTAAAACAAACAAAGATGCATACATGGCTATTCATATTTTTTATTTCAAGAATTTAACTAGACAAATCTAGAAGGTTCAAGATTAATTACAAGCATATATGTCAAGGTTCTCTAAGCTCTCTTAAATATTACAATGTAGTAAAAGGTAAACAAGAGGCATCCCCATACTATATGACCTAAATCTATGCAATGTAATACAATGGCATATGATTGTTAAGTACCTAGGGTTTAGATCATGCATGTTCATTAATTTCTTACCAATGGTTCTTTGTTTTGCATATATGTATATCTCACACTAGTCCTATATAGAATCTAAGAGGCAATGGTTTATTAGCTATTCTTTGTTAGTGGTCCTAAAATTAAAACATCAAACCTTAGATATATATAGAGATCTATCTATTATCTATATGATTACTCTTTTGTAGTCTATACCTTGACTTATTTTCAATGCACTCGTTATTCCATTGATGAAGTTTAATACAATATGAAAATAATATTATATGGTTAGGTTACAACTTACAAATTATATTCATGTCCATTTTTTTCATGATAACAATATGAAAATAATATCCCAAGCACAACCTTTCGAGAGTTGGGCACTATCAAGAAAATGTCTCACTAAACTGCAGAAGAAAATATGGGACACGTTATGGGCGGCACTAATATGGAACATATGGAAGGAAAGAAACGCGCGAATCTTCAGAAAAGAGGGTAAGCAACCCATATTGATGGGACCGCTAATAATCGAAGAAACTCAAACATGGTCCAAAATACCAAATTAGCAAATTTTCACGTCAAGGAGAAATTATTATTTAGAAGGAGAGCGGGAGATATCACAACTAAAAAAGGCTTAATGTACTGTATTGTAAATTTACTTTTATTATTAATACAAAACAAGGTAGGCTTTTGGCCTTCCTAATTAAAAAAAAAACAATGTGAGTTTTGTGAAATCCGAGTGCAAGAAACACGACTCTTCGAGCGATATGATTTTTATCCTGACCGATTGTTGCAACATTATTATGTTCCAATCGTAATTTTTGACATGATTGAACTAACAGTTTGTCCCTTTCGAAACGTTCTTCGATCAAACGGTCGAATATCTTGATATTTCAACACTTCAATTAGTCGAATAAAAATGAGGTTCAATTTGATTTTCCGCCTGAATAAAATGCTATAAAGATAATCGATTTTTTTTGCTATAAACAATAATATGACTCAGAAGAATTGGTAATATTTAAGCAAATTCTTGATGGCAAACAAGCAGTTTGCAACAATTATTTGGCCAAATATAACCAATTTTTCTAGGATGAAGAAAATGAACTTTTTTGAACCTTAAAATATGGTTAGAACATTAAATTTGATGACGTGAGATCAAAGAGACAAATTTGTCAAGCACAAAAACATGAACTGTGTTAGTACTTAGAAGTTAGAACACATGAAAGCTTTGTAAATTACACTAGAGAATATTGTGAAACATTGGAATTCATCAATCGATTACACACTAGAGAATAATTGTTTTAGCATAATTAATGTAAACAAAAAGAAGGTTGTAATTTGAGGAGCCCGAGTTGCATGTAAATTCTAGAGATTCGATAAAAAAAAAAATATCCATCGATCAATCCTAGAGAAATAAATTTACATGATCAAGTACTATGATGCAATGGGGTTGTTTTTAGTTTTTTTCCATGACAAATTGCACTTCAAACGCTAATAAAACATTAGTAAACTTAAAACATGCAAATCTCAAAATACGAGTAAACTTAAAACATGAATTATAAGGAAGAAAATGGTTTCTCACTTCCAAAATATTTATAAATAATTTACAATAGAAAAGAGGAAAAAGGAGTGTTCCCTGTAGATAATACTGTTCAAGTACACATTATTTTGATGTTTCGAACCTACAAGGATATGCAGGAGCAGTTCGTGACAATGCCTCACACGAACACACACACACATACATATATATATATATATATATATATATATATATATATATATATAGAGAGAGAAAGAGCAATACTATTACAGGATAAAATATTATAATCAAACTTGTTGTATTAATTTTCAAGTCAAATTTTTAAAAAAAAACAAACAAACAAAAAAAGTTGAAGATATCATTAATTATACCATATTCCTCAAAATAATCATCCATGGTTCACTCTAAACAAGACAGTAAATCAAGGAACACTAAAACGAAGCAAGATCAAATACAGCTCATGAAATTTAATTAGTATAATTTTCTCATGAAGCAAATTAAGTTTCCTACAACAAAAGTTATTCACTGAGCTAGAGACACATGCAATGCCTACACTTTTAAACGCTAACACGAAACAAAAAGGAAAACTAGTTCCATTAAAAACCAACAAGAAAAGTGATGGATCGATCAATTAATTAATCATCTAACCAATTTAATTCCTCGGTTGATGAGGAAAGAACTGAGTCCCTTGCATGAATGCTCCAAGCGGAGTCGGGTAAGGATCCATTAACACTGCCGCTGCTGACGTGGCTATGTGACCCGTACCGCCACCCCCCTCGCTACTCGTGGCATGAGCCACACTCGGCGAAGAACCCATTAGGTTATAATCCACCGTCTCGGGGCCTTGATCTCTAAGAATTCCCTTGAATACATGGCCTCCTATGCTCACAGCCGTTTGATATGCCATCTCTTCATCTCCTTCTTCATCCAAGGGTCCGATTTTCACGCATCGAAACAGTGCCTCGGAACTCACCTCTGCAGGAAACCTCCCTCCTTGTCCTGTGTCAAAAAGTTATAAACAATCTTGAGAAATAGAAATAGAACTAGAAATGAAATTAAGAAATTAGGTTTGATTTTGAAGGCCCACAAGCAATCTCTATCAAGTCTAATCAATGGTGAAATTGAAAAAGCAAAGGCGGAGAGGGATTCGGTGCAATAGTGAAATCAGGTAATTACAAACAGTGCATCACAACTTGCGTGATGTGATGTGATTTGTTTCTTTCATTTTTTTCTATCTTTGTTTGTGTATCTTTATGAAACAAATCGGTGAATTTATTTATATAAATACCTGATGAGGAAGTGGTAGCGATTGTAGTCGGTGCACGAGGTACTAGCCTCATACCAGTGTTATCGGATTTGACACGTTTCGAGCCCTCGCCGGTACCTGAACCGCTGGTACCGCCTCCCATAAGAGCTGATAATTGGTGTTGTCTCTCTCTCCTTTTAGCAGCCGGTACCCACGTGCTCTTCACGTGAGTCGAACAGTGAAGACCTCTACTCCTACAACAAGTCCTGCACCTCGAATGAACACAGTCTTTCTTTGCGTTGTTTCCACAATCCTGACAACTGGTACCGGATCGGGCTCCGCTAGATGAGCTCGTACCGATCTGAGGTTCATGAGCGAAAGAGAGAACGGTTGTTGGTGCAGAGGAGAATTGAGGGTGCTGAGGCCATAGTTGGAAACCGCCGGTACGTGTAGAAGGACGGGAGTAGAAAAATAGGTTCTCGGTTGGAACCGGAGAGGTGTCGGTACGAGTATTGGTGGGCACAGGTCCGCCTCCTCCGCCTAGAGGGAAACCCGCCATGAACCAAAATCCATAGCACGAGAGACTAGCCCAGCTTTGTGTGTGTGTGTGTGTTGTAGCTTGTAGGGTTTGAACTTTGAAGGTGTGTGGAGTAAATTTTAGTTAGGTCCGCGGTAAATATCGTTAGGTTAGGAGCGGACGGTATGGGTGTTTCTAGGGTTTCTTTTGTAATTTTTGCTTTGTTGCGTTTTATATAGGAAGAGAGAGAGGGGAGAGAGAGAGAGAGAGAGAGAGAGAGATCAGAAGGAGAGAGAGAGATCAGAAGAAGAGAGAGAGGAACTGACACGCCGCCATGGAGACGGCTCCAACGTTAATTCTCATTTATTTCTCTCACTATCTCTCTCTCTTTCTTTAGCGAAGACTGATGACAGTGATGAGTTAAAATTAACTATAAAAGATTTGCAATTCTTCCATACATACCATATTGAAACTTAGTTTTGATTAAGTACCCTTATTTATATGAAGGTTCTTGTTGCTTGAAAAGATAATTAGAAAAAGGGAAAAAAAAATCATTTATAAGTTATAAAATTGTGCAAATTTTCATTAAAAAAAATCACGATATTAATTTGGTCATTCAATCGTATTTATAAAAAAAAAAATCAAAGTTACATATATTTGCGGTTGCTTGTCGCAACGTTTCATATTAGCATACAATTTAATAAATATTTGTCTCATGTATCATAATATAATCCGTAATATCATACTATACTTACAAAATAATATGATGAAAAATAATCAAAAATAATTTATATATGTGTACAAAACTTAATTAATTTTTGTATAAGTTCTTCAATTTATTTTATTTTATGCATGTCTACCCGAAAAAACTCATTCAAGATTATTTTAATTTATTTTAGCATCCAAATTATGATATATCGGACGATATCGTTGCTAAGCGTGTTATTTATAACATCGCAAAATAAAATTTCTATGATTTTTCAAGTTCTACTAATTAGGATGAAAACAAGAATAACACATTTTTTTTATGGAAATACTACTCGCAAGGTAACACATAACATCGGCATTTTCTTTAGTGAAGTTGAATACTTGTATATCTTACTTCCATATATTATGTGAATAATATTATTTGTACGTACATATATAATGTCGATATAAAATTGCAATATTTTAACTTTTTGAAGATGAATGAATTTTATGGAACTTTAATTCATGTCATGATATATGAGATTAAATAAATTAGTTTGAGCAAACAATCATATAATTTTAAATTTTAAATTTTTTTATCATAGCATAACACTAACTTGTTGTCATCCAAAGGTATTGCATACTTAGTGTCAATGACCGATGATTGTTATTCAAGTAATAACAAATGGCGAGCAGACTGTTGAGTCATTTTGCTAACGCAAAATGCACAAATTTTCAAGAGGCCATAGTCCACAAGATTGAAAAAGTTTCCGTGATATTTAAATCATCCCCAAAATTTCCACGGTAAAGTCGGTTAATAGTTAATTATATAAGTAAAATTTGTTAGTATATCAATTAACAAGAAATTACATATCAATTAACAGTTAATGATATGTTGTTAAAATATTAAAAATTATTTGGGAGATAATTTGCAAGGCCTTGTAAAATAATAATGTATGATGATTACATCATAGTTGTTGGTGATACGTTACGAAGGCAAAGTAAAATTTTCCAATCTTTATCAGCTAAAGAATGCGATTATATAAAATGACAACGAATATAAAATCATGAATTACAAGATGTACTCAATATTGTTGCTGGATTAATTGTTGAATCTAAAAAATGTAAGAAATCTTCAAGTTTCTCTCCTCTCCAAAATCTCCAATAATAATTTGACAATGTCCCAAATTTTGTAAGAAACACATGAGATTGACTAAACCCTCTAAATATGAGCACATTCGGTCGTCCTAGAAATGACACATGTCAATTTGATTTTTTTTTCAAATTTGACAGTATTTGTGTACTGCACAGGCATGCCGCAAAACAGTGTATACATTTTTTGTACAAAATGTAACCAAATTATTTTTATACACGCGCACGCGCACACACGCACACTCACACACACACACGCGCGCGCGCGCACACACACACACACACACACACATACACCCACACACGCTCGCGCGCGCACGCACGCACGCGCGCACACACACACACACACATACGCCCACGTCCGCACACACACGCACGCACGCCCACGTCCGCACACACACGCACATCCACGCACGCACACACATACACACACACACCCACACGCACGCCCCCACACCCGCACACACGGCCACACACCCACACACCCGCAACCCCCCCCCCCCCACCCCCGCCCGCTTGCCCGAGCACCGTGCGCGCACGCGCGCACACACACACACACACACGTATAACATATATTGTTAAAAAAATTATATCATACATTTAAAAATGTTTAAGATACATCGAAAAATATAAAGCATAAAAATATATCATACATGTGAAAAGATATAACATTCATTTCATATTTACATGTAAAAAATATAATATAAATATATATTTAAAATGTACAAATCTTGATAAGGGATTACATGCGTTTTAGAATGTGCATGAAATTAGAATGCATAAAATATGATCAAAATTGAAAAAAATCAAACGGTCATGTGTCATTTTTTCGTATTGATGACGATCGTGTTCACTTTTAGAGTGCAGGATATTTTTTCAAAGATTTTGTGATAATATATTTTCATATCCAAAAAAATACTGTGCATATCAGTCTTAAATATGAACTTTGGATATACATATGAGACTTTACGAGTAATGATAGGGACACAAATACCAATCACAAATATGACACAAATGTTTAAGTTTGTGTTTGATTTATGATTCATATATGCATAATTAACATTACAAACTTAGTTATTTGTGATACATTTGTGGTTGGTATTTGTGACCCTATCATTACTCGAGACTTTACAAGGTTGATCATGAAAAGTTGCAGAGAAAGTTAAGTTAGGGAGCCAAACAATGAAAATGTGTCTACGGTCTTCCAAGCAAAAGAAAATCAAAATATGCAACACCAATCACCGTTCAGGAATTATTAAGGCAAAATTAAAGACGTGTGTCCTGTGCTTAACTCATCTTTCCTCTGTATTTCCTCCTCCAATTGCAAACTTAATAATTCTCAAATGAGCATTAATTTATAACAAACATAACAGAGGATTATCATACATGTCATGGTAGATCCTGACTGTTCAAATATGATAAGTGGGTGAACAGGATGATGACACGTGGGCTCCAAATTTAGGGAGTAAAATGCGGTGCTTTATCGTGACAGGTTCATTAATGCTTGTTGTACACTCACGTTCTTAACTCGTCTATTGGCCCTCTTAAACGATTCAAGCAATAAATCTTCTTTCTCGTTGCTGTAGTTTTGTCTACTTTCTTTACCCCATCTATTGTTTTTCTTATGTTCGATTTGATTTGATTTGATTTGATTAAAGTCCTGTTAGCACAAATTTGGTAAAATTAAATTTTATAGGACATGTGCCGCCTATGTTTGTTACTATAGTAGGAATGTGATCTACTTAATTACTAATTAGTTTTTTTGTTTTAAGGAGTCAAGGTTGGATTATACAAAAGTTAGCTTAATTCTTTTGAGTTGATACATTGACACGTGGCATATATAAAAGTGTCGACGGATTGGATATTATCCGAACCGACCCGGTTATGCCGGATCCGAATTCATATTCGTTATTCGATTTAGTAATTAATTCTTATACTTTAATATGACTTTACATTGTTTTCGGGAACGGATCTTAATGGTGGCCGCGCATGCGGAGGGGAGGCATTGTTCCCTCCAAGTTTTTCGCAAAACAGTACATATAGCGAGTTATTCAATGTATATTATTATTATAACAGTGTAAATTTTATTGTTTGAGTTTTTCAAATATTTTGTAGTATAATTTCAGTAGATATTTTTATATGTCCCTCTCTCTCCAAGTCCATCAAAATCCACCACTAATTGTATCAGTAAATAATGTCAATAATATTATTATTTTTGTATGATCTGCAAGCACGATTCGTGCTCGGTCCACTCTTATATTAAACGAAAGAAGAAAAAAAGTTTACATCGGATCATTTAACAAGATTAGAACTAAAAATAAAATACAGTGGAATAAATCCTCTCCTTACGACTAACTATATATACTAGCAATATTTCATCCATTTAGCCGCTAAGTATGTTGTCGTTATTTCTAATAACATTTGCATTCTTGCTTTTTCTTGAAAATTCTCGCATTCCTCTTCCTCCATATGGTCCAAATAGTCGCTAGGCACAAGATATCCCAAGACTTAATTTCTGAATAATTTAAATGTAACCGATTTTGTAGTAAAAATTCATTTATGTTAGATGATCGAAAATAAATTAAATTACTAATTACTAATTGTGATCCAAACCCCCCTCGTAAAATTGCATTCATATAACAAATGGTTGACCATTTATTGTTGTCTCGAGCATAAGAGACAATGGGTTCTCGCGGCCAATTCCTTTTCTCCAAATTAATTATTGGCTATTAGTATCATGTCAATAATATTATTAGATAATAGGAAAATTCATACATATTGTGAGAGATGTTTAATCATTGGAAAAAAAAATATTACATTGATTTAGATTATTTTATTGAAGAGTACAAATTTAGATTATTAAAGTACACTTTACATATCTCAAAGGATGATATGATAACATATATTCATTATTACACACAAAAATAATCTACCAACCGAAATAAATTAATACAATGACATTGAATTCACGAAGTTATATTGGATGAAATGTTTATGTATTCATGTAGTTAATTAATTTAATATAGCATGTGATAAATACGGGTATCGATCCACAGGAAAATATGTAGTTAATTAAGATTATAAATTCAGAAATTCGGAATAAATACCTGAAATTCACAGGGTTTGTTTTGCTATGATATCCTAAAGCTCTGGTAAAATTTGGGTTCAATTTGGAGTTCCAGATAAAAAATTATTGTTGATTTACAAACCAGTCCCTGGAATATTTGTGAAAATATCCAGTTAAGTTTTTGAATCAAAATTAGTTCTGAACTATTTTGTAAACTCAATAACAAACTATTTAGATCTCCAAATAATTTGATCTTGGTTTTTGAATTGAAGTATGAGATTAATACTATACAGTGGTGAATTTTATATGGTCTAAAAAGGTCTAGATATTTTATAATTCACACACAAATTTGTACAGATCAATAAATCCACAGTATTAAAAATAGGTCCTTAATCCAGAATAAAAAACTTTAATATTTAAAAATCAATGTCAAATAGAAAACGCAACCAAAAGAAATGATTTAAAAAATTATTGAAAGTAGATTGATTGATCTTGAATATCAATTAAATGGATTGATCCAGATCAATATACAAATATTCAACAAAAAATAACCAAGAAAGTGCTCTATAAATTCAAATTCTGAAATATTAGGTCAAAAAACTATTTTCAGAAGTATTTTTCCTCAAGTTTGGAATTTCATTTCTCCCAAAATTAATGATGACCTGTAATGAGATTAATTTTAACTTAAATTATGGTGGACATACTATCTGAAAACAATTCTTGTTAGATTTAAAAAGATCTGTAAATGCTCACAAAAATTACAATTAAAACTTGCCAGATCAACTCACTTCACAATGAGTTGGGTTTTTTTTTATCAATTTTAAAGATTCATATCAAATCAACAAAGATTCAAAATGCAATTATGTAAAAAGGGAATCAAAGAAGAGAACAAGATCTATATGTACATGTAACAATTTGAAATTAAACAATACTGCAAAAATTAACTATTCTACATTGAGTTTAATAATTCCATATTGAGTCTAGCGATGCCTATGGGTTATTTTTGTGAGTGAATGAAATCCCAACTCGCGAAAGTCTTCGACGTCTTGATTTCTTCACTTGAGCGAATACTTCTGTCTTTATCTTTTACCTTCGTTTTGATTCTTCAACGTCTTGAGTCTTCATGAATGGTCTTCATCGTCTTTGCCCTTGTCCAAGTACCCACATTTGCGTATGTGCGTATTTCTTCTTTTGATCTCGTTAGCGGGACATGTCTATATCTCATCTCTGCAATTGGTTAGTAGTCTCGATATTGTTTTGAGACAACCAAACAACCGTAAATTTGAACCAACAAACTCCGTCATCCGCGTCCCTCATCCGCTGCGTGGGGCACGGGGCCGCCGAATTCCCAACAAGATTACCATAATCGTATCCGTCACTATCCGAGTTTGACGGAGTGGGACATGGTCATCGGCGTGTGATAGGTCGTTCTGGACCTTCGTACCCTGCATGCAAGATGAAACCAAACTCTTCGTAGCCTTCCTTTGTCGTTTCTTCTTGCCGGGAGAGATCTTCGTCCCCGCATCGCGTATGATCTGCATGATCCCCCGAGCCTTACGCACAGCGTCCGACATAAGGTTGTCCTGCATATTTAAATTACTTTACGTTCGGACATAATAATTTATAATATAAACAAGATCGTTCCGCAGCGACTACACTAAGCACTCGAGGTTTGGAATGTACAAACGGATGCATCGCGGACTGGATCGAAAACTACACTCATGGACGACAGTTCTCCGAAAAGCATGACACGTAATGTCGATGTGTCGCGATGTCGTACAGATCACCTGGGAAAACGAGATTTTGCATAGCTTCATTCCATTGCTGGATGTGAGTCGCCCAATCCGCCGGTCAATCTTTGCCCCGATTGTTCGTGAAACTATGCAGTTCCACCTCGAGGGAACAAGGGGGAGAAGGTATAACCTGAGAGGAATAAATATGAATTATCATTTACGAATTTGCAAGATAAGTTAAAATTATTAAAAAATATTTAATGTAAACTATACCTGGGCAAATCCGAACTGTCGCATGACCCTCTTTGGGTGGTAGGGCTCGACGACCCAAAAATAAATCAGAGGGCGCGTGGTGAAAGTGCGCGTGGTGAAAGTGAACGACTCGTCCTGATGACAAATCGGAGGGTGGTACTGCTGAAAGTCATCGTACACGATCCACTTCACCTCATCATGAGTTAACCTATGATTTAACAAAAAAAATTATATGAGTTAATTAATTGTAAAGAATTGAAACAAAATAATTTTTTATATGAGTCAAACCTGTCGAAATAGTCAGGCATAATAGCAATCGCCCCTATCGATGACGTGGCAACGTAATCCCTGCGTCTGATGAAACGGGTACCAAATGGTAAAAGATTGTCCAGACGCATATCCTGAAACGGTGTGATCCTCTGCACATACACCGGTAATCTGGAATACGTCCACATCGCAAGAAACATCTGGCATCCACCTACCTCTTTCCTGCCCGGATATGTGGCCTTGCACAGAAAACGGTACAAGTAGGCCAATACCGCACCCCCAGCTATACTGACCAATGGATTTCATGTCCTCCATCAATGTCAAGTACATGGCATGCACGCAATCGCCCGTATGGTCTGCAAACAATACGTCTCGAGAAAATAAAATATGTGAGGTCTAACACGTCTCACGACCTACAATGTGACAACCACAAATATATACTTAATTATATTATAGTTTCATCAACCAAATATGAAAATGTTACAAATATAAATTTACCTAGGTTAATGAATGAAGGGCACCGAGGCTTGGTCTAACTAATGGGATAGCTCACCCAACAGGTATAGAAAAAGGACTGTCAGAAGGCTCCGTGGAACTCGGGCTTCCAAGAAAGAGGAGTCTAGGCAAAGCAAGCAAGACATGAATAAGTCAGCCACCCCAGCCCAGTAAGTAGTCCAACCTTATAGAATATGCCTGGTCCCAAACAAGCAAAAAGTCTGAGTCTACCAACTAGGGATACCGATTAGGCTCGAGAAAAGGAAGAAAAATAGAGAGTTCTGGAATACGATGAGTCATGTCAAAGTCAGGCTTCGTTCGCTTAGGTCTCTTGATCTCTTAGTTAGTAAAAGCACATGCATCTGATATTACCTTGGGAAGAGAATAAATTCATTCTAATCGGGATTTTCCTGATCAAGGTAGGAGATTGACATATGGTCGAGCACCTGGAAGCAAATTGAAGTGATCATGCAACCATCTAGTCCTAATCAATACATATGACTGCCCCTCGTAAAGGTATGCTCATCCGGCCCAACCGCAACCATGTCGTGTACGTAAGTCCTCCAACTCACTCCCTTGTCATTGTCCTTGCATACCAGTATCCCCTAAATGGGGAGACCAAGGAGACACGAGACGTCATGCATGGTAATCGCCATCTCTCCCTACTTCATGTGGAAGGTGTGCGTCCCCGGCCTCCAACGCTCGACCAAAATCTGGACTAATGATGAATCGACGTCCATACTACCAAGCATGTAGCAGTTGTATAGTCCCGCGGTCTCGAAAAAAGGATGGTACTCATTGTACCATGCAAGAGGAACTGCTCCGTGCCGCGGACGCAACGGTATATGCGGAACCTCCGACCCCTTCACATCGAATGCACGGGATAGCGTGGGAGGATAATCTTGCTCCTCCTCCTCAAAGATATCGGTTCCGGGGACGAACACATGCTCACCGCCACCGCCACCGCGACTCGAATCCGCACCGCTACTACTAGCTCTGAACGTCATCAAAACAAGCTGCAAAATAATATAATAAATTAATTTATTATCTCAAAATAGCAATATTAAATAATATAATATAATACAATAATAATATTAAATAATTATAAGAATTAATTACATAAAAAATAATTATAAATAATTAATATATATATATAAGAACCATATACTAATTTTCGAGAATAATATATTAATAAAATAATTATATGTAAAATAATATAATAATTTATGAGAATTGTATAATAATTTCTGAAAATATATAATAATAATAATAATTTTCGAAACCCTACATTTTTCCGAAAATTTTACAAAAATTATTTGTTGGAAATTAAACTAATCAAATTAAACCCTAAATTTTCAGAAATTATTTGTTCGATTAAACCCTATTAACCATAATCAAATTAAATAATATATCAAATTAAACTAATCAAACAAATCTAACGAAATTAAACTAATCAAACAAATCTATTTAACAAATAAAAACATGAAAAATAACATACCAATTATTTGGATCTTATTTATTCTAATTTTTTCGGATTTTTGACAATTTTTTGAAGCAAAACGAAAAAGCTTCGGTTTGGAAGAACACTCGAAGAAGAAGACTCGAACAACAACAGAAGGAAGATTCGAAGAAGAACAACACTCCAAGAAGCTTCGGTTTCGAAGAACAAGAAGAAGGGGGGAAGAAGAAAGAAAAAAAGGACGAAGAAGAAGAGGAGAGGTGCTTGCAAAAGTTATTACATTTTTTTTCGCCAAACCCTCTGGCCAAACAGACACAATGTGAAAAGACGTACCCACATGCATACAATGTCTCCTCGGGACTCAAAGACGTCACATGCTCTCGCGAAAGAGGTTAAAATTATTTAATCCTCCTATTAACACTACTTTTGCAAATTAAGTAAAACTTTATCTCTTCTTACAAATTGGTTTTTTGACAAGACTACTTTAAAAAAAAATTCAATAAAAGAGAGGATTCAATTAAATAACGAATTAAGAATAAGAATTCTAGTTAATTCAGTTCAAGTTTTGAATTTACATGAGTCAGTTCAAAAATTAAGTATCACGTCAAATTAAGAGGTGATTTTATGGCAGGTCATTTGTTTTAAAAAGAATCAAATTAAAAAAAATGTTTTGAATATTTTTGTATTATATTTTCTAATTAATAAAATATTCGAATAAGATACAAATTGTCATTAAAATAAGAAAAAAAAAATCACAATTTTTTATAAAGACTGCCATAAAATCATCCAAAATTGACTCGGTCGAGTCTTAACATGAAACATAACTTGCAATTAACTCAGTCGAGCCTAAACAGTCCACGAAACATTATTTAATCCATGTTCAGACAAAAAGTATAAAGACGATAATAATTGTAAGATCACCCAAAATTTCTGGGTTGGCTTCATGTGTGAGAGAATAAAATAGATAAAATTAATTAATCAAGAATGGATGGAGAAAAAGGTGGTGATGAGGTAACCCAATTATTGTGTTGTATCATTCTATTCTATTATATTATATCTTATTACTTGTACGAGTGAGAGAGGAGAGACGATCTCGAGCCCAGTGCACCGGCTGGAGTTGACTCTTTATTTCCTTTCTTTCACTCTTTTCAGTCTTCTTTCTGTCTCCATCCTCTCTCTCTCTCTCTCTCTCTCTCTCTTAAATAAACTAAACGATTCAAGTACCATCAAAGTCTCGTATTTATATATACATTCTTTGTGAAATGATGTGGAAACTAAATATATAATAATAAAAATTAAGTGAGTGCGAAATATGATGGTACAAAAAAATATTCTTCTTAGATCATTAAAAAAAGTACGTTTTTTTTTGCTAAAAATGATTTTGTTTTTCTTGATTATCACAATTTACAAATTAATGGTATATATTAGGGGGTAGGGTTTAGGGTGAATATGAGTGTGAATAAAGGAAAAGGAGAAAGTTATAAAGAAGAAAAAGAAGAAGACGCAAATCCCTAAATTTAACGAACTGATAATACGAATACGAATCCGAAGGCTCCTCTGCTTAATGCCATGAGAGGAGAGATTCATGTGATGATGATGATAATTGATAGGAGTGGAGACTACTACTAGGCTTCGTATGTATTAGGGAAATTTACAAATAACCCCCTAACTTTTTTTGAATTTACAAAAAAAAAATCTAACTTTGGAGAAACTCCAAAAAAATCCCTACATATATTAGGGAAATTTCATGGTATTATAATTTTTGTGGACCAAAATACCCCTCTATATTTCATCTTTAAATTTAATAAACATAACTTTGTATTATTTTATTAATTTAAAGTCATAATAAATATCTTTTAACATATACTAATTTTAAAAAACTATATGTCATATACATAATTTTAATTATTTATTTATTATATATTTTATCATAGAAAACTAAAATTAAATAAAAATATGATATAAAAAATATTCCTGGAAATATCTTGACAAATTAATATTGTTCTAGTATTTAATTTTAATGTTAAATAGTTGTTAATAAAAATAATTACTAAATAATATTTTTTACCAAATTAGCAATTCATGAGTGAACATCAAACTAGCATTAAAATAATATTGCCGTTAGTTCTAATTTCAAGAGCTAATTTTATTTCAGCAGTTTGTTTTGTAATAATTATTTTTATTAACTATTAGCAAATTAGCTGATGAAATCAATAATTGTTAATAAAAATAATTACTAAAAACTAGATACTGAAATAAAAATAGTTACTACAAAACGAGCTGCTGAAATTAAAATAGTTGTTGAAATTAAAATTAGCGGCAATATTATTTTAATCCTAGTTTTAATTTTCATTCATTCATTGTTAATTTGGCAAGAAAAACTATTCAGTAACTATTTTTATTAATAAATATTTAACATTAAAATTAAATACTAGAATAATATTAATTTGTCAAGATATTTTCAAGAACATTTTTTACATCACATTTTTATTTAATTTTAATTTTCTATGATAAAATATATAATAAATTAAAAATTAAAATTATGTATATGCCATATATTTTTTTTAAATTAGTATATGTTAAAAAATATTTATAGTGATTTTAAATTAATAAAATAATACAAAATATGTTTATTAAATTAAAAAATGAAAAATAGAGGAGTATCCTAAGCTGCACAGGAAGAATCCCAAAGCCAATCCATTTTGGTCCAAAAAAATTATAATACCATGAAATATCCTTATAGAGAGGTAGTTGAAAATAAAACCTTGTATGTATGGGGTTTTTAGGAGTTTCTCAAAAATTAGGTTTTTTTTTGTAAATTCAAGAAAAATTAGTGGGTTATTTGTAAATTTCCCTATATATTATCTTCACTATGGTATTGTATAGCCCACGTAAAACGTGCCCATTTATTTATATGAGCTCATTTTCATTTTTTGAAATCGTATTGCATTTTACATATTATACTACACAGCACGGCCATATGATTCTACGAAGCACGCTATTTCATCATAAAGGGCAGTAATCTCATTATGACACCACATTACTACATGATTAATTAACTTTGCGAATTATTAAGTACTTACCTTTTTCACTCGTATTTCATTGAATTATTCGATATTATATTATATTATATTATTCGATATGATATTATATTATTATTGTATAATATAATATAATTATTTTTTATGAATATAATTTGAAGAAATAATATTATAATGAAATACGTGTATAGCTAGCTATATCCATGTATATAATGTAATACCATTTTTTTTTGTGTATTTTAATATCCACATTCAAATTCATGTTTTCACCAAAATACACCAAATCAAACCATTGATGGCATTTGAAATAATGGATATCAAAATACAATCCACCTTAATCCACCAAATCAAACACGTGCATAACCTTATCAAAAGCCCAATTTGTAAGAATAGTTAGCGATTTATGCAAATTGTAAATCTACAAAAGAGATTGTACTTTCGTCAGGTGGTCTGACGAAAGAGTTTAGAAGTTAATTTGGGTATTAATCACAGGGTTAAGCACAATTAAGCTCTCTTTCACCAGATCTTTTGGCGAAAAAGAGCATGCATGGTTTAGTGGGTTCCGGAGAAACACTGTGTGCATGTGGACGCGTTTTTTCATTAACTCTCCTTCGCTAGATCCTCTGGAAAAATAGAGCGTAATAACTCCTGCAAGGACCCCTCCCATCTTTTTTTTCTTCTTTCTTTCTTTCTATCTTTCTTTCTTTTCTTCTTCTTCTTCTTCCAACCCGAACTCCATTATCCTACTTCAAATATTCGTTTAAATTACTTAAAAAATTCGGAAAATTCGTTTAAAAGCTTGGATCCAAAGAGAAGAAGATGTTTCTCCTTAGTTTGGTATATTTTTTTTGGTCTATTACTTCTTAAATAACTTTCTTTGAATAATTAATGATTTAATATTGGATTGAATTGATTTATTACGAATTTAGGATTTGATTGATTGATTAAGTTTAGTTCATAATGTTCGTTTAAATTGCTACAAATTTAGTCTTTTTATTTTCGGATTGATTTATTAGGAATTTAGGGTTTGAGAATTGAGATTTTTAATTTCAGAAAATTTTCATTTTCATTTTCATTTTCATTTTGGTTTTTATTTTTATTTTTTAATATAATTATTTATATTTAGTATTTATATTTAGTATTTTTCAGTAAATATATTATTATATTATTTCAGAAATTTATTATTTAGTATTTACTATTTTCAGAGATTAATATTATCAACATATTATTATTTTAGTATTTATAATTAATTATTTAGTATTTTCAATTAATATTATGAGTATTTTTAATTAATATTATGAAAATATTATTATAAATTAATAATAATAGAATCTGGAAATATTATTATATTATTATATTTTCAGAAGTTTATATTAGTATTATTAATTAATCATTATATAATTATTTTTATTAATACAATTATTTTTATTATTAATATATTATTATGAACATTATTTTTATTTTCCTTATAATTATTTATTAATATATTATTACTTATTATATTACTATGATTTTATTATACTTTTCAGTTAGTAAAAAGAATATAACAAATTTCAGAAAATTATTATATTATTTTATTTTCAGAAAATAATATTATAATATTATTTTTATTATTATTATTATTAGTAGTAGTATTATTTTATAGTATTATTCTATTATTTATATAAGTTAATAATAATAGAATCTGGAAAATATTATTATTATTATTATTATTTAAATATGATATAATGTTATTATTATTATTTTGCAATTATTTTATTATAATGTTATATTTTTATTGGGGGGGGGGGGGGGGGTTGATTATTATTATAACTATTATTTTTTTGAAAATATTTTATTGATTATAATTTGTAATTTTATGATATTATTCTGTAGCTTGTTTTCTTGACGGTTGGGGCTAGCGGTAGCGGTGTGGGTACGAGTCGCGGTGGGGGTTCGACTTGAGGATCCGAGGAGCACGTGTTCTGCCCCTGAGTCGAGATCGACGAGGAGGAGGAGTATCCGTGTCAATTTTATTATAACTAGATTTTTAGTAATTTGTGAGTTGTTGGAGTTTCGGATTCGGATTTAAGTGGGTTTTTGAGAAAAAACTCAAGTTTGGCTTTGTTTGAATTCCAAATAGGAGTTTTTTTCAATATGGTTGTATAGGAACTTACGTTTATCCAATAATTTCCTTTGTTTTGTCCCCAGAACCGAAAACAAAGTAGAAAATTTGTGATGAAAAAGACTGGGAGAAAATCCCTAACCTAACAAATAAAGCAAGAAACATGATTTGATAGAAGGACATGGCCAGGGAAAAATAAAGCTTTTTCTACCAAAATCAAATGGGAGCAATATTACATTTTACTTTACTATATTGCTTCCTTTGACATGAAAGCGCAACAGCACAACGGACTTGATATCCTTTGGGCCCCCCCTCACATGCTCTCTTTCACACTCACTCTCGCTCTTCCTCTTCTATTTATTTGTACTTGCTTCTCTTGGCATGCTCATTTTCATTTTCATATAATTTAATGTAACGATTCATATATCAACACAAATAAATTTAATAAATCAAAATAAAAAAAAACTTTTTGTTACTTCGCATAATTTAATAAATCAAAATTTTATATCACCTACCAGATTAAATAACTCATATAAATTAAAAACAAATTTCATCCATCCGATATTTAATTAAAACATTTGGTCGAATAAACTTCATTTGGCTTTAATTAAAATTTTTATCCTTACAAATCGGATAATGATAAATTGTAAATATCGTTGATTTATAATTAAACAACAAAATAAAATCACCATGAATTCAAAAGTTATTTCTTCGAAGTGAATTATATATTAGAGATATGATTGATTATTTTACGTTGCAAAATTTCATATGTGTTATAATAAAAAAATGAATAAGCAAGAGATAAAATTTAGTTTATTAGTTGAATTATACAATAATAAATTACAACAGGATTTATAAATATCACACATAATTCCTCAAGATTAAGATAATCAAACAAAATATTGATTTTATATTCCAGAAAGAAAAAATGGATACTTTAGAAAACCTAATAAGTCCCACTATCCAATTTTTTTCCTTCTCGTGCTCCTACAAATAGGTATTTTCTCGGGCTCATACCGCTTTTTTTTTCCAAGAGAGAAAAAAATAAAATTGATTTATGAAAAAGAAATCACACCGTGCAAATTTATGTAAAGAAACGAAAAAATGAATCGAATTGGAAAAAAATAATAGGGAAAAATGGAAAAATAAAATTGGAACAAACACGGATGTATTTTTTTTCTTGGATTGCTCAAATTAACGAGAACAAAATCAAATTCAAAATAAATTAAGAAAAAATAAAAAATATAACTAAACTAGAAGTTTATGTGAAATCACATGAATAGAGAAATCGTTAGGAGCGTAGAAGACGAGTTCACATCTTCCTCATGCGGATGCACAATTAGAAGAAAAAAAATCCTATAACCCAATTGTTTAGTATATCGTATGGGGATATTTTATATTTTTTGACCCTAGACCGCGGTCTAAATGACCTACATAATTGGGCATACCATGTCGAAAGTTACAAAGAACCAATAAAATCATATGGAATAAAATTATTTTGAATTTATTGAAAATATAGTTAATTAGAGATAAATAACATTAATTATTTGTTATAATGAGAAAAAAATAATTTAATTTATGTACATGACAAATATATAATTTGAAGTATGAATATGTACATTTTGTATTTGAATGATTTACGTAGAGATGACAAATCGGGTTGGTCGGGTCATAATCGGGTGTGAATTTTCGGGTTTAGGTCATTTTTATGTCCGGATTATTTTTGGATGAACTTAACCCGGATCGGGTCGGGTCGTGTTCAGGTTTTGTTTTGACGTATTCCTTTCGAGTTAAATGTGTCCGGGTCAAAATCTTTGGGTTCGGGTTATGTCGGGTTTGAATTGATTTCAGTTTCGGACAAAAATAATAACTAAAATTCCAAACTATAAAATTTGAATCAACCACTAAATTCGGGTTGTATTCGGGTCTCGGGTTACTTGATTTCAGATCATGTCCAGTTCGAGTATCATATAAAAATATTTTATTTCGGATTCGGATTATTTAGTTCCGGGTCGGTCCGAGACGGGTTGTTTGATTTTTTAAAATTATGTTTAGTCAAGTCAGGTCGGTATTTCGGGTTCAAATCATTTTTGTCAGCTCTAGATCTAGAGTGTACAGGGTATATATGAGTCCGTCTTATTCATTGAAAAAAAAATAACATAATTCTTTATTGTGAAATAGAATAAATCTTATGAGATGAAAGAGATCCTACAAAACCAAAAATCAGATGTGATTCTTGTTGACTCTTTATACGAATTATCACACCACAAGATATGCTTCCCATTTGGGCTTGTACGAATGAATATTGGAGTAAAAGCTTGAAAGCACTGACAATGCATAAATGCAAGTATTAGGGATTCTATAAACAGAGCTGCTTCGATTCCTTTTGTAGCTCAACTGCCTCCTTCACACCGGCAACACTACGTTCATCAATCCATCTCTCTCTCTCTCTCTCTCTCTCTCTCTCTCTCTCTAAAATGTTAATAGTATTTTAATTTGGGTATAATTAATATACTATTCATTCAGTATTCATTCAGTGCTCTCATACTTTATAAATGATTTTCAAACAACACTCATCTCAAGGCTGTGTCAGTTTTTGCATAATGGACCCCGCTTTCAATTTATTTTTGTATATTTATCTTTTAATTGCATAATTCATCAAAAACTCATCTTTTAATTGCACAAAGTTGCATTATTTTCGAATTTGTTAATTATGAGCAACTTGAATTACAATTACAACACAAGGTCAGACAATATTGACAAGTGCACGACAATTTTAAAGGTCGGGGAGAAAGGCTAAGAAAATCTAGAACAAAACTAGATTAATTAGGGTTAGAACAATTCCTGATAAATATTAAGAAGTTGTTAATTATGTATTAAACAAACTCTAATTAATTGCCAATAAATTCATAACCATAACTAGGCCGAGTATTTGATGGCATTCCTGATTAAATTATTCTAACGGGCCTTTTAGTAATTTGGGCCAAAAGTAAACTTGGTTTGTTGGGTCTTTTAGGGTCAAATAAAAAAATTACATGTGTATTTTGAGGATTTCATAAATGTACATTAATCATGTATTTTCTAGTTTCTTGGAGCTGATCATTAGTTTCTCAATCCTTGATCATTAACGAATTTCGATTTTTCTCCACTTCTTCTTCTTCATTTCTCAATCCTTGTTTTAGTATCTCTAACTTCTCCGTGAATGCCGAGTCATCGTTTCCTCCGGCTCCTCCCATGATTTTCATAACTCTATCTGGCCTTTGAGTTTCTCCATTTCCAGTTCAAGTTGCTGCTTGGCGTCCGGTTCTTTTTCGAACTGGAGGATCCTGTTCAATGTCTCCGCCTTCTCTCTCCGTAATTTAATACAATTTAATTTAACATAGAATCGCAAAATATTAATTCCTAAGTAAAAGTTACTTGTTGTTCTTCCACAAGATTCAGCGTCTTTTGTTGTTCAATATTATCCTTTGCGAGGATAACTCTGTTTATTCTTGAGAATGTGATTCGTTCGAGCTGTGAGCCATTTTGTAAACCTAAAAATATTCATCCATTAACAAGATATGATTTGAGACTTGGCAATATTAATATCAAAATCATATTTAATATATTTTGGATATTAAGTTATTTGAAATGAAACATTAGTTCTAATTTTGTTTTAGTTTCTAGATGCTCGCTTACCAGTTCATGCTACGCAGCTCTCACAGATACTATAATAGTCGAAACTTGAACCAAATGTTATACTAGAAGAGTTTGATGCAGAATTGAAGGATATTGGAGAAAAAAGATCGATAAAATTAAGGATAATTAAGGTAAAATTAGGACAATTTATTTTTCTTTGTTCTTTCTTATATATTAGTTCAAATATTCCTAGGTATACATCTAAATTACTAGAGAAAGGATACCAGTCAATCAGTGCCAGAAAGCAAAAAATTAACTTCTTCTAGAAAAATACACCAAAAAATTATTCGAGATCAAGATTAGAGAAATTTAATGAATTGTAGTATAAAGATAAACTAAATCCTAAATTGGATCAATTAATCGAAAATCCTAAATCCGATTGATACATATCTAGGTTTTGAGGGAGAGTGGGAGTTAGGTATACGAAACCCTTTAATCTGTGTCTTGACTCCATTTAGGATTTGAGAGAAAGCAACAACAGAGAAATAAGGACGAACAAAGAGAATGCATGCACGAGAGAAACAGAGTTATTCTCTCCCTCTTTCTTTGTCTTGTTTTAACATCAAAGGTCCCAAAGACTAGAGAGAGAAGTCGAAGAGAGAAATAAGGGCGAACAAAAATAATGCATGCACCAGAGAAACAAAACTATTCTCTCCCTCTTTCTTTGTCTTGTTTTAACATCAAAGGGTCACAAAGACGAGAGACAGAGAGGTCGAAGAGAGAAATAAGGGCGAACAAAAATAATGCATGCACGAGAGAAACAGAGATATTCTCTCCCTCTTTCTTTGTCTCGTTCTAACAGCAAAGGGTCCGAGAGACTAGAGAGAGAGAGGTCGAAGAGAGAAATAAGGACGAACAAAGATAATGCATGCACGAGAGAAACAGAGCTATTCTCTCCCTCTTTCTTTGTCTCGTTTTAACAGCAAATGGTCCGAGGACTAGAGAGAGAGAGGTCAAAGAGAGAAATAATGGCTAACGAAGATAATGCATGCATGAGAGAAATAAAGCTATTCTCTCCCTCTTTCTTTGTCTCGTTTTAACAGCAAAAGGTCCGAGAGACTAGAGAGAGAGAGGTCGAAGAGAGAAATAAGGGCGAACAAAGATAATGCATGCACGAGACAAACAGAGCTATTCTCTCCCACTTTCTTTGTCTCGTTTTAACTGTAAAGGGTCCCAAAGACTAGAGAGAGAGGTCGAAGAGAAAAATAAGAGCGAACAAAGATAATGCATGCACGAGAGAAACAAAGCTATTCTCTCCCTCTTTCTTTGTCTCGTTTTAACAGCAGAGGGTCCGAGAGACTAGAGAGAGAGAGGCCGAAGAGAGAAATAAGAGCGAACAAAGATAATGCATGCACGAAAGAAACAAAACTATTCTCTCCCACTTTCTTTGTTTCGTTTTAACTGTAAAGGGTCCCAAAGACTAGAGAGAGAGGTCGAAGAGAGAAATAAGAGCGAACAAAGATAATGCATGCACGAGAGAAACAAAGCTATTCTCTCCCTTTTTCTTTGTCTCGTTTTAACAGCAGAGGGTCCCAGAGACTAGAGAGAGAGGCCGAAGAGAGAAATAAGAGCGAACAAAGATAATGCATGCACGAAAGAAACAAAACTATTCTCTCCCTCTTTCTTTGTCTTGTTTTAACAGCAAAGGGTCCCAGAGACTAGAGAGAGAGAGGTCGAAGAGAGAAATAAGGGCGAACAAAAATAATGCATGCACGCGAGAAACAAAGCTATTCTCTCCCTCTTTCTTTGTCTCGTTTTAACAGCAAAGGGTCCCAGAGACTAGAGAGAGAGAGGTCGAAGAAAGAAATAAGGGCGAACAAAAATAATGCATGCACGCGAGAAACAAAGCTATTCTCTCCCTCTTTCTTTGTCTCGTTTTAACAGCAAAGGGTCCCAGAGATTAGAGAGAGAGAGGTCGAAGAGAGAAATAAGGACGAACAAAGATAATGCATGCACGAAAGAAACAAAGCTATTATCTCCCTCTTTCTTTGTCTTGTTTTAACCGCAAAGGTCCCAGAGACGAGAGAGAGAGGTCGAAGAGAGCACTAACTAGAGGAAGAGAGATTGCACCAAGATGAAGATGAAATCTCGAAGAGGAAAAGTTTTTCTAATGTCATCAGTCATGTTAATAGATTTATTAATTGGTCCGTCTATACCTATCAATTCTCATTAAAATTAATTTTTCTGATTCTATTAACTGTTAATTCACTGGACCTGCTATCGAAGAGTTTTGTTCCCCTTTTGTGAAGCTGGATATATGCTCTCATAACATTTTCACTAAATTATACGTCAAATGATGTATAATTTTTATCATTTTGTAAATATTTGAACTGGTATATATTATAGGAACTAATTCTAAGATAGTTCTAATTTAAAACATTGTGCCTTTGAATTAGCCCTCCACGTATGTACATTTCCGTCCGTTCGATGATTTCTTTCACAACCGTTCGATCGTCAATAATACCCAACACAAACAACACTTTCTTTCTCTCTTTCTTTGCTCTCACCGTCAAACTCTCCGCGCGGGGAAAACCTAGGCAATTTCTAGGGGTTTCGAAGGTTCAATTTGAGACGGCCACCATCCCTTAGACAAAGAAAGCGTCTGCAGGACATAAGTTTTCGAAAGCGTCAGTTGTGTGATTTGATTCACGATTAAGTGATAGATAGATAGATAGATAGTCAACAACAGCACAATCTCTACAAATTTTGTCATAAGAAACAATTAAAGTTGCTAATATAACATACAACTTCATATTCATGACGTAGACAACAAATAGTATAAGAAATTGCGATACATATAATTCAAAATTTCACGTAAAGTCTAAGTATAAACAATACAACTAATTGTAATTTTATGCAATTAATACCTCGTCAAGAACCCAATCTGCCAAACAAAATAATAAATCAAATGTTAATTAAAAAAAATAATACATTATGGTACAAAAGTACATATATATATATTTTTTTTATATAAAAAGCTGTTTTTAGGAAAACTATATTACAAATTAAAGTATATCTTTGTGGGGCTTTTTAGGAGCAATGCCTAATTGCCTATATATTTCTTTTCAGTATTACCCTGAAACAAATATCATTAAATATTTATCAGAAATTATATTATTATTCTAAATCATTTTACTTAATTTTCTGTTACTCTATATTTTATATAATCAGTATAGAACAACTCAATTCCATATCAAATACATGTAAATTCACGAATTGCTCAACCAAGCAAGATACTTAGCAGTAAAATACTAGAATTGAATGTGTTCTAAATTATATCAGGCTTCTGATATGCTTTCTCAATTATAAACAAAAAATTATCTTACATGAATGAGATATATGATAAAAAAAAAATTATAAATTATGAGGGCCGTATTAAGAAAGTTCATTTTCAACTTTCAATAGGCATTTTCAAAGAAACCCTGATAATTAAGAATTAATAAAAAAAAAATCAAATAAAAAACATAGGTACCGTTTCAGCGATCTCGGCTCCAATAATAGCTCCCATAGCCAATTGAATATACCACTCCTGAAATTCAAACATAATAAAAATCAAGGACTGAATTGTGAAAAGTAAAATAGACAGGGTTCTTCTTAGAAAATTACCAGATGATACGGTATCATGTTTCAGGGAATAAAAATCTCCTAGTATTTATTAATTTTTGAAAAAAAAATACATGGGAGTTTTTAAAATAAAAAACAATTATATCCTAAGTGTACTTAGTATTATACAAAACTAGCGAATTCCTTGCACAATTGTGCGGAACTCAATGCCATTTTTTCGACATTATTTTTGATATGTTTAGTTTTTTTGAGATATTGTTGAAAACCATATTGACAAAACCTGTGAAATTCAAAAAATAATTCATCCATTCTAAATATTTGCATTTGACTCCCTGAAATAGTTTCAAAATATCATAATTAACAAAAAATATCATATTTTTTTGCAAAATTAAAATTAAAATACTAAAGATTGGGAAGAAAAAAATTAAAATTTCTGAAAATAAAACAATCATGACATTGCGAGAATTTAGAGCAAGCATAATTAATATTTGAAAATTTTAATTAAAAATATTATTCATGTTAACTAATGTATTTATTAATTATTGTATTTTGTTAATGCCATATTTTAATTATCTTGTTAATTATGAGATATAATTGTAATTGTTAATTATGTTGTTAATTAATCGAATTGTGAGATTATTATTAAATTTATACCATATATTATTAAACAAGTTAATTACTATATATTAATTATGTTTTTGGTTTGTTGAATTAACAATTAATTTTAGCCAACACGACGAAATAACATATGTTAAAATTATTGTTAACCGGACAACATAATAGTCATTGATTTTGTTAGGGATTCAAATATAGTGCACCCCTAATTAACAGAAGGCATGAGCAATGACTACATCTTGAAACTCATGGAGATTTTTGGGGAACAAGTAGAACTTTCGCTGGATAAACATATGGTGCTTTATAGAAAAGAAACTTACAGAAAAGCACAAAAGACCGTATAGCTCAGTGGCAAGAGCGTCTGACTTCGGCCTCAGATGAGCGTAGGTTCGATTCCCACTGCGGTCAATTCTTTTTTTTTTTTTTTCCTCGCATCTACAGCTTCAATGGCGAACCAACAGATAGAGCACTTCACGTTGAGAGGCTCTAATGGCGAACCAACAGAGAGAGCACGGAGTGCTTCGAGGCGGAATCTCGCCCGCCCAAATTCGCGGAACCCAAAAGTTACCACATTTTTCTGAATCCCGATTTATCTTCGTGCGAGTTCTCCGGATTCGTGCGGTCGCCCTTGATGTGCTTTCTGAAACGAAATGTCTCGTGCTTAACTCGGACGATCTTATTGTGTATAAGGACTCCATCTCGATTGATTCCAATCTGGTTTGCTAATGTTGTTTTCATGAAGAATTGAAATTTGAATTATTAAGAAGGTAAAATTGACAATCGAGAGGTTGAATTGATAGGAGATAAAACCCTCAAACATCATTTTTGTGGAGGAAGATGAGATTTTGGTGCTCGAATTCAATTCAGCATTTCCAATTGGTGAAGCTGTACTCAAAATTGGATTCACCGGCACCATCAATGACCAAATGAAGGGTTTCTACAGAAGATAAAACCCTCAATGACCAGAATTGATAGGAGATAAAACCCTCAATTCACCTGCACCGTCGATCTTATTGTGAAAAAGTAAGCAATGAAGGACTGACGAAGACCATAAATTATGAGGAGTCGCCTCTCATGCCAACTTATTTCGTCGCTTTAGTCATTGTCCATTTCGAATATCTCGAAAGCTTTACACGAGACGGTACGAAAGTTCGTGTGTACACTCAAGTCTGCAAGAGCCAGCAAGGAGTAAGTCTTTCATCCTTAATTATTAGTATTATTATTATTAATAATAATATTAATTATTAGTATTATTTTTAATAATAATATTAATTCTCTTTTATAATCGTTTTTCTGTTATTGTGGTGTGCCTCATCCTCTTCCAAAACTGGATATGGTTTCAATTACTTATTTCGAGTCCTCTCGAGCCTCTCTAATTTTTCAAAAAAAAAATCATAAAAATTACTTAATGCGAGAATTCAGAGCAAGCAATTGGGCGGCTTTCTTTACTACCCATACCCGATTTTCGCTCTCAAGGCGGTACTCGATAAAGGTGCCTCTGTGGTATGCATACCAGTCTTATAAAATTATATTAATGATTTATAATTTGTAATTTATTTTTGGGTAGTTTCGATTTTGAAAGGACAAAAGGGTAATTCCCGCAAGAGCGAAAGAATTGGGGTTTACCAAAGGATATCACACCCCTAGCCAAAAAAAGAAATACGACAAACAAGTTGATATAAGGAGTGAACTACTGCCATTCCATGGTAAATTACCTAATTACCCTTCATTCACATTCTCATTTGTTCAAACATTAGGAATATGATGGTAATGTATTCTTATTTATTTCTTTTGTGATGATGGTAAGCAAAACCAGTTATGCTGGTAAACCAAATTATATTTATTTATTTGGACTAGATTGCAGATGTACTGTTTTCGGAAGCACGAGTTTCTGCACCAAACAATTTGGTCAGGTAACATTTCTCTGTCTATTTTTGTTAATTTCAGGGATATAATCGATATTATTTATTTATTTAGGTCTAAAGGAGTATTTCTGTGTTTTTCTCATTTCCAGGGTCGTAAAGAGATTATTTTCATGTTTTACTGTGTATATGTCGGATTTCAGATTTTAGAAGGATGTTTTCGAAATTTTCAGGTTTGCAAAAGGCATAATTGATATCTTCAATTGTATGAAGAGTATTTTTTAACATTTATGCGTGTATGTTTTAAACAGGCTTGATCAAGTACGTTTATTTATTTATTTTGGATTTCTAGTTGCAATTTGTTTTTTTCGTGTCTCTTTCTCTTGCAGGGACCAATTATCGAATTTATTAATTTTGAGGGATTCTTTTGGGTCGTACCAGATTTATTTAGCGATTGTTGGGTTGTTGATATTCGCATAGCAAATTCCAATTGTGCCCTTCGTAGTGGTATGCGAATTATACATTTCATTTTTTGATATCATAACCATTATTATCATCATGGTCATCATCATTCTCATCATCTGCATCATAATGCGACAATTTCGTTTACTATTGAATCGTTCTTTTAATGCTTTAGTCATTTCATGATAGTGTTGCGAATAACCTGTCCAGTCGAGATAAGTTTTAACGGAAATTTGCAAAATGACACCCTGATTTCTTTTAAATTGCAAAAGAAACCTATGCACTAAAAGATACGATACAAATGATCTAAAAACACGTTATTTGAACTCCTCAAAGCGTTAAAATCTTGTTTTGAATAGAAAAACAAACTTTCTTAGTGTTTGTGAAATTTGGTGAAAAGTTATGTAGTAAAAGATACGATACAAATGATCTAAAAACACGTTATTTGAACTTCTCAAAACGTTAAAATCTTGTTTTGAATCGAAAAACAAACTTCCTTAGTGTTTGTGAAATTTGGTGAAAAATTATGTACTAAAAGAAACGATACAAATGATCTAGAAACACGTTATTTGAACTCCTCAAAGCGTTAAAATCTTGTTTTGAATCGAAAAACAAACTTTCTTAGTGTTTGTGAAATTTGGTGAAAAGTTATGTACTAAAAGATACGATACAAATGATCTAAAAACACGTTATTTGAACTCCTCAAAGCGTTAAAATCTTGTTTTGAATCGAAAAACAAACTTTCTTAGTGTTTGTGAAATTTGGTGAAAAGTTATGTACTAAAAGATACGATACAAATGATCTAAAAACACGTTATTTCAACTCCTCAAAGCGTTCAAATCTTGTTTTTAATCGAAAAACAAACTTTCTTAGTGTTTGTGAAATTTGGTGAAAAGTTATGCACTAAAAGATACGATACAAATGATCTAAAAACACGTTATTTGAACTCCTCAAAGCGTTAAAATCTTGTTTTGAATCGAAAAACAAAATTCCTTAGTGTTTGTGAAATTTGGTGAAAAGTTATGTACTAAAAGATACGATACAAATGATCTAGAAACACGTTATTTCAACTCCTCAAAGCGTTCAAATCTTGTTTTGAATCGAAAAACAAACTTTCTTAGTGTTCGTGAAATTTGGTGAAAAGTTATGCACTAAAAGATACGATACCAATGATCTAGAAACACGTTATTTCAACTCCTCAAAGCGTTCAAATCTTGTTTTGAATCGAAAAACAAATTTTCTTAGTGTTTGTGAAATTTGGTGAAAGTTATGTAGTAAAAGATACGATACAAATGATCTAAAAACACGTTATTTGAACTCCTCAAAGCGTTAAAATCTTGTTTTGAATCGAAAAACAAACTTCCTTAGTGTTTGTGAAATTTGGTGAAAAGTTATGTACTAAAAGATACGATACAAATGATCTAGAAACAAGTTATTTCAACTCCTCAAAGCGTTCAAATCTTATTTTGAATCGAAAAACAAACTTTCTTAGTGTTTGTGAAATTTGGTGAAAAGTTATGTATTAAAAGATAAGATACAAATGATCTAAAAACACGTTATTACAACTCCTCAAAGCGTTAAAATCTTGTTTAGAATAGAAAAACAAACTTTCTTAGTGTGTGTGAAATTTGGTGAAAAGTTATGTAGTAAAAGATACTATACAAATGATCTAAAAACACGTTATTTGAACTCCTCAAAGCGTTAAAATCTTGTTTTGAATCGAAAAACAAACTTTCTTAGTGTTTGTGAAATTTGGTGAAAAGTTATGTAGTAAAAGATACGATACAAATGTTCTAAAAACACGTTATATGAACTCCTCAAAGCGTTAAAATCTTGTTTTGAATCGAAAAACAAACTTCCTTAGTGTTTGTGATATTTGGTGAAAAGTTATGTACTAAAAGATACGATACAAATGATCTAGAAACACGTTATTTCAACTCCTCAAAGCGTTCAAATCTTGTTTTGAATCGAAAAACAAACTTTCTTAGTGTTTGTGAAATTTGGTGAAAAGTTATGTAGTAAAAGATACGATACAAATGATCTAAAAACACGTTATTTGAACTCCTCAAAGCATTAAAACCTTGTTTTGAATAGAAAAACAAACTTTCTTAGTGTTTGTGAAATTTGGTGAAAAGTTATGTACTAAAAGATACGATACAAATGATCTAAAAACACGTTATTTCAACTCCTCAAAGCGTTAAAATCTTGTTTTGAATAGAAAAACAAACTTTCTTAGTGTTTGTGAAATTTGGTGAAAAGTTATGTAGTAAAAGATACGATACAAATGATCTAAAAACACGTTATTTGAACTGCTCAAAACGTTAAAATCTTGTTTTGAATCGAAAAACAAACTTCCTTAGTGTTTGTGAAATTTGGTGAAAAATTATGTACTAAAAGATACGATACAAATGATCTAGAAACACGTTATTTGAACTCCTCAAAGCGTTCAAATCTTGTTTTGAATCGAAAAACAAACTTTCTTAGTGTTTGTGAAATTTGGTGAAAAGTTATGTACTAAAAGATACGATACAAATGATCTAAAAACACGTTATTTGAACTCCTCAAAGCCTTAAAATCTTGTTTTTAATCGAAAAACAAACTTTCTTAGTGTTTGTGAAATTTGGTGAAAAGTTATGTACTAAAAGATACGATACAAATGATCTAAAAACACGTTATTTCAACTCCTCAAAGCGTTCAAATCTTGTTTTTAATCGAAAAACAAACTTTCTTAGTGTTTGTGAAATTTGGTGAAAAGTTATGCACTAAAAGATACGATACAAATGATCTAAAAACACGTTATTTGAACTCCTCAAAGCGTTAAAATCTTGTTTTGAATAGAAAAACAAACTTTCTTAGTGTTTGTGAAATTTGGTGGAAACTTATGTAGTAAAAGATACGATACAAATGATTTAAAAACACGTTATTTGAACTCCTCAAAGCGTTAAAATCTTGTTTTGAATCGAAAAACAAACTTCCTTAGTGTTTGTGAAATTTGGTGAAAAGTTATGTATTAGAAGATACGATACAAATGATCTAGAAACACGTTATTTCAACTCCTCAAAGCGTTCAAATCTTGTTTTGAATCGAAAAACAAACTTTCTTAGTGTTTGTGAAATTTGGTGAAAAGTTATGCACTAAAATATACGATACAAATGATCTAGAAACACGTTATTTCAACTCCTCAAAGCGTTCAAATCTTGTTTTGAATCGAAAAACAAATTTTCTTAGTGTTTGTGAAATTTGGTGAAAGTTATGTAGTAAAAGATACGATACAAATGATCTAAAAACACGTTATTTGAACTCCTCAAAGCGTTAAAATCTTGTTTTGAATCGAAAAACAAAATTCCTTAGTGTTTGTGAAATTTGGTGAAAAGTTATGTACTAAAAGATACGATACAAATGATCTAGAAACACGTTATTTCAACTCCTCAAAGCGTTCAAATCTTGTTTTGAATCGAAAAACAAACTTTCTTAGTGTTTGTGAAATTGGGTGAAAATTATGCACTAAAAGATACGATACAAATGATCTAGAAACACGTTATTTCAACTCCTCAAAGCGTTCAAATCTTGTTTTGAATCGAAAAACAAACTTTCTTAGTGTTTGTGAAATTTGGTGAAAAGTTATGTACTAAAAGATACGATACAAATGATCTAAAAACACGTTATTTGAACTCCTCAAAGCGTTAAAATCTTGTTTTGAATCGAAAAACAAACTTTCTTAGTGTTTGTGAAATTTGGTGAAAAGTTATGTACTAAAAGATACGATACAAATGATCTAAAAACACGTTATTTCAACTCCTCAAAGCGTTCAAATCTTGTTTTTAATCGAAAAACAAACTTTCTTAGTGTTTGTGAAATTTGGTGAAAAGTTATGCACTAAAAGATACGATACAAATGATCTAAAAACACGTTATTTGAACTCCTCAAAGCGTTAAAATCTTGTTTTGAATCGAAAAACAAAATTCCTTAGTGTTTGTGAAATTTGGTGAAAAGTTATGTACTAAAGGATACGATACAAATGATCTAGAAACACGTTATTTGAACTCCTCAAAGCGTTAAAATCTTGTTTTGAATCGAAAAACAAACTTTCTTAGTGTTTGTGAAATTTGGTGAAAAGTTATGTACTAAAAGATACGATACAAATGATCTAAAAACACGTTATTTGAACTCCTCAAAGCGTTAAAATCTTGTTTTGAATCGAAAAACAAACTTTCTTAGTGTTTGTGAAATTTTGTGAAAAGTTATGTACTAAAAGATACGATACAAATGATCTAAAAACACGTTATTTCAACTCCTCAAAACGTTCAAATCTTGTTTTTAATCGAAAAACAAACTTTCTTAGTGTTTGTGAAATTTGGTGAAAAGTTATGCACTAAAAGATACGATACAAATGATCTAAAAACACGTTATTTGAACTCCTCAAAGCGTTAAAATCTTGTTTTGAATCGAAAAACAAAATTCCTTAGTGTTTGTGAAATTTGGTGAAAAGTTATGTACTAAAAGATACGATACAAATGATCTAGAAACACGTTATTTCAACTCCTCAAAGCGTTCAAATCTTGTTTTGAATCGAAAAACAAACTTTCTTAGTGTTTGTGAAATTTGGTGAAAAGTTATGTACTAAAAGATACGATACAAATGATCTAAAAACACGTTATTTGAACTCCTCAAAGCCTTAAAATCTTGTTTTTAATCGAAAAACAAACTTTCTTAGTGTTTGTGAAATTTGGTGAAAAATTATGTACTAAAAGATACGATACAAATGATCTAAAAACACGTTATTTCAACTCCTCAAAGCGTTCAAATCTTGTTTTTAATCGAAAAACAAACTTTCTTAGTGTTTGTGAAATTTGGTGAAAAGTTATGCACTAAAAGATACGATACAAATGATCTAAAAACACGTTATTTGAACTCCTCAAAGCGTTAAAATCTTGTTTTGAATAGAAAAACAAACTTTCTTAGTGTTTGTGAAATTTGGTGGAAACTTATGTAGTAAAAGATACGATACAAATGATTTAAAAACACGTTATTTGAACTCCTCAAAGCGTTAAAATCTTGTTTTGAATCGAAAAACAAACTTTCTTAGTCTTTGTGAAATTTGGTGAAAAGTTATGTAGTAAAAGATACGATACAAATGATCTAAAAACACGTTATTTGAACTCCTCAAAGCGTTAAAATCATGTTTTGAATCGAAAAACAAACTTCCTTAGTGTTTGTGAAATTTGGTGAAAAGTTATGTACTAAAAGATACGATACAAATGATCTAAAAACACGTTATTTCAACTCCTCAAAGCGTTCAAATCTTGTTTTGAATCGAAAAACAAACTTTCTTAGTGTTCGTGAAATTTGGTGAAAAGTTATGCACTAAAAGATACGATACCAATGATCTAGAAACACGTTATTTCAACTCCTCAAAGCGTTCAAATCTTGTTTTGAATCGAAAAACAAATTTTCTTAGTGTTTGTGAAATTTGGTGAAAGTTATGTAGTAAAAGATACGATACAAATGATCTAAAAACACGTTATTTGAACTCCTCAAAGCGTTAAAATCTTGTTTTGAATCGAAAAACAAACTTCCTTAGTGTTTGTGAAATTTGGTGAAAAGTTATGTACTAAAAGATACGATACAAATGATCTAGAAACAAGTTATTTCAACTCCTCAAAGCGTTCAAATCTTGTTTTGAATCAAAAAACAAACTTTCTTAGTGTTTGTGAAATTTGGTGAAAAGTTATGTATTAAAAGATAAGATACAAATGATCTAAAAACACGTTATTACAACTCCTCAAAGCGTTAAAATCTTGTTTAGAATAGAAAAACAAACTTTCTTAGTGTGTGTGAAATTTGGTGAAAAGTTATGTAGTAAAAGATACTATACAAATGATCTAAAAACACGTTATTTGAACTCCTCAAAGCGTTAAAATCTTGTTTTGAATCGAAAAACAAACTTTCTTAGTGTTTGTGAAATTTGGTGAAAAGTTATGTAGTAAAAGATACGATACAAATGTTCTAAAAACACGTTATATGAACTCCTCAAAGCGTTAAAATCTTGTTTTGAATCGAAAAACAAACTTCCTTAGTGTTTGTGATATTTGGTGAAAAGTTATGTACTAAAAGATACGATACAAATGATCTAGAAACACGTTATTTCAACTCCTCAAAGCGTTCAAATCTTGTTTTGAATCGAAAAACAAACTTTCTTAGTGTTCGTGAAATTTGGTGAAAAGTTATGCACTAAAAGATACGATACCAATGATCTAGAAACACGTTATTTCAACTCCTCAAAGCGTTCAAATCTTGTTTTGAATCGAAAAACAAATTTTCTTAGTGTTTGTGAAATTTGGTGAAAGTTATGTAGTAAAAGATACGATACAAATGATCTAAAAACACGTTATTTGAACTCCTCAAAGCGTTAAAATCTTGTTTTGAATCGAAAAACAAACTTCCTTAGTGTTTGTGAAATTTGGTGAAAAGTTATGTACTAAAAGATACGATACAAATGATCTAGAAACAAGTTATTTCAACTCCTCAAAGCGTTCAAATCTTGTTTTGAATCGAAAAACAAACTTTCTTAGTGTTTGTGAAATTTGGTGAAAAGTTATGTATTAAAAGATAAGATACAAATGATCTAAAAACACGTTATTACAACTCCTCAAAGCGTTAAAATCTTGTTTAGAATAGAAAAACAAACATTCTTAGTGTGTGTGAAATTTGGTGAAAAGTTATGTAGTAAAAGATACTATACAAATGATCTAAAAACACGTTATTTGAACTCCTCAAAGCGTTAAAATCTTGTTTTGAATCGAAAAACAAACTTTCTTAGTGTTTGTGAAATTTGGTGAAAAGTTATGTACTAAAAGATACGATACAAATGATCTAAAAACACGTTATTTCAACTCCTCAAAACGTTCAAATCTTGTTTTTAATCGAAAAACAAACTTTCTTAGTGTTTGTGAAATTTGGTGAAAAGTTATGCACTAAAAGATACGATACAAATGATCTAAAAACACGTTATTTGAACTCCTCAAAGCGTTAAAATCTTGTTTTGAATCGAAAAACAAAATTCCTTAGTGTTTGTGAAATTTGGTGAAAAGTTATGTACTAAAAGATACGATACAAATGATCTAGAAACACGTTATTTCAACTCCTCAAAGCGTTCAAATCTTGTTTTGAATCGAAAAACAAACTTTCTTAGTGTTTGTGAAATTTGGTGAAAAGTTATGTACTAAAAGATACGATACAAATGATCTAAAAACACGTTATTTGAACTCCTCAAAGCCTTAAAATCTTGTTTTTAATCGAAAAACAAACTTTCTTAGTGTTTGTGAAATTTGGTGAAAAATTATGTACTAAAAGATACGATACAAATGATCTAAAAACACGTTATTTCAACTCCTCAAAGCGTTCAAATCTTGTTTTTAATCGAAAAACAAACTTTCTTAGTGTTTGTGAAATTTGGTGAAAAGTTATGCACTAAAAGATACGATACAAATGATCTAAAAACACGTTATTTGAACTCCTCAAAGCGTTAAAATCTTGTTTTGAATAGAAAAACAAACTTTCTTAGTGTTTGTGAAATTTGGTGGAAACTTATGTAGTAAAAGATACGATATAAATGATTTAAAAACACGTTATTTGAACTCCTCAAAGCGTTAAAATCTTGTTTTGAATCGAAAAACAAACTTTCTTAGTCTTTGTGAAATTTGGTGAAAAGTTATGTAGTAAAAGATACGATACAAATGATCTAAAAACACGTTATTTGAACTCCTCAAAGCGTTAAAATCATGTTTTGAATCGAAAAACAAACTTCCTTAGTGTTTGTGAAATTTGGTGAAAAGTTATGTACTAAAAGATACGATACAAATGATCTAAAAACACGTTATTTCAACTCCTCAAAGCGTTCAAATCTTGTTTTGAATCGAAAAACAAACTTTCTTAGTGTTCGTGAAATTTGGTGAAAAGTTATGCACTAAAAGATACGATACCAATGATCTAGAAACACGTTATTTCAACTCCTCAAAGCGTTCAAATCTTGTTTTGAATCGAAAAACAAATTTTCTTAGTGTTTGTGAAATTTGGTGAAAGTTATGTAGTAAAAGATACGATACAAATGATCTAAAAACACGTTATTTGAACTCCTCAAAGCGTTAAAATCTTGTTTTGAATCGAAAAACAAACTTCCTTAGTGTTTGTGAAATTTGGTGAAAAGTTATGTACTAAAAGATACGATACAAATGATCTAGAAACAAGTTATTTCAACTCCTCAAAGCGTTCAAATCTTGTTTTGAATCGAAAAACAAACTTTCTTAGTGTTTGTGAAATTTGGTGAAAAGTTATGTATTAAAAGATAAGATACAAATGATCTAAAAACACGTTATTACAACTCCTCAAAGCGTTAAAATCTTGTTTAGAATAGAAAAACAAACTTTCTTAGTGTGTGTGAAATTTGGTGAAAAGTTATGTAGTAAAAGATACTATACAAATGATCTAAAAACACGTTATTTGAACTCCTCAAAGCGTTAAAATCTTGTTTTGAATCGAAAAACAAACTTTCTTAGTGTTTGTGAAATTTGGTGAAAAGTTATGTAGTAAAAGATACGATACAAATGTTCTAAAAACACGTTATATGAACTCCTCAAAGTGTTAAAATCTTGTTTTGAATCGAAAAACAAACTTCCTTAGTGTTTGTGATATTTGGTGAAAAGTTATGTACTAAAAGATACGATACAAATGATCTAGAAACACGTTATTTCAACTCCTCAAAGCGTTCAAATCTTGTTTTGAATCGAAAAACAAACTTTCTTAGTGTTCGTGAAATTTGGTGAAAAGTTATGCACTAAAAGATACGATACCAATGATCTAGAAACACGTTATTTCAACTCCTCAAAGCGTTCAAATCTTGTTTTGAATCGAAAAACAAATTTTCTTAGTGTTTGTGAAATTTGGTGAAAGTTATGTAGTAAAAGATACGATACAAATGATCTAAAAACACGTTATTTGAACTCCTCAAAGCGTTAAAATCTTGTTTTGAATCGAAAAACAAACTTCCTTAGTGTTTGTGAAATTTGGTGAAAAGTTATGTACTAAAAGATACGATACAAATGATCTAGAAACAAGTTATTTCAACTCCTCAAAGCGTTCAAATCTTGTTTTGAATCGAAAAACAAACTTTCTTAGTGTTTGTGAAATTTGGTGAAAAGTTATGTATTAAAAGATAAGATACAAATGATCTAAAAACACGTTATTACAACTCCTCAAAGCGTTAAAATCTTGTTTAGAATAGAAAAACAAACTTTCTTAGTGTGTGTGAAATTTGGTGAAAAGTTATGTAGTAAAAGATACTATACAAATGATCTAAAAACACGTTATTTGAACTCCTCAAAGCGTTAAAATCTTGTTTTGAATCGAAAAACAAACTTTCTTAGTGTTTGTGAAATTTGGTGAAAAGTTATGTAGTAAAAGATACGATACAAATGTTCTAAAAACACGTTATATGAACTCCTCAAAGCGTTAAAATCTTGTTTTGAATCGAAAAACAAACTTCCTTAGTGTTTGTGATATTTGGTGAAAAGTTATGTACTAAAAGATACGATACAAATGATCTAGAAACACGTTATTTCAACTCCTCAAAGCGTTCAAATCTTGTTTTGAATCGAAAAACAAACTTTCTTAGTGTTTGTGAAATTTGGTGAAAAGTTATGTAGTAAAAGATACGATACAAATGATCTAAAAACACGTTATTTGAACTCCTCAAAGCATTAAAACCTTGTTTTGAATAGAAAAACAAACTTTCTTAGTGTTTGTGAAATTTGGTGAAAAGTTATGTACTAAAAGATACGATACAAATGATCTAAAAACACGTTATTTCAACTCCTCAAAGCGTTAAAATCTTGTTTTGAATAGAAAAACAAACTTTCTTAGTGTTTGTGAAATTTGGTGAAAAGTTATGTAGTAAAAGATACGATACAAATGATCTAAAAACACGTTATTTGAACTGCTCAAAACGTTAAAATCTTGTTTTGAATCGAAAAACAAACTTCCTTAGTGTTTGTGAAATTTGGTGAAAAATTATGTACTAAAAGATACGATACAAATGATCTAGAAACACGTTATTTGAACTCCTCAAAGCGTTCAAATCTTGTTTTGAATCGAAAAACAAACTTTCTTAGTGTTTGTGAAATTTGGTGAAAAGTTATGTACTAAAAGATACGATACAAATGATCTAAAAACACGTTATTTGAACTCCTCAAAGCCTTAAAATCTTGTTTTTAATCGAAAAACAAACTTTCTTAGTGTTTGTGAAATTTGGTGAAAAGTTATGTACTAAAAGATACGATACAAATGATCTAAAAACACGTTATTTCAACTCCTCAAAGCGTTCAAATCTTGTTTTTAATCGAAAAACAAACTTTCTTAGTGTTTGTGAAATTTGGTGAAAAGTTATGCACTAAAAGATACGATACAAATGATCTAAAAACACGTTATTTGAACTCCTCAAAGCGTTAAAATCTTGTTTTGAATAGAAAAACAAACTTTCTTAGTGTTTGTGAAATTTGGTGGAAACTTATGTAGTAAAAGATACGATACAAATGATTTAAAAACACGTTATTTGAACTCCTCAAAGCGTTAAAATCTTGTTTTGAATCGAAAAACAAACTTCCTTAGTGTTTGTGAAATTTGGTGAAAAGTTATGTATTAGAAGATACGATACAAATGATCTAGAAACACGTTATTTCAACTCCTCAAAGCGTTCAAATCTTGTTTTGAATCGAAAAACAAACTTTCTTAGTGTTTGTGAAATTTGGTGAAAAGTTATGCACTAAAAGATACGATACAAATGATCTAGAAACACGTTATTTCAACTCCTCAAAGCGTTCAAATCTTGTTTTGAATCGAAAAACAAATTTTCTTAGTGTTTGTGAAATTTGGTGAAAGTTATGTAGTAAAAGATACGATACAAATGATCTAAAAACACGTTATTTGAACTCCTCAAAGCGTTAAAATCTTGTTTTGAATCGAAAAACAAAATTCCTTAGTGTTTGTGAAATTTGGTGAAAAGTTATGTACTAAAAGATACGATACAAATGATCTAGAAACACGTTATTTCAACTCCTCAAAGCGTTCAAATCTTGTTTTGAATCGAAAAACAAACTTTCTTAGTGTTTGTGAAATTGGGTGAAAAGTTATGCACTAAAAGATACGATACAAATGATCTAGAAACACGTTATTTCAACTCCTCAAAGCGTTCAAATCTTGTTTTGAATCGAAAAACAAACTTTCTTAGTGTTTGTGAAATTTGGTGAAAAGTTATGTACTAAAAGATACGATACAAATGATCTAAAAACACGTTATTTGAACTCCTCAAAGCGTTAAAATCTTGTTTTGAATCGAAAAACAAACTTTCTTAGTGTTTGTGAAATTTGGTGAAAAGTTATGTACTAAAAGATACGATACAAATGATCTAAAAACACGTTGTTTCAACTCCTCAAAGCGTTCAAATCTTGTTTTTAATCGAAAAACAAACTTTCTTAGTGTTTGTGAAATTTGGTGAAAAGTTATGCACTAAAAGATACGATACAAATGATCTAAAAACACGTTATTTGAACTCCTCAAAGCGTTAAAATCTTGTTTTGAATCGAAAAACAAAATTCCTTAGTGTTTGTGAAATTTGGTGAAAAGTTATGTACTAAAGGATACGATACAAATGATCTAGAAACACGTTATTTGAACTCCTCAAAGCGTTAAAATCTTGTTTTGAATCGAAAAACAAACTTTCTTAGTGTTTGTGAAATTTGGTGAAAAGTTATGTACTAAAAGATACGATACAAATGATCTAAAAACACGTTATTTGAACTCCTCAAAGCGTTAAAATCTTGTTTTGAATCGAAAAACAAACTTTCTTAGTGTTTGTGAAATTTGGTGAAAAGTTATGTACTAAAAGATACGATACAAATGATCTAAAAACACGTTATTTCAACTCCTCAAAACGTTCAAATCTTGTTTTTAATCGAAAAACAAACTTTCTTAGTGTTTGTGAAATTTGGTGAAAAGTTATGCACTAAAAGATACGATACAAATGATCTAAAAACACGTTATTTGAACTCCTCAAAGCGTTAAAATCTTGTTTTGAATCGAAAAACAAAATTCCTTAGTGTTTGTGAAATTTGGTGAAAAGTTATGTACTAAAAGATACGATACAAATGATCTAGAAACACGTTATTTCAACTCCTCAAAGCGTTCAAATCTTGTTTTGAATCGAAAAACAAACTTTCTTAGTGTTTGTGAAATTTGGTGAAAAGTTATGTACTAAAAGATACGATACAAATGATCTAAAAACACGTTATTTGAACTCCTCAAAGCCTTAAAATCTTGTTTTTAATCGAAAAACAAACTTTCTTAGTGTTTGTGAAATTTGGTGAAAAATTATGTACTAAAAGATACGATACAAATGATCTAAAAACACGTTATTTCAACTCCTCAAAGCGTTCAAATCTTGTTTTTAATCGAAAAACAAACTTTCTTAGTGTTTGTGAAATTTGGTGAAAAGTTATGCACTAAAAGATACGATACAAATGATCTAAAAACACGTTATTTGAACTCCTCAAAGCGTTAAAATCTTGTTTTGAATAGAAAAACAAACTTTCTTAGTGTTTGTGAAATTTGGTGGAAACTTATGTAGTAAAAGATACGATACAAATGATTTAAAAACACGTTATTTGAACTCCTCAAAGCGTTAAAATCTTGTTTTGAATCGAAAAACAAACTTTCTTAGTCTTTGTGAAATTTGGTGAAAAGTTATGTAGTAAAAGATACGATACAAATGATCTAAAAACACGTTATTTGAACTCCTCAAAGCGTTAAAATCATGTTTTGAATCGAAAAACAAACTTCCTTAGTGTTTGTGAAATTTGGTGAAAAGTTATGTACTAAAAGATACGATACAAATGATCTAAAAACACGTTATTTCAACTCCTCAAAGCGTTAAAATCGTGTTTTGAATCGAAAAACAAACTTTCTTAGTGTTTGTGAAATTTGGTGAAAAGTTATGTACTAAAAGATACGATACAAATGATCTAAAAACACGTTATTTGACCTCCTCAAAGCGTTAATATCTTGTTTTGAATCGAAAAACAAACTTTCTTAGAGTTTGTGAAATTTGGTGAAAAGTTATGTACTAAAAGATACGATACAAATGATCTAAAAACACGTTATTTGAACTCCTCAAAGCTTTAAAATCATGTTTAGAATAGAAAAACAAACTTTCTTAGTGTGTGTGAAATTTGGTGAAAAGTTATGTACTAAAAGATACGATACAAATGATCTAAAAACACGTTATTTGAACTCCTCAAAACGTTAAAATCTTGTTTTGAATAGAAAAACAAACTTCCTTAGTGTTTGTGAAATTTGGTGAAAAGTTATGTACTAAAAGATACGATACAAATGATCTAAAAACACGTTATTTGAACTCCTCAAAGCGTTAAAATCTTGTTTTGAATAGAAAAACAAACTTTCTTAGTGTTTGTGAAATTTGGTGAAAAGTTATGTACTAAAAGATACGATACAAATGATCTAAAAACACGTTATTTGGACTCCTCAAAGCGTTAAAATCTTGTTTTGAATCGAAAAACAAACTTCCTTAGTGTTTGTGAAATTTGGTGAAAAGTTATGTACTAAAAGATACGATACAAATGATCTAAAAACACGTTATTTCAACTCCTCAAAACGTTCAGATCTTGTTTTGAATCGAAAAACAAACTTTCTTAGTGTTTGTGAAATTTGGTGAAAAGTTATGTACTAAAAGATACGATACAGATGATCTAAAAACACGTTATTTCAACTCCTCAAAGCGTTCAAATCTTGTTTAAATAGAAAAACAAACTTTCTTAGTGTTTGTGAAATTTGGTGAAAAGTTATGTACTAAAAGATACGATACAAATGATCTAAAAACACGTTATTTGACCTCCTCAAAGCGTTAAAATCTTGTTTTGAATCGAAAAACAAAATTCCTTAGTGTTTGTGAAATTTGGTGAAAAGTTATGTACTAAAGGATACGATACAAATGATCTAGAAACACGTTATTTGAACTCCTCAAAGCGTTAAAATCTTGTTTTGAATCGAAAAACAAACTTTCTTAGTGTTTGTGAAATTTGGTGAAAAGTTATGTACTAAAAGATACGATACAAATGATCTAAAAACACGTTATTTGAACTCCTCAAAGCGTTAAAATCTTGTTTTGAATCGAAAAACAAACTTTCTTAGTGTTTGTGAAATTTGGTGAAAAGTTATGTACTAAAAGATACGATACAAATGATCTAAAAACACGTTATTTCAACTCCTCAAAACGTTCAAATCTTGTTTTTAATCGAAAAACAAACTTTCTTAGTGTTTGTGAAATTTGGTGAAAAGTTATGCACTAAAAGATACGATACAAATGATCTAAAAACACGTTATTTGAACTCCTCAAAGCGTTAAAATCTTGTTTTGAATCGAAAAACAAAATTCCTTAGTGTTTGTGAAATTTGGTGAAAAGTTATGTACTAAAAGATACGATACAAATGATCTAGAAACACGTTATTTCAACTCCTCAAAGCGTTCAAATCTTGTTTTGAATCGAAAAACAAACTTTCTTAGTGTTTGTGAAATTTGGTGAAAAGTTATGTACTAAAAGATACGATACAAATGATCTAAAAACACGTTATTTGAACTCCTCAAAGCCTTAAAATCTTGTTTTTAATCGAAAAACAAACTTTCTTAGTGTTTGTGAAATTTGGTGAAAAATTATGTACTAAAAGATACGATACAAATGATCTAAAAACACGTTATTTCAACTCCTCAAAGCGTTCAAATCTTGTTTTTAATCGAAAAACAAACTTTCTTAGTGTTTGTGAAATTTGGTGAAAAGTTATGCACTAAAAGATACGATACAAATGATCTAAAAACACGTTATTTGAACTCCTCAAAGCGTTAAAATCTTGTTTTGAATAGAAAAACAAACTTTCTTAGTGTTTGTGAAATTTGGTGGAAACTTATGTAGTAAAAGATACGATACAAATGATTTAAAAACACGTTATTTGAACTCCTCAAAGCGTTAAAATCTTGTTTTGAATCGAAAAACAAACTTTCTTAGTCTTTGTGAAATTTGGTGAAAAGTTATGTAGTAAAAGATACGATACAAATGATCTAAAAACACGTTATTTGAACTCCTCAAAGCGTTAAAATCATGTTTTGAATCGAAAAACAAACTTCCTTAGTGTTTGTGAAATTTGGTGAAAAGTTATGTACTAAAAGATACGATACAAATGATCTAAAAACACGTTATTTCAACTCCTCAAAGCGTTAAAATCGTGTTTTGAATCGAAAAACAAACTTTCTTAGTGTTTGTGAAATTTGGTGAAAAGTTATGTACTAAAAGATACGATACAAATGATCTAAAAACACGTTATTTGACCTCCTCAAAGCGTTAATATCTTGTTTTGAATCGAAAAACAAACTTTCTTAGAGTTTGTGAAATTTGGTGAAAAGTTATGTACTAAAAGATACGATACAAATGATCTAAAAACACGTTATTTGAACTCCTCAAAGCTTTAAAATCATGTTTAGAATAGAAAAACAAACTTTCTTAGTGTGTGTGAAATTTGGTGAAAAGTTATGTACTAAAAGATACGATACAAATGATCTAAAAACACGTTATTTGAACTCCTCAAAACGTTAAAATCTTGTTTTGAATCGAAAAACAAACTTCCTTAGTGTTTGTGAAATTTGGTGAAAAGTTATGTACTAAAAGATACGATACAAATGATCTAAAAACACGTTATTTGAACTCCTCAAAGCGTTAAAATCTTGTTTTGAATAGAAAAACAAACTTTCTTAGTGTTTGTGAAATTTGGTGAAAAGTTATGTACTAAAAGATACGATACAAATGATCTAAAAACACGTTATTTGGACTCCTCAAAGCGTTAAAATCTTGTTTTGAATCGAAAAACAAACTTCCTTAGTGTTTGTGAAATTTGGTGAAAAGTTATGTACTAAAAGATACGATACAAATGATCTAAAAACACGTTATTTCAACTCCTCAAAACGTTCAGATCTTGTTTTGAATCGAAAAACAAACTTTCTTAGTGTTTGTGAAATTTGGTGAAAAGTTATGTACTAAAAGATACGATACAGATGATCTAAAAACACGTTATTTCAACTCCTCAAAGCGTTCAAATCTTGTTTAAATAGAAAAACAAACTTTCTTAGTGTTTGTGAAATTTGGTGAAAAGTTATGTACTAAAAGATACGATACAAATGATCTAAAAACACGTTATTTGACCTCCTCAAAGCGTTAAAATCTTGTTTTGAATCGAAAAACAAAATTCCTTAGTGTTTGTGAAATTTGGTGAAAAGTTATGTACTAAAGGATACGATACAAATGATCTAGAAACACGTTATTTGAACTCCTCAAAGCGTTAAAATCTTGTTTTGAATCGAAAAACAAACTTTCTTAGTGTTTGTGAAATTTGGTGAAAAGTTATGTACTAAAAGATACGATACAAATGATCTAAAAACACGTTATTTGAACTCCTCAAAGCGTTAAAATCTTGTTTTGAATCGAAAAACAAACTTTCTTAGTGTTTGTGAAATTTGGTGAAAAGTTATGTACTAAAAGATACGATACAAATGATCTAAAAATACGTTATTTCAACTCCTCAAAACGTTCAAATCTTGTTTTTAATCGAAAAACAAACTTTCTTAGTGTTTGTGAAATTTGGTGAAAAGTTATGCACTAAAAGATACGATACAAATGATCTAAAAACACGTTATTTGAACTCCTCAAAGCGTTAAAATCTTGTTTTGAATCGAAAAACAAAATTCCTTAGTGTTTGTGAAATTTGGTGAAAAGTTATGTACTAAAAGATACGATACAAATGATCTAGAAACACGTTATTTCAACTCCTCAAAGCGTTCAAATCTTGTTTTGAATCGAAAAACAAACTTTCTTAGTGTTTGTGAAATTTGGTGAAAAGTTATGTACTAAAAGATACGATACAAATGATCTAAAAACACGTTATTTGAACTCCTCAAAGCCTTAAAATCTTGTTTTTAATCGAAAAACAAACTTTCTTAGTGTTTGTGAAATTTGGTGAAAAGTTATGTACTAAAAGATACGATACAAATGATCTAGAAACAAGTTATTTCAACTCCTCAAAGCGTTCAAATCTTGTTTTGAATCGAAAAACAAACTTTCTTAGTGTTTGTGAAATTTGGTGAAAAGTTATGTACTAAAAGATACGATACAAATGATCTAAAAACACGTTATTTGAACTCCTCAAAGCCTTAAAATCTTGTTTTTAATCGAAAAACAAACTTTCTTAGTGTTTGTGAAATTTGGTGAAAAGTTATGTACTAAAAGATACGATACAAATGATCTAAAAACACGTTATTTCAACTCCTCAAAGCGTTCAAATCTTGTTTTTAATCGAAAAACAAACTTTCTTAGTGTTTGTGAAATTTGGTGAAAAGTTATGCACTAAAAGATACGATACAAATGATCTAAAAACACGTTATTTGAACTCCTCAAAGCGTTAAAATCTTGTTTTGAATAGAAAAACAAACTTTCTTAGTGTTTGTGAAATTTGGTGGAAACTTATGTAGTAAAAGATACGATACAAATGATTTAAAAACACGTTATTTGAACTCCTCAAAGCGTTAAAATCTTGTTTTGAATCGAAAAACAAACTTCCTTAGTGTTTGTGAAATTTGGTGAAAAGTTATGTATTAGAAGATACGATACAAATGATCTAGAAACACGTTATTTCAACTCCTCAAAGCGTTCAAATCTTGTTTTGAATCGAAAAACAAACTTTCTTAGTGTTTGTGAAATTTGGTGAAAAGTTATGCACTAAAAGATACGATACAAATGATCTAGAAACACGTTATTTCAACTCCTCAAAGCGTTCAAATCTTGTTTTGAATCGAAAAACAAATTTTCTTAGTGTTTGTGAAATTTGGTGAAAGTTATGTAGTAAAAGATACGATACAAATGATCTAAAAACACGTTATTTGAACTCCTCAAAGCGTTAAAATCTTGTTTTGAATCGAAAAACAAAATTCCTTAGTGTTTGTGAAATTTGGTGAAAAGTTATGTACTAAAAGATACGATACAAATGATCTAGAAACACGTTATTTCAACTCCTCAAAGCGTTCAAATCTTGTTTTGAATCGAAAAACAAACTTTCTTAGTGTTTGTGAAATTGGGTGAAAAGTTATGCACTAAAAGATACGATACAAATGATCTAGAAACACGTTATTTCAACTCCTCAAAGCGTTCAAATCTTGTTTTGAATCGAAAAACAAACTTTCTTAGTGTTTGTGAAATTTGGTGAAAAGTTATGTACTAAAAGATACGATACAAATGATCTAAAAACACGTTATTTGAACTCCTCAAAGCGTTAAAATCTTGTTTTGAATCGAAAAACAAACTTTCTTAGTGTTTGTGAAATTTGGTGAAAAGTTATGTACTAAAAGATACGATACAAATGATCTAAAAACACGTTGTTTCAACTCCTCAAAGCGTTCAAATCTTGTTTTTAATCGAAAAACAAACTTTCTTAGTGTTTGTGAAATTTGGTGAAAAGTTATGCACTAAAAGATACGATACAAATGATCTAAAAACACGTTATTTGAACTCCTCAAAGCGTTAAAATCTTGTTTTGAATCGAAAAACAAAATTCCTTAGTGTTTGTGAAATTTGGTGAAAAGTTATGTACTAAAGGATACGATACAAATGATCTAGAAACACGTTATTTGAACTCCTCAAAGCGTTAAAATCTTGTTTTGAATCGAAAAACAAACTTTCTTAGTGTTTGTGAAATTTGGTGAAAAGTTATGTACTAAAAGATACGATACAAATGATCTAAAAACACGTTATTTGAACTCCTCAAAGCGTTAAAATCTTGTTTTGAATCGAAAAACAAACTTTCTTAGTGTTTGTGAAATTTGGTGAAAAGTTATGTACTAAAAGATACGATACAAATGATCTAAAAACACGTTATTTCAACTCCTCAAAACGTTCAAATCTTGTTTTTAATCGAAAAACAAACTTTCTTAGTGTTTGTGAAATTTGGTGAAAAGTTATGCACTAAAAGATACGATACAAATGATCTAAAAACACGTTATTTGAACTCCTCAAAGCGTTAAAATCTTGTTTTGAATCGAAAAACAAAATTCCTTAGTGTTTGTGAAATTTGGTGAAAAGTTATGTACTAAAAGATACGATACAAATGATCTAGAAACACGTTATTTCAACTCCTCAAAGCGTTCAAATCTTGTTTTGAATCGAAAAACAAACTTTCTTAGTGTTTGTGAAATTTGGTGAAAAGTTATGTACTAAAAGATACGATACAAATGATCTAAAAACACGTTATTTGAACTCCTCAAAGCCTTAAAATCTTGTTTTTAATCGAAAAACAAACTTTCTTAGTGTTTGTGAAATTTGGTGAAAAATTATGTACTAAAAGATACGATACAAATGATCTAAAAACACGTTATTTCAACTCCTCAAAGCGTTCAAATCTTGTTTTTAATCGAAAAACAAACTTTCTTAGTGTTTGTGAAATTTGGTGAAAAGTTATGCACTAAAAGATACGATACAAATGATCTAAAAACACGTTATTTGAACTCCTCAAAGCGTTAAAATCTTGTTTTGAATAGAAAAACAAACTTTCTTAGTGTTTGTGAAATTTGGTGGAAACTTATGTAGTAAAAGATACGATACAAATGATTTAAAAACACGTTATTTGAACTCCTCAAAGCGTTAAAATCTTGTTTTGAATCGAAAAACAAACTTTCTTAGTCTTTGTGAAATTTGGTGAAAAGTTATGTAGTAAAAGATACGATACAAATGATCTAAAAACACGTTATTTGAACTCCTCAAAGCGTTAAAATCATGTTTTGAATCGAAAAACAAACTTCCTTAGTGTTTGTGAAATTTGGTGAAAAGTTATGTACTAAAAGATACGATACAAATGATCTAAAAACACGTTATTTCAACTCCTCAAAGCGTTAAAATCGTGTTTTGAATCGAAAAACAAACTTTCTTAGTGTTTGTGAAATTTGGTGAAAAGTTATGTACTAAAAGATACGATACAAATGATCTAAAAACACGTTATTTGACCTCCTCAAAGCGTTAATATCTTGTTTTGAATCGAAAAACAAACTTTCTTAGAGTTTGTGAAATTTGGTGAAAAGTTATGTACTAAAAGATACGATACAAATGATCTAAAAACACGTTATTTGAACTCCTCAAAGCTTTAAAATCATGTTTAGAATAGAAAAACAAACTTTCTTAGTGTGTGTGAAATTTGGTGAAAAGTTATGTACTAAAAGATACGATACAAATGATCTAAAAACACGTTATTTGAACTCCTCAAAACGTTAAAATCTTGTTTTGAATCGAAAAACAAACTTCCTTAGTGTTTGTGAAATTTGGTGAAAAGTTATGTACTAAAAGATACGATACAAATGATCTAAAAACACGTTATTTGAACTCCTCAAAGCGTTAAAATCTTGTTTTGAATAGAAAAACAAACTTTCTTAGTGTTTGTGAAATTTGGTGAAAAGTTATGTACTAAAAGATACGATACAAATGATCTAAAAACACGTTATTTGGACTCCTCAAAGCGTTAAAATCTTGTTTTGAATCGAAAAACAAACTTCCTTAGTGTTTGTGAAATTTGGTGAAAAGTTATGTACTAAAAGATACGATACAAATGATCTAAAAACACGTTATTTCAACTCCTCAAAACGTTCAGATCTTGTTTTGAATCGAAAAACAAACTTTCTTAGTGTTTGTGAAATTTGGTGAAAAGTTATGTACTAAAAGATACGATACAGATGATCTAAAAACACGTTATTTCAACTCCTCAAAGCGTTCAAATCTTGTTTAAATAGAAAAACAAACTTTCTTAGTGTTTGTGAAATTTGGTGAAAAGTTATGTACTAAAAGATACGATACAAATGATCTAAAAACACGTTATTTGACCTCCTCAAAGCGTTAAAATCTTGTTTTGAATCGAAAAACAAAATTCCTTAGTGTTTGTGAAATTTGGTGAAAAGTTATGTACTAAAGGATACGATACAAATGATCTAGAAACACGTTATTTGAACTCCTCAAAGCGTTAAAATCTTGTTTTGAATCGAAAAACAAACTTTCTTAGTGTTTGTGAAATTTGGTGAAAAGTTATGTACTAAAAGATACGATACAAATGATCTAAAAACACGTTATTTGAACTCCTCAAAGCGTTAAAATCTTGTTTTGAATCGAAAAACAAACTTTCTTAGTGTTTGTGAAATTTGGTGAAAAGTTATGTACTAAAAGATACGATACAAATGATCTAAAAACACGTTATTTCAACTCCTCAAAACGTTCAAATCTTGTTTTTAATCGAAAAACAAACTTTCTTAGTGTTTGTGAAATTTGGTGAAAAGTTATGCACTAAAAGATACGATACAAATGATCTAAAAACACGTTATTTGAACTCCTCAAAGCGTTAAAAGCTTGTTTTGAATCGAAAAACAAAATTCCTTAGTGTTTGTGAAATTTGGTGAAAAGTTATGTACTAAAAGATACGATACAAATGATCTAGAAACACGTTATTTCAACTCCTCAAAGCGTTCAAATCTTGTTTTGAATCGAAAAACAAACTTTCTTAGTGTTTGTGAAATTTGGTGAAAAGTTATGTACTAAAAGATACGATACAAATGATCTAAAAACACGTTATTTGAACTCCTCAAAGCCTTAAAATCTTGTTTTTAATCGAAAAACAAACTTTCTTAGTGTTTGTGAAATTTGGTGAAAAATTATGTACTAAAAGATACGATACAAATGATCTAAAAACACGTTATTTCAACTCCTCAAAGCGTTCAAATCTTGTTTTTAATCGAAAAACAAACTTTCTTAGTGTTTGTGAAATTTGGTGAAAAGTTATGCACTAAAAGATACGATACAAATGATCTAAAAACACGTTATTTGAACTCCTCAAAGCGTTAAAATCTTGTTTTGAATAGAAAAACAAACTTTCTTAGTGTTTGTGAAATTTGGTGGAAACTTATGTAGTAAAAGATACGATACAAATGATTTAAAAACACGTTATTTGAACTCCTCAAAGCGTTAAAATCTTGTTTTGAATCGAAAAACAAACTTTCTTAGTCTTTGTGAAATTTGGTGAAAAGTTATGTAGTAAAAGATACGATACAAATGATCTAAAAACACGTTATTTGAACTCCTCAAAGCGTTAAAATCATGTTTTGAATCGAAAAACAAACTTCCTTAGTGTTTGTGAAATTTGGTGAAAAGTTATGTACTAAAAGATACGATACAAATGATCTAAAAACACGTTATTTCAACTCCTCAAAGCGTTAAAATCGTGTTTTGAATCGAAAAACAAACTTTCTTAGTGTTTGTGAAATTTGGTGAAAAGTTATGTACTAAAAGATACGATACAAATGATCTAAAAACACGTTATTTGACCTCCTCAAAGCGTTAATATCTTGTTTTGAATCGAAAAACAAACTTTCTTAGAGTTTGTGAAATTTGGTGAAAAGTTATGTACTAAAAGATACGATACAAATGATCTAAAAACACGTTATTTGAACTCCTCAAAGCTTTAAAATCATGTTTAGAATAGAAAAACAAACTTTCTTAGTGTGTGTGAAATTTGGTGAAAAGTTATGTACTAAAAGATACGATACAAATGATCTAAAAACACGTTATTTGAACTCCTCAAAACGTTAAAATCTTGTTTTGAATCGAAAAACAAACTTCCTTAGTGTTTGTGAAATTTGGTGAAAAGTTATGTACTAAAAGATACGATACAAATGATCTAAAAACACGTTATTTGAACTCCTCAAAGCGTTAAAATCTTGTTTTGAATAGAAAAACAAACTTTCTTAGTGTTTGTGAAATTTGGTGAAAAGTTATGTACTAAAAGATACGATACAAATGATCTAAAAACACGTTATTTGGACTCCTCAAAGCGTTAAAATCTTGTTTTGAATCGAAAAACAAACTTCCTTAGTGTTTGTGAAATTTGGTGAAAAGTTATGTACTAAAAGATACGATACAAATGATCTAAAAACACGTTATTTCAACTCCTCAAAACGTTCAGATCTTGTTTTGAATCGAAAAACAAACTTTCTTAGTGTTTGTGAAATTTGGTGAAAAGTTATGTACTAAAAGATACGATATAGATGATCTAAAAACACGTTATTTCAACTCCTCAAAGCGTTCAAATCTTGTTTAAATAGAAAAACAAACTTTCTTAGTGTTTGTGAAATTTGGTGAAAAGTTATGTACTAAAAGATACGATACAAATGATCTAAAAACACGTTATTTGACCTCCTCAAAGCGTTAAAATCTTGTTTTGAATCGAAAAACAAAATTCCTTAGTGTTTGTGAAATTTGGTGAAAAGTTATGTACTAAAGGATACGATACAAATGATCTAGAAACACGTTATTTGAACTCCTCAAAGCGTTAAAATCTTGTTTTGAATCGAAAAACAAACTTTCTTAGTGTTTGTGAAATTTGGTGAAAAGTTATGTACTAAAAGATACGATACAAATGATCTAAAAACACGTTATTTGAACTCCTCAAAGCGTTAAAATCTTGTTTTGAATCGAAAAACAAACTTTCTTAGTGTTTGTGAAATTTGGTGAAAAGTTATGTACTAAAAGATACGATACAAATGATCTAAAAACACGTTATTTCAACTCCTCAAAACGTTCAAATCTTGTTTTTAATCGAAAAACAAACTTTCTTAGTGTTTGTGAAATTTGGTGAAAAGTTATGCACTAAAAGATACGATACAAATGATCTAAAAACACGTTATTTGAACTCCTCAAAGCGTTAAAATCTTGTTTTGAATCGAAAAACAAAATTCCTTAGTGTTTGTGAAATTTGGTGAAAAGTTATGTACTAAAAGATACGATACAAATGATCTAGAAACACGTTATTTCAACTCCTCAAAGCGTTCAAATCTTGTTTTGAATCGAAAAACAAACTTTCTTAGTGTTTGTGAAATTTGGTGAAAAGTTATGTACTAAAAGATACGATACAAATGATCTAAAAACACGTTATTTGAACTCCTCAAAGCCTTAAAATCTTGTTTTTAATCGAAAAACAAACTTTCTTAGTGTTTGTGAAATTTGGTGAAAAATTATGTACTAAAAGATACGATACAAATGATCTAAAAACACGTTATTTCAACTCCTCAAAGCGTTCAAATCTTGTTTTTAATCGAAAAACAAACTTTCTTAGTGTTTGTGAAATTTGGTGAAAAGTTATGCACTAAAAGATACGATACAAATGATCTAAAAACACGTTATTTGAACTCCTCAAAGCGTTAAAATCTTGTTTTGAATAGAAAAACAAACTTTCTTAGTGTTTGTGAAATTTGGTGGAAACTTATGTAGTAAAAGATACGATACAAATGATTTAAAAACACGTTATTTGAACTCCTCAAAGCGTTAAAATCTTGTTTTGAATCGAAAAACAAACTTTCTTAGTCTTTGTGAAATTTGGTGAAAAGTTATGTAGTAAAAGATACGATACAAATGATCTAAAAACACGTTATTTGAACTCCTCAAAGCGTTAAAATCATGTTTTGAATCGAAAAACAAACTTCCTTAGTGTTTGTGAAATTTGGTGAAAAGTTATGTACTAAAAGATACGATACAAATGATCTAAAAACACGTTATTTCAACTCCTCAAAGCGTTAAAATCGTGTTTTGAATCGAAAAACAAACTTTCTTAGTGTTTGTGAAATTTGGTGAAAAGTTATGTACTAAAAGATACGATACAAATGATCTAAAAACACGTTATTTGACCTCCTCAAAGCGTTAATATCTTGTTTTGAATCGAAAAACAAACTTTCTTAGAGTTTGTGAAATTTGGTGAAAAGTTATGTACTAAAAGATACGATACAAATGATCTAAAAACACGTTATTTGAACTCCTCAAAGCTTTAAAATCATGTTTAGAATAGAAAAACAAACTTTCTTAGTGTGTGCGAAATTTGGTGAAAAGTTATGTACTAAAAGATACGATACAAATGATCTAAAAACACGTTATTTGAACTCCTCAAAACGTTAAAATCTTGTTTTGAATCGAAAAACAAACTTCCTTAGTGTTTGTGAAATTTGGTGAAAAGTTATGTACTAAAAGATACGATACAAATGATCTAAAAACACGTTATTTGAACTCCTCAGAGCGTTAAAATCTTGTTTTGAATAGAAAAACAAACTTTCTTAGTGTTTGTGAAATTTGGTGAAAAGTTATGTACTAAAAGATACGATACAAATGATCTAAAAACACGTTATTTGGACTCCTCAAAGCGTTAAAATCTTGTTTTGAATCGAAAAACAAACTTCCTTAGTGTTTGTGAAATTTGGTGAAAAGTTATGTACTAAAAGATACGATACAAATGATCTAAAAACACGTTATTTCAACTCCTCAAAACGTTCAGATCTTGTTTTGAATCGAAAAACAAACTTTCTTAGTGTTTGTGAAATTTGGTGAAAAGTTATGTACTAAAAGATACGATACAAATGATCTAAAAACACGTTATTTCAACTCCTCAAAGCGTTCAAATCTTGTTTAAATAGAAAAACAAACTTTCTTAGTGTTTGTGAAATTTGGTGAAAAGTTATGTACTAAAAGATACGATACAAATGATCTAAAAACACGTTATTTCAACTCCTCAAAGCGTTAAAATCTTGTTTTGAATCGAAAAACAAACTTTCTTAGTGTTTGTGAAATTTGGTGAAAAGTTATGTAGTAAAAGATACGATACAAATGATCTAAAAACACGTTATTTGAACTCCTCAAAGCATTAAAACCTTGTTTTGAATAGAAAAACAAACTTTCTTAGTGTTTGTGAAATTTGGTGAAAAGTTATGTACTAAAAGATACGATACAAATGATCTAAAAACACGTTATTTCAACTCCTCAAAGCGTTAAAATCTTGTTTTGAATAGAAAAACAAACTTTCTTAGTGTTTGTGAAATTTGGTGAAAAGTTATGTAGTAAAAGATACGATACAAATGATCTAAAAACACGTTATTTGAACTGCTCAAAACGTTAAAATCTTGTTTTGAATCGAAAAACAAACTTCCTTAGTGTTTGTGAAATTTGGTGAAAAATTATGTACTAAAAGATACGATACAAATGATCTAGAAACACGTTATTTGAACTCCTCAAAGCGTTCAAATCTTGTTTTGAATCGAAAAACAAACTTTCTTAGTGTTTGTGAAATTTGGTGAAAAGTTATGTACTAAAAGATACGATACAAATGATCTAAAAACACGTTATTTGAACTCCTCAAAGCCTTAAAATCTTGTTTTTAATCGAAAAACAAACTTTCTTAGTGTTTGTGAAATTTGGTGAAAAGTTATGTACTAAAAGATACGATACAAATGATCTAAAAACACGTTATTTCAACTCCTCAAAGCGTTCAAATCTTGTTTTTAATCGAAAAACAAACTTTCTTAGTGTTTGTGAAATTTGGTGAAAAGTTATGCACTAAAAGATACGATACAAATGATCTAAAAACACGTTATTTGAACTCCTCAAAGCGTTAAAATCTTGTTTTGAATAGAAAAACAAACTTTCTTAGTGTTTGTGAAATTTGGTGGAAACTTATGTAGTAAAAGATACGATACAAATGATTTAAAAACACGTTATTTGAACTCCTCAAAGCGTTAAAATCTTGTTTTGAATCGAAAAACAAACTTCCTTAGTGTTTGTGAAATTTGGTGAAAAGTTATGTATTAGAAGATACGATACAAATGATCTAGAAACACGTTATTTCAACTCCTCAAAGCGTTCAAATCTTGTTTTGAATCGAAAAACAAACTTTCTTAGTGTTTGTGAAATTTGGTGAAAAGTTATGCACTAAAAGATACGATACAAATGATCTAGAAACACGTTATTTCAACTCCTCAAAGCGTTCAAATCTTGTTTTGAATCGAAAAACAAATTTTCTTAGTGTTTGTGAAATTTGGTGAAAGTTATGTAGTAAAAGATACGATACAAATGATCTAAAAACACGTTATTTGAACTCCTCAAAGCGTTAAAATCTTGTTTTGAATCGAAAAACAAAATTCCTTAGTGTTTGTGAAATTTGGTGAAAAGTTATGTACTAAAAGATACGATACAAATGATCTAGAAACACGTTATTTCAACTCCTCAAAGCGTTCAAATCTTGTTTTGAATCGAAAAACAAACTTTCTTAGTGTTTGTGAAATTGGGTGAAAAGTTATGCACTAAAAGATACGATACAAATGATCTAGAAACACGTTATTTCAACTCCTCAAAGCGTTCAAATCTTGTTTTGAATCGAAAAACAAACTTTCTTAGTGTTTGTAAAATTTGGTGAAAAGTTATGTACTAAAAGATACGATACAAATGATCTAAAAACACGTTATTTGAACTCCTCAAAGCGTTAAAATCTTGTTTTGAATCGAAAAACAAACTTTCTTAGTGTTTGTGAAATTTGGTGAAAAGTTATGTACTAAAAGATACGATACAAATGATCTAAAAACACGTTGTTTCAACTCCTCAAAGCGTTCAAATCTTGTTTTTAATCGAAAAACAAACTTTCTTAGTGTTTGTGAAATTTGGTGAAAAGTTATGCACTAAAAGATACGATACAAATGATCTAAAAACACGTTATTTGAACTCCTCAAAGCGTTAAAATCTTGTTTTGAATCGAAAAACAAAATTCCTTAGTGTTTGTGAAATTTGGTGAAAAGTTATGTACTAAAGGATACGATACAAATGATCTAGAAACACGTTATTTGAACTCCTCAAAGCGTTAAAATCTTGTTTTGAATCGAAAAACAAACTTTCTTAGTGTTTGTGAAATTTGGTGAAAAGTTATGTACTAAAAGATACGATACAAATGATCTAAAAACACGTTATTTGAACTCCTCAAAGCGTTAAAATCTTGTTTTGAATCGAAAAACAAACTTTCTTAGTGTTTGTGAAATTTGGTGAAAAGTTATGTACTAAAAGATACGATACAAATGATCTAAAAACACGTTATTTCAACTCCTCAAAACGTTCAAATCTTGTTTTTAATCGAAAAACAAACTTTCTTAGTGTTTGTGAAATTTGGTGAAAAGTTATGCACTAAAAGATACGATACAAATGATCTAAAAACACGTTATTTGAACTCCTCAAAGCGTTAAAATCTTGTTTTGAATCGAAAAACAAAATTCCTTAGTGTTTGTGAAATTTGGTGAAAAGTTATGTACTAAAAGATACGATACAAATGATCTAGAAACACGTTATTTCAACTCCTCAAAGCGTTCAAATCTTGTTTTGAATCGAAAAACAAACTTTCTTAGTGTTTGTGAAATTTGGTGAAAAGTTATGTACTAAAAGATACGATACAAATGATCTAAAAACACGTTATTTGAACTCCTCAAAGCCTTAAAATCTTGTTTTTAATCGAAAAACAAACTTTCTTAGTGTTTGTGAAATTTGGTGAAAAATTATGTACTAAAAGATACGATACAAATGATCTAAAAACACGTTATTTCAACTCCTCAAAGCGTTCAAATCTTGTTTTTAATCGAAAAACAAACTTTCTTAGTGTTTGTGAAATTTGGTGAAAAGTTATGCACTAAAAGATACGATACAAATGATCTAAAAACACGTTATTTGAACTCCTCAAAGCGTTAAAATCTTGTTTTGAATAGAAAAACAAACTTTCTTAGTGTTTGTGAAATTTGGTGGAAACTTATGTAGTAAAAGATACGATACAAATGATTTAAAAACACGTTATTTGAACTCCTCAAAGCGTTAAAATCTTGTTTTGAATCGAAAAACAAACTTTCTTAGTCTTTGTGAAATTTGGTGAAAAGTTATGTAGTAAAAGATACGATACAAATGATCTAAAAACACGTTATTTGAACTCCTCAAAGCGTTAAAATCATGTTTTGAATCGAAAAACAAACTTCCTTAGTGTTTGTGAAATTTGGTGAAAAGTTATGTACTAAAAGATACGATACAAATGATCTAAAAACACGTTATTTCAACTCCTCAAAGCGTTAAAATCGTGTTTTGAATCGAAAAACAAACTTTCTTAGTGTTTGTGAAATTTGGTGAAAAGTTATGTACTAAAAGATACGATACAAATGATCTAAAAACACGTTATTTGACCTCCTCAAAGCGTTAATATCTTGTTTTGAATCGAAAAACAAACTTTCTTAGAGTTTGTGAAATTTGGTGAAAAGTTATGTACTAAAAGATACGATACAAATGATCTAAAAACACGTTATTTGAACTCCTCAAAGCTTTAAAATCATGTTTAGAATAGAAAAACAAACTTTCTTAGTGTGTGTGAAATTTGGTGAAAAGTTATGTACTAAAAGATACGATACAAATGATCTAAAAACACGTTATTTGAACTCCTCAAAACGTTAAAATCTTGTTTTGAATCGAAAAACAAACTTCCTTAGTGTTTGTGAAATTTGGTGAAAAGTTATGTACTAAAAGATACGATACAAATGATCTAAAAACACGTTATTTGAACTCCTCAAAGCGTTAAAATCTTGTTTTGAATAGAAAAACAAACTTTCTTAGTGTTTGTGAAATTTGGTGAAAAGTTATGTACTAAAAGATACGATACAAATGATCTAAAAACACGTTATTTGGACTCCTCAAAGCGTTAAAATCTTGTTTTGAATCGAAAAACAAACTTCCTTAGTGTTTGTGAAATTTGGTGAAAAGTTATGTACTAAAAGATACGATACAAATGATCTAAAAACACGTTATTTCAACTCCTCAAAACGTTCAGATCTTGTTTTGAATCGAAAAACAAACTTTCTTAGTGTTTGTGAAATTTGGTGAAAAGTTATGTACTAAAAGATACGATACAAATGATCTAAAAACACGTTATTTCAACTCCTCAAAGCGTTCAAATCTTGTTTAAATAGAAAAACAAACTTTCTTAGTGTTTGTGAAATTTGGTGAAAAGTTATGTACTAAAAGATACGATACAAATGATCTAAAAACACGTTATTTGACCTCCTCAAAGCGTCAATATGTTGTTTTGAATCGAAAAAACAAACTTTCTTAGTGTTTGTGAAATTTGGTGAAAAGTTCTGTACTAAAAGATACGATACAAATGATCTAAAAACACGTTATTTGAACTCCTCAAAGCGTTAAAATCTTGTTTAGAATAGAAAAACAAACTTTCTTAGTGTGTGTGAAATTTGGTGAAAAGTTATGTACTAAAAGATACGATACAAATGATCTAGAAACACGTTATTTGAACTCCTCAAAGCGTTCAAATCTTGTTTTGAATCGAAAAACAAACTTCCTTAGTGTTTGTGAAATTTGGTGAAAAGTTATGTACTAAAAGATACGATACAAATGATCTAAAAACACGTTATTTGAACTCCTCAAAGCCTTAAAATCTTGTTTTTAATCGAAAAACAAACTTTCTTAGTGTTTGTGAAATTTGGTGAAAAGTTATGTACTAAAAGATACGATACAAATGATCTAAAAACACGTTATTTCAACTCCTCAAAGCGTTCAAATCTTGTTTTTAATCGAAAAACAAACTTTCTTAGTGTTTGTGAAATTTGGTGAAAAGTTATGCACTAAAAGATACGATACAAATGATCTAAAAACACGTTATTTGAACTCCTCAAAGCGTTAAAATCTTGTTTTGAATAGAAAAACAAACTTTCTTAGTGTTTGTGAAATTTGGTGGAAACTTATGTAGTAAAAGATACGATACAAATGATTTAAAAACACGTTATTTGAACTCCTCAAAGCGTTAAAATCTTGTTTTGAATCGAAAAACAAACTTCCTTAGTGTTTGTGAAATTTGGTGAAAAGTTATGTATTAGAAGATACGATACAAATGATCTAGAAACACGTTATTTCAACTCCTCAAAGCGTTCAAATCTTGTTTTGAATCGAAAAACAAACTTTCTTAGTGTTTGTGAAATTTGGTGAAAAGTTATGCACTAAAAGATACGATACAAATGATCTAGAAACACGTTATTTCAACTCCTCAAAGCGTTCAAATCTTGTTTTGAATCGAAAAACAAATTTTCTTAGTGTTTGTGAAATTTGGTGAAAGTTATGTAGTAAAAGATACGATACAAATGATCTAAAAACACGTTATTTGAACTCCTCAAAGCGTTAAAATCTTGTTTTGAATCGAAAAACAAAATTCCTTAGTGTTTGTGAAATTTGGTGAAAAGTTATGTACTAAAAGATACGATACAAATGATCTAGAAACACGTTATTTCAACTCCTCAAAGCGTTCAAATCTTGTTTTGAATCGAAAAACAAACTTTCTTAGTGTTTGTGAAATTGGGTGAAAAGTTATGCACTAAAAGATACGATACAAATGATCTAGAAACACGTTATTTCAACTCCTCAAAGCGTTCAAATCTTGTTTTGAATCGAAAAACAAACTTTCTTAGTGTTTGTAAAATTTGGTGAAAAGTTATGTACTAAAAGATACGATACAAATGATCTAAAAACACGTTATTTGAACTCCTCAAAGCGTTAAAATCTTGTTTTGAATCGAAAAACAAACTTTCTTAGTGTTTGTGAAATTTGGTGAAAAGTTATGTACTAAAAGATACGATACAAATGATCTAAAAACACGTTGTTTCAACTCCTCAAAGCGTTCAAATCTTGTTTTTAATCGAAAAACAAACTTTCTTAGTGTTTGTGAAATTTGGTGAAAAGTTATGCACTAAAAGATACGATACAAATGATCTAAAAACACGTTATTTGAACTCCTCAAAGCGTTAAAATCTTGTTTTGAATCGAAAAACAAAATTCCTTAGTGTTTGTGAAATTTGGTGAAAAGTTATGTACTAAAGGATACGATACAAATGATCTAGAAACACGTTATTTGAACTCCTCAAAGCGTTAAAATCTTGTTTTGAATCGAAAAACAAACTTTCTTAGTGTTTGTGAAATTTGGTGAAAAGTTATGTACTAAAAGATACGATACAAATGATCTAAAAACACGTTATTTGAACTCCTCAAAGCGTTAAAATCTTGTTTTGAATCGAAAAACAAACTTTCTTAGTGTTTGTGAAATTTGGTGAAAAGTTATGTACTAAAAGATACGATACAAATGATCTAAAAACACGTTATTTCAACTCCTCAAAACGTTCAAATCTTGTTTTTAATCGAAAAACAAACTTTCTTAGTGTTTGTGAAATTTGGTGAAAAGTTATGCACTAAAAGATACGATACAAATGATCTAAAAACACGTTATTTGAACTCCTCAAAGCGTTAAAATCTTGTTTTGAATCGAAAAACAAAATTCCTTAGTGTTTGTGAAATTTGGTGAAAAGTTATGTACTAAAAGATACGATACAAATGATCTAGAAACACGTTATTTCAACTCCTCAAAGCGTTCAAATCTTGTTTTGAATCGAAAAACAAACTTTCTTAGTGTTTGTGAAATTTGGTGAAAAGTTATGTACTAAAAGATACGATACAAATGATCTAAAAACACGTTATTTGAACTCCTCAAAGCCTTAAAATCTTGTTTTTAATCGAAAAACAAACTTTCTTAGTGTTTGTGAAATTTGGTGAAAAATTATGTACTAAAAGATACGATACAAATGATCTAAAAACACGTTATTTCAACTCCTCAAAGCGTTCAAATCTTGTTTTTAATCGAAAAACAAACTTTCTTAGTGTTTGTGAAATTTGGTGAAAAGTTATGCACTAAAAGATACGATACAAATGATCTAAAAACACGTTATTTGAACTCCTCAAAGCGTTAAAATCTTGTTTTGAATAGAAAAACAAACTTTCTTAGTGTTTGTGAAATTTGGTGGAAACTTATGTAGTAAAAGATACGATACAAATGATTTAAAAACACGTTATTTGAACTCCTCAAAGCGTTAAAATCTTGTTTTGAATCGAAAAACAAACTTTCTTAGTCTTTGTGAAATTTGGTGAAAAGTTATGTAGTAAAAGATACGATACAAATGATCTAAAAACACGTTATTTGAACTCCTCAAAGCGTTAAAATCATGTTTTGAATCGAAAAACAAACTTCCTTAGTGTTTGTGAAATTTGGTGAAAAGTTATGTACTAAAAGATACGATACAAATGATCTAAAAACACGTTATTTCAACTCCTCAAAGCGTTAAAATCGTGTTTTGAATCGAAAAACAAACTTTCTTAGTGTTTGTGAAATTTGGTGAAAAGTTATGTACTAAAAGATACGATACAAATGATCTAAAAACACGTTATTTGACCTCCTCAAAGCGTTAATATCTTGTTTTGAATCGAAAAACAAACTTTCTTAGAGTTTGTGAAATTTGGTGAAAAGTTATGTACTAAAAGATACGATACAAATGATCTAAAAACACGTTATTTGAACTCCTCAAAGCTTTAAAATCATGTTTAGAATAGAAAAACAAACTTTCTTAGTGTGTGTGAAATTTGGTGAAAAGTTATGTACTAAAAGATACGATACAAATGATCTAAAAACACGTTATTTGAACTCCTCAAAACGTTAAAATCTTGTTTTGAATCGAAAAACAAACTTCCTTAGTGTTTGTGAAATTTGGTGAAAAGTTATGTACTAAAAGATACGATACAAATGATCTAAAAACACGTTATTTGAACTCCTCAAAGCGTTAAAATCTTGTTTTGAATAGAAAAACAAACTTTCTTAGTGTTTGTGAAATTTGGTGAAAAGTTATGTACTAAAAGATACGATACAAATGATCTAAAAACACGTTATTTGGACTCCTCAAAGCGTTAAAATCTTGTTTTGAATCGAAAAACAAACTTCCTTAGTGTTTGTGAAATTTGGTGAAAAGTTATGTACTAAAAGATACGATACAAATGATCTAAAAACACGTTATTTCAACTCCTCAAAACGTTCAGATCTTGTTTTGAATCGAAAAACAAACTTTCTTAGTGTTTGTGAAATTTGGTGAAAAGTTATGTACTAAAAGATACGATACAAATGATCTAAAAACACGTTATTTCAACTCCTCAAAGCGTTCAAATCTTGTTTAAATAGAAAAACAAACTTTCTTAGTGTTTGTGAAATTTGGTGAAAAGTTATGTACTAAAAGATACGATACAAATGATCTAAAAACACGTTATTTGACCTCCTCAAAGCGTCAATATGTTGTTTTGAATCGAAAAAACAAACTTTCTTAGTGTTTGTGAAATTTGGTGAAAAGTTCTGTACTAAAAGATACGATACAAATGATCTAAAAACACGTTATTTGAACTCCTCAAAGCGTTAAAATCTTGTTTAGAATAGAAAAACAAACTTTCTTAGTGTGTGTGAAATTTGGTGAAAAGTTATGTACTAAAAGATACGATACAAATGATCTAAAAACACGTTATTTGAACTCCTCAAAACGTTAAAATCTTGTTTTGAATCGAAAAACAAACTTCCTTAGTGTTTGTGAAATTTGGTGAAAAGTTATGTACTAAAAGATACGATACAAATGATCTAAAAACACGTTATTTGAACTCCTCAAAGCCTTAAAATCTTGTTTTTAATCGAAAAACAAACTTTCTTAGTGTTTGTGAAATTTGGTGAAAAGTTATGTACTAAAAGATACGATACAAATGATCTAAAAACACGTTATTTCAACTCCTCAAAGCGTTCAAATCTTGTTTTTAATCGAAAAACAAACTTTCTTAGTGTTTGTGAAATTTGGTGAAAAGTTATGCACTAAAAGATACGATACAAATGATCTAAAAACACGTTATTTGAACTCCTCAAAGCGTTAAAATCTTGTTTTGAATAGAAAAACAAACTTTCTTAGTGTTTGTGAAATTTGGTGGAAACTTATGTAGTAAAAGATACGATACAAATGATTTAAAAACACGTTATTTGAACTCCTCAAAGCGTTAAAATCTTGTTTTGAATCGAAAAACAAACTTCCTTAGTGTTTGTGAAATTTGGTGAAAAGTTATGTATTAGAAGATACGATACAAATGATCTAGAAACACGTTATTTCAACTCCTCAAAGCGTTCAAATCTTGTTTTGAATCGAAAAACAAACTTTCTTAGTGTTTGTGAAATTTGGTGAAAAGTTATGCACTAAAAGATACGATACAAATGATCTAGAAACACGTTATTTCAACTCCTCAAAGCGTTCAAATCTTGTTTTGAATCGAAAAACAAATTTTCTTAGTGTTTGTGAAATTTGGTGAAAATTATGTAGTAAAAGATACGATACAAATGATCTAAAAACACGTTATTTGAACTCCTCAAAGCGTTATAATCTTGTTTTGAATCGAAAAACAAAATTCCTTAGTGTTTGTGAAATTTGGTGAAAAGTTATGTACTAAAAGATACGATACAAATGATCTAGAAACACGTTATTTCAACTCCTCAAAGCGTTCAAATCTTGTTTTGAATCGAAAAACAAACTTTCTTAGTGTTTGTGAAATTGGGTGAAAAGTTATGCACTAAAAGATACGATACAAATGATCTAGAAACACGTTATTTCAACTCCTCAAAGCGTTCAAATCTTGTTTTGAATCGAAAAACAAACTTTCTTAGTGTTTGTGAAATTTGGTGAAAAGTTATGTACTAAAAGATACGATACAAATGATCTAAAAACACGTTATTTGAACTCCTCAAAGCGTTAAAATCTTGTTTTGAATCGAAAAACAAACTTTCTTAGTGTTTGTGAAATTTGGTGAAAAGTTATGTACTAAAAGATACGATACAAATGATCTAAAAACACGTTATTTCAACTCCTCAAAGCGTTCAAATCTTGTTTTTAATCGAAAAACAAACTTTCTTAGTGTTTGTGAAATTTGGTGAAAAGTTATGCACTAAAAGATACGATACAAATGATCTAAAAACACGTTATTTGAACTCCTCAAAGCGTTAAAATCTTGTTTTGAATCGAAAAACAAAATTCCTTAGTGTTTGTGAAATTTGGTGAAAAGTTATGTACTAAAGGATACGATACAAATGATCTAGAAACACGTTATTTGAACTCCTCAAAGCGTTAAAATCTTGTTTTGAATCGAAAAACAAACTTTCTTAGTGTTTGTGAAATTTGGTGAAAAGTTATGTACTAAAAGATACGATACAAATGATCTAAAAACACGTTATTTGAACTCCTCAAAGCGTTAAAATCTTGTTTTGAATCGAAAAACAAACTTTCTTAGTGTTTGTGAAATTTGGTGAAAAGTTATGTACTAAAAGATACGATACAAATGATCTAAAAACACGTTATTTCAACTCCTCAAAACGTTCAAATCTTGTTTTTAATCGAAAAACAAACTTTCTTAGTGTTTGTGAAATTTGGTGAAAAGTTATGCACTAAAAGATACGATACAAATGATCTAAAAACACGTTATTTGAACTCCTCAAAGCGTTAAAATCTTGTTTTGAATCGAAAAACAAAATTCCTTAGTGTTTGTGAAATTTGGTGAAAAGTTATGTACTAAAAGATACGATACAAATGATCTAGAAACACGTTATTTCAACTCCTCATAGCGTTCAAATCTTGTTTTGAATCGAAAAACAAACTTTCTTAGTGTTTGTGAAATTTGGTGAAAAGTTATGTACTAAAAGATACGATACAAATGATCTAAAAACACGTTATTTGAACTCCTCAAAGCCTTAAAATCTTGTTTTTAATCGAAAAACAAACTTTCTTAGTGTTTGTGAAATTTGGTGAAAAATTATGTACTAAAAGATACGATACAAATGATCTAAAAACACGTTATTTCAACTCCTCAAAGAGTTCAAATCTTGTTTTTAATCGAAAAACAAACTTTCTTAGTGTTTGTGAAATTTGGTGAAAAGTTATGCACTAAAAGATACGATACAAATGATCTAAAAACACGTTATTTGAACTCCTCAAAGCGTTAAAATCTTGTTTTGAATAGAAAAACAAACTTTCTTAGTGTTTGTGAAATTTGGTGGAAACTTATGTAGTAAAAGATACGATACAAATGATTTAAAAACACGTTATTTGAACTCCTCAAAGCGTTAAAATCTTGTTTTGAATCGAAAAACAAACTTTCTTAGTCTTTGTGAAATTTGGTGAAAAGTTATGTAGTAAAAGATACGATACAAATGATCTAAAAACACGTTATTTGAACTCCTCAAAGCGTTAAAATCATGTTTTGAATCGAAAAACAAACTTCCTTAGTGTTTGTGAAATTTGGTGAAAAGTTATGTACTAAAAGATACGATACAAATGATCTAAAAACACGTTATTTCAACTCCTCAAAGCGTTAAAATCGTGTTTTGAATCGAAAAACAAACTTTCTTAGTGTTTGTGAAATTTGGTGAAAAGTTATGTACTAAAAGATACGATACAAATGATCTAAAAACACGTTATTTGACCTCCTCAAAGCGTTAATATCTTGTTTTGAATCGAAAAACAAACTTTCTTAGAGTTTGTGAAATTTGGTGAAAAGTTATGTACTAAAAGATACGATACAAATGATCTAAAAACACGTTATTTGAACTCCTCAAAGCTTTAAAATCATGTTTAGAATAGAAAAACAAACTTTCTTAGTGTGTGTGAAATTTGGTGAAAAGTTATGTACTAAAAGATACGATACAAATGATCTAAAAACACGTTATTTGAACTCCTCAAAACGTTAAAATCTTGTTTTGAATCGAAAAACAAACTTCCTTAGTGTTTGTGAAATTTGGTGAAAAGTTATGTACTAAAAGATACGATACAAATGATCTAAAAACACGTTATTTGAACTCCTCAAAGCGTTAAAATCTTGTTTTGAATAGAAAAACAAACTTTCTTAGTGTTTGTGAAATTTGGTGAAAAGTTATGTACTAAAAGATACGATACAAATGATCTAAAAACACGTTATTTGGACTCCTCAAAGCGTTAAAATCTTGTTTTGAATCGAAAAACAAACTTCCTTAGTGTTTGTGAAATTTGGTGAAAAGTTATGTACTAAAAGATACGATACAAATGATCTAAAAACACGTTATTTCAACTCCTCAAAACGTTCAGATCTTGTTTTGAATCGAAAAACAAACTTTCTTAGTGTTTGTGAAATTTGGTGAAAAGTTATGTACTAAAAGATACGATACAAATGATCTAAAAACACGTTATTTCAACTCCTCAAAGCGTTCAAATCTTGTTTAAATAGAAAAACAAACTTTCTTAGTGTTTGTGAAATTTGGTGAAAAGTTATGTACTAAAAGATACGATACAAATGATCTAAAAACACGTTATTTGACCTCCTCAAAGCGTCAATATGTTGTTTTGAATCGAAAAAACAAACTTTCTTAGTGTTTGTGAAATTTGGTGAAAAGTTCTGTACTAAAAGATACGATACAAATGATCTAAAAACACGTTATTTGAACTCCTCAAAGCGTTAAAATCTTGTTTAGAATAGAAAAACAAACTTTCTTAGTGTGTGTGAAATTTGGTGAAAAGTTATGTACTAAAAGATACGATACAAATGATCTAAAAACACGTTATTTGAACTCCTCAAAACGTTAAAATCTTGTTTTGAATCGAAAAACAAACTTCCTTAGTGTTTGTGAAATTTGGTGAAAAGTTATGTACTAAAAGATACGATACAAATGATCTAAAAACACGTTATTTGAACTCCTCAAAGCCTTAAAATCTTGTTTTTAATCGAAAAACAAACTTTCTTAGTGTTTGTGAAATTTGGTGAAAAGTTATGTACTAAAAGATACGATACAAATGATCTAAAAACACGTTATTTCAACTCCTCAAAGCGTTCAAATCTTGTTTTTAATCGAAAAACAAACTTTCTTAGTGTTTGTGAAATTTGGTGAAAAGTTATGCACTAAAAGATACGATACAAATGATCTAAAAACACGTTATTTGAACTCCTCAAAGCGTTAAAATCTTGTTTTGAATAGAAAAACAAACTTTCTTAGTGTTTGTGAAATTTGGTGGAAACTTATGTAGTAAAAGATACGATACAAATGATTTAAAAACACGTTATTTGAACTCCTCAAAGCGTTAAAATCTTGTTTTGAATCGAAAAACAAACTTCCTTAGTGTTTGTGAAATTTGGTGAAAAGTTATGTATTAGAAGATACGATACAAATGATCTAGAAACACGTTATTTCAACTCCTCAAAGCGTTCAAATCTTGTTTTGAATCGAAAAACAAACTTTCTTAGTGTTTGTGAAATTTGGTGAAAAGTTATGCACTAAAAGATACGATACAAATGATCTAGAAACACGTTATTTCAACTCCTCAAAGCGTTCAAATCTTGTTTTGAATCGAAAAACAAATTTTCTTAGTGTTTGTGAAATTTGGTGAAAATTATGTAGTAAAAGATACGATACAAATGATCTAAAAACACGTTATTTGAACTCCTCAAAGCGTTATAATCTTGTTTTGAATCGAAAAACAAAATTCCTTAGTGTTTGTGAAATTTGGTGAAAAGTTATGTACTAAAAGATACGATACAAATGATCTAGAAACACGTTATTTCAACTCCTCAAAGCGTTCAAATCTTGTTTTGAATCGAAAAACAAACTTTCTTAGTGTTTGTGAAATTGGGTGAAAAGTTATGCACTAAAAGATACGATACAAATGATCTAGAAACACGTTATTTCAACTCCTCAAAGCGTTCAAATCTTGTTTTGAATCGAAAAACAAACTTTCTTAGTGTTTGTGAAATTTGGTGAAAAGTTATGTACTAAAAGATACGATACAAATGATCTAAAAACACGTTATTTGAACTCCTCAAAGCGTTAAAATCTTGTTTTGAATCGAAAAACAAACTTTCTTAGTGTTTGTGAAATTTGGTGAAAAGTTATGTACTAAAAGATACGATACAAATGATCTAAAAACACGTTATTTCAACTCCTCAAAGCGTTCAAATCTTGTTTTTAATCGAAAAACAAACTTTCTTAGTGTTTGTGAAATTTGGTGAAAAGTTATGCACTAAAAGATACGATACAAATGATCTAAAAACACGTTATTTGAACTCCTCAAAGCGTTAAAATCTTGTTTTGAATCGAAAAACAAAATTCCTTAGTGTTTGTGAAATTTGGTGAAAAGTTATGTACTAAAGGATACGATACAAATGATCTAGAAACACGTTATTTGAACTCCTCAAAGCGTTAAAATCTTGTTTTGAATCGAAAAACAAACTTTCTTAGTGTTTGTGAAATTTGGTGAAAAGTTATGTACTAAAAGATACGATACAAATGATCTAAAAACACGTTATTTGAACTCCTCAAAGCGTTAAAATCTTGTTTTGAATCGAAAAACAAACTTTCTTAGTGTTTGTGAAATTTGGTGAAAAGTTATGTACTAAAAGATACGATACAAATGATCTAAAAACACGTTATTTCAACTCCTCAAAACGTTCAAATCTTGTTTTTAATCGAAAAACAAACTTTCTTAGTGTTTGTGAAATTTGGTGAAAAGTTATGCACTAAAAGATACGATACAAATGATCTAAAAACACGTTATTTGAACTCCTCAAAGCGTTAAAATCTTGTTTTGAATCGAAAAACAAAATTCCTTAGTGTTTGTGAAATTTGGTGAAAAGTTATGTACTAAAAGATACGATACAAATGATCTAGAAACACGTTATTTCAACTCCTCATAGCGTTCAAATCTTGTTTTGAATCGAAAAACAAACTTTCTTAGTGTTTGTGAAATTTGGTGAAAAGTTATGTACTAAAAGATACGATACAAATGATCTAAAAACACGTTATTTGAACTCCTCAAAGCCTTAAAATCTTGTTTTTAATCGAAAAACAAACTTTCTTAGTGTTTGTGAAATTTGGTGAAAAATTATGTACTAAAAGATACGATACAAATGATCTAAAAACACGTTATTTCAACTCCTCAAAGAGTTCAAATCTTGTTTTTAATCGAAAAACAAACTTTCTTAGTGTTTGTGAAATTTGGTGAAAAGTTATGCACTAAAAGATACGATACAAATGATCTAAAAACACGTTATTTGAACTCCTCAAAGCGTTGAAATCTTGTTTTGAATAGAAAAACAAACTTTCTTAGTGTTTGTGAAATTTGGTGGAAACTTATGTAGTAAAAGATACGATACAAATGATTTAAAAACACGTTATTTGAACTCCTCAAAGCGTTAAAATCTTGTTTTGAATCGAAAAACAAACTTTCTTAGTCTTTGTGAAATTTGGTGAAAAGTTATGTAGTAAAAGATACGATACAAATGATCTAAAAACACGTTATTTGAACTCCTCAAAGCGTTAAAATCATGTTTTGAATCGAAAAACAAACTTCCTTAGTGTTTGTGAAATTTGGTGAAAAGTTATGTACTAAAAGATACGATACAAATGATCTAAAAACACGTTATTTCAACTCCTCAAAGCGTTAAAATCGTGTTTTGAATCGAAAAACAAACTTTCTTAGTGTTTGTGAAATTTGGTGAAAAGTTATGTACTAAAAGATACGATACAAATGATCTAAAAACACGTTATTTGAACTCCTCAAAGCGTTAAAATCTTGTTTTGAATCGAAAAACAAACTTTCTTAGTGTTTGTGAAATTTGGTGAAAAGTTATGTACTAAAAGATACGATACAAATGATCTAAAAACACGTTATTTCAACTCCTCAAAGCGTTCAAATCTTGTTTTTAATCGAAAAACAAACTTTCTTAGTGTTTGTGAAATTTGGTGAAAAGTTATGCACTAAAAGATACGATACAAATGATCTAAAAACACGTTATTTGAACTCCTCAAAGCGTTAAAATCTTGTTTTGAATCGAAAAACAAAATTCCTTAGTGTTTGTGAAATTTGGTGAAAAGTTATGTACTAAAGGATACGATACAAATGATCTAGAAACACGTTATTTGAACTCCTCAAAGCGTTAAAATCTTGTTTTGAATCGAAAAACAAACTTTCTTAGTGTTTGTGAAATTTGGTGAAAAGTTATGTACTAAAAGATACGATACAAATGATCTAAAAACACGTTATTTGAACTCCTCAAAGCGTTAAAATCTTGTTTTGAATCGAAAAACAAACTTTCTTAGTGTTTGTGAAATTTGGTGAAAAGTTATGTACTAAAAGATACGATACAAATGATCTAAAAACACGTTATTTCAACTCCTCAAAACGTTCAAATCTTGTTTTTAATCGAAAAACAAACTTTCTTAGTGTTTGTGAAATTTGGTGAAAAGTTATGCACTAAAAGATACGATACAAATGATCTAAAAACACGTTATTTGAACTCCTCAAAGCGTTAAAATCTTGTTTTGAATCGAAAAACAAAATTCCTTAGTGTTTGTGAAATTTGGTGAAAAGTTATGTACTAAAAGATACGATACAAATGATCTAGAAACACGTTATTTCAACTCCTCATAGCGTTCAAATCTTGTTTTGAATCGAAAAACAAACTTTCTTAGTGTTTGTGAAATTTGGTGAAAAGTTATGTACTAAAAGATACGATACAAATGATCTAAAAACACGTTATTTGAACTCCTCAAAGCCTTAAAATCTTGTTTTTAATCGAAAAACAAACTTTCTTAGTGTTTGTGAAATTTGGTGAAAAATTATGTACTAAAAGATACGATACAAATGATCTAAAAACACGTTATTTCAACTCCTCAAAGAGTTCAAATCTTGTTTTTAATCGAAAAACAAACTTTCTTAGTGTTTGTGAAATTTGGTGAAAAGTTATGCACTAAAAGATACGATACAAATGATCTAAAAACACGTTATTTGAACTCCTCAAAGCGTTAAAATCTTGTTTTGAATAGAAAAACAAACTTTCTTAGTGTTTGTGAAATTTGGTGGAAACTTATGTAGTAAAAGATACGATACAAATGATTTAAAAACACGTTATTTGAACTCCTCAAAGCGTTAAAATCTTGTTTTGAATCGAAAAACAAACTTTCTTAGTCTTTGTGAAATTTGGTGAAAAGTTATGTAGTAAAAGATACGATACAAATGATCTAAAAACACGTTATTTGAACTCCTCAAAGCGTTAAAATCATGTTTTGAATCGAAAAACAAACTTCCTTAGTGTTTGTGAAATTTGGTGAAAAGTTATGTACTAAAAGATACGATACAAATGATCTAAAAACACGTTATTTCAACTCCTCAAAGCGTTAAAATCGTGTTTTGAATCGAAAAACAAACTTTCTTAGTGTTTGTGAAATTTGGTGAAAAGTTATGTACTAAAAGATACGATACAAATGATCTAAAAACACGTTATTTGACCTCCTCAAAGCGTTAATATCTTGTTTTGAATCGAAAAACAAACTTTCTTAGAGTTTGTGAAATTTGGTGAAAAGTTATGTACTAAAAGATACGATACAAATGATCTAAAAACACGTTATTTGAACTCCTCAAAGCTTTAAAATCATGTTTAGAATAGAAAAACAAACTTTCTTAGTGTGTGTGAAATTTGGTGAAAAGTTATGTACTAAAAGATACGATACAAATGATCTAAAAACACGTTATTTGAACTCCTCAAAACGTTAAAATCTTGTTTTGAATCGAAAAACAAACTTCCTTAGTGTTTGTGAAATTTGGTGAAAAGTTATGTACTAAAAGATACGATACAAATGATCTACAAACACGTTATTTGAACTCCTCAAAGCGTTAAAATCTTGTTTTGAATAGAAAAACAAACTTTCTTAGTGTTTGTGAAATTTGGTGAAAAGTTATGTACTAAAAGATACGATACAAATGATCTAAAAACACGTTATTTGGACTCCTCAAAGCGTTAAAATCTTGTTTTGAATCGAAAAACAAACTTCCTTAGTGTTTGTGAAATTTGGTGAAAAGTTATGTACTAAAAGATACGATACAAATGATCTAAAAACACGTTATTTCAACTCCTCAAAACGTTCAGATCTTGTTTTGAATCGAAAAACAAACTTTCTTAGTGTTTGTGAAATTTGGTGAAAAGTTATGTACTAAAAGATACGATACAAATGATCTAAAAACACGTTATTTCAACTCCTCAAAGCGTTCAAATCTTGTTTAAATAGAAAAACAAACTTTCTTAGTGTTTGTGAAATTTGGTGAAAAGTTATGTACTAAAAGATACGATACAAATGATCTAAAAACACGTTATTTGACCTCCTCAAAGCGTCAATATGTTGTTTTGAATCGAAAAAACAAACTTTCTTAGTGTTTGTGAAATTTGGTGAAAAGTTCTGTACTAAAAGATACGATACAAATGATCTAAAAACACGTTATTTGAACTCCTCAAAGCGTTAAAATCTTGTTTAGAATAGAAAAACAAACTTTCTTAGTGTGTGTGAAATTTGGTGAAAAGTTATGTACTAAAAGATACGATACAAATGATCTAAAAACACGTTATTTGAACTCCTCAAAACGTTAAAATCTTGTTTTGAATCGAAAAACAAACTTCCTTAGTGTTTGTGAAATTTGGTGAAAAGTTATGTACTAAAAGATACGATACAAATGATCTAAAAACACGTTATTTGAACTCCTCAAAGCGTTAAAATCTTGTTTTGAATAGAAAAACAAACTTTCTTAGTGTTTGTGAAATTTGGTGAAAAGTTATGTACAAAAAGATACGATACAAATGATCTAAAAACACGTTATTTGGACTCCTCAAAGCGTTAAAATCTTGTTTTGAATCGAAAAACAAACTTCCTTAGTGTTTGTGAAATTTGGTGAAAAGTTATGTACTAAAAGATACGATACAAATGATCTAAATACACGTTATTTCAACTCCTCAAAACGTTCAGATCTTGTTTTGAATCGAAAAACAAACTTTCTTAGTGTTTGTGAAATTTGGTGAAAAGTTATGTACTAAAAGATACGATACAAATGATCTAAAAACACGTTATTTCAACTCCTCAAAGCGTTCAAATCTTGTTTAAATAGAAAAACAAACTTTCTTAGTGTTTGTGAAATTTGGTGAAAAGTTATGTACTGAAAGATACGATACAAATGATCTAAAAACACGTTATTTGACCTCCTCAAAGCGTCAATATGTTGTTTTGAATCGAAAAACAAACTTTCTTAGTGTTTGTGAAATTTGGTGAAAAGTTCTGTACTAAAAGATACGATACAAATGATCTAAAAACACGATATTTGAACTCCTCAAAGCGTTAAAATCTTGTTTAGAATAGAAAAACAAACTTTCTTAGTGTGTGTGAAATTTGGTGAAAAGTTATGTAGTAAAAGATACGATACAAATGATCTAAAAACACGTTATTTGAACTCCTCAAAGCGTTAAAATCTTGTTTTGAATCGAAAAACAAACTTTCTTAGTGTTTGTGAAATTTGGTGAAAAGTTATGTAGTAAAAGATACGATACAAATGATCTAAAAACGCGTTATATGAACTCCTCAAAGCGTTAAAATCTTGTTTTGAATCGAAAAACAAACTTCCTTAGTGTTTGTGAAATTTGGTGAAAAGTTATGTACTAAAAGATACGATACAAATGATCTAGAAACACGTTATTTCAACTCCTCAAAGCGTTCAAATCTTGTTTTGAATCGAAAAACAAACTTTCTTAGTGTTTGTGAAATTTGGTGAAAAGTTATGTAGTAAAAGATACGATACAAATGATCTAAAAACACGTTATTTGAACTCCTCAAAGCATTAAAACCTTGTTTTGAATAGAAAAACAAACTTTCTTAGTGTTTGTGAAATTTGGTGAAAAGTTATGTACTAAAAGATACGATACAAATGATCTAAAAACACGTTATTTCAACTCCTCAAAGCATTAAAATCTTGTTTTGAATAGAAAAACAAACTTTCTTAGTGTTTGTGAAATTTGGTGAAAAGTTATGTAGTAAAAGATACGATACAAATGATCTAAAAACACGTTATTTGAACTCCTCAAAGCGTTAAAATCATGTTTCGAATCGAAAAACAAACTTTCTTAGTGTTTGTGAAATTTGGTGAAAAGTTATGTACTAAAAGATACGATACAAATGATCTAAAAACACGTTATTTCAACTCCTCAAAGCGATAAAATCTTGTTTAGAATAGAAAAACAAACTTTCTTTGTGTTTGTGAAATTTGGTGAAAAATTATGTAGTAAAAGATACGATACAAATGATCTAAAAACACGTTATTTGAACTCCTCAAAGCGTTCAGATCTTGTTTTGAATCGAAAAACAAATTTCCTTAGTGTTTGTGAAATTTGGTGAAAAGTTATGTACTAAAAGATACGATACAAATGATCTAAAAACACGTTATTTCAACTCCTCAAAGCGTTCAGATCTTGTTTTGAATCGAAAAACAAACTTTCTTAGTGTTTGTGAAATTTGGTGAAAAGTTATGTAGTAAAAGATACGATACAAATGATCTAAAAACACGTTATTTGAACTCCTCAAAGCGTTAAAATCTTGTTTTGAATAGAAAAACAAACTTTCTTAGTGTTTGTGAAATTTGGTGAAAAGTTAAGTACTAAAAGATACGATACAAATGATCTAAAAACACGTTATTTGAACTCCTCAAAGCGTTAAAATCTTGTTTTGAATCGAAAAACAAATTTCCTTAGTGTTTGTGAAATTTGGTGAAAACTTATGTACTAAAAGATACGACACAAATGATCTAAAAACACGTTATTTCAACTCCTCAAAGCGTTCAGATCTTGTTTTGAATCGAAAAACAAACTTTCTTAGTGTTTGTGAAATTTGGTGAAAAGTTATGTACTAAAAGATACGATACAAATGATCTAAAAACACGTTATTTGACCTCCTCAAAGCGTCAATATGTTGTTTTGAATCGAAAAACAAACTTTCTTAGTGTTTGTGAAATTTGGTGAAAAGTTCTGTACTAAAAGATACGATACAAATGATCTAAAAACACGTTATTTGAACTCCTCAAAGCGTTAAAATCTTGTTTAGAATAGAAAAACAAACTTTCTTTGTGTTTGTGAAATTTGGTGAAAAGTTATGTACTAAAAGATACGATACAAATGATCTAAAAACACGTTATTTCAACTCCTCAAAGCGTTCAGATCTTGTTTTGAATCGAAAAACAAACTTTCTTAGTGTTTGTGAAATTTGGTGAAAAGTTATGTAGTAAAAGATACGATACAAATGATCTAAAAACACGTTATTTGAACTCCTCAAAGCGTTAAAATCTTGTTTTGAATAGAAAAACAAACTTTCTTAGTGTTTGTGAAATTTGGTGAAAAGTTATGTACTAAAAGATACGATACAAATGATCTAAAAACACGTTATTTGAACTCCTCAAAGCGTTAAAATCTTGTTTTGAATCGAAAAACAAACTTCCTTAGTGTTTGTGAAATTTTGGTGAAAAGTTATGTACTAAAAGATACGACACAAATGATCTAAAAACACGTTATTTCAACTCCTCAAAGCGTTCAGATCTTGTTTTGAATCGAAAAACAAACTTTCTTAGTGTTTGTGAAATTTGGTGAAAAGTTATGTACTAAAAGATACGATACAAATGATCTAAAAACACGTTATTTCAACTCCTCAAAGCGTTCAAATCTTGTTTTTAATAGAAAAACAAACTTTCTTAGTGTTTGTGAAATTTGGTGAAAAGTTATGTACTAAAAGATACGATACAAATGATCTAAAAACACGTTATTTGACCTCCTCAAAGCGTCAATATGTTGTTTTGAATCGAAAAACAAACTTTCTTAGTGTTTGTGAAATTTGGTGAAAAGTTATGTACTAAAAGATACGATACAAATGATCTAAAAACACGATATTTGAACTCCTCAAAGCGTTAAAATCTTGTTTAGAATAGAAAAACAAACTTTCTTAGTGTGTGTGAAATTTGGTGAAAAGTTATGTAGTAAAAGATACGATACAAATGATCTAAAAACACGTTATTTGAACTCCTCAAAGCTTTAAAATCTTGTTTTGAATCGAAAAACAAACTTTCTTAGTGTTTGTGAAATTTGGTGAAAAGTTATGTAGTAAAAGATACGATACAAATGATCTAAAAACGCGTTATATGAACTCCTCAAAGCGTTAAAATCTTGTTTTGAATCGAAAAACAAACTTCCTTAGTGTTTGTGAAATTTGGTGAAAAGTTATGTACTAAAAGATACGATACAAATGATCTAGAAACACGTTATTTCAACTCCTCAAAGCGTTCAAATCTTGTTTTGAATCGAAAAACAAACTTTCTTAGTGTTTGTGAAATTTGGTGAAAAGTTATGTAGTAAAAGATACGATACAAATGATCTAAAAACACGTTATTTGAACTCCTCAAAGCATTAAAACCTTGTTTTGAATAGAAAAACAAACTTTCTTAGTGTTAGTGAAATTTGGTGAAAAGTTATGTACTAAAAGATACGATACAAATGATCTAAAAACACGTTATTTCAACTCCTCAAAGCATTAAAATCTTGTTTTGAATAGAAAAACAAACTTTCTTAGTGTTTGTGAAATTTGGTGAAAAGTTATGTAGTAAAAGATACGATACAAATGATCTAAAAACACGTTATTTGAACTCCTCAAAGCGTTAAAATCATGTTTCGAATCGAAAAACAAACTTTCTTAGTGTTTGTGAAATTTGGTGAAAAGTTATGTACTAAAAGATACGATACAAATGATCTAAAAACACGTTATTTCAACTCCTCAAAGCGTTAAAATCTTGTTTAGAATAGAAAAACAAACTTTCTTTGTGTTTGTGAAATTTGGTGAAAAATTATGTAGTAAAAGATACGATACAAATGATCTAAAAACACGTTATTTGAACTCCTCAAAGCGTTCAGATCTTGTTTTGAATCGAAAAACAAATTTCCTTAGTGTTTGTGAAATTTGGTGAAAAGTTATGTACTAAAAGATACGATACAAATGATCTAAAAACACGTTATTTCAACTCCTCAAAGCGTTCAGATCTTGTTTTGAATCGAAAAACAAACTTTCTTAGTGTTTGTGAAATTTGGTGAAAAGTTATGTAGTAAAAGATACGATACAAATGATCTAAAAACACGTTATTTGAACTCCTCAAAGCGTTAAAATCTTGTTTTGAATAGAAAAACAAACTTTCTTAGTGTTTGTGAAATTTGGTGAAAAGTTATGTACTAAAAGATACGATACAAATGATCTAAAAACACGTTATTTGAACTCCTCAAAGCGTTAAAATCTTGTTTTGAATCGAAAAACAAACTTCCTTAGTGTTTGTGAAATTTTGGTGAAAAGTTATGTACTAAAAGATACGACACAAATGATCTAAAAACACGTTATTTCAACTCCTCAAAGCGTTCAGATCTTGTTTTGAATCGAAAAACAAACTTTCTTAGTGTTTGTGAAATTTGGTGAAAAGTTATGTACTAAAAGATACGATACAAATGATCTAAAAACACGTTATTTCAACTCCTCAAAGCGTTCAAATCTTGTTTTTAATAGAAAAACAAACTTTCTTAGTGTTTGTGAAATTTGGTGAAAAGTTATGTACTAAAAGATACGATACAAATGATCTAAAAACACGTTATTTGACCTCCTCAAAGCGTCAATATGTTGTTTTGAATCGAAACACAAACTTTCTTAGTGTTTGTGAAATTTGGTGAAAAGTTATGTACTAAAAGATACGATACAAATGATCTAAAAACACGATATTTGAACTCCTCAAAGCGTTAAAATCTTGTTTAGAATAGAAAAACAAACTTTCTTAGTGTGTGTGAAATTTGGTGAAAAGTTATGTAGTAAAAGATACGATACAAATGATCTAAAAACACGTTATTTGAACTCCTCAAAGCGTTAAAATCTTGTTTTGAATCGAAAAACAAACTTTCTTAGTGTTTGTGAAATTTGGTGAAAAGTTATGTAGTAAAAGATACGATACAAATGATCTAAAAACACGTTATTTCAACTCCTCAAAGCGTTAAAATCTTGTTTTGAATAGAAAAACAAACTTTCTTAGTGTTTGTGAAATTTGGTGAAAAGTTATGTAGTAAAAGATACGATACAAATGATCTAAAAACACGTTATTTGAACTCCTCAAAGCGTTAAAATCATGTTTCGAATCGAAAAACAAACTTTCTTAGTGTTTGTGAAATTTGGTGAAAAGTTATGTACTAAAAGATACGATACAAATGATCTAAAAACACGTTATTTGAACTCCTCAAAGCGTTCAGATCTTGTTTTGAATCGAAAAACAAATTTCCTTAGTGTTTGTGAAATTTGGTGAAAAGTTATGTACTAAAAGATACGATACAAATGATCTAAAAACACGTTATTTGAACTCCTCAAAGCGTTCAGATCTTGTTTTGAATCGAAAAACAAACTTTCTTAGTGTTTGTGAAATTTGGTGAAAAGTTATGTACTAAAAGATACGATACAAATGATCTAAAAACACGTTATTTCAACTCCTCAAAGCGTTCAAATCTTGTTTTTAATAGAAAAACAAACTTTCTTAGTGTTTGTGAAATTTGGTGAAAAGTTATGTACTAAAAGATACGATACAAATGATCTAAAAACACGTTATTTGACCTCCTCAAAGCGTTAATATGTTGTTTTAAATCGAAAAACAAACTTTCTTAGTGTTTGTGAAATTTGGTGAAAAGTTATGTACTAAAAGATACGATACAAATGATCTAAAAACACGTTATTTCAACTCCTCAAAGCGTTCAGATCTTGTTTTGAATCGAAAAACAAACTTTCTTAGTGTTTGTGAAATTTGGTGAAAAGTTATGTAGTAAAAGATACGATACAAATGATCTAAAAACACGTTATTTGAACTCCTCAAAGCGTTAAAATCTTGTTTTGAATAGAAAAACAAACTTTCTTAGTGTTTGTGAAATTTGGTGAAAAGTTATGTACTAAAAGATACGATACAAATGATCTAAAAACACGTTTTTGAACTCCTCAAAGCGTTAAAATCATGTTTCGAATCGAAAAACAAACTTTCTTAGTGTTTGTGAAATTTGGTGAAAAGTTATGTACTAAAAGATACGATACAAATGATCTAAAAACACGTTATTTCAACTCCTCAAAGCGTTAAAATCTTGTTTAGAATAGAAAAACAAACTTTCTTTGTGTTTGTGAAATTTGGTGAAAAATTATGTAGTAAAAGATACGATACAAATGATCTAAAAACACGTTATTTGAACTCCTCAAAGCGTTCAGATCTTGTTTTGAATCGAAAAACAAATTTCCTTAGTGTTTGTGAAATTTGGTGAAAAGTTATGTACTAAAAGATACGATACAAATGATCTAAAAACACGTTATTTCAACTCCTCAAAGCGTTCAGATCTTGTTTTGAATCGAAAAACAAACTTTCTTAGTGTTTGTGAAATTTGGTGAAAAGTTATGTAGTAAAAGATACGATACAAATGATCTAAAAACACGTTATTTGAACTCCTCAAAGCGTTAAAATCTTGTTTTGAATAGAAAAACAAACTTTCTTAGTGTTTGTGAAATTTGGTGAAAAGTTATGTACTAAAAGATACGATACAAATGATCTAAAAACACGTTATTTGAACTCCTCAAAGCGTTAAAATCTTGTTTTGAATCGAAAAACAAACTTCCTTAGTGTTTGTGAAATTTTGGTGAAAAGTTATGTACTAAAAGATACGACACAAATGATCTAAAAACACGTTATTTCAACTCCTCAAAGCGTTCAGATCTTGTTTTGAATCGAAAAACAAACTTTCTTAGTGTTTGTGAAATTTGGTGAAAAGTTATGTACTAAAAGATACGATACAAATGATCTAAAAACACGTTATTTCAACTCCTCAAAGCGTTCAAATCTTGTTTTTAATAGAAAAACAAACTTTCTTAGTGTTTGTGAAATTTGGTGAAAAGTTATGTACTAAAAGATACGATACAAATGATCTAAAAACACGTTATTTGACCTCCTCAAAGCGTCAATATGTTGTTTTGAATCGAAAAACAAACTTTCTTAGTGTTTGTGAAATTTGGTGAAAAGTTATGTACTAAAAGATACGATACAAATGATCTAAAAACACGATATTTGAACTCCTCAAAGCGTTAAAATCTTGTTTAGAATAGAAAAACAAACTTTCTTAGTGTGTGTGAAATTTGGTGAAAAGTTATGTAGTAAAAGATACGATACAAATGATCTAAAAACACGTTATTTGAACTCCTCAAAGCGTTAAAATCTTGTTTTGAATCGAAAAACAAACTTTCTTAGTGTTTGTGAAATTTGGTGAAAAGTTATGTAGTAAAAGATACGATACAAATGATCTAAAAACACGTTATTTCAACTCCTCAAAGCGTTAAAATCTTGTTTTGAATAGAAAAACAAACTTTCTTAGTGTTTGTGAAATTTGGTGAAAAGTTATGTAGTAAAAGATACGATACAAATGATCTAAAAACACGTTATTTGAACTCCTCAAAGCGTTAAAATCATGTTTCGAATCGAAAAACAAACTTTCTTAGTGTTTGTGAAATTTGGTGAAAAGTTATGTACTAAAAGATACGATACAAATGATCTAAAAACACGTTATTTGAACTCCTCAAAGCGTTCAGATCTTGTTTTGAATCGAAAAACAAATTTCCTTAGTGTTTGTGAAATTTGGTGAAAAGTTATGTACTAAAAGATACGATACAAATGATCTAAAAACACGTTATTTGAACTCCTCAAAGCGTTCAGATCTTGTTTTGAATCGAAAAACAAACTTTCTTAGTGTTTGTGAAATTTGGTGAAAAGTTATGTACTAAAAGATACGATACAAATGATCTAAAAACACGTTATTTCAACTCCTCAAAGCGTTCAAATCTTGTTTTTAATAGAAAAACAAACTTTCTTAGTGTTTGTGAAATTTGGTGAAAAGTTATGTACTAAAAGATACGATACAAATGATCTAAAAACACGTTATTTCACCTCCTCAAAGCGTTAATATGTTGTTTTAAATCGAAAAACAAACTTTCTTAGTGTTTGTGAAATTTGGTGAAAAGTTATGTACTAAAAGATACGATACAAATGATCTAAAAACACGTTATTTCAACTCCTCAAAGCGTTCAGATCTTGTTTTGAATCGAAAAACAAACTTTCTTAGTGTTTGTGAAATTTGGTGAAAAGTTATGTAGTAAAAGATACGATACAAATGATCTAAAAACACGTTATTTGAACTCCTCAAAGCGTTAAAATCTTGTTTTGAATAGAAAAACAAACTTTCTTAGTGTTTGTGAAATTTGGTGAAAAGTTATGTACTAAAAGATACGATACAAATGATCTAAAAACACGTTATTTGAACTCCTCAAAGCGTTAAAATCTTGTTTTGAATCGAAAAACAAACTTCCTTAGTGTTTGTGAAATTTTGGTGAAAAGTTATGTACTAAAAGATACGACACAAATGATCTAAAAACACGTTATTTCAACTCCTCAAAGCGTTAAAATCTTGTTTTGAATCGAAAAACAAACTTTCTTAGTGTTTGTGAAATTTGGTGAAAAGTTATGTAGTAAAAGATACGATACAAATGATCTAAAAACGCGTTATATGAACTCCTCAAAGCGTTAAAATCTTGTTTTGAATCGAAAAACAAACTTCCTTAGTGTTTGTGAAATTTGGTGAAAAGTTATGTACTAAAAGATACGATACAAATGATCTAGAAACACGTTATTTCAACTCCTCAAAGCGTTCAAATCTTGTTTTGAATCGAAAAACAAACTTTCTTAGTGTTTGTGAAATTTGGTGAAAAGTTATGTAGTAAAAGATACGATACAAATGATCTAAAAACACGTTATTTGAACTCCTCAAAGCATTAAAACCTTGTTTTGAATAGAAAAACAAACTTTCTTAGTGTTTGTGAAATTTGGTGAAAAGTTATGTAGTAAAAGATACGATACAAATGATCTAAAAACACGTTATTTCAACTCCTCAAAGCGTTAAAACCTTGTTTTGAATAGAAAAACAAACTTTCTTAGTGTTTGTGAAATTTGGTGAATAGTTATGTACTAAAAGATACGATACAAATGATCTAAAAACACGTTATTTCAACTCCTCAAAGCGTTAAAATCTTGTTTTGAATAGAAAAACAAACTTTCTTAGTGTTTGTGAAATTTGGTGAAAAGTTATGTAGTAAAAGATACGATACAAATGATCTAAAAACACGTTATTTGAACTCCTCAAAGCGTTAAAATCTTGTTTTGAATCGAAAAACAAACTTCCTTAGTGTTTGTGAAATTTGGTGAAAAGTTATGTACTAAAAGATACGATACAAATGATCTAGAAACACGTTATTTCAACTCCTCAAAGCGTTCAAATCTTGTTTTGAATCGAAAAACAAACTTTCTTAGTGTTTGTGAAATTTGGTGAAAAGTTATGTAGTAAAAGATACGATACAAATGATCTAAAAACACGTTATTTGAACTCCTCAAAGCGTTAAAACCTTGTTTTGAATAGAAAAACAAACTTTCTTAGTGTTTGTGAAATTTGGTGAAAAGTTATGTACTAAAAGATACGATACAAATGATCTAAAAACACGTTATTTCAACTCCTCAAAGCGTTAAAATCTTGTTTTGAATAGAAAAACAAACTTTCTTAGTGTTTGTGAAATTTGGTGAAAAGTTATGTAGTAAAAGATACGATACAAATGATCTAAAAACACGTTATTTGAACTCCTCAAAGCGTTAAAATCATGTTTCGAATCGAAAAACAAACTTTCTTAGTGTTTGTGAAATTTGGTGAAAAGTTATGTACTAAAAGATACGATACAAATGATCTAAAAAGACGTTATTTCAACTCCTCAAAGCGTTAAAATCTTGTTTAGAATAGAAAAACAAACTTTCTTTGTGTTTGTGAAATTTGGTGAAAAGTTATGTAGTAAAAGATACGATACAAATGATCTAAAAACACGTTATTTGAACTCCTCAAAGCGTTCAGATCTTGTTTTGAATCGAAAAACAAATTTCCTTAGTGTTTGTGAAATTTGGTGAAAAGTTATGTACTAAAAGATACGATACAAATGATCTAAAAACACGTTATTTCAACTCCTCAAAGCGTTCAGATCTTGTTTTGAATCGAAAAACAAACTTTCTTAGTGTTTGTGAAATTTGGTGAAAAGTTATGTAGTAAAAGATACGATACAAATGATCTAAAAACACGTTATTTGAACTCCTCAAAGCGTTAAAATCTTGTTTTGAATAGAAAAACAAACTTTCTTAGTGTTTGTGAAATTTGGTGAAAAGTTATGTACTAAAAGATACGATACAAATGATCTAAAAACACGTTATTTGAACTCCTCAAAGCGTTAAAATCTTGTTTTGAATCGAAAAACAAACTTCCTTAGTGTTTGTGAAATTTGGTGAAAAGTTATGTACTAAAAGATACGACACAAATGATCTAAAAACACGTTATTTCAACTCCTCAAAGCGTTCAGATCTTGTTTTGAATCGAAAAACAAACTTTCTTAGTGTTTGTGAAATTTGGTGAAAAGTTATGTACTAAAATATACGATACAAATGATCTAAAAACACGTTATTTCAACTCCTCAAAGCGTTCAAATCTTGTTTTTAATAGAAAAACAAACTTTCTTAGTGTTTGTGAAATTTGGTGAAAAGTTATGTACTAAAATATACGATACAAATGATCTAAAAACACGTTATTTGACCTCCTCAAAGCGTTAATATGTTGTTTTAAATCGAAAAACAAACTTTCTTAGTGTTTGTGAAATTTGGTGAAAAGTTATGTACTAAAAGATACGATACAAATGATCTAAAAACACGTTATTTGAACTCCTCAAAGCGTTAAAATCTTGTTTAGAATAGAAAAACAAACTTTCTTTGTGTTTGTGAAATTTGGTGAAAAGTTATGTAGTAAAAGATACGATACAAATGATCTAAAAACACGCTATATGAACTCCTCAAAGCGTTAAAATCTTGTTTTGAATCGAAAAACAAACTTCCTTAGTGTTTGTGAAATTTGGGGAAAAGTTATGTACTAAAAGATACGATACAAATGATCTAGAAACACGTTATTTCATCTCCTCAAAGCGTTCAAATCTTGTTTTGAATCGAAAAACAAACTTTCTTAGTCTTTGTGAAATTTGGTGAAAAGTTATGTAGTAAAAGATACGATACAAATGATCTAAAAACACGTTATTTGAACTCCTCAAAGCGTTAAAATCTTGTTTTGAATCGAAAAACAAACTTCCTTAGTGTTTGTGAAATTTGGTGAAAAGTTATGTACTAAAAGATACGATACAAATGATCTAAAAACACGTTATTTCAACTCCTCAAAGCGTTAAAATCGTGTTTTGAATCGAAAAACAAACTTTCTTAGTGTTTGTGAAATTTGGTGAAAAGTTATGTACTAAAAGATACGATACAAATGATCTAAAAACACGTTATTTGACCTCCTCAAAGCATTAATATCTTGTTTTGAATCGAAAAACAAACTTTCTTAGTGTTTGTGAAATTTGGTGAAAAGTTATGTACTAAAAGATACGATACAAATGATCTAAAAACACGTTATTTGAACTCCTCAAAGCTTTAAAATCATGTTTAGAATAGAAAAACAAACTTTCTTAGTGTTTGTGAAATTTGGTGAAAAGTTATGAACTAAAAGATACGATACAAATGATCTAAAAACACGTTATTTGAACTCCTCAAAGCGTTAAAATCTTGTTTTGAATCGAAAAACAAACTTCCTTAGTGTTTGTGAAATTTGGTGAAAAGTTATGTACTAAAAGATACGATACAAATGATCTAAAAACACGCTATATGAACTCCTCAAAGCGTTAAAATCTTGTTTTGAATCGAAAAACAAACTTCCTTAGTGTTTGTGAAATTTGGGGAAAAGTTATGTACTAAAAGATACGATACAAATGATCTAGAAACACGTTATTTCATCTCCTCAAAGCGTTCAAATCTTGTTTTGAATCGAAAAACAAACTTTCTTAGTCTTTGTGAAATTTGGTGAAAAGTTATGTAGTAAAAGATACGATACAAATGATCTAAAAACACGTTATTTGAACTCCTCAAAGCGTTAAAATCTTGTTTTGAATCGAAAAACAAACTTCCTTAGTGTTTGTGAAATTTGGTGAAAAGTTATGTACTAAAAGATACGATACAAATGATCTAAAAACACGTTATTTCAACTCCTCAAAGCGTTAAAATCGTGTTTTGAATCGAAAAACAAACTTTCTTAGTGTTTGTGAAATTTGGTGAAAAGTTATGTACTAAAAGATACGATACAAATGATCTAAAAACACGTTATTTGACCTCCTCAAAGCATTAATATCTTGTTTTGAATCGAAAAACAAACTTTCTTAGTGTTTGTGAAATTTGGTGAAAAGTTATGTACTAAAAGATACGATACAAATGATCTAAAAACACGTTATTTGAACTCCTCAAAGCTTTAAAATCATGTTTAGAATAGAAAAACAAACTTTCTTAGTGTTTGTGAAATTTGGTGAAAAGTTATGTACTAAAAGATACGATACAAATGATCTAAAAACACGTTATTTGAACTCCTCAAAGCGTTAATATCTTGTTTTGAATCGAAAAACAAACTTCCTTAGTGTTTGTGAAATTTGGTGAAAAGTTATGTACTAAAAGATACGATACAAATGATCTAAAAACACGTTATTTGAACTCCTCAAAGCGTTAAAATCTTGTTTTGAATAGAAAAACAAACTTTCTTAGGGTTTGTGAAATTTAGTGAAAAGTTATGTACTAAAAGATACGATACAACTGATCTAAAAACACGTTATTTGAACTCCTCAAAGCGTTAAAATCTTGTTTTGAATCGAAAAACAAACTTCCTCAGTGTTTGTGAAATTTGGTGAAAAGTTATGTACTAAAAGATACGATACAAATGATCTAAAAACACGTTATTTCAACTCCTCAAAGCGTTCAAATCTTGTTTTGAATCGAAAAACAAACTTTCTTAGTGTTTGTGAAATTTGGTGAAAAGTTATGTACTAAAAGATACGATACAAATGATCTAAAAACACGTTATTTCAACTCCTCAAAGCGTTCAAATCTTGTTTAAAGAGAAAAATAAACTTTCTTAGTGTTTGTGAAATTTGGTGAAAAGTTATGTACTAAAAGATACGATACAAATGATCTAAAAACACGTTATTTGACCTCCTCAAAGCATTAATATGTTGTTTTGAATCGAAAAACAAACTTTCTTAGTGTTTGTGAAATTTGGTGAAAAGTTATGTACTAAAAGATACGATACAAATGATCTAAAAACACGATATTTGAACTCCTCAAAGCGTTAAAATCTTGTTTAGAATAGAAAAACAAACTTTCTTAGTGTTTGTGAAATTTGGTGAAAAGTTATGTAGTAAAGGATACGATACAAATAATCTAAAAACACGTTATATGAACAGTCCTCAAAGCGTTAAAATCTTGTTTTGAATCGAAAAACAAACTTCCTTAGTGTTTGTGAAATTTGGTGAAAAGTTATGTACTAAAAGATACGATACAAATGATCTAGAAACACGTTATTTCAACTCCTCAAAGCGTTCAAATCTTGTTTTGAATCGTAAAACAAACTTTCTTAGTGTTTGTGAAATTTGGTGAAAAGTTATGTAGTAAAAGATACGATACAAATGATCTAAAAACACGTTATTTGAACTCCTCAAAGCGTTAAAATCTTGTTTTGAATCGAAAAACAAACTTTCATAGTGTTTGTGAAATTTGGTGAAAAGTTATGTTCTAAAAGATACGATACAAATGATCTAAAAACACGTTATTTGACCTCCTCAAAGCGTTAATATCTTGTTTTGAATCGAAAAACAAACTTTCTTAGTGTTTGTGAAATTTGGTGAAAAGTTACGTACTAAAAGATACGATACAAATGATCTAAAAACACGTTATTTCAACTCCTCAAAGCGTTAAAATCTTGTTTTGAATAGAAAAACAAACTTTCTTAGTGTTTGTGAAATTTGGTGAAAAGTTATGTAGTAAAAGATACGATACAAATGATCTAAAAACACGTTATTTGAACTCCTCAAAGCGTTAAAATCTTGTTTTGAATCGGAAAACAAACTTCCTTAGTGTTTGTGAAATTTGGTGAAAAGTTATGTACTAAAAGATACGATACAAATGATCTAGAAACACGTTATTTCAACTCCTCAAAGCGTTCAAATCTTGTTTTGAATCGAAAAACAAACTTTCTTAGTGTTTGTGAAATTTGGTGAAAAGTTATGTACTAAAAGATACGATACAAATGATCTAAAAACACGTTATTTGAACTCCTCAAAGCGTTAAAATCATGTTTTGAATCGACAAACAAACTTTCTTAGTGTTTGTGAAATTTGGTGAAAAGTCATGGACTGAAAGATACAATACAAATGATCTAAAAACACGTTATTTCAACTCCTCAAAGCGTTAAAATCTTGTTTTGAATAGAAAAACAAACTTTCTTAGTGTTTGTGAAATTTGGTGAAAAGTTATGTAGTAAAAGATACGATACAAATGATCTAAAAACACGTTATTTGAACTCCTCAAAGCGTTAAAATCTTGTTTTGAATCGAAAAACAAACTTCCTTAGTGTTTGTGAAATTTGGTGAAAAGTTATGTACTAAAAGATACGATACAAATGATCTAGAAACACGTTATTTCAACTCCTCAAAGCGTTCAAATCTTGTTTTGAATCGAAAAACAAACTTTCTTAGTGTTTGTGAAATTTGGTGAAAAGTTATGTAGTAAAAGATACGATACAAATGATCTAAAAACACGTTATTTGAACTCCTCAAAGCGTTAAAACCTTGTTTTGAATCGAAAAACAAACTTTCTTAGTGTTTGTGAAATTTGGTGAAAAGTTATGTACTAAAAGATACGATACAAATGATCTAAAAACACGTTATTTCAACTCCTCAAAGCGTTAAAATCTTGTTTTGAATAGAAAAACAAACTTTCTTAGTGTTTGTGAAATTTGGTGAAAAGTTATGTAGTAAAAGATACGATACAAATGATCTAAAAACACGTTATTTGAACTCCTCAAAGCGTTAAAATCTTGTTTCGAATCGAAAAACAAACTTTCTTAGTGTTTGTGAAATTTGGTGAAAAGTTATGTACTAAAAGATCCGATACAAATGATCTAAAAACACGTTATTTCAACTCCTCAAAGCGTTAAAATCTTGTTTAGAATAGAAAAACAAACTTTCTTTGTGTTTGTGAAATTTGGTGAAAAGTTATGTAGTAAAAGATACGATACAAATGATCTAAAAACACGTTATTTGAACTCCTCAAAGCGTTCAGATCTTGTTTTGAATCGAAAAACAAATTTCCTTAGTGTTTGTGAAATTTGGTGAAAAGTTATGTACTAAAAGATACGATACAAATGATCTAAAAACACGTTATTTCAACTCATCAAAGCGTTCAGATCTTGTTTTGAATCGAAAAACAAACTTTCTTAGTGTTTGTGAAATTTGGTGAAAAGTTATGTACTAAAAGATACGATACAAATGATCCAAAAACACGTTATTTCAACTCCTCAAAGCGTTAAAATCTTGTTTTGAATAGAAAAACAAACTTTCTTAGTGTTTGTGAAATTTGGTGAAAAGTTATGTACTAAAAGATACGATACAAATGATCTAAAAACACGTTATTTGAACTCCTCAAAGCGTTAAAATCTTGTTTTGAATCGAAAAACAAACTTCCTTAGTGTTTGTGAAATTTGGTGAAAAGTTATGTACTAAAAGATACGACACAAATGATCTAAAAACACGTTATTTCAACTCCTCAAAGCGTTCAGATCTTGTTTTGAATCGAAAAACAAACTTTCTTAGTGTTTGTGAAATTTGGTGAAAAGTTATGTACTAAAAGATACGATACAAATGATCTAAAAACACGTTATTTCAACTCCTCAAAGCGTTCAAATCTTGTTTTTAATAGAAAAACAAACTTTCTTAGTGTTTGTGAAATTTGGTGAAAAGTTATGTACTAAAATATACGATACAAATGATCTAAAAACACGTTATTTGACCTCCTCAAAGCGTTAATATGTTGTTTTAAATCGAAAAACAAACTTTCTTAGTGTTTGTGAAATTTGGTGAAAAGTTATGTACTAAAAGATACGATACAAATGATCTAAAAACACGTTATTTGAACTCCTCAAAGCGTTAAAATCTTGTTTAGAATAGAAAAACAAACTTTCTTTGTGTTTGTGAAATTTGGTGAAAAGTTATGTAGTAAAAGATACGATACAAATGATCTAAAAACACGCTATATGAACTCCTCAAAGCGTTAAAATCTTGTTTTGAATCGAAAAACAAACTTCCTTAGTGTTTGTGAAATTTGGGGAAAAGTTATGTACTAAAAGATACGATACAAATGATCTAGAAACACGTTATTTCATCTCCTCAAAGCGTTCAAATCTTGTTTTGAATCGAAAAACAAACTTTCTTAGTCTTTGTGAAATTTGGTGAAAAGTTATGTAGTAAAAGATACGATACAAATGATCTAAAAACACGTTATTTGAACTCCTCAAAGCGTTAAAATCTTGTTTTGAATCGAAAAACAAACTTCCTTAGTGTTTGTGAAATTTGGTGAAAAGTTATGTACTAAAAGATACGATACAAATGATCTAAAAACACGTTATTTCAACTCCTCAAAGCGTTAAAATCGTGTTTTGAATCGAAAAACAAACTTTCTTAGTGTTTGTGAAATTTGGTGAAAAGTTATGTACTAAAAGATACGATACAAATGATCTAAAAACACGTTATTTGACCTCCTCAAAGCATTAATATCTTGTTTTGAATCGAAAAACAAACTTTCTTAGTGTTTGTGAAATTTGGTGAAAAGTTATGTACTAAAAGATACGATACAAATGATCTAAAAACACGTTATTTGAACTCCTCAAAGCTTTAAAATCATGTTTAGAATAGAAAAACAAACTTTCTTAGTGTTTGTGAAATTTGGTGAAAAGTTATGTACTAAAAGATACGATACAAATGATCTAAAAACACGTTATTTGAACTCCTCAAAGCGTTAAAATCTTGTTTTGAATCGAAAAACAAACTTCCTTAGTGTTTGTGAAATTTGGTGAAAAGTTATGTACTAAAAGATACGATACAAATGATCTAAAAACACGTTATTTGAACTCCTCAAAGCGTTAAAATCTTGTTTTGAATAGAAAAACAAACTTTCTTAGTGTTTGTGAAATTTGGTGAAAAGTTATGTACTAAAAGATACGATACAAATGATCTAAAAACACGTTATTTGAACTCCTCAAAGCGTTAAAATCTTGTTTTGAATCGAAAAACAAACTTCCTCAGTGTTTGTGAAATTTGGTGAAAAGTTATGTACTAAAAGATACGATACAAATGATCTAAAAACACGTTATTTCAACTCCTCAAAGCGTTCAAATCTTGTTTTGAATCGAAAAACAAAGTTTCTTAGTGTTTGTGAAATTTGGTGAAAAGTTATGTACTAAAAGATACGATACAAATGATCTAAAAACACGTTATTTCAACTCCTCAAAGCGTTCAAATCTTGTTTAAAGAGAAAAATAAACTTTCTTAGTGTTTGTGAAATTTGGTGAAAAGTTATGTACTAAAAGATACGATACAAATGATCTAAAAACACGTTATTTGACCTCCTCAAAGCGTTAATATGTTGTTTTGAATCGAAAAACAAACTTTCTTAGTGTTTGTGAAATTTGGTGAAAAGTTATGTACTAAAAGATACGATACAAATGATCTAAAAACACGATATTTGAACTCCTCAAAGCGTTAAAATCTTGTTTAGAATAGAAAAACAAACTTTCATAGTGTTTGTGAAATTTGGTGAAAAGTTATGTAGTAAAGGATACGATACAAATAATCTAAAAACACGTTATATGAACAGTCCTCAAAGCGTTAAAATCTTGTTTTGAATCGAAAAACAAACTTCCTTAGTGTTTGTGAAATTTGGTGAAAAGTTATGTACTAAAAGATACGATACAAATGATCTAGAAACACGTTATTTCAACTCCTCAAAGCATTCAAATCTTGTTTTGAATCGTAAAACAAACTTTCTTAGTGTTTGTGAAATTTGGTGAAAAGTTATGTAGTAAAAGATACGATACAAATGATCTAAAAACACGTTATTTGAACTCCTCAAAGCGTTAAAATCTTGTTTTGAATCGAAAAACAAACTTTCATAGTGTTTGTGAAATTTGGTGAAAAGTTATGTTCTAAAAGATACGATACAAATGATCTAAAAACACGTTATTTGACCTCCTCAAAGCGTTAATATCTTGTTTTGAATCGAAAAACAAACTTTCTTAGTGTTTGTGAAATTTGGTGAAAAGTTACGTACTAAAAGATACGATACAAATGATCTAAAAACACGTTATTTCAACTCCTCAAAGCGTTAAAATCTTGTTTAGAATATAAAAACAAACTTTCTTAGTGTTTGTGAAATTTGGTGAAAAGTTATGTAGTAAAAGATACGATACAAATGATCTAAAAACACGTTATTTGAACTCCTCAAAGCGTTAAAATCTTGTTTTGAATCGGAAAACAAACTTCCTTAGTGTTTGTGAAATTTGGTGAAAAGTTATGTACTAAAAGATACGATACAAATGATCTAGAAACACGTTATTTCAACTCCTCAAAGCGTTCAAATCTTGTTTTGAATCGAAAAACAAACTTTCTTAGTGTTTGTGAAATTTGGTGAAAAGTTATGTACTAAAAGATACGATACAAATGATCTAAAAACACGTTATTTGAACTCCTCAAAGCGTTAAAATCATGTTTTGAATCGACAAACAAACTTTCTTAGTGTTTGTGAAATTTGGTGAAAAGTCATGGACTGAAAGATACAATACAAATGATCTAAAAACACGTTATTTCAACTCCTCAAAGCGTTCAGATCTTGTTTTTAATCGAAAAACAAAATTTCTTAGTGTTTGTGAAACTTGGTGAAAAGTTATGTAGTAAAAGATACGATACAAATGATCTAAAAACACGTTATTTGAACTCCTCAAAGCGTTAAAATCTTGTTTTGAATAGAAAAACAAACTTTCTTAGTGTTTGTGAAATTTGGTGAAAAGTTATGTACTAAAAGATACGATACAAATGATCTAAAAACACGTTATTTGAACTCCTCAAAGCGTTAAAATCTTGTTTTGAATCGAAAAACAAACTTCCTTAGTGTTTGTGAAATTTGGTGAAAAGTTATGTACTAAAAGATACGACACAAATGATCTAAAAACACGTTATTTCAACTCCTCAAAGCGTTCAGATCTTGTTTTGAATCGAAAAACAAACTTTCTTAGTGTTTGTGAAATTTGGTGAAAAGTTATGTACTAAAAGATACGATACAAATGATCTAAAAACACGTTATTTCAACTCCTCAAAGCGTTCAAATCTTGTTTTTAATAGAAAAACAAACTTTCTTAGTGTTTGTGAAATTTGGTGAAAAGTTATGTAGTAAAAGATACGATACAAATGATCTAAAAACACGTTATTTGAACTCCTCAAAGCGTTAAAATCTAGTTTTGAATCGAAAAACAAACTTTCTTAGTGTTTGTGAAATTTGGTGAAAAGTTATGTAGTAAAAGATACGATACAAATGATCTAAAAACACGTTATATGAACTCCTCAAAGCGTTAAAATCTTGTTTTGAATAGAAAAACAAACTTCCTTAGTGTTTGTGAAATTTGGTGAAAAGTTATGTACTAAAAGATACGATACAAATGATCTAGAAACACGTTATTTGAACTCCTCAAAGCGTTCAAATCTTGTTTTGAATCGAAAAACAAACTTCCTTAGTGTTTGTGAAATTTGGTGAAAAGTTATGTAGTAAAAGATACGATACAAATGATCTAAAAACACGTTATTTGAACTCCTCAAAGCTTTAAAATCTTGTTTTGAATAGAAAAACAAACTTTCTTAGTGTTTGTGAAATTTGGTGAAAAGTTATGTACTAAAAGATACGATACAAATGATCTAAAAACACGTTATTTGAACTCCTCAAAGCGTTAAAATCTTGTTTTGAATAGAAAAACAAACTTTCTTAGTGTTTGTGAAATTTGGTGAAAAGTTATGTACTAAAAGATACGATACAAATGATCTAAAAACACGTTATTTGAACTCCTCAAAGCGTTAAAATCTTGTTTTGAATCGAAAAACAAACTTCCTCAGTGTTTGTGAAATTTGGTGAAAAGTTATGTACTAAAAGATACGATACAAATGATCTAAAAACACGTTATTTCAACTCCTCAAAGCGTTCAAATCTTGTTTTGAATCGAAAAACAAACATTCTTAGTGTTTGTGAAATTTGGTGAAAAGTTATGTACTAAAAGATACGATACAAATGATCTAAAAACACGTTATTTCAACTCCTCAAAGCGTTCAAATCTTGTTTAAAGAGAAAAATAAACTTTCTTAGTGTTTGTGAAATTTGGTGAAAAGTTATGTACTAAAAGATACGATACAAATGATCTAAAAACACGTTATTTCAACTCCTCAAAGCGTTAAAATCGTGTTTTGAATCGAAAAACAAACTTTCTTAGTGTTTGTGAAATTTGGTGAAAAGTTATGTACTAAAAGATACGATACAAATGATCTAAAAACACGTTATTTGACCTCCTCAAAGCATTAATATCTTGTTTTGAATCGAAAAACAAACTTTCTTAGTGTTTGTGAAATTTGGTGAAAAGTTATGTACTAAAAGATACGATACAAATGATCTAAAAACACGTTATTTGAACTCCTCAAAGCTTTAAAATCATGTTTAGAATAGAAAAACAAACTTTCTTAGTGTTTGTGAAATTTGGTGAAAAGTTATGTACTAAAAGATACGATACAAATGATCTAAAAACACGTTATTTGAACTCCTCAAAGCGTTAAAATCTTGTTTTGAATCGAAAAACAAACTTCCTTAGTGTTTGTGAAATTTGGTGAAAAGTTATGTACTAAAAGATACGATACAAATGATCTAAAAACACGTTATTTGAACTCCTCAAAGCGTTAAAATCTTGTTTTGAATAGAAAAACAAACTTTCTTAGTGTTTGTGAAATTTGGTGAAAAGTTATGTACTAAAAGATACGATACAAATGATCTAAAAACACGTTATTTGAACTCCTCAAAGCGTTAAAATCTTGTTTTGAATCGAAAAACAAACTTCCTCAGTGTTTGTGAAATTTGGTGAAAAGTTATGTACTAAAAGATACGATACAAATGATCTAAAAACACGTTATTTCAACTCCTCAAAGCGTTCAAATCTTGTTTTGAATCGAAAAACAAACTTTCTTAGTGTTTGTGAAATTTGGTGAAAAGTTATGTACTAAAAGATACGATACAAATGATCTAAAAACACGTTATTTCAACTCCTCAAAGCGTTCAAATCTTGTTTAAAGAGAAAAATAAACTTTCTTAGTGTTTGTGAAATTTGGTGAAAAGTTATGTACTAAAAGATACGATACAAATGATCTAAAAACACGTTATTTGACCTCCTCAAAGCGTTAATATGTTGTTTTGAATCGAAAAACAAACTTTCTTAGTGTTTGTGAAATTTGGTGAAAAGTTATGTACTAAAAGATACGATACAAATGATCTAAAAACACGATATTTGAACTCCTCAAAGCGTTAAAATCTTGTTTAGAATAGAAAAACAAACTTTCATAGTGTTTGTGAAATTTGGTGAAAAGTTATGTAGTAAAGGATACGATACAAATAATCTAAAAACACGTTATATGAACAGTCCTCAAAGCGTTAAAATCTTGTTTTGAATCGAAAAACAAACTTCCTTAGTGTTTGTGAAATTTGGTGAAAAGTTATGTACTAAAAGATACGATACAAATGATCTAGAAACACGTTATTTCAACTCCTCAAAGCATTCAAATCTTGTTTTGAATCGTAAAACAAACTTTCTTAGTGTTTGTGAAATTTGGTGAAAAGTTATGTAGTAAAAGATACGATACAAATGATCTAAAAACACGTTATTTGAACTCCTCAAAGCGTTAAAATCTTGTTTTGAATCGAAAAACAAACTTTCATAGTGTTTGTGAAATTTGGTGAAAAGTTATGTTCTAAAAGATACGATACAAATGATCTAAAAACACGTTATTTGACCTCCTCAAAGCGTTAATATCTTGTTTTGAATCGAAAAACAAACTTTCTTAGTGTTTGTGAAATTTGGTGAAAAGTTACGTACTAAAAGATACGATACAAATGATCTAAAAACACGTTATTTCAACTCCTCAAAGCGTTAAAATCTTGTTTAGAATATAAAAACAAACTTTCTTAGTGTTTGTGAAATTTGGTGAAAAGTTATGTAGTAAAAGATACGATACAAATGATCTAAAAACACGTTATTTGAACTCCTCAAAGCGTTAAAATCTTGTTTTGAATCGGAAAACAAACTTCCTTAGTGTTTGTGAAATTTGGTGAAAAGTTATGTACTAAAAGATACGATACAAATGATCTAGAAACACGTTATTTCAACTCCTCAAAGCGTTCAAATCTTGTTTTGAATCGAAAAACAAACTTTCTTAGTGTTTGTGAAATTTGGTGAAAAGTTATGTACTAAAAGATACGATACAAATGATCTAAAAACACGTTATTTGAACTCCTCAAAGCGTTAAAATCATGTTTTGAATCGACAAACAAACTTTCTTAGTGTTTGTGAAATTTGGTGAAAAGTCATGGACTGAAAGATACAATACAAATGATCTAAAAACACGTTATTTCAACTCCTCAAAGCGTTCAGATCTTGTTTTTAATCGAAAAACAAAATTTCTTAGTGTTTGTGAAACTTGGTGAAAAGTTATGTAGTAAAAGATACGATACAAATGATCTAAAAACACGTTATTTGAACTCCTCAAAGCGTTAAAATCTTGTTTTGAATAGAAAAACAAACTTTCTTAGTGTTTGTGAAATTTGGTGAAAAGTTATGTACTAAAAGATACGATACAAATGATCTAAAAACACGTTATTTGAACTCCTCAAAGCGTTAAAATCTTGTTTTGAATCGAAAAACAAACTTCCTTAGTGTTTGTGAAATTTGGTGAAAAGTTATGTACTAAAAGATACGACACAAATGATCTAAAAACACGTTATTTCAACTCCTCAAAGCGTTCAGATCTTGTTTTGAATCGAAAAACAAACTTTCTTAGTGTTTGTGAAATTTGGTGAAAAGTTATGTACTAAAAGATACGATACAAATGATCTAAAAACACGTTATTTCAACTCCTCAAAGCGTTCAAATCTTGTTTTTAATAGAAAAACAAACTTTCTTAGTGTTTGTGAAATTTGGTGAAAAGTTATGTAGTAAAAGATACGATACAAATGATCTAAAAACACGTTATTTGAACTCCTCAAAGCGTTAAAATCTAGTTTTGAATCGAAAAACAAACTTTCTTAGTGTTTGTGAAATTTGGTGAAAAGTTATGTAGTAAAAGATACGATACAAATGATCTAAAAACACGTTATATGAACTCCTCAAAGCGTTAAAATCTTGTTTTGAATAGAAAAACAAACTTCCTTAGTGTTTGTGAAATTTGGTGAAAAGTTATGTACTAAAAGATACGATACAAATGATCTAGAAACACGTTATTTGAACTCCTCAAAGCGTTCAAATCTTGTTTTGAATCGAAAAACAAACTTCCTTAGTGTTTGTGAAATTTGGTGAAAAGTTATGTAGTAAAAGATACGATACAAATGATCTAAAAACACGTTATTTGAACTCCTCAAAGCTTTAAAATCTTGTTTTGAATAGAAAAACAAACTTTCTTAGTGTTTGTGAAATTTGGTGAAAAGTTATGTACTAAAAGATACGATACAAATGATCTAAAAACACGTTATTTGAACTCCTCAAAGCGTTAAAATCTTGTTTTGAATAGAAAAACAAACTTTCTTAGTGTTTGTGAAATTTGGTGAAAAGTTATGTACTAAAAGATACGATACAAATGATCTAAAAACACGTTATTTGAACTCCTCAAAGCGTTAAAATCTTGTTTTGAATCGAAAAACAAACTTCCTCAGTGTTTGTGAAATTTGGTGAAAAGTTATGTACTAAAAGATACGATACAAATGATCTAAAAACACGTTATTTCAACTCCTCAAAGCGTTCAAATCTTGTTTTGAATCGAAAAACAAACATTCTTAGTGTTTGTGAAATTTGGTGAAAAGTTATGTACTAAAAGATACGATACAAATGATCTAAAAACACGTTATTTCAACTCCTCAAAGCGTTCAAATCTTGTTTAAAGAGAAAAATAAACTTTCTTAGTGTTTGTGAAATTTGGTGAAAAGTTATGTACTAAAAGATACGATACAAATGATCTAAAAACACGTTATTTGACCTCCTCAAAGCGTTAATATGTTGTTTTGAATCGAAAAACAAACTTTCTTAGTGTTTGTGAAATTTGGTGAAAAGTTATGTACTAAAAGATACGATACAAATGATCTAAAAACACGATATTTGAACTCCTCAAAGCGTTAAAATCTTGTTTAGAATAGAAAAACAAACTTTCTTAGTGTTTGTGAAATTTGGTGAAAAGTTATGTAGTAAAGGATACGATACAAATAATCTAAAAACACGTTATATGAACAGTCCTCAAAGCGTTAAAATCTTGTTTTGAATCGAAAAACAAACTTCCTTAGTGTTTGTGAAATTTGGTGAAAAGTTATGTACTAAAAGATACGATACAAATGATCTAGAAACACGTTATTTCAACTCCTCAAAGCATTCAAATCTTGTTTTGAATCGTAAAACAAACTTTCTTAGTGTTTGTGAAATTTGGTGAAAAGTTATGTAGTAAAAGATACGATACAAATGATCTAAAAACACGTTATTTGAACTCCTCAAAGCGTTAAAATCTTGTTTTGAATCGAAAAACAAACTTTCATAGTGTTTGTGAAATTTGGTGAAAAGCTATATTCTAAAAGATACGATACAAATGATCTAAAAACACGTTATTTGACCTCCTCAAAGCGTTAATATCCTGTTTTGAATCGAAAAACAAACTTTCTTAGTGTTTGTGAAATTTGGTGAAAAGTTACGTACTAAAAGATACGATACAAATGATTTAAAAACACGTTATTTCAACTCCTCAAAGCGTTAAAATCTTGTTTAGAATAGAAAAACAAACTTTCTTAGTGTTTGTGAAATTTGGTGAAAAGTTATGTAGTAAAAGATACGATACAAATGATCTAAAAACACGTTATTTGAACTCCTCAAAGCGTTAAAATCTTGTTTTGAATCGGAAAACAAACTTCCTTAGTGTTTGTGAAATTTGGTGAAAAGTTATGTACTAAAAGATACGATACAAATGATCTAGAAACACGTTATTTCAACTCCTCAAAGCGTTCAAATCTTGTTTTGAATCGAAAAACAAACTTTCTTAGTGTTTGTGAAATTTGGTGAAAAGTTATGTACTAAAAGATACGATACAAATGATCTAAAAACACGTTATTTGAACTCCTCAAAGCGTTAAAATCATGTTTTGAATCGACAAACAAACTTTCTTAGTGTTTGTGAAATTTGGTGAAAAGTCATGGACTGAAAGATACAATACAAATGATCTAAAAACACGTTATTTCAACTCCTCAAAGCGTTCAGATCTTGTTTTTAATCGAAAAACAAAATTTCTTAGTGTTTGTGAAACTTGGTGAAAAGTTATGTAGTAAAAGATACGATACAAATGATCTAAAAACACGTTATTTGAACTCCTCAAAGCGTTAAAATCTTGTTTTGAATAGAAAAACAAACTTTCTTAGTGTTTGTGAAATTTGGTGAAAAGTTATGTACTAAAAGATACGATACAAATGATCTAAAAACACGTTATTTGAACTCCTCAAAGCGTTAAAATCTTGTTTTGAATCGAAAAACAAACTTCCTTAGTGTTTGTGAAATTTGGTGAAAAGTTATGTACTAAAAGATACGACACAAATGATCTAAAAACACGTTATTTCAACTCCTCAAAGCGTTCAGATCTTGTTTTGAATCGAAAAACAAACTTTCTTAGTGTTTGTGAAATTTGGTGAAAAGTTATGTACTAAAAGATACGATACAAATGATCTAAAAACACGTTATTTCAACTCCTCAAAGCGTTCAAATCTTGTTTTTAATAGAAAAACAAACTTTCTTAGTGTTTGTGAAATTTGGTGAAAAGTTATGTAGTAAAAGATACGATACAAATGATCTAAAAACACGTTATTTGAACTCCTCAAAGCGTTAAAATCTAGTTTTGAATCGAAAAACAAACTTTCTTAGTGTTTGTGAAATTTGGTGAAAAGTTATGTAGTAAAAGATACGATACAAATGATCTAAAAACACGTTATATGAACTCCTCAAAGCGTTAAAATCTTGTTTTGAATAGAAAAACAAACTTCCTTAGTGTTTGTGAAATTTGGTGAAAAGTTATGTACTAAAAGATACGATACAAATGATCTAGAAACACGTTATTTGAACTCCTCAAAGCGTTCAAATCTTGTTTTGAATCGAAAAACAAACTTCCTTAGTGTTTGTGAAATTTGGTGAAAAGTTATGTAGTAAAAGATACGATACAAATGATCTAAAAACACGTTATTTGAACTCCTCAAAGTGTTAAAATCTTGTTTTGAATAGAAAAACAAACTTTCTTAGTGTTTGTGAAATTTGGTGAAAAGTTATGTACTAAAAGATACGATACAAATGATCTAAAAACACGTTATTTGAACTCCTCAAAGCGTTAAAATCTTGTTTTGAATAGAAAAACAAACTTTCTTAGTGTTTGTGAAATTTGGTGAAAAGTTATGTACTAAAAGATACGATACAAATGATCTAAAAACACGTTATTTGAACTCCTCAAAGCGTTAAAATCTTGTTTTGAATCGAAAAACAAACTTCCTCAGTGTTTGTGAAATTTGGTGAAAAGTTATGTACTAAAAGATACGATACAAATGATCTAAAAACACGTTATTTCAACTCCTCAAAGCGTTCAAATCTTGTTTTGAATCGAAAAACAAACTTTCTTAGTGTTTGTGAAATTTGGTGAAAAGTTATGTACTAAAAGATACGATACAAATGATCTAAAAACACGTTATTTCAACTCCTCAAAGCGTTCAAATCTTGTTTAAAGAGAAAAATAAACTTTCTTAGTGTTTGTGAAATTTGGTGAAAAGTTATGTACTAAAAGATACGATACAAATGATCTAAAAACACGTTATTTGACCTCCTCAAAGCGTTAATATGTTGTTTTGAATCGAAAAACAAACTTTCTTAGTGTTTGTGAAATTTGGTGAAAAGTTATGTACTAAAAGATACGATACAAATGATCTAAAAACACGATATTTGAACTCCTCAAAGCGTTAAAATCTTGTTTAGAATAGAAAAACAAACTTTCTTAGTGTTTGTGAAATTTGGTGAAAAGTTATGTAGTAAAGGATACGATACAAATAATCTAAAAACACGTTATATGAACAGTCCTCAAAGCGTTAAAATCTTGTTTTGAATCGAAAAACAAACTTCCTTAGTGTTTGTGAAATTTGGTGAAAAGTTATGTACTAAAAGATACGATACAAATGATCTAGAAACACGTTATTTCAACTCCTCAAAGCATTCAAATCTTGTTTTGAATCGTAAAACAAACTTTCTTAGTGTTTGTGAAATTTGGTGAAAAGTTATGTAGTAAAAGATACGATACAAATGATCTAAAAACACGTTATTTGAACTCCTCAAAGCGTTAAAATCTTGTTTTGAATCGAAAAACAAACTTTCATAGTGTTTGTGAAATTTGGTGAAAAGCTATATTCTAAAAGATACGATACAAATGATCTAAAAACACGTTATTTGACCTCCTCAAAGCGTTAATATCTTGTTTTGAATCGAAAAACAAACTTTCTTAGTGTTTGTGAAATTTGGTGAAAAGTTACGTACTAAAAGATACGATACAAATGATCTAAAAACACGTTATTTGAACTCCTCAAAGCGTTAAAATCTTGTTTTGAATCGGAAAACAAACTTCCTTAGTGTTTGTGAAATTTGGTGAAAAGTTATGTACTAAAAGATACGATACAAATGATCTAGAAACACGTTATTTCAACTCCTCAAAGCGTTCAAATCTTGTTTTGAATCGAAAAACAAACTTTCTTAGTGTTTGTGAAATTTGGTGAAAAGTTATGTAGTAAAAGATACGATACAAATGATCTAAAAACACGTTATTTGAACTCCTCAAAGCGTTAAAATCTTGTTTTGAATCGGAAAACAAACTTCCTTAGTGTTTGTGAAATTTGGTGAAAAGTTATGTACTAAAAGATACGATACAAATGATCTAGAAACACGTTATTTCAACTCCTCAAAGCGTTCAAATCTTGTTTTGAATCGAAAAACAAACTTTCTTAGTGTTTGTGAAATTTGGTGAAAAGTTATGTACTAAAAGATACGATACAAATGATCTAAAAACACGTTATTTGAACTCCTCAAAGCGTTAAAATCATGTTTTGAATCGACAAACAAACTTTCTTAGTGTTTGTGAAATTTGGTGAAAAGTCATGGACTGAAAGATACAATACAAATGATCTAAAAACACGTTATTTCAACTCCTCAAAGCGTTCAGATCTTGTTTTTAATCGAAAAACAAAATTTCTTAGTGTTTGTGAAACTTGGTGAAAAGTTATGTAGTAAAAGATACGATACAAATGATCTAAAAACACGTTATTTGAACTCCTCAAAGCGTTAAAATCTTGTTTTGAATAGAAAAACAAACTTTCTTAGTGTTTGTGAAATTTGGTGAAAAGTTATGTACTAAAAGATACGATACAAATGATCTAAAAACACGTTATTTGAACTCCTCAAAGCGTTAAAATCTTGTTTTGAATCGAAAAACAAACTTCCTTAGTGTTTGTGAAATTTGGTGAAAAGTTATGTACTAAAAGATACGACACAAATGATCTAAAAACACGTTATTTCAACTCCTCAAAGCGTTCAGATCTTGTTTTGAATCGAAAAACAAACTTTCTTAGTGTTTGTGAAATTTGGTGAAAAGTTATGTACTAAAAGATACGATACAAATGATCTAAAAACACGTTATTTCAACTCCTCAAAGCGTTCAAATCTTGTTTTTAATAGAAAAACAAACTTTCTTAGTGTTTGTGAAATTTGGTGAAAAGTTATGTAGTAAAAGATACGATACAAATGATCTAAAAACACGTTATTTGAACTCCTCAAAGCGTTAAAATCTAGTTTTGAATCGAAAAACAAACTTTCTTAGTGTTTGTGAAATTTGGTGAAAAGTTATGTAGTAAAAGATACGATACAAATGATCTAAAAACACGTTATATGAACTCCTCAAAGCGTTAAAATCTTGTTTTGAATAGAAAAACAAACTTCCTTAGTGTTTGTGAAATTTGGTGAAAAGTTATGTACTAAAAGATACGATACAAATGATCTAGAAACACGTTATTTGAACTCCTCAAAGCGTTCAAATCTTGTTTTGAATCGAAAAACAAACTTCCTTAGTGTTTGTGAAATTTGGTGAAAAGTTATGTAGTAAAAGATACGATACAAATGATCTAAAAACACGTTATTTGAACTCCTCAAAGCGTTAAAATCTTGTTTTGAATCGAAAAACAAACTTCCTTAGTGTTTGTGAAATTTGGTGAAAAGTTATGTACTAAAAGATACGATACAAATGATCTAGAAACACGTTATTTCAACTCCTCAAAGCATTCAAATCTTGTTTTGAATCGTAAAACAAACTTTCTTAGTGTTTGTGAAATTTGGTGAAAAGTTATGTAGTAAAAGATACGATACAAATGATCTAAAAACACGTTATTTGAACTCCTCAAAGCGTTAAAATCTTGTTTTGAATAGAAAAACAAACTTTCTTAGTGTTTGTGAAATTTGGTGAAAATTTATGTACTAAAAGATACGATACAAATGATCTAAAAACACGTTATTTGAACTCCTCAAAGCGTTAAAATCTTGTTTTGAATCGAAAAACAAACTTCCTTAGTGTTTGTGAAATTTGGTGAAAAGTTATGTAGTAAAAGATACGATACAAATGATCTAAAAACACGTTATTTGAACTCCTCAAAGCGTTAAAATCTTGTTTTGAATCGAAAAACAAACTTTCATAGTGTTTGTGAAATTTGGTGAAAAGTTATGTTCTAAAAGATACGATACAAATGATCTAAAAACACGTTATTTGACCTCCTCAAAGCGTTAATATCTTGTTTTGAATCGAAAAACAAACTTTCTTAGTGTTTGTGAAATTTGGTGAAAAGTTACGTACTAAAAGATACGATACAAATGATCTAAAAACACGTTATTTCAACTCCTCAAAGCGTTAAAATCTTGTTTTGAATAGAAAAACAAACTTTCTTAGTGTTTGTGAAATTTGGTGAAAAGTTATGTAGTAAAAGATACGATACAAATGATCTAAAAACACGTTATTTGAACTCCTCAAAGCGTTAAAATCTTGTTTTGAATAGAAAAACAAACTTCCTTAGTGTTTGTGAAATTTGGTGAAAAGTTATGTACTAAAAGATACGATACAAATGATCTAGAAACACGTTATTTCAACTCCTCAAAGCGTTCAAATCTTGTTTTGAATCGAAAAACAAACTTTCTTAGTGTTTGTGAAATTTGGTGAAAAGTTATGTACTAAAAGATACGATACAAATGATCTAAAAACACGTTATTTGAACTCCTCAAAGCGTTAAAATCATGTTTTGAATCGACAAACAAACTTTCTTAGTGTTTGTGAAATTTGGTGAAAAGTCATGGACTGAAAGATACAATACAAATGATCTAAAAACACGTTATTTCAACTCCTCAAAGCGTTCAGATCTTGTTTTTAATCGAAAAACAAAATTTCTTAGTGTTTGTGAAACTTGGTGAAAAGTTATGTAGTAAAAGATACGATACAAATGATCTAAAAACACGTTATTTGTACTCCTCAAAGCGTTAAAATCTTGTTTTGAATAGAAAAACAAACTTTCTTAGTGTTTGTGAAATTTGGTGAAAAGTTATGTACTAAAAGATACGATACAAATGATCTAAAAACACGTTATTTGAACTCCTCAAAGCGTTAAAATCTTGTTTTGAATCGAAAAACAAACTTCCTTAGTGTTTGTGAAATTTGGTGAAAAGTTATGTACGAAAAGATACGACACAAATGATCTAAAAACACGTTATTTCAACTCCTCAAAGCGTTCAGATCTTGTTTTGAATCGAAAAACAAACTTTCTTAGTGTTTGTGAAATTTGGTGAAAAGTTATGTACTAAAAGATACGATACAAATGATCTAAAAACACGTTATTTCAACTCCTCAAAGCGTTCAAATCTTGTTTTTAATAGAAAAACAAACTTTCTTAGTGTTTGTGAAATTTGGTGAAAAGTTATGTAGTAAAAGATACGATACAAATGATCTAAAAACACGTTATTTGAACTCCTCAAAGCGTTAAAATCTAGTTTTGAATCGAAAAACAAACTTTCTTAGTGTTTGTGAAATTTGGTGAAAAGTTATGTAGTAAAAGATACGATACAAATGATCTAAAAACACGTTATATGAACTCCTCAAAGCGTTAAAATCTTGTTTTGAATAGAAAAACAAACTTCCTTAGTGTTTGTGAAATTTGGTGAAAAGTTATGTACTAAAAGATACGATACAAATGATCTAGAAACACGTTATTTGAACTCCTCAAAGCGTTCAAATCTTGTTTTGAATCGAAAAACAAACTTCCTTAGTGTTTGTGAAATTTGGTGAAAAGTTATGTAGTAAAAGATACGATACAAATGATCTAAAAACACGTTATTTGAACTCCTCAAAGCGTTAAAATCTTGTTTTGAATCGAAAAACAAACTTCCTTAGTGTTTGTGAAATTTGGTGAAAAGTTATGTACTAAAAGATACGATACAAATGATCTAAAAACACCTTATTTCAACTCCTCAAAGCGTTCAGATCTTGTTTTGAATCGAAAAACAAACTTTCTTAGTGTTTGTGAAATTTGGTGAAAAGTTATGTACTAAAAGATACGATACAAATGATCTAAAAACACGTTATTTGAACTCCTCAAAGCGTTAAAATCTTGTTTTGAATAGAAAAACAAACTTTCTTAGTGTTTGTGAAATTTGGTGAAAATTTATGTACTAAAAGATACGATACAAATGATCTAAAAACACGTTATTTGAACTCCTCAAAGCGTTAAAATCTTGTTTTGAATCGAAAAACAAACTTCCTTAGTGTTTGTGAAATTTGGTGAAAAGTTATGTACTAAAAGATACGATACAAATGATCTAAAAACACGTTATTTGTTTGTGAAATTTGGTGAAAAGTTATGTACTAAAAGATACGATACAAATGATCTAAAAACACGTTATTTCAACTCCTCAAAGCGTTCAGATCTTGTTTTGAATCGAAAAACAAACTTTCTTAGTGTTTGTGAAATTTGGTGAAAAGTTATGTACTAAAAGATACGATACAAATGATCTAAAAACACGTTATTTTAACTCCTCAAAGCGTTCAAATCTTGTTTTGAATAGAAAAACAAACTTTCGTAGTGTTTGTGAAATTTGGTGAAAAGTTATGTACTAAAAGATACGATACAAATGATCTAGAAACACGTTATTTGACCTCCTCAAAGCGTTAATATGTTGTTTTGAATCGAAAAACAAAATTTCTTAGTGTTTGTGAAATTTGGTGAAAAGTTATGTACTAAAAGATACGATACAAATGATCTAAAAACACGTTATTTGAACTCCTCAAAGCGTTAAAATCTTGTTTAGAATAGAAAAACAAACTTTCTTAGTGTTTGTGAAATTTGGTGAAAAGTTATGTAGTAAAAGATACGATACAAATGATCTAAAAACACGTTATATGAACTCCTCAAAGCGTTAAAATCTTGTTTTGAATCGAAAAACAAACTTCCTTAGTATTTGTGAAATTTGGGGAAAAGTTATGTACTAAATGATACGATACAAATGATTTAGAAACACGTTATTTCAACTCCTCAAAGCGTTCAAATCTTGTTTTGAATCGAAAAACAAACTTTCTTAGTCTATGTGAAATTTGGTGAAAAGTTATGTAGTAAAAAATACGATACAAATGATCTAAAAACACGTTATTTGAACTCCTCAAAGCGTTAAAATCTTGTTTAGAATAGAAAAACAAACTTTCTTAGTGTTTGTGAAATTTGGTGAAAAGTTATGTAGTAAAAGATACGATACAAATGATCTAAAAACACGTTATTTGAACTACTCAAAGCGTTAAAATCTTGTTTTGAATCGAAAAACAAACTTCCTTAGTGTTTGTGAAATTTGGTGAAAAGTTATGTACTAAAAGATACGATACAAATGATTTAAAAACACGTTATTTCAACTCCTCAAAGCGTTAAAATCGTGTTTTGAATCGAAAAACAAACTTTCTTAGTGTTTGTGAAATTTGGTGAGAAGTTATGTACTAAAAGATACGATACAAATGATCTAAAAACACGTTATTTGACCTCCTCAAAGCGTTAATATCTTGTTTTGAATCGAAAAACAAATTTTCTTAGTGTTTGTGAAATTTGGTGAAAAGTTATGTACTAAAAGATACGATACAAATGATCTAAAAACACGTTATTTGAACTCCTCAAAGCGTTAAAATCTTGTTTAGAATAGAAAAACAAACTTTCTTTGTGTTTGTGAAATTTGGTGAAAAGTTATGTAGTAAAAGATACGATACAAATGATCTAAAAACACGCTATATGAACTCCTCAAAGCGTTAAAATCTTGTTTTGAATCGAAAAACAAACTTCCTTAGTGTTTGTGAAATTTGGGGAAAAGTTATGTACTAAAAGATACGATACAAATGATCTAGAAACACGTTATTTCATCTCCTCAAAGCGTTCAAATCTTGTTTTGAATCGAAAAACAAACTTTCTTAGTCTTTGTGAAATTTGGTGAAAAGTTATGTAGTAAAAGATACGATACAAATGATCTAAAAACACGTTATTTGAACTACTCAAAGCGTTAAAATCTTGTTTTGAATCGAAAAACAAACTTCCTTAGTGTTTGTGAAATTTGGTGAAAAGTTATGTACTAAAAGATACGATACAAATGATTTAAAAACACGTTATTTCAACTCCTCAAAGCGTTAAAATCGTGTTTTGAATCGAAAAACAAACTTTCTTAGTGTTTGTGAAATTTGGTGAGAAGTTATGTACTAAAAGATACGATACAAATGATCTAAAAACACGTTATTTGACCTCCTCAAAGCGTTAATATCTTGTTTTGAATCGAAAAACAAATTTTCTTAGTGTTTGTGAAATTTGGTGAAAAGTTATGTACTAAAAGATACGATACAAATGATCTAAAAACACGTTATTTGAACTCCTCAAAGCGTTAAAATCTTGTTTAGAATAGAAAAACAAACTTTCTTTGTGTTTGTGAAATTTGGTGAAAAGTTATGTAGTAAAAGATACGATACAAATGATCTAAAAACACGCTATATGAACTCCTCAAAGCGTTAAAATCTTGTTTTGAATCGAAAAACAAACTTCCTTAGTGTTTGTGAAATTTGGGGAAAAGTTATGTACTAAAAGATACGATACAAATGATCTAGAAACACGTTATTTCATCTCCTCAAAGCGTTCAAATCTTGTTTTGAATCGAAAAACAAACTTTCTTAGTCTTTGTGAAATTTGGTGAAAAGTTATGTAGTAAAAGATACGATACAAATGATCTAAAAACACGTTATTTGAACTCCTCAAAGCGTTAAAATCTTGTTTTGAATCGGAAAACAAACTTCCTTAGTGTTTGTGAAATTTGGTGAAAAGTTATGTACTAAAAGATACGATACAAATGATCTAGAAACACGTTATTTCAACTCCTCAAAGCGTTCAAATCTTGTTTTGAATCGAAAAACAAACTTTCTTAGTGTTTGTGAAATTTGGTGAAAAGTTATGTACTAAAAGATACGATACAAATGATCTAAAAACACGTTATTTGAACTCCTCAAAGCGTTAAAATCATGTTTTGAATCGACAAACAAACTTTCTTAGTGTTTGTGAAATTTGGTGAAAAGTCATGGACTGAAAGATACAATACAAATGATCTAAAAACACGTTATTTCAACTCCTCAAAGCGTTCAGATCTTGTTTTTAATCGAAAAACAAAATTTCTTAGTGTTTGTGAAACTTGGTGAAAAGTTATGTAGTAAAAGATACGATACAAATGATCTAAAAACACGTTATTTGAACTCCTCAAAGCGTTAAAATCTTGTTTTGAATAGAAAAACAAACTTTCTTAGTGTTTGTGAAATTTGGTGAAAAGTTATGTACTAAAAGATACGATACAAATGATCTAAAAACACGTTATTTGAACTCCTCAAAGCGTTAAAATCTTGTTTTGAATCGAAAAACAAACTTCCTTAGTGTTTGTGAAATTTGGTGAAAAGTTATGTACTAAAAGATACGACACAAATGATCTAAAAACACGTTATTTCAACTCCTCAAAGCGTTCAGATCTTGTTTTGAATCGAAAAACAAACTTTCTTAGTGTTTGTGAAATTTGGTGAAAAGTTATGTACTAAAAGATACGATACAAATGATCTAAAAACACGTTATTTCAACTCCTCAAAGCGTTCAAATCTTGTTTTTAATAGAAAAACAAACTTTCTTAGTGTTTGTGAAATTTGGTGAAAAGTTATGTAGTAAAAGATACGATACAAATGATCTAAAAACACGTTATTTGAACTCCTCAAAGCGTTAAAATCTAGTTTTGAATCGAAAAACAAACTTTCTTAGTGTTTGTGAAATTTGGTGAAAAGTTATGTAGTAAAAGATACGATACAAATGATCTAAAAACACGTTATATGAACTCCTCAAAGCGTTAAAATCTTGTTTTGAATAGAAAAACAAACTTCCTTAGTGTTTGTGAAATTTGGTGAAAAGTTATGTACTAAAAGATACGATACAAATGATCTAGAAACACGTTATTTGAACTCCTCAAAGCGTTCAAATCTTGTTTTGAATCGAAAAACAAACTTCCTTAGTGTTTGTGAAATTTGGTGAAAAGTTATGTAGTAAAAGATACGATACAAATGATCTAAAAACACGTTATTTGAACTCCTCAAAGCGTTAAAATCTTGTTTTGAATCGAAAAACAAACTTCCTTAGTGTTTGTGAAATTTGGTGAAAAGTTATGTACTAAAAGATACGATACAAATGATCTAGAAACACGTTATTTCAACTCCTCAAAGCATTCAAATCTTGTTTTGAATCGTAAAACAAACTTTCTTAGTGTTTGTGAAATTTGGTGAAAAGTTATGTAGTAAAAGATACGATACAAATGATCTAAAAACACGTTATTTGAACTCCTCAAAGCGTTAAAATCTTGTTTTGAATCGAAAAACAAACTTTCATAGTGTTTGTGAAATTTGGTGAAAAGTTATGTTCTAAAAGATACGATACAAATGATCTAAAAACACGTTATTTGACCTCCTCAAAGCGTTAATATCTTGTTTTGAATCGAAAAACAAACTTTCTTAGTGTTTGTGAAATTTGGTGAAAAGTTACGTACTAAAAGATACGATACAAATGATCTAAAAACACGTTATTTCAACTCCTCAAAGCGTTAAAATCTTGTTTTGAATAGAAAAACAAACTTTCTTAGTGTTTGTGAAATTTGGTGAAAAGTTATGTAGTAAAAGATACGATACAAATGATCTAAAAACACGTTATTTGAACTCCTCAAAGCGTTAAAATCTTGTTTTGAATCGAAAAACAAACTTTCTTAGTGTTTGTGAAATTTGGTGAAAAGTTATGTACTAAAAGATACGATACAAATGATCTAGAAACACGTTATTTCAACTCCTCAAAGCGTTCAAATCTTGTTTTGAATCGAAAAACAAACTTTCTTAGTGTTTGTGAAATTTGGTGAAAAGTTATGTACTAAAAGATACGATACAAATGATCTAAAAACACGTTATTTGAACTCCTCAAAGCGTTAAAATCATGTTTTGAATCGACAAACAAACTTTCTTAGTGTTTGTGAAATTTGGTGAAAAGTCATGGACTGAAAGATACAATACAAATGATCTAAAAACACGTTATTTCAACTCCTCAAAGCGTTCAGATCTTGTTTTTAATCGAAAAACAAAATTTCTTAGTGTTTGTGAAACTTGGTGAAAAGTTATGTAGTAAAAGATACGATACAAATGATCTAAAAACACGTTATTTGTACTCCTCAAAGCGTTAAAATCTTGTTTTGAATAGAAAAACAAACTTTCTTAGTGTTTGTGAAATTTGGTGAAAAGTTATGTACTAAAAGATACGATACAAATGATCTAAAAACACGTTATTTGAACTCCTCAAAGCGTTAAAATCTTGTTTTGAATCGAAAAACAAACTTCCTTAGTGTTTGTGAAATTTGGTGAAAAGTTATGTACGAAAAGATACGACACAAATGATCTAAAAACACGTTATTTCAACTCCTCAAAGCGTTCAGATCTTGTTTTGAATCGAAAAACAAACTTTCTTAGTGTTTGTGAAATTTGGTGAAAAGTTATGTACTAAAAGATACGATACAAATGATCTAAAAACACGTTATTTCAACTCCTCAAAGCGTTCAAATCTTGTTTTTAATAGAAAAACAAACTTTCTTAGTGTTTGTGAAATTTGGTGAAAAGTTATGTAGTAAAAGATACGATACAAATGATCTAAAAACACGTTATTTGAACTCCTCAAAGCGTTAAAATCTAGTTTTGAATCGAAAAACAAACTTTCTTAGTGTTTGTGAAATTTGGTGAAAAGTTATGTAGTAAAAGATACGATACAAATGATCTAAAAACACGTTATATGAACTCCTCAAAGCGTTAAAATCTTGTTTTGAATAGAAAAACAAACTTCCTTAGTGTTTGTGAAATTTGGTGAAAAGTTATGTACTAAAAGATACGATACAAATGATCTAGAAACACGTTATTTGAACTCCTCAAAGCGTTCAAATCTTGTTTTGAATCGAAAAACAAACTTCCTTAGTGTTTGTGAAATTTGGTGAAAAGTTATGTAGTAAAAGATACGATACAAATGATCTAAAAACACGTTATTTGAACTCCTCAAAGCGTTAAAATCTTGTTTTGAATCGAAAAACAAACTTCCTTAGTGTTTGTGAAATTTGGTGAAAAGTTATGTACTAAAAGATACGATACAAATGATCTAAAAACACCTTATTTCAACTCCTCAAAGCGTTCAGATCTTGTTTTGAATCGAAAAACAAACTTTCTTAGTGTTTGTGAAATTTGGTGAAAAGTTATGTACTAAAAGATACGATACAAATGATCTAAAAACACGTTATTTGAACTCCTCAAAGCGTTAAAATCTTGTTTTGAATAGAAAAACAAACTTTCTTAGTGTTTGTGAAATTTGGTGAAAATTTATGTACTAAAAGATACGATACAAATGATCTAAAAACACGTTATTTGAACTCCTCAAAGCGTTAAAATCTTGTTTTGAATCGAAAAACAAACTTCCTTAGTGTTTGTGAAATTTGGTGAAAAGTTATGTACTAAAAGATACGATACAAATGATCTAAAAACACGTTATTTGTTTGTGAAATTTGGTGAAAAGTTATGTACTAAAAGATACGATACAAATGATCTAAAAACACGTTATTTCAACTCCTCAAAGCGTTCAGATCTTGTTTTGAATCGAAAAACAAACTTTCTTAGTGTTTGTGAAATTTGGTGAAAAGTTATGTACTAAAAGATACGATACAAATGATCTAAAAACACGTTATTTTAACTCCTCAAAGCGTTCAAATCTTGTTTTGAATAGAAAAACAAACTTTCGTAGTGTTTGTGAAATTTGGTGAAAAGTTATGTACTAAAAGATACGATACAAATGATCTAGAAACACGTTATTTGACCTCCTCAAAGCGTTAATATGTTGTTTTGAATCGAAAAACAAAATTTCTTAGTGTTTGTGAAATTTGGTGAAAAGTTATGTACTAAAAGATACGATACAAATGATCTAAAAACACGTTATTTGAACTCCTCAAAGCGTTAAAATCTTGTTTAGAATAGAAAAACAAACTTTCTTAGTGTTTGTGAAATTTGGTGAAAAGTTATGTAGTAAAAGATACGATACAAATGATCTAAAAACACGTTATATGAACTCCTCAAAGCGTTAAAATCTTGTTTTGAATCGAAAAACAAACTTCCTTAGTATTTGTGAAATTTGGGGAAAAGTTATGTACTAAATGATACGATACAAATGATTTAGAAACACGTTATTTCAACTCCTCAAAGCGTTCAAATCTTGTTTTGAATCGAAAAACAAACTTTCTTAGTCTATGTGAAATTTGGTGAAAAGTTATGTAGTAAAAAATACGATACAAATGATCTAAAAACACGTTATTTGAACTCCTCAAAGCGTTAAAATCTTGTTTAGAATAGAAAAACAAACTTTCTTAGTGTTTGTGAAATTTGGTGAAAAGTTATGTAGTAAAAGATACGATACAAATGATCTAAAAACACGTTATTTGAACTACTCAAAGCGTTAAAATCTTGTTTTGAATCGAAAAACAAACTTCCTTAGTGTTTGTGAAATTTGGTGAAAAGTTATGTACTAAAAGATACGATACAAATGATTTAAAAACACGTTATTTCAACTCCTCAAAGCGTTAAAATCGTGTTTTGAATCGAAAAACAAACTTTCTTAGTGTTTGTGAAATTTGGTGAGAAGTTATGTACTAAAAGATACGATACAAATGATCTAAAAACACGTTATTTGACCTCCTCAAAGCGTTAATATCTTGTTTTGAATCGAAAAACAAATTTTCTCAGTGTTTGTGAAATTTGGTGAAAAGTTATGTACTAAAAGATACGATACAAATGATCTAAAAACACGTTATTTGAACTCCTCAAAGCGTTAAAATCTTGTTTAGAATAGAAAAACAAACTTTCTTTGTGTTTGTGAAATTTGGTGAAAAGTTATGTAGTAAAAGATACGATACAAATGATCTAAAAACACGCTATATGAACTCCTCAAAGCGTTAAAATCTTGTTTTGAATCGAAAAACAAACTTCCTTAGTGTTTGTGAAATTTGGGGAAAAGTTATGTACTAAAAGATACGATACAAATGATCTAGAAACACGTTATTTCATCTCCTCAAAGCGTTCAAATCTTGTTTTGAATCGAAAAACAAACTTTCTTAGTCTTTGTGAAATTTGGTGAAAAGTTATGTAGTAAAAGATACGATACAAATGATCTAAAAACACGTTATATGAACTCCTCAAAGCGTTAAAATCTTGTTTTGAATAGAAAAACAAACTTCCTTAGTGTTTGTGAAATTTGGTGAAAAGTTATGTACTAAAAGATACGATACAAATGATCTAGAAACACGTTATTTGAACTCCTCAAAGCGTTCAAATCTTGTTTTGAATCGAAAAACAAACTTCCTTAGTGTTTGTGAAATTTGGTGAAAAGTTATGTAGTAAAAGATACGATACAAATGATCTAAAAACACGTTATTTGAACTCCTCAAAGCGTTAAAATCTTGTTTTGAATCGAAAAACAAACTTCCTTAGTGTTTGTGAAATTTGGTGAAAAGTTATGTACTAAAAGATACGATACAAATGATCTAGAAACACGTTATTTCAACTCCTCAAAGCATTCAAATCTTGTTTTGAATCGTAAAACAAACTTTCTTAGTGTTTGTGAAATTTGGTGAAAAGTTATGTAGTAAAAGATACGATACAAATGATCTAAAAACACGTTATTTGAACTCCTCAAAGCGTTAAAATCTTGTTTTGAATCGAAAAACAAACTTTCATAGTGTTTGTGAAATTTGGTGAAAAGTTATGTTCTAAAAGATACGATACAAATGATCTAAAAACACGTTATTTGACCTCCTCAAAGCGTTAATATCTTGTTTTGAATCGAAAAACAAACTTTCTTAGTGTTTGTGAAATTTGGTGAAAAGTTACGTACTAAAAGATACGATACAAATGATCTAAAAACACGTTATTTCAACTCCTCAAAGCGTTAAAATCTTGTTTTGAATAGAAAAACAAACTTTCTTAGTGTTTGTGAAATTTGGTGAAAAGTTATGTAGTAAAAGATACGATACAAATGATCTAAAAACACGTTATTTGAACTCCTCAAAGCGTTAAAATCTTGTTTTGAATCGAAAAACAAACTTCCTTAGTGTTTGTGAAATTTGGTGAAAAGTTATGTACTAAAAGATACGATACAAATGATCTAGAAACACGTTATTTCAACTCCTCAAAGCGTTCAAATCTTGTTTTGAATCGAAAAACAAACTTTCTTAGTGTTTGTGAAATTTGGTGAAAAGTTATGTACTAAAAGATACGATACAAATGATCTAAAAACACGTTATTTGAACTCCTCAAAGCGTTAAAATCATGTTTTGAATCGACAAACAAACTTTCTTAGTGTTTGTGAAATTTGGTGAAAAGTCATGGACTGAAAGATACAATACAAATGATCTAAAAACACGTTATTTCAACTCCTCAAAGCGTTCAGATCTTGTTTTTAATCGAAAAACAAAATTTCTTAGTGTTTGTGAAACTTGGTGAAAAGTTATGTAGTAAAAGATACGATACAAATGATCTAAAAACACGTTATTTGTACTCCTCAAAGCGTTAAAATCTTGTTTTGAATAGAAAAACAAACTTTCTTAGTGTTTGTGAAATTTGGTGAAAAGTTATGTACTAAAAGATACGATACAAATGATCTAAAAACACGTTATTTGAACTCCTCAAAGCGTTAAAATCTTGTTTTGAATCGAAAAACAAACTTCCTTAGTGTTTGTGAAATTTGGTGAAAAGTTATGTACGAAAAGATACGACACAAATGATCTAAAAACACGTTATTTCAACTCCTCAAAGCGTTCAGATCTTGTTTTGAATCGAAAAACAAACTTTCTTAGTGTTTGTGAAATTTGGTGAAAAGTTATGTACTAAAAGATACGATACAAATGATCTAAAAACACGTTATTTCAACTCCTCAAAGCGTTCAAATCTTGTTTTTAATAGAAAAACAAACTTTCTTAGTGTTTGTGAAATTTGGTGAAAAGTTATGTAGTAAAAGATACGATACAAATGATCTAAAAACACGTTATTTGAACTCCTCAAAGCGTTAAAATCTAGTTTTGAATCGAAAAACAAACTTTCTTAGTGTTTGTGAAATTTGGTGAAAAGTTATGTAGTAAAAGATACGATACAAATGATCTAAAAACACGTTATATGAACTCCTCAAAGCGTTAAAATCTTGTTTTGAATAGAAAAACAAACTTCCTTAGTGTTTGTGAAATTTGGTGAAAAGTTATGTACTAAAAGATACGATACAAATGATCTAGAAACACGTTATTTGAACTCCTCAAAGCGTTCAAATCTTGTTTTGAATCGAAAAACAAACTTCCTTAGTGTTTGTGAAATTTGGTGAAAAGTTATGTAGTAAAAGATACGATACAAATGATCTAAAAACACGTTATTTGAACTCCTCAAAGCGTTAAAATCTTGTTTTGAATCGAAAAACAAACTTCCTTAGTGTTTGTGAAATTTGGTGAAAAGTTATGTACTAAAAGATACGATACAAATGATCTAAAAACACCTTATTTCAACTCCTCAAAGCGTTCAGATCTTGTTTTGAATCGAAAAACAAACTTTCTTAGTGTTTGTGAAATTTGGTGAAAAGTTATGTACTAAAAGATACGATACAAATGATCTAAAAACACGTTATTTGAACTCCTCAAAGCGTTAAAATCTTGTTTTGAATAGAAAAACAAACTTTCTTAGTGTTTGTGAAATTTGGTGAAAATTTATGTACTAAAAGATACGATACAAATGATCTAAAAACACGTTATTTGAACTCCTCAAAGCGTTAAAATCTTGTTTTGAATCGAAAAACAAACTTCCTTAGTGTTTGTGAAATTTGGTGAAAAGTTATGTACTAAAAGATACGATACAAATGATCTAAAAACACGTTATTTGTTTGTGAAATTTGGTGAAAAGTTATGTACTAAAAGATACGATACAAATGATCTAAAAACACGTTATTTCAACTCCTCAAAGCGTTCAGATCTTGTTTTGAATCGAAAAACAAACTTTCTTAGTGTTTGTGAAATTTGGTGAAAAGTTATGTACTAAAAGATACGATACAAATGATCTAAAAACACGTTATTTTAACTCCTCAAAGCGTTCAAATCTTGTTTTGAATAGAAAAACAAACTTTCGTAGTGTTTGTGAAATTTGGTGAAAAGTTATGTACTAAAAGATACGATACAAATGATCTAGAAACACGTTATTTGACCTCCTCAAAGCGTTAATATGTTGTTTTGAATCGAAAAACAAAATTTCTTAGTGTTTGTGAAATTTGGTGAAAAGTTATGTACTAAAAGATACGATACAAATGATCTAAAAACACGTTATTTGAACTCCTCAAAGCGTTAAAATCTTGTTTAGAATAGAAAAACAAACTTTCTTAGTGTTTGTGAAATTTGGTGAAAAGTTATGTAGTAAAAGATACGATACAAATGATCTAAAAACACGTTATATGAACTCCTCAAAGCGTTAAAATCTTGTTTTGAATCGAAAAACAAACTTCCTTAGTATTTGTGAAATTTGGGGAAAAGTTATGTACTAAATGATACGATACAAATGATTTAGAAACACGTTATTTCAACTCCTCAAAGCGTTCAAATCTTGTTTTGAATCGAAAAACAAACTTTCTTAGTCTATGTGAAATTTGGTGAAAAGTTATGTAGTAAAAAATACGATACAAATGATCTAAAAACACGTTATTTGAACTCCTCAAAGCGTTAAAATCTTGTTTAGAATAGAAAAACAAACTTTCTTAGTGTTTGTGAAATTTGGTGAAAAGTTATGTAGTAAAAGATACGATACAAATGATCTAAAAACACGTTATTTGAACTACTCAAAGCGTTAAAATCTTGTTTTGAATCGAAAAACAAACTTCCTTAGTGTTTGTGAAATTTGGTGAAAAGTTATGTACTAAAAGATACGATACAAATGATTTAAAAACACGTTATTTCAACTCCTCAAAGCGTTAAAATCGTGTTTTGAATCGAAAAACAAACTTTCTTAGTGTTTGTGAAATTTGGTGAGAAGTTATGTACTAAAAGATACGATACAAATGATCTAAAAACACGTTATTTGACCTCCTCAAAGCGTTAATATCTTGTTTTGAATCGAAAAACAAATTTTCTCAGTGTTTGTGAAATTTGGTGAAAAGTTATGTACTAAAAGATACGATACAAATGATCTAAAAACACGTTATTTGAACTCCTCAAAGCGTTAAAATCTTGTTTAGAATAGAAAAACAAACTTTCTTTGTGTTTGTGAAATTTGGTGAAAAGTTATGTAGTAAAAGATACGATACAAATGATCTAAAAACACGCTATATGAACTCCTCAAAGCGTTAAAATCTTGTTTTGAATCGAAAAACAAACTTCCTTAGTGTTTGTGAAATTTGGGGAAAAGTTATGTACTAAAAGATACGATACAAATGATCTAGAAACACGTTATTTCATCTCCTCAAAGCGTTCAAATCTTGTTTTGAATCGAAAAACAAACTTTCTTAGTCTTTGTGAAATTTGGTGAAAAGTTATGTAGTAAAAGATACGATACAAATGATCTAAAAACACGTTATATGAACTCCTCAAAGCGTTAAAATCTTGTTTTGAATAGAAAAACAAACTTCCTTAGTGTTTGTGAAATTTGGTGAAAAGTTATGTACTAAAAGATACGATACAAATGATCTAGAAACACGTTATTTGAACTCCTCAAAGCGTTCAAATCTTGTTTTGAATCGAAAAACAAACTTCCTTAGTGTTTGTGAAATTTGGTGAAAAGTTATGTAGTAAAAGATACGATACAAATGATCTAAAAACACGTTATTTGAACTCCTCAAAGCGTTAAAATCTTGTTTTGAATCGAAAAACAAACTTCCTTAGTGTTTGTGAAATTTGGTGAAAAGTTATGTACTAAAAGATACGATACAAATGATCTAGAAACACGTTATTTCAACTCCTCAAAGCATTCAAATCTTGTTTTGAATCGTAAAACAAACTTTCTTAGTGTTTGTGAAATTTGGTGAAAAGTTATGTAGTAAAAGATACGATACAAATGATCTAAAAACACGTTATTTGAACTCCTCAAAGCGTTAAAATCTTGTTTTGAATCGAAAAACAAACTTTCATAGTGTTTGTGAAATTTGGTGAAAAGTTATGTTCTAAAAGATACGATACAAATGATCTAAAAACACGTTATTTGACCTCCTCAAAGCGTTAATATCTTGTTTTGAATCGAAAAACAAACTTTCTTAGTGTTTGTGAAATTTGGTGAAAAGTTACGTACTAAAAGATACGATACAAATGATCTAAAAACACGTTATTTCAACTCCTCAAAGCGTTAAAATCTTGTTTTGAATAGAAAAACAAACTTTCTTAGTGTTTGTGAAATTTGGTGAAAAGTTATGTAGTAAAAGATACGATACAAATGATCTAAAAACACGTTATTTGAACTCCTCAAAGCGTTAAAATCTTGTTTTGAATCGAAAAACAAACTTCCTTAGTGTTTGTGAAATTTGGTGAAAAGTTATGTACTAAAAGATACGATACAAATGATCTAGAAACACGTTATTTCAACTCCTCAAAGCGTTCAAATCTTGTTTTGAATCGAAAAACAAACTTTCTTAGTGTTTGTGAAATTTGGTGAAAAGTTATGTACTAAAAGATACGATACAAATGATCTAAAAACACGTTATTTGAACTCCTCAAAGCGTTAAAATCATGTTTTGAATCGACAAACAAACTTTCTTAGTGTTTGTGAAATTTGGTGAAAAGTCATGGACTGAAAGATACAATACAAATGATCTAAAAACACGTTATTTCAACTCCTCAAAGCGTTCAGATCTTGTTTTTAATCGAAAAACAAAATTTCTTAGTGTTTGTGAAACTTGGTGAAAAGTTATGTAGTAAAAGATACGATACAAATGATCTAAAAACACGTTATTTGTACTCCTCAAAGCGTTAAAATCTTGTTTTGAATAGAAAAACAAACTTTCTTAGTGTTTGTGAAATTTGGTGAAAAGTTATGTACTAAAAGATACGATACAAATGATCTAAAAACACGTTATTTGAACTCCTCAAAGCGTTAAAATCTTGTTTTGAATCGAAAAACAAACTTCCTTAGTGTTTGTGAAATTTGGTGAAAAGTTATGTACGAAAAGATACGACACAAATGATCTAAAAACACGTTATTTCAACTCCTCAAAGCGTTCAGATCTTGTTTTGAATCGAAAAACAAACTTTCTTAGTGTTTGTGAAATTTGGTGAAAAGTTATGTACTAAAAGATACGATACAAATGATCTAAAAACACGTTATTTCAACTCCTCAAAGCGTTCAAATCTTGTTTTTAATAGAAAAACAAACTTTCTTAGTGTTTGTGAAATTTGGTGAAAAGTTATGTAGTAAAAGATACGATACAAATGATCTAAAAACACGTTATTTGAACTCCTCAAAGCGTTAAAATCTAGTTTTGAATCGAAAAACAAACTTTCTTAGTGTTTGTGAAATTTGGTGAAAAGTTATGTAGTAAAAGATACGATACAAATGATCTAAAAACACGTTATATGAACTCCTCAAAGCGTTAAAATCTTGTTTTGAATAGAAAAACAAACTTCCTTAGTGTTTGTGAAATTTGGTGAAAAGTTATGTACTAAAAGATACGATACAAATGATCTAGAAACACGTTATTTGAACTCCTCAAAGCGTTCAAATCTTGTTTTGAATCGAAAAACAAACTTCCTTAGTGTTTGTGAAATTTGGTGAAAAGTTATGTAGTAAAAGATACGATACAAATGATCTAAAAACACGTTATTTGAACTCCTCAAAGCGTTAAAATCTTGTTTTGAATCGAAAAACAAACTTCCTTAGTGTTTGTGAAATTTGGTGAAAAGTTATGTACTAAAAGATACGATACAAATGATCTAAAAACACCTTATTTCAACTCCTCAAAGCGTTCAGATCTTGTTTTGAATCGAAAAACAAACTTTCTTAGTGTTTGTGAAATTTGGTGAAAAGTTATGTACTAAAAGATACGATACAAATGATCTAAAAACACGTTATTTGAACTCCTCAAAGCGTTAAAATCTTGTTTTGAATAGAAAAACAAACTTTCTTAGTGTTTGTGAAATTTGGTGAAAATTTATGTACTAAAAGATACGATACAAATGATCTAAAAACACGTTATTTGAACTCCTCAAAGCGTTAAAATCTTGTTTTGAATCGAAAAACAAACTTCCTTAGTGTTTGTGAAATTTGGTGAAAAGTTATGTACTAAAAGATACGATACAAATGATCTAAAAACACGTTATTTGTTTGTGAAATTTGGTGAAAAGTTATGTACTAAAAGATACGATACAAATGATCTAAAAACACGTTATTTCAACTCCTCAAAGCGTTCAGATCTTGTTTTGAATCGAAAAACAAACTTTCTTAGTGTTTGTGAAATTTGGTGAAAAGTTATGTACTAAAAGATACGATACAAATGATCTAAAAACACGTTATTTTAACTCCTCAAAGCGTTCAAATCTTGTTTTGAATAGAAAAACAAACTTTCGTAGTGTTTGTGAAATTTGGTGAAAAGTTATGTACTAAAAGATACGATACAAATGATCTAGAAACACGTTATTTGACCTCCTCAAAGCGTTAATATGTTGTTTTGAATCGAAAAACAAAATTTCTTAGTGTTTGTGAAATTTGGTGAAAAGTTATGTACTAAAAGATACGATACAAATGATCTAAAAACACGTTATTTGAACTCCTCAAAGCGTTAAAATCTTGTTTAGAATAGAAAAACAAACTTTCTTAGTGTTTGTGAAATTTGGTGAAAAGTTATGTAGTAAAAGATACGATACAAATGATCTAAAAACACGTTATATGAACTCCTCAAAGCGTTAAAATCTTGTTTTGAATCGAAAAACAAACTTCCTTAGTATTTGTGAAATTTGGGGAAAAGTTATGTACTAAATGATACGATACAAATGATTTAGAAACACGTTATTTCAACTCCTCAAAGCGTTCAAATCTTGTTTTGAATCGAAAAACAAACTTTCTTAGTCTATGTGAAATTTGGTGAAAAGTTATGTAGTAAAAAATACGATACAAATGATCTAAAAACACGTTATTTGAACTCCTCAAAGCGTTAAAATCTTGTTTAGAATAGAAAAACAAACTTTCTTAGTGTTTGTGAAATTTGGTGAAAAGTTATGTAGTAAAAGATACGATACAAATGATCTAAAAACACGTTATTTGAACTACTCAAAGCGTTAAAATCTTGTTTTGAATCGAAAAACAAACTTCCTTAGTGTTTGTGAAATTTGGTGAAAAGTTATGTACTAAAAGATACGATACAAATGATTTAAAAACACGTTATTTCAACTCCTCAAAGCGTTAAAATCGTGTTTTGAATCGAAAAACAAACTTTCTTAGTGTTTGTGAAATTTGGTGAGAAGTTATGTACTAAAAGATACGATACAAATGATCTAAAAACACGTTATTTGACCTCCTCAAAGCGTTAATATCTTGTTTTGAATCGAAAAACAAATTTTCTCAGTGTTTGTGAAATTTGGTGAAAAGTTATGTACTAAAAGATACGATACAAATGATCTAAAAACACGTTATTTGAACTCCTCAAAGCGTTAAAATCTTGTTTAGAATAGAAAAACAAACTTTCTTTGTGTTTGTGAAATTTGGTGAAAAGTTATGTAGTAAAAGATACGATACAAATGATCTAAAAACACGCTATATGAACTCCTCAAAGCGTTAAAATCTTGTTTTGAATCGAAAAACAAACTTCCTTAGTGTTTGTGAAATTTGGGGAAAAGTTATGTACTAAAAGATACGATACAAATGATCTAGAAACACGTTATTTCATCTCCTCAAAGCGTTCAAATCTTGTTTTGAATCGAAAAACAAACTTTCTTAGTCTTTGTGAAATTTGGTGAAAAGTTATGTAGTAAAAGATACGATACAAATGATCTAAAAACACGTTATTTGAACTCCTCAAAGCGTTAAAATCTTGTTTTGAATCGAAAAACTAACTTCCTTAGTGTTTGTGAAATTTGGTGAAAAGTTATGTACTAAAAGATACGATACAAATGATCTAAAAACACGTTATTTCAACTCCTCAAAGCGTTAAAATCGTGTTTTGAATCGAAAAACAAACTTTCTTAGTGTTTGTGAAATTTGGTGAAAAGTTATGTACTAAAAGATACGATACAAATGATCTAAAAACACGTTATTTGACCTCCTCAAAGCATTAATATCTTGTTTTGAATCGAAAAACAAACTTTCTTAGTGTTTGTGAAATTTGGTGAAAAGTTATGTACTAAAAGATACGATACAAATGATCTAAAAACACGTTATTTGAACTCCTCAAAGCGTTAAAATCTTGTTTTGAATCGGAAAACAAACTTCCTTAGTGTTTGTGAAATTTGGTGAAAAGTTATGTACTAAAAGATACGATACAAATGATCTAGAAACACGTTATTTCAACTCCTCAAAGCGTTCAAATCTTGTTTTGAATCGAAAAACAAACTTTCTTAGTGTTTGTGAAATTTGGTGAAAAGTTATGTACTAAAAGATACGATACAAATGATCTAAAAACACGTTATTTGAACTCCTCAAAGCGTTAAAATCATGTTTTGAATCGACAAACAAACTTTCTTAGTGTTTGTGAAATTTGGTGAAAAGTCATGGACTGAAAGATACAATACAAATGATCTAAAAACACGTTATTTCAACTCCTCAAAGCGTTCAGATCTTGTTTTTAATCGAAAAACAAAATTTCTTAGTGTTTGTGAAACTTGGTGAAAAGTTATGTAGTAAAAGATACGATACAAATGATCTAAAAACACGTTATTTGAACTCCTCAAAGCGTTAAAATCTTGTTTTGAATAGAAAAACAAACTTTCTTAGTGTTTGTGAAATTTGGTGAAAAGTTATGTACTAAAAGATACGATACAAATGATCTAAAAACACGTTATTTGAACTCCTCAAAGCGTTAAAATCTTGTTTTGAATCGAAAAACAAACTTCCTTAGTGTTTGTGAAATTTGGTGAAAAGTTATGTACTAAAAGATACGACACAAATGATCTAAAAACACGTTATTTCAACTCCTCAAAGCGTTCAGATCTTGTTTTGAATCGAAAAACAAACTTTCTTAGTGTTTGTGAAATTTGGTGAAAAGTTATGTACTAAAAGATACGATACAAATGATCTAAAAACACGTTATTTCAACTCCTCAAAGCGTTCAAATCTTGTTTTTAATAGAAAAACAAACTTTCTTAGTGTTTGTGAAATTTGGTGAAAAGTTATGTAGTAAAAGATACGATACAAATGATCTAAAAACACGTTATTTGAACTCCTCAAAGCGTTAAAATCTAGTTTTGAATCGAAAAATAAACTTTCTTAGTGTTTGTGAAATTTGGTGAAAAGTTATGTAGTAAAAGATACGATACAAATGATCTAAAAACACGTTATATGAACTCCTCAAAGCGTTAAAATCTTGTTTTGAATAGAAAAACAAACTTCCTTAGTGTTTGTGAAATTTGGTGAAAAGTTATGTACTAAAAGATACGATACAAATGATCTAGAAACACGTTATTTGAACTCCTCAAAGCGTTCAAATCTTGTTTTGAATCGAAAAACAAACTTCCTTAGTGTTTGTGAAATTTGGTGAAAAGTTATGTAGTAAAAGATACGATACAAATGATCTAAAAACACGTTATTTGAACTCCTCAAAGCGTTAAAATCTTGTTTTGAATCGAAAAACAAACTTCCTTAGTGTTTGTGAAATTTGGTGAAAAGTTATGTACTAAAAGATACGATACAAATGATCTAGAAACACGTTATTTCTACTCCTCAAAGCATTCAAATCTTGTTTTGAATCGTAAAACAAACTTTCTTAGTGTTTGTGAAATTTGGTGAAAAGTTATGTAGTAAAAGATACGATACAAATGATCTAAAAACACGTTATTTGAACTCCTCAAAGCGTTAAAATCTTGTTTTGAATCGAAAAACAAACTTTCATAGTGTTTGTGAAATTTGGTGAAAAGTTATGTTCTAAAAGATACGATACAAATGATCTAAAAACACGTTATTTGACCTCCTCAAAGCGTTAATATCTTGTTTTGAATCGAAAAACAAACTTTCTTAGTGTTTGTGAAATTTGGTGAAAAGTTACGTACTAAAAGATACGATACAAATGATCTAAAAACACGTTATTTCAACTCCTCAAAGCGTTAAAATCTTGTTTTGAATAGAAAAACAAACTTTCTTAGTGTTTGTGAAATTTGGTGAAAAGTTATGTAGTAAAAGATACGATACAAATGATCTAAAAACACGTTATTTGAACTCCTCAAAGCGTTAAAATCTTGTTTTGAATCGAAAAACAAACTTCCTTAGTGTTTGTGAAATTTGGTGAAAAGTTATGTACTAAAAGATACGATACAAATGATCTAGAAACACGTTATTTCAACTCCTCAAAGCGTTCAAATCTTGTTTTGAATCGAAAAACAAACTTTCTTAGTGTTTGTGAAATTTGGTGAAAAGTTATGTACTAAAAGATACGATACAAATGATCTAAAAACACGTTATTTGAACTCCTCAAAGCGTTAAAATCATGTTTTGAATCGACAAACAAACTTTCTTAGTGTTTGTGAAATTTGGTGAAAAGTCATGGACTGAAAGATACAATACAAATGATCTAAAAACACGTTATTTCAACTCCTCAAAGCGTTCAGATCTTGTTTTTAATCGAAAAACAAAATTTCTTAGTGTTTGTGAAACTTGGTGAAAAGTTATGTAGTAAAAGATACGATACAAATGATCTAAAAACACGTTATTTGTACTCCTCAAAGCGTTAAAATCTTGTTTTGAATAGAAAAACAAACTTTCTTAGTGTTTGTGAAATTTGGTGAAAAGTTATGTACTAAAAGATACGATACAAATGATCTAAAAACACGTTATTTGAACTCCTCAAAGCGTTAAAATCTTGTTTTGAATCGAAAAACAAACTTCCTTAGTGTTTGTGAAATTTGGTGAAAAGTTATGTACGAAAAGATACGACACAAATGATCTAAAAACACGTTATTTCAACTCCTCAAAGCGTTCAGATCTTGTTTTGAATCGAAAAACAAACTTTCTTAGTGTTTGTGAAATTTGGTGAAAAGTTATGTACTAAAAGATACGATACAAATGATCTAAAAACACGTTATTTCAACTCCTCAAAGCGTTCAAATCTTGTTTTTAATAGAAAAACAAACTTTCTTAGTGTTTGTGAAATTTGGTGAAAAGTTATGTAGTAAAAGATACGATACAAATGATCTAAAAACACGTTATTTGAACTCCTCAAAGCGTTAAAATCTAGTTTTGAATCGAAAAACAAACTTTCTTAGTGTTTGTGAAATTTGGTGAAAAGTTATGTAGTAAAAGATACGATACAAATGATCTAAAAACACGTTATATGAACTCCTCAAAGCGTTAAAATCTTGTTTTGAATAGAAAAACAAACTTCCTTAGTGTTTGTGAAATTTGGTGAAAAGTTATGTACTAAAAGATACGATACAAATGATCTAGAAACACGTTATTTGAACTCCTCAAAGCGTTCAAATCTTGTTTTGAATCGAAAAACAAACTTCCTTAGTGTTTGTGAAATTTGGTGAAAAGTTATGTAGTAAAAGATACGATACAAATGATCTAAAAACACGTTATTTGAACTCCTCAAAGCGTTAAAATCTTGTTTTGAATCGAAAAACAAACTTCCTTAGTGTTTGTGAAATTTGGTGAAAAGTTATGTACTAAAAGATACGATACAAATGATCTAAAAACACCTTATTTCAACTCCTCAAAGCGTTCAGATCTTGTTTTGAATCGAAAAACAAACTTTCTTAGTGTTTGTGAAATTTGGTGAAAAGTTATGTACTAAAAGATACGATACAAACGATCTAAAAACACGTTATTTGAACTCCTCAAAGCGTTAAAATCTTGTTTTGAATAGAAAAACAAACTTTCTTAGTGTTTGTGAAATTTGGTGAAAATTTATGTACTAAAAGATACGATACAAATGATCTAAAAACACGTTATTTGAACTCCTCAAAGCGTTAAAATCTTGTTTTGAATCGAAAAACAAACTTCCTTAGTGTTTGTGAAATTTGGTGAAAAGTTATGTACTAAAAGATACGATACAAATGATCTAAAAACACGTTATTTGTTTGTGAAATTTGGTGAAAAGTTATGTACTAAAAGATACGATACAAATGATCTAAAAACACGTTATTTCAACTCCTCAAAGCGTTCAGATCTTGTTTTGAATCGAAAAACAAACTTTCTTAGTGTTTGTGAAATTTGGTGAAAAGTTATGTACTAAAAGATACGATACAAATGATCTAAAAACACGTTATTTTAACTCCTCAAAGCGTTCAAATCTTGTTTTGAATAGAAAAACAAACTTTCGTAGTGTTTGTGAAATTTGGTGAAAAGTTATGTACTAAAAGATACGATACAAATGATCTAGAAACACGTTATTTGACCTCCTCAAAGCGTTAATATGTTGTTTTGAATCGAAAAACAAAATTTCTTAGTGTTTGTGAAATTTGGTGAAAAGTTATGTACTAAAAGATACGATACAAATGATCTAAAAACACGTTATTTGAACTCCTCAAAGCGTTAAAATCTTGTTTAGAATAGAAAAACAAACTTTCTTAGTGTTTGTGAAATTTGGTGAAAAGTTATGTAGTAAAAGATACGATACAAATGATCTAAAAACACGTTATATGAACTCCTCAAAGCGTTAAAATCTTGTTTTGAATCGAAAAACAAACTTCCTTAGTATTTGTGAAATTTGGGGAAAAGTTATGTACTAAATGATACGATACAAATGATTTAGAAACACGTTATTTCAACTCCTCAAAGCGTTCAAATCTTGTTTTGAATCGAAAAACAAACTTTCTTAGTCTATGTGAAATTTGGTGAAAAGTTATGTAGTAAAAAATACGATACAAATGATCTAAAAACACGTTATTTGAACTCCTCAAAGCGTTAAAATCTTGTTTAGAATAGAAAAACAAACTTTCTTAGTGTTTGTGAAATTTGGTGAAAAGTTATGTAGTAAAAGATACGATACAAATGATCTAAAAACACGTTATTTGAACTACTCAAAGCGTTAAAATCTTGTTTTGAATCGAAAAACAAACTTCCTTAGTGTTTGTGAAATTTGGTGAAAAGTTATGTACTAAAAGATACGATACAAATGATTTAAAAACACGTTATTTCAACTCCTCAAAGCGTTAAAATCGTGTTTTGAATCGAAAAACAAACTTTCTTAGTGTTTGTGAAATTTGGTGAGAAGTTATGTACTAAAAGATACGATACAAATGATCTAAAAACACGTTATTTGACCTCCTCAAAGCGTTAATATCTTGTTTTGAATCGAAAAACAAATTTTCTTAGTGTTTGTGAAATTTGGTGAAAAGTTATGTACTAAAAGATACGATACAAATGATCTAAAAACACGTTATTTGAACTCCTCAAAGCGTTAAAATCTTGTTTAGAATAGAAAAACAAACTTTCTTTGTGTTTGTGAAATTTGGTGAAAAGTTATGTAGTAAAAGATACGATACAAATGATCTAAAAACACGCTATATGAACTCCTCAAAGCGTTAAAATCTTGTTTTGAATCGAAAAACAAACTTCCTTAGTGTTTGTGAAATTTGGGGAAAAGTTATGTACTAAAAGATACGATACAAATGATCTAGAAACACGTTATTTCATCTCCTCAAAGCGTTCAAATCTTGTTTTGAATCGAAAAACAAACTTTCTTAGTCTTTGTGAAATTTGGTGAAAAGTTATGTAGTAAAAGATACGATACAAATGATCTAAAAACACGTTATTTGAACTCCTCAAAGCGTTAAAATCTTGTTTTGAATCGAAAAACTAACTTCCTTAGTGTTTGTGAAATTTGGTGAAAAGTTATGTACTAAAAGATACGATACAAATGATCTAAAAACACGTTATTTCAACTCCTCAAAGCGTTAAAATCGTGTTTTGAATCGAAAAACAAACTTTCTTAGTGTTTGTGAAATTTGGTGAAAAGTTATGTACTAAAAGATACGATACAAATGATCTAAAAACACGTTATTTGACCTCCTCAAAGCATTAATATCTTGTTTTGAATCGAAAAACAAACTTTCTTAGTGTTTGTGAAATTTGGTGAAAAGTTATGTACTAAAAGATACGATACAAATGATCTAAAAACACGTTATTTGAACTCCTCAAAGCTTTAAAATCATGTTTAGAATAGAAAAACAAACTTTCTTAGTGTTTGTGAAATTTGGTGAAAAGTTATGTACAAAAAGATACGATACAAATGATCTAAAAACACGTTATTTGAACTCCTCAAAGCGTTAAAATCTTGTTTTGAATCGAAAAACAAACTTCCTTAGTGTTTGTGAAATTTGGTGAAAAGTTATGTACTAAAAGATACGATACAAATGATCTAAAAACACGTTATTTGAACTCCTCAAAGCGTTAAAATCTTGTTTTGAATAGAAAAACAAACTTTCTTAGTGTTTGTGAAATTTGGTGAAAAGTTATGTACTAAAAGATACGATACAAATGATCTAAAAACACGTTATTTGAACTCCTCAAAGCGTTAAAATCTTGTTTTGAATCGAAAAACAAACTTCCTCAGTGTTTGTGAAATTTGGTGAAAAGTTATGTACTAAAAGATACGATACAAATGATCTAAAAACACGTTATTTCAACTCCTCAAAGCGTTCAAATCTTGTTTTGAATCGAAAAACAAACTTTCTTAGTGTTTGTGAAATTTGGTGAAAAGTTATGTACTAAAAGATACGATACAAATGATCTAAAAACACGTTATTTCAACTCCTCAAAGCGTTCAAATCTTGTTTAAAGAGAAAAATAAACTTTCTTAGTGTTTGTGAAATTTGGTGAAAAGTTATGTACTAAAAGATACAATACAAATGATCTAAAAACACGTTATTTGACCTCCTCAAAGCGTTAATATGTTGTTTTGAATCGAAAAACAAACTTTCTTAGTGTTTGTGAAATTTGGTGAAAAGTTATGTACTAAAAGATACGATACAAATGATCTAAAAACACGATATTTGAACTCCTCAAAGCGTTAAAATCTTGTTTAGAATAGAAAAACAAACTTTCTTAGTGTTTGTGAAATTTGGTGAAAAGTTATGTAGTAAAGGATACGATACAAATAATCTAAAAACACGTTATATGAACAGTCCTCAAAGCGTTAAAATCTTGTTTTGAATCGAAAAACAAACTTCCTTAGTGTTTGTGAAATTTGGTGAAAAGTTATGTACTAAAAGATACGATACAAATGATCTAGAAACACGTTATTTCAACTCCTCAAAGCATTCAAATCTTGTTTTGAATCGTAAAACAAACTTTCTTAGTGTTTGTGAAATTTGGTGAAAAGTTATGTAGTAAAAGATACGATACAAATGATCTAAAAACACGTTATTTGAACTCCTCAAAGCGTTAAAATCTTGTTTTGAATCGAAAAACAAACTTTCATAGTGTTTGTGAAATTTGGTGAAAAGTTATGTTCTAAAAGATACGATACAAATGATCTAAAAACACGTTATTTGACCTCCTCAAAGCGTTAATATCTTGTTTTGAATCGAAAAACAAACTTTCTTAGTGTTTGTGAAATTTGGTGAAAAGTTACGTACTAAAAGATACGATACAAATGATCTAAAAACACGTTATTTCAACTCCTCAAAGCGTTAAAATCTTGTTTAGAATAGAAAAACAAACATTCTTAGTGTTTGTGAAATTTGGTGAAAAGTTATGTAGTAAAAGATACGATACAAATGATCTAAAAACACGTTATTTGAACTCCTCAAAGCGTTAAAATCTTGTTTTGAATCGGAAAACAAACTTCCTTAGTGTTTGTGAAATTTGGTGAAAAGTTATGTACTAAAAGATACGATACAAATGATCTAGAAACACGTTATTTCAACTCCTCAAAGCGTTCAAATCTTGTTTTGAATCGAAAAACAAACTTTCTTAGTGTTTGTGAAATTTGGTGAAAAGTTATGTACTAAAAGATACGATACAAATGATCTAAAAACACGTTATTTGAACTCCTCAAAGCGTTAAAATCATGTTTTGAATCGACAAACAAACTTTCTTAGTGTTTGTGAAATTTGGTGAAAAGTCATGGACTGAAAGATACAATACAAATGATCTAAAAACACGTTATTTCAACTCCTCAAAGCGTTCAGATCTTGTTTTTAATCGAAAAACAAAATTTCTTAGTGTTTGTGAAACTTGGTGAAAAGTTATGTAGTAAAAGATACGATACAAATGATCTAAAAACACGTTATTTGAACTCCTCAAAGCGTTAAAATCTTGTTTTGAATAGAAAAACAAACTTTCTTAGTGTTTGTGAAATTTGGTGAAAAGTTATGTACTAAAAGATACGATACAAATGATCTAAAAACACGTTATTTGAACTCCTCAAAGCGTTAAAATCTTGTTTTGAATCGAAAAACAAACTTCCTTAGTGTTTGTGAAATTTGGTGAAAAGTTATGTACTAAAAGATACGACACAAATGATCTAAAAACACGTTATTTCAACTCCTCAAAGCGTTCAGATCTTGTTTTGAATCGAAAAACAAACTTTCTTAGTGTTTGTGAAATTTGGTGAAAAGTTATGTACTAAAAGATACGATACAAATGATCTAAAAACACGTTATTTCAACTCCTCAAAGCGTTCAAATCTTGTTTTTAATAGAAAAACAAACTTTCTTAGTGTTTGTGAAATTTGGTGAAAAGTTATGTAGTAAAAGATATGATACAAATGATCTAAAAACACGTTATTTGAACTCCTCAAAGCGTTAAAATCTAGTTTTGAATCGAAAAACAAACTTTCTTAGTGTTTGTGAAATTTGGTGAAAAGTTATGTAGTAAAAGATACGATACAAATGATCTAAAAACACGTTATATGAACTCCTCAAAGCGTTAAAATCTTGTTTTGAATAGAAAAACAAACTTCCTTAGTGTTTGTGAAATTTGGTGAAAAGTTATGTACTAAAAGATACGATACAAATGATCTAGAAACACGTTATTTGAACTCCTCAAAGCGTTCAAATCTTGTTTTGAATCGAAAAACAAACTTCCTTAGTGTTTGTGAAATTTGGTGAAAAGTTATGTAGTAAAAGATACGATACAAATGATCTAAAAACACGTTATTTGAACTCCTCAAAGCGTTAAAATCTTGTTTTGAATCGAAAAACAAACTTCCTTAGTGTTTGTGAAATTTGGTGAAAAGTTATGTACTAAAAGATACGATACAAATGATCTAAAAACACCTTATTTCAACTCCTCAAAGCGTTCAGATCTTGTTTTGAATCGAAAAACAAACTTTCTTAGTGTTTGTGAAATTTGGTGAAAAGTTATGTACTAAAGGATACGATACAAATGATCTAAAAACACGTTATTTGAACTCCTCAAAGCGTTAAAATCTTGTTTTGAATAGAAAAACAAACTTTCTTAGTGTTTGTGAAATTTGGTGAAAATTTATGTACTAAAAGATACGATACAAATGATCTAAAAACACGTTATTTGAACTCCTCAAAGCGTTAAAATCTTGTTTTGAATCGAAAAACAAACTTCCTTAGTGTTTGTGAAATTTGGTGAAAAGTTATGTACTAAAAGATACGATACAAATGATCTAAAAACACGTTATTTCAACTCCTCAAAGCGTTCAGATCTTGTTTTGAATCGAAAAACAAACTTTCTTAGTGTTTGTGAAATTTGGTGAAAAGTTATGTACTAAAAGATACGATACAAATGATCTAAAAACACGTTATTTTAACTCCTCAAAGCGTTCAAATCTTGTTTTGAATAGAAAAACAAACTTTCGTAGTGTTTGTGAAATTTGGTGAAAAGTTATGTACTAAAAGATACGATACAAATGATCTAGAAACACGTTATTTGACCTCCTCAAAGCGTTAATATGTTGTTTTGAATCGAAAAACAAAATTTCTTAGTGTTTGTGAAATTTGGTGAAAAGTTATGTACTAAAAGATACGATACAAATGATCTAAAAACACGTTATTTGAACTCCTCGAAGCGTTAAAATCTTGTTTAGAATAGAAAAACAAACTTTCTTAGTGTTTGTGAACTTTGGTGAAAAGTTATGTAGTAAAAGATACGATACAAATGATCTAAAAACACGTTATATGAACTCCTCAAAGCGTTAAAATCTTGTTTTGAATCGAAAAACAAACTTCCTTAGTATTTGTGAAATTTGGGGAAAAGTTATGTACTAAAAGATACGATACAAATGATTTAGAAACACGTTATTTCAACTCCTCAAAGCGTTCAAATCTTGTTTTGAATCGAAAAACAAACTTTCTTAGTCTATGTGAAATTTGGTGAAAAGTTATGTAGTAAAAAATACGATACAAATGATCTAAAAACACGTTATTTGAACTCCTCAAAGCGTTAAAATCTTGTTTAGAATAGAAAAACAAACTTTCTTAGTGTTTGTGAAATTTGGTGAAAAGTTATGTAGTAAAAGATACGATACAAATGATCTAAAAACACGTTATTTGAACTACTCAAAGCGTTAAAATCTTGTTTTGAATCGAAAAACAAACTTCCTTAGTGTTTGTGAAATTTGGTGAAAAGTTATGTACTAAAAGATACGATACAAATGATTTAAAAACACGTTATTTCAACTCCTCAAAGCGTTAAAATCGTGTTTTGAATCGAAAAACAAACTTTCTTAGTGTTTGTGAAATTTGGTGAGAAGTTATGTACTAAAAGATACGATACAAATGATCTAAAAACACGTTATTTGACCTCCTCAAAGCGTTAATATCTTGTTTTGAATCGAAAAACAAATTTTCTTAGTGTTTGTGAAATTTGGTGAAAAGTTATGTAGTAAAAGATACGATACAAATGATCTAAAAACACGTTATTTGAACTCCTCAAAGCGTTAAAATCTTGTTTTGAATCGAAAAACAAACTTTCTTAGTGTTTGTGAAATTTGGTGAAAAGTTACGTACTAAAAGATACGATACAAATGATCTAAAAACACGTTATTTCAACTCCTCAAAGCGTTAAAATCTTGTTTTGAATAGAAAAACAAACTTTCTTAGTGTTTGTGAAATTTGGTGAAAAGTTATGTAGTAAAAGATACGATACAAATGATCTAAAAACACGTTATTTGAACTCCTCAAAGCGTTAAAATCTTGTTTTGAATCGGAAAACAAACTTCCTTAGTGTTTGTGAAATTTGGTGAAAAGTTATGTACTAAAAGATACGATACAAATGATCTAGAAACACGTTATTTCAACTCGTCAAAGCGTTCAAATCTTGTTTTGAATCGAAAAACAAACTTTCTTAGTGTTTGTGAAATTTGGTGAAAAGTTATGTACTAAAAGATACGATACAAATGATCTAAAAACACGTTATTTGAACTCCTCAAAGCGTTAAAATCATGTTTTGAATCGACAAACCAACTTTCTTAGTGTTTGTGAAATTTGGTGAAAACTCATGGACTGAAAGATACAATACAAATGATCTAAAAACACGTTATTTCAACTCCTCAAAGCGTTCAGATCTTGTTTTTAATCGAAAAACAAAATTTCTTAGTGTTTGTGAAACTTGGTGAAAAGTTATGTAGTAAAAGATACGATACAAATGATCTAAAAACACGTTATTTGAACTCCTCAAAGCGTTAAAATCTTGTTTTGAATAGAAAAACAAACTTTCTTAGTGTTTGTGAAATTTGGTGAAAAGTTATGTTCTAAAAGATACGATACAAATGATCTAAAAACACGTTATTTGACCTCCTCAAAGCGTTAATATCTTGTTTTGAATCGAAAAACAAACTTTCTTAGTGTTTGTGAAATTTGGTGAAAAATTACGTACTAAAAGATACGATACAAATGATCTAAAAACACGTTATTTCAACTCCTCAAAGCGTTAAAATCTTGTTTTGAATAGAAAAACAAACTTTCTTAGTGTTTGTGAAATTTGGTGAAAAGTTATGTAGTAAAAGATACGATACAAATGATCTAAAAACACGTTATTTGAACTCCTCAAAGCGTTAAAATCTTGTTTTGAATCGGAAAACAAACTTCCTTAGTGTTTGTGAAATTTGGTGAAAAGTTATGTACTAAAAGATACGATACAAATGATCTAGAAACACGTTATTTCAACTCCTCAAAGCGTTCAAATCTTGTTTTGAATCGAAAAACAAACTTTCTTAGTGTTTGTGAAATTTGGTGAAAAGTTATGTACTAAAAGATACGATACAAATGATCTAAAAACACGTTATTTGAACTCCTCAAAGCGTTAAAATCATGTTTTGAATCGACAAACAAACTTTCTTAGTGTTTGTGAAATTTGGTGAAAAGTCATGGACTGAAAGATACAATACAAATGATCTAAAAAACGTTATTTCAACTCCTCAAAGCGCTCAGATCTTGTTTTTAATCGAAAAACAAAATTTCTTAGTGTTTGTGAAACTTGGTGAAAAGTTATGTAGTAAAAGATACGATACAAATGATCTAAAAACACGTTATTTGAACTCCTCAAAGCGTTAAAATCTTGTTTTGAATAGAAAAACAAACTTTCTTAGTGTTTGTGAAATTTGGTGAAAAGTTATGTACTAAAAGATACGATACAAATGATCTAAAAACACGTTATTTGAACTCCTCAAAGCGTTAAAATCTTGTTTTGAATCGAAAAACAAACTTCCTTAGTGTTTGTGAAATTTGGTGAAAAGTTATGTACTAAAAGATACGACACAAATGATCTAAAAACACGTTATTTCAACTCCTCAAAGCGTTCAGATCTTGTTTTGAATCGAAAAACAAACTTTCTTAGTGTTTGTGAAATTTGGTGAAAAGTTATGTACTAAAAGATACGATACAAATGATCTAAAAACACGTTATTTCAACTCCTCAAAGCGTTCAAATCTTGTTTTTAATAGAAAAACAAACTTTCTTAGTGTTTGTGAAATTTGGTGAAAAGTTATGTAGTAAAAGATACGATACAAATGATCTAAAAACACGTTATTTGAACTCCTCAAAGCGTTAAAATCTAGTTTTGAATCGAAAAACAAACTTTCTTAGTGTTTGTGAAATTTGGTGAAAAGTTATGTAGTAAAAGATACGATACAAATGATCTAAAAACACGTTATATGAACTCCTCAAAGCGTTAAAATCTTGTTTTGAATAGAAAAACAAACTTCCTTAGTGTTTGTGAAATTTGGTGAAAAGTTATGTACTAAAAGATACGATACAAATGATCTAGAAACACGTTATTTGAACTCCTCAAAGCGTTCAAATCTTGTTTTGAATCGAAAAACAAACTTCCTTAGTGTTTGTGAAATTTGGTGAAAAGTTATGTAGTAAAAGATACGATACAAATGATCTAAAAACACGTTATTTGAACTCCTCAAAGCGTTAAAATCTTGTTTTGAATCGAAAAACAAACTTCCTTAGTGTTTGTGAAATTTGGTGAAAAGTTATGTACTAAAAGATACGATACAAATGATCTAAAAATACGTTATTTGAACTCCTCAAAGCGTTAAAATCATGTTTTGAATCGACAAACAAACTTTCTTAGTGTTTGTGAAATTTGGTGAAAAGTCATGGACTGAAAGATACAATACAAATGATCTAAAAACACGTTATTTCAACTCCTCAAAGCGTTCAGATCTTGTTTTTAATCGAAAAACAAAATTTCTTAGTGTTTGTGAAACTTGGTGAAAAGTTATGTAGTAAAAGATACGATACAAATGATCTAAAAACACGTTATTTGAACTCGTCAAAGCGTTAAAATCTTGTTTTGAATAGAAAAACAAACTTTCTTAGTGTTTGTGAAATTTGGTGAAAAGTTATGTACTAAAAGATACGATACAAATGATCTAAAAACACGTTATTTGAACTCCTCAAAGCGTTAAAATCTTGTTTTGAATCGAAAAACAAACTTCCTTAGTGTTTGTGAAATTTGGTGAAAAGTTATGTACTAAAAGATACGACACAAATGATCTAAAAACACGTTATTTCAACTTCTCAAAGCGTTCAGATCTTGTTTTGAATCGAAAAACAAACTTTCTTACTGTTTGTGAAATTTGGTGAAAAGTTATGTACTAAAAGATACGATACAAATGATCTAAAAACACGTTATTTCAACTCCTCAAAGCGTTCAAATCTTGTTTTTAATAGAAAAACAAACTTTCTTAGTGTTTGTGAAATTTGGTGAAAAGTTATGTAGTAAAAGATACGATACAAATGATCTAAAAACGCGTTATTTGAACTCCTCAAAGCGTTAAAATCTAGTTTTGAATCGAAAAACAAACTTTCTTAGTGTTTGTGAAATTTGGTGAAAAGTTATGTAGTAAAAGATACGATACAAATGATCTAAAAACACGTTATATGAACTCCTCAAAGCGTTAAAATCTTGTTTTGAATAGAAAAACAAACTTCCTTAGTGTTTGTGAAATTTGGTGAAAAGTTATGTACTAAAAGATACGATACAAATGATCTAGAAACACGTTATTTGAACTCCTCAAAGCGTTCAAACCTTGTTTTGAATCGAAAAACAAACTTCCTTAGTGTTTGTGAAATTTGGTGAAAAGTTATGTAGTAAAAGATACGATACAAATGATCTAAAAACACGTTATTTGAACTCCTCAAAGCGTTAAAATCTTGTTTTGAATCGAAAAACAAACTTCCTTAGTGTTTGTGAAATTTGGTGAAAAGTTATGTACTAAAAGATACGATACAAATGATCTAAAAACACCTTATTTCAACTCCTCAAAGCGTTCAGATCTTGTTTTGAATCGAAAAACAAACTTTCTTAGTGTTTGTGAAATTTGGTGAAAAGTTATGTACTAAAAGATACGATACAAATGATCTAAAAACACGTTATTTGAAGTCCTCAAAGCGTTAAAATCTTGTTTTGAATAGAAAAACAAACTTTCTTAGTGTCTGTGAAATTTGGTGAAAAGTTATGTAGTAAAAGATACGATACAAATGATCTAAAAACACGTTATTTGAACTCCTCAAAGCGTTAAAATCTTGTTTTGAATCGGAAAACAAACTTCCTTAGTGTTTGTGAAATTTGGTGAAAAGTTATGTACTAAAAGATACGATACAAATGATCTAGAAACACGTTATTTCAACTCCTCAAAGCGTTCAAATCTTGTTTTGAATCGAAAAACAAACTTTCTTAGTGTTTGTGAAATTTGGTGAAAAGTTATGTACTAAAAGATACGATACAAATGATCTAAAAACACGTTATTTGAACTCCTCAAAGCGTTAAAATCATGTTTTGAATCGACAAACAAACTTTCTTAGTGTTTGTGAAATTTGGTGAAAAGTCATGGACTGAAAGATACAATACAAATGATCTAAAAACACGTTATTTCAACTCCTCAAAGCGTTCAGATCTTGTTTTGAATCGAAAAACAAAATTTCTTAGTTTTTGTGAAATTTGGTGAAAAGTTACGTACTAAAAGATACGATACAAATGATCTAAAAACACGTTATTTCAACTCCTCAAAGCGTTAAAATCTTGTTTTGAATAGAAAAACAAACTTTCTTAGTGTTTGTGAAATTTGGTGAAAAGTTATGTAGTAAAAGATACGATACAAATGATCTAAAAACACGTTATTTGAACTCCTCAAAGCGTTAAAATCTTGTTTTGAATCGAAAAACAAACTTCCTTAGTGTTTGTGAAATTTGGTGAAAAGTTATGTACTAAAAGATACGATACAAATGATCTAGAAACACGTTATTTCAACTCCTCAAAGCGTTCAAATCTTGTTTTGAATCGAAAAACAAACTTTCTTAGTGTTTGTGAAATTTGGTGAAAAGTTATGTACTAAAAGATACGATACAAATGATCTAAAAACACGTTATTTCAACTCCTCAAAGCGTTAAAATCTTGTTTTGAATCGGAAAACAAACTTCCTTAGTGTTTGTGAAATTTGGTGAAAAGTTATGTACTAAAAGATACGATACAAATGATCTAGAAACACGTTATTTCAACTCCTCAAAGCGTTCAAATCTTGTTTTGAATCGAAAAACAAACTTTCTTAGTGTTTGTGAAATTTGGTGAAAAGTTATGTACTAAAAGATACGATACAAATGATCTAAAAACACGTTATTTGAACTCCTCAAAGCGTTAAAATCATGTTTTGAATCGACAAACAAACTTTCTTAGTGTTTGTGAAATTTGGTGAAAAGTCATGGACTGAAAGATACAATACAAATGATCTAAAAAACGTTATTTCAACTCCTCAAAGCGCTCAGATCTTGTTTTTAATCGAAAAACAAAATTTCTTAGTGTTTGTGAAACTTGGTGAAAAGTTATGTAGTAAAAGATACGATACAAATGATCTAAAAACACGTTATTTGAACTCCTCAAAGCGTTAAAATCTTGTTTTGAATAGAAAAACAAACTTTCTTAGTGTTTGTGAAATTTGGTGAAAAGTTATGTACTAAAAGATACGATACAAATGATCTAAAAACACGTTATTTGAACTCCTCAAAGCGTTAAAATCTTGTTTTGAATCGAAAAACAAACTTCCTTAGTGTTTGTGAAATTTGGTGAAAAGTTATGTACTAAAAGATACGACACAAATGATCTAAAAACACGTTATTTCAACTCCTCAAAGCGTTCAGATCTTGTTTTGAATCGAAAAACAAACTTTCTTAGTGTTTGTGAAATTTGGTGAAAAGTTATGTACTAAAAGATACGATACAAATGATCTAAAAACACGTTATTTCAACTCCTCAAAGCGTTCAAATCTTGTTTTTAATAGAAAAACAAACTTTCTTAGTGTTTGTGAAATTTGGTGAAAAGTTATGTAGTAAAAGATACGATACAAATGATCTAAAAACACGTTATTTGAACTCCTCAAAGCGTTAAAATCTAGTTTTGAATCGAAAAACAAACTTTCTTAGTGTTTGTGAAATTTGGTGAAAAGTTATGTAGTAAAAGATACGATACAAATGATCTAAAAACACGTTATATGAACTCCTCAAAGCGTTAAAATCTTGTTTTGAATAGAAAAACAAACTTCCTTAGTGTTTGTGAAATTTGGTGAAAAGTTATGTACTAAAAGATACGATACAAATGATCTAGAAACACGTTATTTGAACTCCTCAAAGCGTTCAAATCTTGTTTTGAATCGAAAAACAAACTTCCTTAGTGTTTGTGAAATTTGGTGAAAAGTTATGTAGTAAAAGATACGATACAAATGATCTAAAAACACGTTATTTGAACTCCTCAAAGCGTTAAAATCTTGTTTTGAATCGAAAAACAAACTTCCTTAGTGTTTGTGAAATTTGGTGAAAAGTTATGTACTAAAAGATACGATACAAATGATCTAAAAATACGTTATTTGAACTCCTCAAAGCGTTAAAATCATGTTTTGAATCGACAAACAAACTTTCTTAGTGTTTGTGAAATTTGGTGAAAAGTCATGGACTGAAAGATACAATACAAATGATCTAAAAACACGTTATTTCAACTCCTCAAAGCGTTCAGATCTTGTTTTTAATCGAAAAACAAAATTTCTTAGTGTTTGTGAAACTTGGTGAAAAGTTATGTAGTAAAAGATACGATACAAATGATCTAAAAACACGTTATTTGAACTCGTCAAAGCGTTAAAATCTTGTTTTGAATAGAAAAACAAACTTTCTTAGTGTTTGTGAAATTTGGTGAAAAGTTATGTACTAAAAGATACGATACAAATGATCTAAAAACACGTTATTTGAACTCCTCAAAGCGTTAAAATCTTGTTTTGAATCGAAAAACAAACTTCCTTAGTGTTTGTGAAATTTGGTGAAAAGTTATGTACTAAAAGATACGACACAAATGATCTAAAAACACGTTATTTCAACTTCTCAAAGCGTTCAGATCTTGTTTTGAATCGAAAAACAAACTTTCTTACTGTTTGTGAAATTTGGTGAAAAGTTATGTACTAAAAGATACGATACAAATGATCTAAAAACACGTTATTTCAACTCCTCAAAGCGTTCAAATCTTGTTTTTAATAGAAAAACAAACTTTCTTAGTGTTTGTGAAATTTGGTGAAAAGTTATGTAGTAAAAGATACGATACAAATGATCTAAAAACGCGTTATTTGAACTCCTCAAAGCGTTAAAATCTAGTTTTGAATCGAAAAACAAACTTTCTTAGTGTTTGTGAAATTTGGTGAAAAGTTATGTAGTAAAAGATACGATACAAATGATCTAAAAACACGTTATATGAACTCCTCAAAGCGTTAAAATCTTGTTTTGAATAGAAAAACAAACTTCCTTAGTGTTTGTGAAATTTGGTGAAAAGTTATGTACTAAAAGATACGATACAAATGATCTAGAAACACGTTATTTGAACTCCTCAAAGCGTTCAAATCTTGTTTTGAATCGAAAAACAAACTTCCTTAGTGTTTGTGAAATTTGGTGAAAAGTTATGTAGTAAAAGATACGATACAAATGATCTAAAAACACGTTATTTGAACTCCTCAAAGCGTTAAAATCTTGTTTTGAATCGAAAAACAAACTTCCTTAGTGTTTGTGAAATTTGGTGAAAAGTTATGTACTAAAAGATACGATACAAATGATCTAAAAACACCTTATTTCAACTCCTCAAAGCGTTCAGATCTTGTTTTGAATCGAAAAACAAACTTTCTTAGTGTTTGTGAAATTTGGTGAAAAGTTATGTACTAAAAGATACGATACAAATGATCTAAAAACACGTTATTTGAAGTCCTCAAAGCGTTAAAATCTTGTTTTGAATAGAAAAACAAACTTTCTTAGTGTTTGTGAAATTTGGTGAAAAGTTATGTAGTAAAAGATACGATACAAATGATCTAAAAACACGTTATTTGAACTCCTCAAAGCGTTAAAATCTTGTTTTGAATCGGAAAACAAACTTCCTTAGTGTTTGTGAAATTTGGTGAAAAGTTATGTACTAAAAGATACGATACAAATGATCTAGAAACACGTTATTTCAACTCCTCAAAGCGTTCAAATCTTGTTTTGAATCGAAAAACAAACTTTCTTAGTGTTTGTGAAATTTGGTGAAAAGTTATGTACTAAAAGATACGATACAAATGATCTAAAAACACGTTATTTGAACTCCTCAAAGCGTTAAAATCATGTTTTGAATCGACAAACAAACTTTCTTAGTGTTTGTGAAATTTGGTGAAAAGTCATGGACTGAAAGATACAATACAAATGATCTAAAAACACGTTATTTCAACTCCTCAAAGCGTTCAGATCTTGTTTTGAATCGAAAAACAAAATTTCTTAGTTTTTGTGAAATTTGGTGAAAAGTTACGTACTAAAAGATACGATACAAATGATCTAAAAACACGTTATTTCAACTCCTCAAAGCGTTAAAATCTTGTTTTGAATAGAAAAACAAACTTTCTTAGTGTTTGTGAAATTTGGTGAAAAGTTATGTAGTAAAAGATACGATACAAATGATCTAAAAACACGTTATTTGAACTCCTCAAAGCGTTAAAATCTTGTTTTGAATCGAAAAACAAACTTCCTTAGTGTTTGTGAAATTTGGTGAAAAGTTATGTACTAAAAGATACGATACAAATGATCTAGAAACACGTTATTTCAACTCCTCAAAGCGTTCAAATCTTGTTTTGAATCGAAAAACAAACTTTCTTAGTGTTTGTGAAATTTGGTGAAAAGTTATGTACTAAAAGATACGATACAAATGATCTAAAAACACGTTATTTCAACTCCTCAAAGCGTTAAAATCTTGTTTTGAATCGGAAAACAAACTTCCTTAGTGTTTGTGAAATTTGGTGAAAAGTTATGTACTAAAAGATACGATACAAATGATCTAGAAACACGTTATTTCAACTCCTCAAAGCGTTCAAATCTTGTTTTGAATCGAAAAACAAACTTTCTTAGTGTTTGTGAAATTTGGTGAAAAGTTATGTACTAAAAGATACGATACAAATGATCTAAAAACACGTTATTTGAACTCCTCAAAGCGTTAAAATCATGTTTTGAATCGACAAACAAACTTTCTTAGTGTTTGTGAAATTTGGTGAAAAGTCATGGACTGAAAGATACAATACAAATGATCTAAAAAACGTTATTTCAACTCCTCAAAGCGTTCAGATCTTGTTTTTAATCGAAAAACAAAATTTCTTAGTGTTTGTGAAACTTGGTGAAAAGTTATGTAGTAAAAGATACGATACAAATGATCTAAAAACAAGTTATTTGAACTCCTCAAAGCGTTAAAATCTTGTTTTGAATAGAAAAACAAACTTTCTTAGTGTTTGTGAAATTTGGTGAAAAGTTATGTAGTAAAAGATACGATACAAATGATCTAAAAACACGTTATTTGAACTCCTCAAAGCGTTAAAATCTAGTTTTGAATCGAAAAACAAACTTTCTTAGTGTTTGTGAAATTTGGTGAAAAGTTATGTAGTAAAAGATACGATACAAATGATCTAAAAACACGTTATATGAACTCCTCAAAGCGTTAAAATCTTGTTTTGAATAGAAAAACAAACTTCCTTAGTGTTTGTGAAATTTGGTGAAAAGTTATGTACTAAAAGATACGATACAAATGATCTAGAAACACGTTATTTGAACTCCTCAAAGCGTTCAAATCTTGTTTTGAATCGAAAAACAAACTTCCTTAGTGTTTGTGAAATTTGGTGAAAAGTTATGTAGTAAAAGATACGATACAAATGATCTAAAAACACGTTATTTGAACTCCTCAAAGCGTTAAAATCTTGTTTTGAATCGAAAAACAAACTTCCTTAGTGTTTGTGAAATTTGGTGAAAAGTTATGTACTAAAAGATACGATACAAATGATCTAAAAACACGTTATTTGAACTCCTCAAAGCGTTAAAATCATGTTTTGAATCGACAAACAAACTTTCTTAGTGTTTGTGAAATTTGGTGAAAAGTCATGGACTGAAAGATACAATACAAATGATCTAAAAACACGTTATTTCAACTCCTCAAAGCGTTCAGATCTTGTTTTTAATCGAAAAACAAAATTTCTTAGTGTTTGTGAAACTTGGTGAAAAGTTATGTAGTAAAAGATACGATACAAATGATCTAAAAACACGTTATTTGAACTCGTCAAAGCGTTAAGATCTTGTTTTGAATAGAAAAACAAACTTTCTTAGTGTTTGTGAAATTTGGTGAAAAGTTATGTACTAAAAGATACGACACAAATGATCTAAAAACACGTTATTTGAACTCCTCAAAGCGTTAAAATCTTGTTTTGAATCGAAAAACAAACTTCCTTAGTGTTTGTGAAATTTGGTGAAAAGTTATGTACTAAAAGATACGACACAAATGATCTAAAAACACGTTATTTCAACTTCTCAAAGCGTTCAGATCTTGTTTTGAATCGAAAAACAAACTTTCTTAGTGTTTGTGAAATTTGGTGAAAAGTTATGTACTAAAAGATACGATACAAATGATCTAAAAACACGTTATTTCAACTCCTCAAAGCGTTCAAATCTTGTTTTTAATAGAAAAACAAACTTTCTTAGTGTTTGTGAAATTTGGTGAAAAGTTATGTAGTAAAAGATACGATACAAATGATCTAAAAACGCGTTATTTGAACTCCTCAAAGCGTTAAAATCTAGTTTTGAATCGAAAAACAAACTTTCTTAGTGTTTGTGAAATTTGGTGAAAAGTTATGTAGTAAAAGATACGATACAAATGATCTAAAAACACGTTATATGAACTCCTCAAAGCGTTAAAATCTTGTTTTGAATAGAAAAACAAACTTCCTTAGTGTTTGTGAAATTTGGTGAAAAGTTATGTACTAAAAGATACGATACAAATGATCTAGAAACACGTTATTTGAACTCCTCAAAGCGTTCAAATCTTGTTTTGAATCGAAAAACAAACTTCCTTAGTGTTTGTGAAATTTGGTGAAAAGTTATGTAGTAAAAGATTGATACAAATGATCTAAAAACACGTTATTTGAACTCCTCAAAGCGTTAAAATCTTGTTTTGAATCGAAAAACAAACTTCCTTAGTGTTTGTGAAATTTGGTGAAAAGTTATGTACTAAAAGATACGATACAAATGATCTAAAAACACCTTATTTCAACTCCTCAAAGCGTTCAGATCTTGTTTTGAATCGAAAAACAAACTTTCTTAGTGTTTGTGAAATTTGGTGAAAAGTTATGTACTAAAAGATACGATACAAATGATCTAAAAACACGTTATTTGAAGTCCTCAAAGCGTTAAAATCTTGTTTTGAATAGAAAAACAAACTTTCTTAGTGTTTGTGAAATTTGGTGAAAAGTTATGTAGTAAAAGATACGATACAAATGATCTAAAAACACGTTATTTGAACTCCTCAAAGCGTTAAAATCTTGTTTTGAATCGGAAAACAAACTTCCTTAGTGTTTGTGAAATTTGGTGAAAAGTTATGTACTAAAAGATACGATACAAATGATCTAGAAACACGTTATTTCAACTCCTCAAAGCGTTCAAATCTTGTTTTGAATCGAAAAACAAACTTTCTTAGTGTTTGTGAAATTTGGTGAAAAGTTATGTACTAAAAGATACGATACAAATGATCTAAAAACACGTTATTTGAACTCCTCAAAGCGTTAAAATCATGTTTTGAATCGACAAACAAACTTTCTTAGTGTTTGTGAAATTTGGTGAAAAGTCATGGACTGAAAGATACAATACAAATGATCTAAAAACACGTTATTTCAACTCCTCAAAGCGTTCAGATCTTGTTTTGAATCGAAAAACAAAATTTCTTAGTTTTTGTGAAATTTGGTGAAAAGTTACGTACTAAAAGATACGATACAAATGATCTAAAAACACGTTATTTCAACTCCTCAAAGCGTTAAAATCTTGTTTTGAATAGAAAAACAAACTTTCTTAGTGTTTGTGAAATTTGGTGAAAAGTTATGTAGTAAAAGATACGATACAAATGATCTAAAAACACGTTATTTGAACTCCTCAAAGCGTTAAAATCTTGTTTTGAATCGAAAAACAAACTTCCTTAGTGTTTGTGAAATTTGGTGAAAAGTTATGTACTAAAAGATACGATACAAATGATCTAGAAACACGTTATTTCAACTCCTCAAAGCGTTCAAATCTTGTTTTGAATCGAAAAACAAACTTTCTTAGTGTTTGTGAAATTTGGTGAAAAGTTATGTACTAAAAGATACGATACAAATGATCTAAAAACACGTTATTTCAACTCCTCAAAGCGTTAAAATCTTGTTTTGAATCGGAAAACAAACTTCCTTAGTGTTTGTGAAATTTGGTGAAAAGTTATGTACTAAAAGATACGATACAAATGATCTAGAAACACGTTATTTCAACTCCTCAAAGCGTTCAAATCTTGTTTTGAATCGAAAAACAAACTTTCTTAGTGTTTGTGAAATTTGGTGAAAAGTTATGTACTAAAAGATACGATACAAATGATCTAAAAACACGTTATTTGAACTCCTCAAAGCGTTAAAATCATGTTTTGAATCGACAAACAAACTTTCTTAGTGTTTGTGAAATTTGGTGAAAAGTCATGGACTGAAAGATACAATACAAATGATCTAAAAAACGTTATTTCAACTCCTCAAAGCGTTCAGATCTTGTTTTTAATCGAAAAACAAAATTTCTTAGTGTTTGTGAAACTTGGTGAAAAGTTATGTAGTAAAAGATACGATACAAATGATCTAAAAACACGTTATTTGAACTCCTCAAAGCGTTAAAATCTTGTTTTGAATAGAAAAACAAACTTTCTTAGTGTTTGTGAAATTTGGTGAAAAGTTATGTACTAAAAGATACGATACAAATGATCTAAAAACACGTTATTTGAACTCCTCAAAGCGTTAAAATCTTGTTTTGAATCGAAAAACAAACTTCCTTAGTGTTTCTGAAATTTGGTGAAAAGTTATGTACTAAAAGATACGACACAAATGATCTAAAAACACGTTATTTCAACTCCTCAAAGCGTTCAGATCTTGTTTTGAATCGAAAAACAAACTTTCTTAGTGTTTGTGAAATTTGGTGAAAAGTTATGTACTAAAAGATACGATACAAATGATCTAAAAACACGTTATTTCAACTCCTCAAAGCGTTAAAATCTTGTTTTTAATAGAAAAACAAACTTTCTTAGTGTTTGTGAAATTTGGTGAAAAGTTATGTAGTAAAAGATACGATACAAATGATCTAAAAACACGTTATTTGAACTCCTCAAAGCGTTAAAATCTAGTTTTGAATCGAAAAACAAACTTTCTTAGTGTTTGTGAAATTTGGTGAAAAGTTATGTAGTAAAAGATACGATACAAATGATCTAGAAACACGTTATATGAACTCCTCAAAGCGTTAAAATCTTGTTTTGAATCGAAAAACAAACTTCCTTAGTGTTTGTGAAATTTGGTGAAAAGTTATGTACTAAAAGATACGATACAAATGATCTAGAAACACGTTATTTGAACTCCTCAAAGCGTTAAAATCTTGTTTTGAATCGAAAAACAAACTTCCTTAGTGTTTGTGAAATTTGGTGAAAAGTTATGTAGTAAAAGATACGATACAAATGATCTAAAAACACGTTATTTGAACTCCTCAAAGCGTTAAAATCTTGTTTTGAATCGAAAAACAAACTTCCTTAGTGTTTGTGAAATTTGGTGAAAAGTTATGTACTAAAAGATACGATACAAATGATCTAGAAACACGTTATTTCAACTCCTCAAAGCATTCAAATCTTGTTTTGAATCGTAAAACAAACTTTCTTAGTGTTTGTGAAATTTGGTGAAAAGTTATGTAGTAAAAGATACGATACAAATGATCTAAAAACACGTTATTTGAACTCCTCAAAGCGTTAAAATCTTGTTTTGAATCGAAAAACAAACTTTCATAGTGTTTGTGAAATTTGGTGAAAAGTTATGTTCTAAAAGATACGATACAAATGATCTAAAAACACGTTATTTGACCTCCTCAAAGCGTTAATATCTTGTTTTGAATCGAAAAACAAACTTTCTTAGTGTTTGTGAAATTTGGTGAAAAGTTACGTACTAAAAGATACGATACAAATGATCTAAAACACGTTATTTCAACTCCTCAAAGCGTTAAAATCTTGTTTTGAATAGAAAAACAAACTTTCTTAGTGTTTGTGAAATTTGGTGAAAAGTTATGTAGTAAAAGATACGATACAAATGATCTAAAAACACGTTATTTGAACTCCTCAAAGCGTTAAAATCTTGTTTTGAATCGAAAAACAAACTTCCTTAGTGTTTGTGAAATTTGGTGAAAAGTTATGTACTAAAAGATACGATACAAATGATCTAAAAACACCTTATTTCAACTCCTCAAAGCGTTCAGATCTTGTTTTGAATCGAAAAACAAACTTTCTTAGTGTTTGTGAAATTTGGTGAAAAGTTATGTACTAAAAGATACGATACAAATGATCTAAAAACACGTTATTTGAAGTCCTCAAAGCGTTAAAATCTTGTTTTGAATAGAAAAACAAACTTTCTTAGTGTTTGTGAAATTTGGTGAAAAGTTATGTAGTAAAAGATACGATACAAATGATCTAAAAACACGTTATTTGAACTCCTCAAAGCGTTAAAATCTTGTTTTGAATCGGAAAACAAACTTCCTTAGTGTTTGTGAAATTTGGTGAAAAGTTATGTACTAAAAGATACGATACAAATGATCTAGAAACACGTTATTTCAACTCCTCAAAGCGTTCAAATCTTGTTTTGAATCGAAAAACAAACTTTCTTAGTGTTTGTGAAATTTGGTGAAAAGTTATGTACTAAAAGATACGATACAAATGATCTAAAAACACGTTATTTGAACTCCTCAAAGCGTTAAAATCATGTTTTGAATCGACAAACAAACTTTCTTAGTGTTTGTGAAATTTGGTGAAAAGTCATGGACTGAAAGATACAATACAAATGATCTAAAAACACGTTATTTCAACTCCTCAAAGCGTTCAGATCTTGTTTTGAATCGAAAAACAAAATTTCTTAGTTTTTGTGAAATTTGGTGAAAAGTTACGTACTAAAAGATACGATACAAATGATCTAAAAACACGTTATTTCAACTCCTCAAAGCGTTAAAATCTTGTTTTGAATAGAAAAACAAACTTTCTTAGTGTTTGTGAAATTTGGTGAAAAGTTATGTAGTAAAAGATACGATACAAATGATCTAAAAACACGTTATTTGAACTCCTCAAAGCGTTAAAATCTTGTTTTGAATCGAAAAACAAACTTCCTTAGTGTTTGTGAAATTTGGTGAAAAGTTATGTACTAAAAGATACGATACAAATGATCTAGAAACACGTTATTTCAACTCCTCAAAGCGTTCAAATCTTGTTTTGAATCGAAAAACAAACTTTCTTAGTGTTTGTGAAATTTGGTGAAAAGTTATGTACTAAAAGATACGATACAAATGATCTAAAAACACGTTATTTCAACTCCTCAAAGCGTTAAAATCTTGTTTTGAATCGGAAAACAAACTTCCTTAGTGTTTGTGAAATTTGGTGAAAAGTTATGTACTAAAAGATACGATACAAATGATCTAGAAACACGTTATTTCAACTCCTCAAAGCGTTCAAATCTTGTTTTGAATCGAAAAACAAACTTTCTTAGTGTTTGTGAAATTTGGTGAAAAGTTATGTACTAAAAGATACGATACAAATGATCTAAAAACACGTTATTTGAACTCCTCAAAGCGTTAAAATCATGTTTTGAATCGACAAACAAACTTTCTTAGTGTTTGTGAAATTTGGTGAAAAGTCATGGACTGAAAGATACAATACAAATGATATAAAAAACGTTATTTCAACTCCTCAAAGCGCTCAGATCTTGTTTTTAATCGAAAAACAAAATTTCTTAGTGTTTGTGAAACTTGGTGAAAAGTTATGTAGTAAAAGATACGATACAAATGATCTAAAAACACGTTATTTGAACTCCTCAAAGCGTTAAAATCTTGTTTTGAATAGAAAAACAAACTTTCTTAGTGTTTGTGAAATTTGGTGAAAAGTTATGTACTAAAAGATACGATACAAATGATCTAAAAACACGTTATTTGAACTCCTCAAAGCGTTAAAATCTTGTTTTGAATCGAAAAACAAACTTCCTTAGTGTTTGTGAAATTTGGTGAAAAGTTATGTACTAAAAGATACGACACAAATGATCTAAAAACACGTTATTTCAACTCCTCAAAGCGTTCAGATCTTGTTTTGAATCGAAAAACAAACTTTCTTAGTGTTTGTGAAATTTGGTGAAAAGTTATGTACTAAAAGATACGATACAAATGATCTAAAAACACGTTATTTCAACTCCTCAAAGCGTTCAAATCTTGTTTTTAATAGAAAAACAAACTTTCTTAGTGTTTGTGAAATTTGGTGAAAAGTTATGTAGTAAAAGATACGATACAAATGATCTAAAAACACGTTATTTGAACTCCTCAAAGCGTTAAAATCTAGTTTTGAATCGAAAAACAAACTTTCTTAGTGTTTGTGAAATTTGGTGAAAAGTTATGTAGTAAAAGATACGATACAAATGATCTAAAAACACGTTATATGAACTCCTCAAAGCGTTAAAATCTTGTTTTGAATAGAAAAACAAACTTCCTTAGTGTTTGTGAAATTTGGTGAAAAGTTATGTACTAAAAGATACGATACAAATGATCTAGAAACACGTTATTTGAACTCCTCAAAGCGTTCAAATCTTGTTTTGAATCGAAAAACAAACTTCCTTAGTGTTTGTGAAATTTGGTGAAAAGTTATGTAGTAAAAGATACGATACAAATGATCTAAAAACACGTTATTTGAACTCCTCAAAGCGTTAAAATCTTGTTTTGAATCGAAAAACAAACTTCCTTAGTGTTTGTGAAATTTGGTGAAAAGTTATGTACTAAAAGATACGATACAAATGATCTAAAAATACGTTATTTGAACTCCTCAAAGCGTTAAAATCATGTTTTGAATCGACAAACAAACTTTCTTAGTGTTTGTGAAATTTGGTGAAAAGTCATGGACTGAAAGATACAATACAAATGATCTAAAAACACGTTATTTCAACTCCTCAAAGCGTTCAGATCTTGTTTTTAATCGAAAAACAAAATTTCTTAGTGTTTGTGAAACTTGGTGAAAAGTTATGTAGTAAAAGATACGATACAAATGATCTAAAAACACGTTATTTGAACTCGTCAAAGCGTTAAAATCTTGTTTTGAATAGAAAAACAAACTTTCTTAGTGTTTGTGAAATTTGGTGAAAAGTTATGTACTAAAAGATACGATACAAATGATCTAAAAACACGTTATTTGAACTCCTCAAAGCGTTAAAATCTTGTTTTGAATCGAAAAACAAACTTCCTTAGTGTTTGTGAAATTTGGTGAAAAGTTATGTACTAAAAGATACGACACAAATGATCTAAAAACACGTTATTTCAACTTCTCAAAGCGTTCAGATCTTGTTTTGAATCGAAAAACAAACTTTCTTACTGTTTGTGAAATTTGGTGAAAAGTTATGTACTAAAAGATACGATACAAATGATCTAAAAACACGTTATTTCAACTCCTCAAAGCGTTCAAATCTTGTTTTTAATAGAAAAACAAACTTTCTTAGTGTTTGTGAAATTTGGTGAAAAGTTATGTAGTAAAAGATACGATACAAATGATCTAAAAACGCGTTATTTGAACTCCTCAAAGCGTTAAAATCTAGTTTTGAATCGAAAAACAAACTTTCTTAGTGTTTGTGAAATTTGGTGAAAAGTTATGTAGTAAAAGATACGATACAAATGATCTAAAAACACGTTATATGAACTCCTCAAAGCGTTAAAATCTTGTTTTGAATAGAAAAACAAACTTCCTTAGTGTTTGTGAAATTTGGTGAAAAGTTATGTACTAAAAGATACGATACAAATGATCTAGAAACACGTTATTTGAACTCCTCAAAGCGTTCAAATCTTGTTTTGAATCGAAAAACAAACTTCCTTAGTGTTTGTGAAATTTGGTGAAAAGTTATGTAGTAAAAGATACGATACAAATGATCTAAAAACACGTTATTTGAACTCCTCAAAGCGTTAAAATCTTGTTTTGAATCGAAAAACAAACTTCCTTAGTGTTTGTGAAATTTGGTGAAAAGTTATGTACTAAAAGATACGATACAAATGATCTAAAAACACCTTATTTCAACTCCTCAAAGCGTTCAGATCTTGTTTTGAATCGAAAAACAAACTTTCTTAGTGTTTGTGAAATTTGGTGAAAAGTTATGTACTAAAAGATACGATACAAATGATCTAAAAACACGTTATTTGAAGTCCTCAAAGCGTTAAAATCTTGTTTTGAATAGAAAAACAAACTTTCTTAGTGTTTGTGAAATTTGGTGAAAAGTTATGTAGTAAAAGATACGATACAAATGATCTAAAAACACGTTATTTGAACTCCTCAAAGCGTTAAAATCTTGTTTTGAATCGGAAAACAAACTTCCTTAGTGTTTGTGAAATTTGGTGAAAAGTTATGTACTAAAAGATACGATACAAATGATCTAGAAACACGTTATTTCAACTCCTCAAAGCGTTCAAATCTTGTTTTGAATCGAAAAACAAACTTTCTTAGTGTTTGTGAAATTTGGTGAAAAGTTATGTACTAAAAGATACGATACAAATGATCTAAAAACACGTTATTTGAACTCCTCAAAGCGTTAAAATCATGTTTTGAATCGACAAACAAACTTTCTTAGTGTTTGTGAAATTTGGTGAAAAGTCATGGACTGAAAGATACAATACAAATGATCTAAAAACACGTTATTTCAACTCCTCAAAGCGTTCAGATCTTGTTTTGAATCGAAAAACAAAATTTCTTAGTTTTTGTGAAATTTGGTGAAAAGTTACGTACTAAAAGATACGATACAAATGATCTAAAAACACGTTATTTCAACTCCTCAAAGCGTTAAAATCTTGTTTTGAATAGAAAAACAAACTTTCTTAGTGTTTGTGAAATTTGGTGAAAAGTTATGTAGTAAAAGATACGATACAAATGATCTAAAAACACGTTATTTGAACTCCTCAAAGCGTTAAAATCTTGTTTTGAATCGAAAAACAAACTTCCTTAGTGTTTGTGAAATTTGGTGAAAAGTTATGTACTAAAAGATACGATACAAATGATCTAGAAACACGTTATTTCAACTCCTCAAAGCGTTCAAATCTTGTTTTGAATCGAAAAACAAACTTTCTTAGTGTTTGTGAAATTTGGTGAAAAGTTATGTACTAAAAGATACGATACAAATGATCTAAAAACACGTTATTTCAACTCCTCAAAGCGTTAAAATCTTGTTTTGAATCGGAAAACAAACTTCCTTAGTGTTTGTGAAATTTGGTGAAAAGTTATGTACTAAAAGATACGATACAAATGATCTAGAAACACGTTATTTCAACTCCTCAAAGCGTTCAAATCTTGTTTTGAATCGAAAAACAAACTTTCTTAGTGTTTGTGAAATTTGGTGAAAAGTTATGTACTAAAAGATACGATACAAATGATCTAAAAACACGTTATTTGAACTCCTCAAAGCGTTAAAATCATGTTTTGAATCGACAAACAAACTTTCTTAGTGTTTGTGAAATTTGGTGAAAAGTCATGGACTGAAAGATACAATACAAATGATCTAAAAAACGTTATTTCAACTCCTCAAAGCGTTCAGATCTTGTTTTTAATCGAAAAACAAAATTTCTTAGTGTTTGTGAAACTTGGTGAAAAGTTATGTAGTAAAAGATACGATACAAATGATCTAAAAACAAGTTATTTGAACTCCTCAAAGCGTTAAAATCTTGTTTTGAATAGAAAAACAAACTTTCTTAGTGTTTGTGAAATTTGGTGAAAAGTTATGTAGTAAAAGATACGATACAAATGATCTAAAAACACGTTATTTGAACTCCTCAAAGCGTTAAAATCTAGTTTTGAATCGAAAAACAAACTTTCTTAGTGTTTGTGAAATTTGGTGAAAAGTTATGTAGTAAAAGATACGATACAAATGATCTAAAAACACGTTATATGAACTCCTCAAAGCGTTAAAATCTTGTTTTGAATAGAAAAACAAACTTCCTTAGTGTTTGTGAAATTTGGTGAAAAGTTATGTACTAAAAGATACGATACAAATGATCTAGAAACACGTTATTTGAACTCCTCAAAGCGTTCAAATCTTGTTTTGAATCGAAAAACAAACTTCCTTAGTGTTTGTGAAATTTGGTGAAAAGTTATGTAGTAAAAGATACGATACAAATGATCTAAAAACACGTTATTTGAACTCCTCAAAGCGTTAAAATCTTGTTTTGAATCGAAAAACAAACTTCCTTAGTGTTTGTGAAATTTGGTGAAAAGTTATGTACTAAAAGATACGATACAAATGATCTAAAAACACGTTATTTGAACTCCTCAAAGCGTTAAAATCATGTTTTGAATCGACAAACAAACTTTCTTAGTGTTTGTGAAATTTGGTGAAAAGTCATGGACTGAAAGATACAATACAAATGATCTAAAAACACGTTATTTCAACTCCTCAAAGCGTTCAGATCTTGTTTTTAATCGAAAAACAAAATTTCTTAGTGTTTGTGAAACTTGGTGAAAAGTTATGTAGTAAAAGATACGATACAAATGATCTAAAAACACGTTATTTGAACTCGTCAAAGCGTTAAAATCTTGTTTTGAATAGAAAAACAAACTTTCTTAGTGTTTGTGAAATTTGGTGAAAAGTTATGTACTAAAAGATACGATACAAATGATCTAAAAACACGTTATTTGAACTCCTCAAAGCGTTAAAATCTTGTTTTGAATCGAAAAACAAACTTCCTTAGTGTTTGTGAAATTTGGTGAAAAGTTATGTACTAAAAGATACGACACAAATGATCTAAAAACACGTTATTTCAACTTCTCAAAGCGTTCAGATCTTGTTTTGAATCGAAAAACAAACTTTCTTAGTGTTTGTGAAATTTGGTGAAAAGTTATGTACTAAAAGATACGATACAAATGATCTAAAAACACGTTATTTCAACTCCTCAAAGCGTTCAAATCTTGTTTTTAATAGAAAAACAAACTTTCTTAGTGTTTGTGAAATTTGGTGAAAAGTTATGTAGTAAAAGATACGATACAAATGATCTAAAAACGCGTTATTTGAACTCCTCAAAGCGTTAAAATCTAGTTTTGAATCGAAAAACAAACTTTCTTAGTGTTTGTGAAATTTGGTGAAAAGTTATGTAGTAAAAGATACGATACAAATGATCTAAAAACACGTTATATGAACTCCTCAAAGCGTTAAAATCTTGTTTTGAATAGAAAAACAAACTTCCTTAGTGTTTGTGAAATTTGGTGAAAAGTTATGTACTAAAAGATACGATACAAATGATCTAGAAACACGTTATTTGAACTCCTCAAAGCGTTCAAATCTTGTTTTGAATCGAAAAACAAACTTCCTTAGTGTTTGTGAAATTTGGTGAAAAGTTATGTAGTAAAAGATACGATACAAATGATCTAAAAACACGTTATTTGAACTCCTCAAAGCGTTAAAATCTTGTTTTGAATCGAAAAACAAACTTCCTTAGTGTTTGTGAAATTTGGTGAAAAGTTATGTACTAAAAGATACGATACAAATGATCTAAAAACACCTTATTTCAACTCCTCAAAGCGTTCAGATCTTGTTTTGAATCGAAAAACAAACTTTCTTAGTGTTTGTGAAATTTGGTGAAAAGTTATGTACTAAAAGATACGATACAAATGATCTAAAAACACGTTATTTGAAGTCCTCAAAGCGTTAAAATCTTGTTTTGAATAGAAAAACAAACTTTCTTAGTGTTTGTGAAATTTGGTGAAAAGTTATGTAGTAAAAGATACGATACAAATGATCTAAAAACACGTTATTTGAACTCCTCAAAGCGTTAAAATCTTGTTTTGAATCGGAAAACAAACTTCCTTAGTGTTTGTGAAATTTGGTGAAAAGTTATGTACTAAAAGATACGATACAAATGATCTAGAAACACGTTATTTCAACTCCTCAAAGCGTTCAAATCTTGTTTTGAATCGAAAAACAAACTTTCTTAGTGTTTGTGAAATTTGGTGAAAAGTTATGTACTAAAAGATACGATACAAATGATCTAAAAACACGTTATTTGAACTCCTCAAAGCGTTAAAATCATGTTTTGAATCGACAAACAAACTTTCTTAGTGTTTGTGAAATTTGGTGAAAAGTCATGGACTGAAAGATACAATACAAATGATCTAAAAACACGTTATTTCAACTCCTCAAAGCGTTCAGATCTTGTTTTGAATCGAAAAACAAAATTTCTTAGTTTTTGTGAAATTTGGTGAAAAGTTACGTACTAAAAGATACGATACAAATGATCTAAAAACACGTTATTTCAACTCCTCAAAGCGTTAAAATCTTGTTTTGAATAGAAAAACAAACTTTCTTAGTGTTTGTGAAATTTGGTGAAAAGTTATGTAGTAAAAGATACGATACAAATGATCTAAAAACACGTTATTTGAACTCCTCAAAGCGTTAAAATCTTGTTTTGAATCGAAAAACAAACTTCCTTAGTGTTTGTGAAATTTGGTGAAAAGTTATGTACTAAAAGATACGATACAAATGATCTAGAAACACGTTATTTCAACTCCTCAAAGCGTTCAAATCTTGTTTTGAATCGAAAAACAAACTTTCTTAGTGTTTGTGAAATTTGGTGAAAAGTTATGTACTAAAAGATACGATACAAATGATCTAAAAACACGTTATTTCAACTCCTCAAAGCGTTAAAATCTTGTTTTGAATCGGAAAACAAACTTCCTTAGTGTTTGTGAAATTTGGTGAAAAGTTATGTACTAAAAGATACGATACAAATGATCTAGAAACACGTTATTTCAACTCCTCAAAGCGTTCAAATCTTGTTTTGAATCGAAAAACAAACTTTCTTAGTGTTTGTGAAATTTGGTGAAAAGTTATGTACTAAAAGATACGATACAAATGATCTAAAAACACGTTATTTGAACTCCTCAAAGCGTTAAAATCATGTTTTGAATCGACAAACAAACTTTCTTAGTGTTTGTGAAATTTGGTGAAAAGTCATGGACTGAAAGATACAATACAAATGATCTAAAAAACGTTATTTCAACTCCTCAAAGCGTTCAGATCTTGTTTTTAATCGAAAAACAAAATTTCTTAGTGTTTGTGAAACTTGGTGAAAAGTTATGTAGTAAAAGATACGATACAAATGATCTAAAAACACGTTATTTGAACTCCTCAAAGCGTTAAAATCTTGTTTTGAATAGAAAAACAAACTTTCTTAGTGTTTGTGAAATTTGGTGAAAAGTTATGTACTAAAAGATACGATACAAATGATCTAAAAACACGTTATTTGAACTCCTCAAAGCGTTAAAATCTTGTTTTGAATCGAAAAACAAACTTCCTTAGTGTTTCTGAAATTTGGTGAAAAGTTATGTACTAAAAGATACGACACAAATGATCTAAAAACACGTTATTTCAACTCCTCAAAGCGTTCAGATCTTGTTTTGAATCGAAAAACAAACTTTCTTAGTGTTTGTGAAATTTGGTGAAAAGTTATGTACTAAAAGATACGATACAAATGATCTAAAAACACGTTATTTCAACTCCTCAAAGCGTTAAAATCTTGTTTTTAATAGAAAAACAAACTTTCTTAGTGTTTGTGAAATTTGGTGAAAAGTTATGTAGTAAAAGATACGATACAAATGATCTAAAAACACGTTATTTGAACTCCTCAAAGCGTTAAAATCTAGTTTTGAATCGAAAAACAAACTTTCTTAGTGTTTGTGAAATTTGGTGAAAAGTTATGTAGTAAAAGATACGATACAAATGATCTAGAAACACGTTATATGAACTCCTCAAAGCGTTAAAATCTTGTTTTGAATCGAAAAACAAACTTCCTTAGTGTTTGTGAAATTTGGTGAAAAGTTATGTACTAAAAGATACGATACAAATGATCTAGAAACACGTTATTTGAACTCCTCAAAGCGTTAAAATCTTGTTTTGAATCGAAAAACAAACTTCCTTAGTGTTTGTGAAATTTGGTGAAAAGTTATGTAGTAAAAGATACGATACAAATGATCTAAAAACACGTTATTTGAACTCCTCAAAGCGTTAAAATCTTGTTTTGAATCGAAAAACAAACTTCCTTAGTGTTTGTGAAATTTGGTGAAAAGTTATGTACTAAAAGATACGATACAAATGATCTAGAAACACGTTATTTCAACTCCTCAAAGCATTCAAATCTTGTTTTGAATCGTAAAACAAACTTTCTTAGTGTTTGTGAAATTTGGTTAAAAGTTATGTAGTAAAAGATACGATACAAATGATCTAAAAACACGTTATTTGAACTCCTCAAAGCGTTAAAATCTTGTTTTGAATCGAAAAACAAACTTTCATAGTGTTTGTGAAATTTGGTGAAAAGTTATGTTCTAAAAGATACGATACAAATGATCTAAAAACACGTTATTTGACCTCCTCAAAGCGTTAATATCTTGTTTTGAATCGAAAAACAAACTTTCTTAGTGTTTGTGAAATTTGGTGAAAAGTTACGTACTAAAAGATACGATACAAATGATCTAAAACACGTTATTTCAACTCCTCAAAGCGTTAAAATCTTGTTTTGAATAGAAAAACAAACTTTCTTAGTGTTTGTGAAATTTGGTGAAAAGTTATGTAGTAAAAGATACGATACAAATGATCTAAAAACACGTTATTTGAACTCCTCAAAGCGTTAAAATCTTGTTTTGAATCGAAAAACAAACTTCCTTAGTGTTTGTGAAATTTGGTGAAAAGTTATGTACTAAAAGATAAGATACAAATGATCTAGAAACACGTTATTTCAACTCCTCAAAGCGTTCAAATCTTGTTTTGAATCGAAAAACAAACTTTCTTAGTGTTTGTGAAATTTGGTGAAAAGTTATGTACTAAAAGATACGACACAAATGATCTAAAAACACGTTATTTGAACTCCTCAAAGCGTTAAAATCATGTTTTGAATCGACAAACAAACTTTCTTAGTGTTTGTGAAATTTGGTGAAAAGTCATGGACTGAAAGATACAATACAAATGATCTAAAAACACGTTATTTCAACTCCTCAAAGCGTTCAGATCTTGTTTTTAATCGAAAAACAAAATTTCTTAGTGTTTGTGAAACTTGGTGAAAAGTTATGTAGTAAAAGATACGATACAAATGATCTAAAAACACGTTATTTGAACTCCTCAAAGCGTTAAAATCTTGTTTTGAATGGAAAAACAAACTTTCTTAGTGTTTGTGAAATTTGGTGAAAAGTTATGTACTAAAAGATACGATACAAATGATCTAAAAACACGTTATTTGAACTCCTCAAAGCGTTAAAATCTTGTTTTGAATCGAAAAACAAACTTCCTTAGTGTTTGTGAAATTTGGTGAAAAGTTATGTACTAAAAGATACGACACAAATGATCTAAAAACACGTTATTTCAACTCCTCAAAGCGTTCAGATCTTGTTTTGAATCGAAAAACAAACTTTCTTAGTGTTTGTGAAATTTGGTGAAAAGTTATGTACTAAAAGATACGATACAAATGATCTAAAAACACGTTATTTCAACTCCTCAAAGCGTTCAAATCTTGTTTTTAATAGAAAAACAAACTTTCTTAGTGTTTGTGAAATTTGGTGAAAAGTTATGTAGTAAAAGATACGATACAAATGATCTAAAAACGCGTTATTTGAACTCCTCAAAGCGTTAAAATCTAGTTTTGAATCGAAAAACAAACTTTCTTAGTGTTTGTGAAATTTGGTGAAAAGTTATGTAGTAAAAGATACGATACAAATGATCTAAAAACACGTTATATGAACTCCTCAAAGCGTTAAAATCTTGTTTTGAATAGAAAAACAAACTTCCTTAGTGTTTGTGAAATTTGGTGAAAAGTTATGTACTAAAAGATACGATACAAATGATCTAGAAACACGTTATTTGAACTCCTCAAAGCGTTCAAATCTTGTTTTGAATCGAAAAACAAACTTCCTTAGTGTTTGTGAAATTTGGTGAAAAGTTATGTAGTAAAAGATACGATACAAATGATCTAAAAACACGTTATTTGAACTCCTCAAAGCGTTAAAATCTTGTTTTGAATCGAAAAACAAACTTCGTTAGTGTTTGTGAAATTTGGTGAAAAGTTATGTACTAAAAGATACGATACAAATGATCTAAAAACACCTTATTTCAACTCCTCAAAGCGTTCAGATCTTGTTTTGAATCGAAAAACAAACTTTCTTAGTGTTTGTGAAATTTGGTGAAAAGTTATGTACTAAAAGATACGATACAAATGATCTAAAAACACGTTATTTGAACTCCTCAAAGCGTTAAAATCTTGTTTTGAATAGAAAAACAAACTTTCTTAGTGTTTGTGAAATTTGGTGAAAATTTATGTACTAAAAGATACGATACAAATGATCTAAAAACACGTTATTTGAACTCCTCAAAGCGTTAAAATCTTGTTTTGAATCGAAAAACAAACTTCCTTAGTGTTTGTGAAATTTGGTGAAAAGTTATGTACTAAAAGATACGATACAAATGATCTAAAAACACGTTATTTCAACTCCTCAAAGCGTTCAGATCTTGTTTTGAATCGAAAAACAAACTTTCTTAGTGTTTGTGAAATTTGGTGAAAAGTTATGTACTAAAAGATACGATACAAATGATCTAAAAACACGTTATTTTAACTCCTCAAAGCGTTCAAATCTTGTTTTGAATCGAAAAACAAACTTTCTTAGTGTTTGTGAAATTTGGTGAAAAGTTATGTACTAAAAGATACGATACAAATGATCTAAAAACACGTTATTTGACCTCCTCAAAGAGTTAATATGTTGTTTTGAATCGAAAAACAAAATTTCTTAGTGTTTGTGAAATTTGGTGAAAAGTTATGTACTAAAAGATACGATACAAATGATCTAAAAACACGTTATTTGAACTCCTCAAAGCGTTAAAATCTTGTTTAGAATAGAAAAACAAACTTTCTTAGTGTTTGTGAAATTTGGTAAAAAGTTATGTAGTAAAAGATACGATACAAATGATCTAAAAACACGTTATATGAACTCCTCAAAGCGTTAAAATCTTGTTTTGAATCGAAAAACAAACTTCCTTAGTATTTGTGAAATTTGGGGAAAAGTTATGTACTAAAAGATACGATACAAATGATTTAGAAACACGTTATTTCAACTCCTCAAAGCGTTCAAATCTTGTTTTGAATCGAAAAACAAACTTTCTTAGTCTATGTGAAATTTGGTGAAAAGTTATGTAGTAAAAAATACGATACAAATGATCTAAAAACACGTTATTTGAACTCCTCAAAGCGTTAAAATCTTGTTTAGAATAGAAAAACAAACTTTCTTAGTGTTTGTGAAATTTCGTGAAAAGTTATGTAGTAAAAGATACGATACAAATGATCTAAAAACACGTTACTTGAACTACTCAAAGCGTTAAAATCTTGTTTTGAATCGAAAAACAAACTTCCTTAGTGTTTGTGAAATTTGGTGAAAAATTATGTACTAAAAGATACGATACAAATGATTTAAAAACACGTTATTTCAACTCCTCAAAGCGTTAAAATCGTGTTTTGAATCGAAAAACAAACTTTCTTAGTGTTTGTGAAATTTGGTGAGAAGTTATGTACTAAAAGATACGATACAAATGATCTAAAAACACGTTATTTGACCTCCTCAAAGCGTTAATATCTTGTTTTGAATCGAAAAACAAATTTTCTTAGTGTTTGTGAAATTTGGTGAAAAGTTATGTAGTAAAAGATACGATACAAATGATCTAAAAACACGTTATTTGAACTCCTCAAAGCGTTAAAATCTTGTTTTGAATCGAAAAACAAACTTTCATAGTGTTTGTGAAATTTGGTGAAAAGTTATGTTCTAAAAGATACGATACAAATGATCTAAAAACACGTTATTTGACCTCCTCAAAGCGTTAATATCTTGTTTTGAATCGAAAAACAAACTTCCTTAGTGTTTGTGAAATTTGGTGAAAAGTTACGTACTAAAAGATACGATACAAATGATCTAAAAACACGTTATTTCAACTCCTCAAAGCGTTAAAATCTTGTTTTGAATAGAAAAACAAACTTTCTTAGTGTTTGTGAAATTTGGTGAAAAGTTATGTACTAAAAGATACGATACAAATGATCTAAAAACACGTTATTTGAACTCCTCAAAGCGTTAAAATCATGTTTTGAATCGACAAACAAACTTTCTTAGTGTTTGTGAAATTTGGTGAAAAGTCATGGACTGAAAGATACAATACAAATGATCTAAAAAACGTTATTTCAACTCCTCAAAGCGTTCAGATCTTGTTTTTAATCGAAAAACAAAATTTCTTAGTGTTTGTGAAACTTGGTGAAAAGTTATGTAGTAAAAGATACGATACAAATGATCTAAAAACACGTTATTTGAACTCCTCAAAGCGTTAAAATCTTGTTTTGAATAGAAAAACAAACTTTCTTAGTGTTTGTGAAATTTGGTGAAAAGTTATGTACTAAAAGATACGATACAAATGATCTAAAAACACGTTATTTGAACTCCTCAAAGCGTTAAAATCTTGTTTTGAATCGAAAAACAAACTTCCTTAGTGTTTCTGAAATTTGGTGAAAAGTTATGTACTAAAAGATACGACACAAATGATCTAAAAACACGTTATTTCAACTCCTCAAAGCGTTCAGATCTTGTTTTGAATCGAAAAACAAACTTTCTTAGTGTTTGTGAAATTTGGTGAAAAGTTATGTACTAAAAGATACGATACAAATGATCTAAAAACACGTTATTTCAACTCCTCAAAGCGTTAAAATCTTGTTTTTAATAGAAAAACAAACTTTCTTAGTGTTTGTGAAATTTGGTGAAAAGTTATGTAGTAAAAGATACGATACAAATGATCTAAAAACACGTTATTTGAACTCCTCAAAGCGTTAAAATCTAGTTTTGAATCGAAAAACAAACTTTCTTAGTGTTTGTGAAATTTGGTGAAAAGTTATGTAGTAAAAGATACGATACAAATGATCTAGAAACACGTTATATGAACTCCTCAAAGCGTTAAAATCTTGTTTTGAATCGAAAAACAAACTTCCTTAGTGTTTGTGAAATTTGGTGAAAAGTTATGTACTAAAAGATACGATACAAATGATCTAGAAACACGTTATTTGAACTCCTCAAAGCGTTAAAATCTTGTTTTGAATCGAAAAACAAACTTCCTTAGTGTTTGTGAAATTTGGTGAAAAGTTATGTAGTAAAAGATACGATACAAATGATCTAAAAACACGTTATTTGAACTCCTCAAAGCGTTAAAATCTTGTTTTGAATCGAAAAACAAACTTCCTTAGTGTTTGTGAAATTTGGTGAAAAGTTATGTACTAAAAGATACGATACAAATGATCTAGAAACACGTTATTTCAACTCCTCAAAGCATTCAAATCTTGTTTTGAATCGTAAAACAAACTTTCTTAGTGTTTGTGAAATTTGGTGAAAAGTTATGTAGTAAAAGATACGATACAAATGATCTAAAAACACGTTATTTGAACTCCTCAAAGCGTTAAAATCTTGTTTTGAATCGAAAAACAAACTTTCATAGTGTTTGTGAAATTTGGTGAAAAGTTATGTTCTAAAAGATACGATACAAATGATCTAAAAACACGTTATTTGACCTCCTCAAAGCGTTAATATCTTGTTTTGAATCGAAAAACAAACTTTCTTAGTGTTTGTGAAATTTGGTGAAAAGTTACGTACTAAAAGATACGATACAAATGATCTAAAACACGTTATTTCAACTCCTCAAAGCGTTAAAATCTTGTTTTGAATAGAAAAACAAACTTTCTTAGTGTTTGTGAAATTTGGTGAAAAGTTATGTAGTAAAAGATACGATACAAATGATCTAAAAACACGTTATTTGAACTCCTCAAAGCGTTAAAATCTTGTTTTGAATCGAAAAACAAACTTCCTTAGTGTTTGTGAAATTTGGTGAAAAGTTATGTACTAAAAGATAAGATACAAATGATCTAGAAACACGTTATTTCAACTCCTCAAAGCGTTCAAATCTTGTTTTGAATCGAAAAACAAACTTTCTTAGTGTTTGTGAAATTTGGTGAAAAGTTATGTACTAAAAGATACGACACAAATGATCTAAAAACACGTTATTTGAACTCCTCAAAGCGTTAAAATCATGTTTTGAATCGACAAACAAACTTTCTTAGTGTTTGTGAAATTTGGTGAAAAGTCATGGACTGAAAGATACAATACAAATGATCTAAAAACACGTTATTTCAACTCCTCAAAGCGTTCAGATCTTGTTTTTAATCGAAAAACAAAATTTCTTAGTGTTTGTGAAACTTGGTGAAAAGTTATGTAGTAAAAGATACGATACAAATGATCTAAAAACACGTTATTTGAACTCCTCAAAGCGTTAAAATCTTGTTTTGAATGGAAAAACAAACTTTCTTAGTGTTTGTGAAATTTGGTGAAAAGTTATGTACTAAAAGATACGATACAAATGATCTAAAAACACGTTATTTGAACTCCTCAAAGCGTTAAAATCTTGTTTTGAATCGAAAAACAAACTTCCTTAGTGTTTGTGAAATTTGGTGAAAAGTTATGTACTAAAAGATACGACACAAATGATCTAAAAACACGTTATTTCAACTCCTCAAAGCGTTCAGATCTTGTTTTGAATCGAAAAACAAACTTTCTTAGTGTTTGTGAAATTTGGTGAAAAGTTATGTACTAAAAGATACGATACAAATGATCTAAAAACACGTTATTTCAACTCCTCAAAGCGTTCAAATCTTGTTTTTAATAGAAAAACAAACTTTCTTAGTGTTTGTGAAATTTGGTGAAAAGTTATGTAGTAAAAGATACGATACAAATGATCTAAAAACGCGTTATTTGAACTCCTCAAAGCGTTAAAATCTAGTTTTGAATCGAAAAACAAACTTTCTTAGTGTTTGTGAAATTTGGTGAAAAGTTATGTAGTAAAAGATACGATACAAATGATCTAAAAACACGTTATATGAACTCCTCAAAGCGTTAAAATCTTGTTTTGAATAGAAAAACAAACTTCCTTAGTGTTTGTGAAATTTGGTGAAAAGTTATGTACTAAAAGATACGATACAAATGATCTAGAAACACGTTATTTGAACTCCTCAAAGCGTTCAAATCTTGTTTTGAATCGAAAAACAAACTTCCTTAGTGTTTGTGAAATTTGGTGAAAAGTTATGTAGTAAAAGATACGATACAAATGATCTAAAAACACGTTATTTGAACTCCTCAAAGCGTTAAAATCTTGTTTTGAATCGAAAAACAAACTTCGTTAGTGTTTGTGAAATTTGGTGAAAAGTTATGTACTAAAAGATACGATACAAATGATCTAAAAACACCTTATTTCAACTCCTCAAAGCGTTCAGATCTTGTTTTGAATCGAAAAACAAACTTTCTTAGTGTTTGTGAAATTTGGTGAAAAGTTATGTACTAAAAGATACGATACAAATGATCTAAAAACACGTTATTTGAACTCCTCAAAGCGTTAAAATCTTGTTTTGAATAGAAAAACAAACTTTCTTAGTGTTTGTGAAATTTGGTGAAAATTTATGTACTAAAAGATACGATACAAATGATCTAAAAACACGTTATTTGAACTCCTCAAAGCGTTAAAATCTTGTTTTGAATCGAAAAACAAACTTCCTTAGTGTTTGTGAAATTTGGTGAAAAGTTATGTACTAAAAGATACGATACAAATGATCTAAAAACACGTTATTTCAACTCCTCAAAGCGTTCAGATCTTGTTTTGAATCGAAAAACAAACTTTCTTAGTGTTTGTGAAATTTGGTGAAAAGTTATGTACTAAAAGATACGATACAAATGATCTAAAAACACGTTATTTTAACTCCTCAAAGCGTTCAAATCTTGTTTTGAATCGAAAAACAAACTTTCTTAGTGTTTGTGAAATTTGGTGAAAAGTTATGTACTAAAAGATACGATACAAATGATCTAAAAACACGTTATTTGACCTCCTCAAAGAGTTAATATGTTGTTTTGAATCGAAAAACAAAATTTCTTAGTGTTTGTGAAATTTGGTGAAAAGTTATGTACTAAAAGATACGATACAAATGATCTAAAAACACGTTATTTGAACTCCTCAAAGCGTTAAAATCTTGTTTAGAATAGAAAAACAAACTTTCTTAGTGTTTGTGAAATTTGGTAAAAAGTTATGTAGTAAAAGATACGATACAAATGATCTAAAAACACGTTATATGAACTCCTCAAAGCGTTAAAATCTTGTTTTGAATCGAAAAACAAACTTCCTTAGTATTTGTGAAATTTGGGGAAAAGTTATGTACTAAAAGATACGATACAAATGATTTAGAAACACGTTATTTCAACTCCTCAAAGCGTTCAAATCTTGTTTTGAATCGAAAAACAAACTTTCTTAGTCTATGTGAAATTTGGTGAAAAGTTATGTAGTAAAAAATACGATACAAATGATCTAAAAACACGTTATTTGAACTCCTCAAAGCGTTAAAATCTTGTTTAGAATAGAAAAACAAACTTTCTTAGTGTTTGTGAAATTTCGTGAAAAGTTATGTAGTAAAAGATACGATACAAATGATCTAAAAACACGTTACTTGAACTACTCAAAGCGTTAAAATCTTGTTTTGAATCGAAAAACAAACTTCCTTAGTGTTTGTGAAATTTGGTGAAAAATTATGTACTAAAAGATACGATACAAATGATTTAAAAACACGTTATTTCAACTCCTCAAAGCGTTAAAATCGTGTTTTGAATCGAAAAACAAACTTTCTTAGTGTTTGTGAAATTTGGTGAGAAGTTATGTACTAAAAGATACGATACAAATGATCTAAAAACACGTTATTTGACCTCCTCAAAGCGTTAATATCTTGTTTTGAATCGAAAAACAAATTTTCTTAGTGTTTGTGAAATTTGGTGAAAAGTTATGTAGTAAAAGATACGATACAAATGATCTAAAAACACGTTATTTGAACTCCTCAAAGCGTTAAAATCTTGTTTTGAATCGAAAAACAAACTTTCATAGTGTTTGTGAAATTTGGTGAAAAGTTATGTTCTAAAAGATACGATACAAATGATCTAAAAACACGTTATTTGACCTCCTCAAAGCGTTAATATCTTGTTTTGAATCGAAAAACAAACTTCCTTAGTGTTTGTGAAATTTGGTGAAAAGTTACGTACTAAAAGATACGATACAAATGATCTAAAAACACGTTATTTCAACTCCTCAAAGCGTTAAAATCTTGTTTTGAATAGAAAAACAAACTTTCTTAGTGTTTGTGAAATTTGGTGAAAAGTTATGTAGTAAAAGATACGATACAAATGATCTAAAAACACGTTATTTGAACTCCACAAAGCGTTAAAATCTTGTTTTGAATCGAAAAACAAACTTCCTTAGTGTTTGTGAAATTTGGTGAAAAGTTATGTACTAAAAGATACGATACAAATGATCTAGAAACACGTTATTTCAACTCCTCAAAGCGTTCAGATCTTGTTTTGAATCGAAAAACAAACTTTCTTAGTGTTTGTGAAATTTGGTGAAAAGTTATGTAGTAAAAGATACGATACAAATGATCTAAAAACACGTTATTTGAACTCCTCAAAGCGTTAAAATCTTGTTTTGAATCGACAAACAAACTTTCTTAGTGTTTGTGAAATTTGGTGAAAAGTCATGCACTGAAAGATACAATACAAATGATCTAAAAACACGTTATTTCAACTCCTCAAAGCGTTCAGATCTTGTTTTTAATCGAAAAACAAAATTTCTTAGTGTTTGTGAAACTTGGTGAAAAGTTATGTAGTAAAAGATACGATACAAATGATCTAAAAACACGTTATTTGAACTCCTCAAAGCGTTAAAATCTTGTTTTGAATCGGAAAACAAACTTTCTTAGTGTTTGTGAAATTTGGTGAAAAGTTATGTACTAAAAGGTACGATACAAATGATCTAAAAACACGTTATTTCAACTCCTCAAAGCGTTAAAATCTTGTTTTGAATCGAAAAACAAACTTCCTTAGTGTTTGTGAAATTTGGTGAAAAGTTACGTACTAAAAGATACGACACAAATGATCTAAAAACACGTTATTTCAACTCCTCAAAGCGTTCAGATCTTGTTTTGAATCGAAAAACAAACTTTCTTAGTGTTTGTGAAATTTGGTGAAAAGTTATGTACTAAAAGATACGATACAAATGATCTAAAAACACGTTATTTCAACTCCTCAAAGCGTTCAAATCTTGTTTTTAATAGAAAAACAAACTTTCTTAGTGTTTGTGAAATTTGGTGAAAAGTTATGTAGTAAAAGATACGATACAAATGATCTAAAAACACGTTATTTGAACTCCTCAAAGCGTTAAAATCTAGTTTTGAATCGAAAAACAAACTTTCTTAGTGTTTGTGAAATTTGGTGAAAATTATGTAGTAAAAGATACGATACAAATGATCTAAAAACACGTTATATGAACTCCTCAAAGCGTTAAAATCTTGTTTTGAATAGAAAAACAAACTTCCTGAGTGTTTGTGAAATTTGGTGAAAAGTTATGTACTAAAAGATACGATACAAATGATCTAGAGACACGTTGTTTGAACTCCTCAAAGCGTTCAAATCTTGTTTTGAATCGAAAAACAAACTTCCTTAGTGTTTGTGAAATTTGGTGAAAAGTTATGTAGTAAAAGATACGATACAAATGATCTAAAAACACGTTATTTGAACTCCTCAAAGCGTTAAAATCTTGTTTTGAATCGAAAAACAAACTTCCTTAGTGTTTGTGAAATTTGGTGAAAAGTTATGTACTAAAAGATACGATACAAATGATCTAAAAACACGTTATTTCAACTCCTCAAAGCGTTCAGATCTTGTTTTGAATCGAAAAACAAACTTTCTTAGTGTTTGTGAAATTTGGTGAAAAGTTATGTACTAAAAGATACGATACAAATGATGTAAAAACACGTTATTTGAACTCCTCAAAGCGTTAAAATCTTGTTTTGAATAGGAAAACAAACTTTCTTAGTGTTTGTGAAATTTGGTGAAAAGTTATGTACTAAAAGATACGATACAAATGATCTAAAAACACGTTATTTGAACTCCTCAAAGCGTTAAAATCTTGTTTTGAATCGAAAAACAAACTTCCTTAGTGTCTGTGAAATTTGGTGAAAAGTTATGTACTAAAAGATACGATACAAATGATCTAAAAACACGTTATTTCAACTCCTCAAAGCGTTCAGATCTTGTTTTGAATCGAAAAACAAACTTTCTTAGTGTTTGTGAAATTTGGTGAAAAGTTATGTACTAAAAGATACGATACAAATGATCTAAAAACACGTTATTTGACCTCCTCAAAGCGTTAATATGTTGTTTTGAATCGAAAAACAAACTTTCTTAGTGTTTGTGAAATTTGGTGAAAAGTTATGTACTAAAAGATACGATACAAATGATCTAAAAACACGTTAATTCAACTCCTCAAAGCGTTCAGATCTTGTTTTGAATAGAAAAACAAACTTTCTTAGTGTTTGTGAAATTTGGTGAAAAGTTATGTAGTAAAAGATACGATACAAATGATCAAAAAACACGTTATTTGAACTCCTCAAAGCGTTAAAATCTAGTTTTGAATCGAAAAACAAACTTTCTTAGTGTTTGTGAAATTTTGTGAAAAGTTATGTAGTAAAAGATACGATACAAATCATCTAAAAACACGTTATATGAACTCCTCAAAGCGTTAAAATCTTGTTTTGAATAGAAAAAAAACTTCCTTAGTGTTTGTGAAATTTGGTGAAAAGTTATGTACTAAAAGATACGATACAAATGATCTAGAAACACGTTATTTGAACTCCTCAAAGCGTTCAAATCTTGTTTTGAATCGAAAAACAAACTTCCTTAGTGTTTGTGAAATTTGGTGAAAAGTTATGTAGTAAAAGATACGATACAAATGATCTAAAAACACGTTATTTGAACTCCTCAAAGCGTTCAAATCTTGTTTTGAATCGAAAAACAAACTTCCTTAGTGTTTGTGAAATTTGGTGAAAAGTTATGTACTAAAAGATACGATACAAATGATCTAAAAACACGTTATTTCAACTCCTCAAAGCGTTCAGATCTTGTTTTGAATCGAAAAACAAACTTTCTTAGTGTTTGTGAAATTTGGTGAAAAGTTATGTACTAAAAGATACGATACAAATGATCTAAAAACACGTTATTTGAACTCCTCAAAGCGTTAAAATCTTGTTTTGAATAGAAAAACAAACTTTCTTAGTGTTTGTGAAATTTGGTGAAAATTTATGTACTAAAAGATACGATACAAATGATCTAAAAAGACGTTATTTGAACTCCTCAAAGCATTAAAATCTTGTTTTGAATCGAAAAACAAACTTCCTTAGTGTTTGTGAAATTTGGTGAAAAGTTATGTACTAAAAGATACGATACAAATGATCTAAAAACACGTTATTTTAACTCCTGAAAGCGTTAAAATCTTGTTTTGAATCGAAAAACAAACTTTCTTAGTGTTTGTGAAATTTGGTGAAAAGTTATGTACTAAAAGATACGATACAAATGATCTAAAAACACGTTATTTTAACTCCTCAAAGCGTTCAAATCTTGTTTTGAATCGAAAAACAAACTTTCTTAGTGTTTGTGAAATTTGGTGAAAAGTTATGTACTAAAAGATACGATACAAATGATCTAAAAACACGTTATTTGACCTCCTCAAAGCGTTAATATGTTGTTTTGAATAGAAAAACAAACTTTCGTAGTGTTTGTGAAATTTGGTGAAACGTTATGTACTAAAAGATACGATACAAATGATCTAAAAACACGTTATTTGAACTCCTCAAAGCGTTAAAATCTTGTTTAGAATAGAAAAACAAACTTTCTTAGTGTTTGTGAAATTTGGTGAAAAGTTATGTAGTAAAAGATACGATACAAATGATCTAAAAACACGTTATATGAACTCCTCAAAGCGTTAAAATCTTGTTTTGAATCGAAAAACAAACTTTCTTAGTGTTTGTGAAATTTGGTGAAAAGTTATGTAGTAAAAGATACGATACAAATGATCTAAAACACGTTATATGAACTCCTCAAAGCGTTAAAATCTTGTTTTGAATAGAAAAACAAACTTCCTTAGTGTTTGTGAAATTTGGTGAAAAGTTATGTACTAAAAGATACGATACAAATGATCTAGAAACACGTTATTTGAACTCCTCAAAGCGTTCAAATCTTGTTTTGAATCGAAAAACAAACTTCCTTAGTGTTTGTGAAATTTGGTGAAAAGTTATGTAGTAAAAGATACGATACAAATGATCTAAAAACACGTTATTTGAACTCCTCAAAGCGTTAAATTCTTGTTTTGAATCGAAAAACAAACTTCCTTAGGGTTTGTGAAATTTGGTGAAAAGTTATGTACTAAAAGATACGATACAAATGATCTAAAAACACGTTATTTCAACTCCTCAAAGCGTTCAGATCTTGTTTTGAATCGAAAAACAAACTTTCTTAGTGTTTGTGAAATTTGGTGAAAAGTTATGTAGTAAAAGATACGATACAAATGATCTAAAAACACGTTATTTGAACTCCTCAAAGCGTTAAAATCTTGTTTTGAATAGAAAAACAAACTTTCTTAGTGTTTGTGAAATTTGGTGAAAAGTTATGTACTAAAAGATACGATACAAATGATCTAAAAACACGTTATTTGAACTCCTCAAAGCGTTAAAATCTTGTTTTGAATCGAAAAACAAACTTCCTTAGTGTTTGTGAAATTTGGTGAAAAGTTATGTACTAAAAGATACGATACAAACGATCTAAAAACACGTTATTTCAACTCCTCAAAGCGTTCAGATCTTGTTTTGAATCGAAAAACAAACTTTCTTAGTGTTTGTGAAATTTGGTGAAAAGTTATTTACTAAAAGATACGATACAAATGATCTAAAAACACGTTATTTGACCTCCTCAAAGCGTTAATATGTTGTTTTGAATCGAAAAACAAACTTCCTTAGTGTTTGTGAAATTTGGTGAAAAGTTACGTACTAAAAGATACGATACAAATGATCTAAAAACACGTTATATGAACTCCTCAAAGCGTTAAAATCTTGTTTTGAATCGAAAAACAAACTTCCTTAGTGTTTGTGAAATTTGGTGAAAAGTTATGTAGTAAAAGATACGATACAAATGATCTAGAAACCCGTTATTTGAACTCCTCAAAGCGTTAAAATCTTGTTTTGAATCGAAAAACAAACTTTCTTAGTGTTTGTGAAATTTGGTGAAAAGTTATGTAGTAAAATATACGATACAAATGATCTAGAAACACGTTATTTCAACTCCTCAAAGCGTTAAAATCTTGTTTTGAATAGAAAAACAAACTTTCTTAGTGTTTGTGAAATTTGGTGAAAAGTTATGTAGTAAAAGATACGATACAAATGATCTAAAAACACGTTATTTGAACTCCTCAAAGCGTTAAAATCTTGTTTTGAATCGACAAACAAACTTTCTTAGTGTTTGTGAAATTTGGTGAAAAGTCATGCACTGAAAGATACAATACAAATGATCTAAAAACACGTTATTTCAACTCCTCAAAGCGTTCAAATCTTGTTTTCAATAGAAAAACAAACTTTCTTAGTGTTTGTGAAATTTGGTGAAAAGTTATGTAGTAAAAGATACGATACAAATGATCTAAAAACACGTTATTTGAACTCCTCAAAGCGTTAAAATCTTGTTTTGAATCGAAAAACAAACTTTCTTAGTGTTTGTGAAATTTGGTGAAAAGTTATGTAGTAAAAGATACGATACAAATGATCTAAAACACGTTATATGAACTCCTCAAAGCGTTAAAATCTTGTTTTGAATAGAAAAACAAACTTCCTTAGTGTTTGTGAAATTTGGTGAAAAGTTATGTACTAAAAGATACGATACAAATGATCTAGAAACACGTTATTTGAACTCCTCAAAGCGTTCAAATCTTGTTTTGAATCGAAAAACAAACTTCCTTAGTGTTTGTGAAATTTGGTGAAAAGTTATGTAGTAAAAGATACGATACAAATGATCTAAAAACACGTTATTTGAACTCCTCAAAGCGTTAAATTCTTGTTTTGAATCGAAAAACAAACTTCCTTAGGGTTTGTGAAATTTGGTGAAAAGTTATGTACTAAAAGATACGATACAAATGATCTAAAAACACGTTATTTCAACTCCTCAAAGCGTTCAGATCTTGTTTTGAATCGAAAAACAAACTTTCTTAGTGTTTGTGAAATTTGGTGAAAAGTTATGTAGTAAAAGATACGATACAAATGATCTAAAAACACGTTATTTGAACTCCTCAAAGCGTTAAAATCTTGTTTTGAATAGAAAAACAAACTTGCTTAGTGTTTGTGAAATTTGGTGAAAAGTTATGTACTAAAAGATACGATACAAATGATCTAAAAACACGTTATTTGAACTCCTCAAAGCGTTAAAATCTTGTTTTGAATCGAAAAACAAACTTCCTTAGTGTTTGTGAAATTTGGTGAAAAGTTATGTACTAAAAGATACGATACAAACGATCTAAAAACACGTTATTTCAACTCCTCAAAGCGTTCAGATCTTGTTTTGAATCGAAAAACAAACTTTCTTAGTGTTTGTGAAATTTGGTGAAAAGTTATGTACTAAAAGATACGATACAAATAATCTAAAAACACGTTATTTTAACTCCTCAAAGCGTTAAAATCTTGTTTTGAATAGAAAAACAAACTTTCGTAGTGTTTGTGAAATTTGGTGAAAAGTTATGTACTAAAAGATACGATACAAATGATCTAAAAACACGTTATTTGACCTCCTCAAAGCGTTAATATGTTGTTTTGAATCGAAAAACAAACTTTCTTAGTGTTTGTGAAATTTGGTGAAAAGTTATGTACTAAAAGATACGATACAAATGATCTAAAAACACGTTATTTGAACTCCTCAAAGCGTTAAAATCTTGTTTAGAATAGAAAAACAAACTTTCTTAGTGTTTGTGAAATTTGGTGAAAAGTTATGTAGTAAAAGATACGATACAAATGATCTAAAAACACGTTATATGAACTCCTCAAAGCGTTAAAATCTTGTTTTGAATCGAAAAAAAAACTTTCTTAGTGTTTGTGAAATTTGGTGAAAAGTTATGTACTAAAAGATACGATACAAATGATCTAAAAACACGTTATTTGAACTCCTCAAAGCGTTAAAATCTTGTTTTGAATCGAAAAACAAACTTCCTTAGTGTTTGTGAAATTTGGTGAAAAGTTATGTACTAAAAGATACGATACAAATGATCTAAAAACACGTTATTTGAACTCCTCAAAGCGTTCAAATCTTGTTTTGAATAGAAAAACAAACTTCCTTAGTGTTTGTGAAATTTGGTGAAAAGTTATGTACTAAAAGATACAATACAAATGATCTAAAAACACGTTAATTCAACTCCTCAAAGCGTTCAGATCTTGTTTTGAATCGAAAAACAAACTTTCTTAGTGTTTGTGAAATTTGGTGAAAAGTTATGTACTAAAAGATACGATACAAATGATCTAAAAACACGTTATTTGACCTCCTCAAAGCGTTAATATGTTGTTTTGAATCGAAAAACAAACTTTCTTAGTGTTTGTGAAATTTGGTGAAAAGTTATGTACTAAAAGATACGATAAAAATGATCTAAAAACACGTTAATTCAACTCCTCAAAGCGTTCAGATCTTGTTTTGAATAGAAAAACAAACTTTCTTAGTGTTTGTGAAATTTGGTGAAAAGTTATGTAGTAAAAGATACGATACAAATGATCAAAAAACACGTTATTTGAACTCCTCAAAGCGTTAAAATCTAGTTTTGAATCGGAAAACAAACTTTCTTAGTGTTTGTGAAATTTGGTGAAAAGTTATGTACTAAAAGGTACGATACAAATGATCTAAAAACACGTTATTTCAACTCCTCAAAGCGTTAAAATCTTGTTTTGAATCGAAAAACCAACTTCCTTAGTGTTTGTGAAATTTGGTGAAAAGTTATGTACTAAAAGATACAATACAAATGATCTAAAAACACGTTAATTCAACTCCTCAAAGCGTTCAGATCTTGTTTTGAATCGAAAAACAAACTTTCTTAGTGTTTGTGAAATTTGGTGAAAAGTTATGTACTAAAAGATACGATACAAATGATCTAAAAACACGTTATTTGACCTCCTCAAAGCGTTAATATGTTGTTTTGAATCGAAAAACAAACTTTCTTAGTGTTTGTGAAATTTGGTGAAAAGTTATGTACTAAAAGATACGATACAAATGATCTAAAAACACGTTAATTCAACTCCTCAAAGCGTTCAGATCTTGTTTTGAATAGAAAAACAAACTTTCTTAGTGTTTGTGAAATTTGGTGAAAAGTTATGTAGTAAAAGATACGATACAAATGATCAAAAAACACGTTATTTGAACTCCTCAAAGCGTTAAAATCTAGTTTTGAATCGAAAAACAAACTTTCTTAGTGTTTGTGAAATTTGGTGAAAAGTTATGTAGTAAAAGATACGATACAAATCATCTAAAAACACGTTATATGAACTCCTCAAAGCGTTAAAATCTTGTTTTGAATAGAAAAACAAACTTCCTTAGTGTTTGTGAAATTTGGTGAAAAGTTATGTACTAAAAGATACGATACAAATGATCTAAAAACACGTTATTTGAACTCCTCAAAGCGTTAAAATCTTGTTTTGAATCGGAAAACAAACTTTCTTAGTGTTTGTGAAATTTGGTGAAAAGTTATGTACTAAAAGGTACGATACAAATGATCTAAAAACACGTTATTTCAACTCCTCAAAGCGTTAAAATCTTGTTTTGAATCGAAAAACAAACTTCCTTAGTGTTTGTGAAATTTGGTGAAAAGTTACGTACTAAAAGATACGACACAAATGATCTAAAAACACGTTATTTCAACTCCTCAAAGCGTTCAGATCTTGTTTTGAATCGAAAAACAAACTTTCTTAGTGTTTGTGAAATTTGGTGAAAAGTTATGTACTAAAAGATACGATACAAATGATCTAAAAACACGTTATTTCAACTCCTCAAAGCGTTCAAATCTTGTTTTTAATAGAAAAACAAACTTTCTTAGTGTTTGTGAAATTTGGTGAAAAGTTATGTAGTAAAAGATACGATACAAATGATCTAAAAACACGTTATTTGAACTCCTCAAAGCGTTAAAATCTAGTTTTGAATCGAAAAACAAACTTTCTTAGTGTTTGTGAAATTTGGTGAAAAGTTATGTAGTAAAAGATACGATACAAATGATCTAAAAACACGTTATATGAACTCCTCAAAGCGTTAAAATCTTGTTTTGAATAGAAAAAAAACTTCCTTAGTGTTTGTGAAATTTGGTGAAAAGTTATGTACTAAAAGATACGATACAAATGATCTAGAAACACGTTATTTGAACTCCTCAAAGCGTTCAAATCTTGTTTTGAATCGAAAAACAAACTTCCTTAGTGTTTGTGAAATTTGGTGAAAAGTTATGTAGTAAAAGATACGATACAAATGATCTAAAAACACGTTATTTGAACTCCTCAAAGCGTTCAAATCTTGTTTTGAATCGAAAAACAAACTTCCTTAGTGTTTGTGAAATTTGGTGAAAAGTTATGTACTAAAAGATACGATACAAATGATCTAAAAACACGTTATTTCAACTCCTCAAAGCGTTCAGATCTTGTTTTGAATCGAAAAACAAACTTTCTTAGTGTTTGTGAAATTTGGTGAAAAGTTATGTACTAAAAGATACGATACAAATGATCTAAAAACACGTTATTTGAACTCCTCAAAGCGTTAAAATCTTGTTTTGAATAGAAAAACAAACTTTCTTAGTGTTTGTGAAATTTGGTGAAAATTTATGTACTAAAAGATACGATACAAATGATCTAAAAAGACGTTATTTGAACTCCTCAAAGCATTAAAATCTTGTTTTGAATCGAAAAACAAACTTCCTTAGTGTTTGTGAAATTTGGTGAAAAGTTATGTACTAAAAGATACGATACAAATGATCTAAAAACACGTTATTTTAACTCCTGAAAGCGTTAAAATCTTGTTTTGAATCGAAAAACAAACTTTCTTAGTGTTTGTGAAATTTGGTGAAAAGTTATGTACTAAAAGATACGATACAAATGATCTAAAAACACGTTATTTTAACTCCTCAAAGCGTTCAAATCTTGTTTTGAATCGAAAAACAAACTTTCTTAGTGTTTGTGAAATTTGGTGAAAAGTTATGTACTAAAAGATACGATACAAATGATCTAAAAACACGTTATTTGACCTCCTCAAAGCGTTAATATGTTGTTTTGAATAGAAAAACAAACTTTCGTAGTGTTTGTGAAATTTGGTGAAACGTTATGTACTAAAAGATACGATACAAATGATCTAAAAACACGTTATTTGAACTCCTCAAAGCGTTAAAATCTTGTTTAGAATAGAAAAACAAACTTTCTTAGTGTTTGTGAAATTTGGTGAAAAGTTATGTAGTAAAAGATACGATACAAATGATCTAAAAACACGTTATATGAACTCCTCAAAGCGTTAAAATCTTGTTTTGAATCGAAAAACAAACTTTCTTAGTGTTTGTGAAATTTGGTGAAAAGTTATGTAGTAAAAGATACGATACAAATGATCTAAAACACGTTATATGAACTCCTCAAAGCGTTAAAATCTTGTTTTGAATAGAAAAACAAACTTCCTTAGTGTTTGTGAAATTTGGTGAAAAGTTATGTACTAAAAGATACGATACAAATGATCTAGAAACACGTTATTTGAACTCCTCAAAGCGTTCAAATCTTGTTTTGAATCGAAAAACAAACTTCCTTAGTGTTTGTGAAATTTGGTGAAAAGTTATGTAGTAAAAGATACGATACAAATGATCTAAAAACACGTTATTTGAACTCCTCAAAGCGTTAAATTCTTGTTTTGAATCGAAAAACAAACTTCCTTAGGGTTTGTGAAATTTGGTGAAAAGTTATGTACTAAAAGATACGATACAAATGATCTAAAAACACGTTATTTCAACTCCTCAAAGCGTTCAGATCTTGTTTTGAATCGAAAAACAAACTTTCTTAGTGTTTGTGAAATTTGGTGAAAAGTTATGTAGTAAAAGATACGATACAAATGATCTAAAAACACGTTATTTGAACTCCTCAAAGCGTTAAAATCTTGTTTTGAATAGAAAAACAAACTTTCTTAGTGTTTGTGAAATTTGGTGAAAAGTTATGTACTAAAAGATACGATACAAATGATCTAAAAACACGTTATTTGAACTCCTCAAAGCGTTAAAATCTTGTTTTGAATCGAAAAACAAACTTCCTTAGTGTTTGTGAAATTTGGTGAAAAGTTATGTACTAAAAGATACGATACAAACGATCTAAAAACACGTTATTTCAACTCCTCAAAGCGTTCAGATCTTGTTTTGAATCGAAAAACAAACTTTCTTAGTGTTTGTGAAATTTGGTGAAAAGTTATGTACTAAAAGATACGATACAAATGATCTAAAAACACGTTATTTGACCTCCTCAAAGCGTTAATATGTTGTTTTGAATCGAAAAACAAACTTCCTTAGTGTTTGTGAAATTTGGTGAAAAGTTACGTACTAAAAGATACGATACAAATGATCTAAAAACACGTTATATGAACTCCTCAAAGCGTTAAAATCTTGTTTTGAATCGAAAAACAAACTTCCTTAGTGTTTGTGAAATTTGGTGAAAAGTTATGTAGTAAAAGATACGATACAAATGATCTAGAAACACGTTATTTGAACTCCTCAAAGCGTTAAAATCTTGTTTTGAATCGAAAAACAAACTTTCTTAGTGTTTGTGAAATTTGGTGAAAAGTTATGTAGTAAAATATACGATACAAATGATCTAGAAACACGTTATTTCAACTCCTCAAAGCGTTAAAATCTTGTTTTGAATAGAAAAACAAACTTTCTTAGTGTTTGTGAAATTTGGTGAAAAGTTATGTAGTAAAAGATACGATACAAATGATCTAAAAACACGTTATTTGAACTCCTCAAAGCGTTAAAATCTTGTTTTGAATCGACAAACAAACTTTCTTAGTGTTTGTGAAATTTGGTGAAAAGTCATGCACTGAAAGATACAATACAAATGATCTAAAAACACGTTATTTCAACTCCTCAAAGCGTTCAAATCTTGTTTTCAATAGAAAAACAAACTTTCTTAGTGTTTGTGAAATTTGGTGAAAAGTTATGTAGTAAAAGATACGATACAAATGATCTAAAAACACGTTATTTGAACTCCTCAAAGCGTTAAAATCTTGTTTTGAATCGAAAAACAAACTTTCTTAGTGTTTGTGAAATTTGGTGAAAAGTTATGTAGTAAAAGATACGATACAAATGATCTAAAACACGTTATATGAACTCCTCAAAGCGTTAAAATCTTGTTTTGAATAGAAAAACAAACTTCCTTAGTGTTTGTGAAATTTGGTGAAAAGTTATGTACTAAAAGATACGATACAAATGATCTAGAAACACGTTATTTGAACTCCTCAAAGCGTTCAAATCTTGTTTTGAATCGAAAAACAAACTTCCTTAGTGTTTGTGAAATTTGGTGAAAAGTTATGTAGTAAAAGATACGATACAAATGATCTAAAAACACGTTATTTGAACTCCTCAAAGCGTTAAATTCTTGTTTTGAATCGAAAAACAAACTTCCTTAGGGTTTGTGAAATTTGGTGAAAAGTTATGTACTAAAAGATACGATACAAATGATCTAAAAACACGTTATTTCAACTCCTCAAAGCGTTCAGATCTTGTTTTGAATCGAAAAACAAACTTTCTTAGTGTTTGTGAAATTTGGTGAAAAGTTATGTAGTAAAAGATACGATACAAATGATCTAAAAACACGTTATTTGAACTCCTCAAAGCGTTAAAATCTTGTTTTGAATAGAAAAACAAACTTTCTTAGTGTTTGTGAAATTTGGTGAAAAGTTATGTACTAAAAGATACGATACAAATGATCTAAAAACACGTTATTTGAACTCCTCAAAGCGTTAAAATCTTGTTTTGAATCGAAAAACAAACTTCCTTAGTGTTTGTGAAATTTGGTGAAAAGTTATGTACTAAAAGATACGATACAAACGATCTAAAAACACGTTATTTCAACTCCTCAAAGCGTTCAGATCTTGTTTTGAATCGAAAAACAAACTTTCTTAGTGTTTGTGAAATTTGGTGAAAAGTTATGTACTAAAAGATACGATACAAATGATCTAAAAACACGTTATTTGACCTCCTCAAAGCGTTAATATGTTGTTTTGAATCGAAAAACAAACTTCCTTAGTGTTTGTGAAATTTGGTGAAAAGTTACGTACTAAAAGATACGATACAAATGATCTAAAAACACGTTATATGAACTCCTCAAAGCGTTAAAATCTTGTTTTGAATCGAAAAACAAACTTCCTTAGTGTTTGTGAAATTTGGTGAAAAGTTATGTAGTAAAAGATACGATACAAATGATCTAGAAACACGTTATTTGAACTCCTCAAAGCGTTAAAATCTTGTTTTGAATCGAAAAACAAACTTTCTTAGTGTTTGTGAAATTTGGTGAAAAGTTATGTAGTAAAATATACGATACAAATGATCTAGAAACACGTTATTTCAACTCCTCAAAGCGTTAAAATCTTGTTTTGAATAGAAAAACAAACTTTCTTAGTGTTTGTGAAATTTGGTGAAAAGTTATGTAGTAAAAGATACGATACAAATGATCTAAAAACACGTTATTTGAACTCCTCAAAGCGTTAAAATCTTGTTTTGAATCGACAAACAAACTTTCTTAGTGTTTGTGAAATTTGGTGAAAAGTCATGCACTGAAAGATACAATACAAATGATCTAAAAACACGTTATTTCAACTCCTCAAAGCGTTCAAATCTTGTTTTCAATAGAAAAACAAACTTTCTTAGTGTTTGTGAAATTTGGTGAAAAGTTATGTAGTAAAAGATACGATACAAATGATCTAAAAACACGTTATTTGAACTCCTCAAAGCGTTAAAATCTTGTTTTGAATCGAAAAACAAACTTTCTTAGTGTTTGTGAAATTTGGTGAAAAGTTATGTAGTAAAAGATACGATACAAATGATCTAAAACACGTTATATGAACTCCTCAAAGCGTTAAAATCTTGTTTTGAATAGAAAAACAAACTTCCTTAGTGTTTGTGAAATTTGGTGAAAAGTTATGTACTAAAAGATACGATACAAATGATCTAGAAACACGTTATTTGAACTCCTCAAAGCGTTCAAATCTTGTTTTGAATCGAAAAACAAACTTCCTTAGTGTTTGTGAAATTTGGTGAAAAGTTATGTAGTAAAAGATACGATACAAATGATCTAAAAACACGTTATTTGAACTCCTCAAAGCGTTAAATTCTTGTTTTGAATCGAAAAACAAACTTCCTTAGGGTTTGTGAAATTTGGTGAAAAGTTATGTACTAAAAGATACGATACAAATGATCTAAAAACACGTTATTTCAACTCCTCAAAGCGTTCAGATCTTGTTTTGAATCGAAAAACAAACTTTCTTAGTGTTTGTGAAATTTGGTGAAAAGTTATGTAGTAAAAGATACGATACAAATGATCTAAAAACACGTTATTTGAACTCCTCAAAGCGTTAAAATCTTGTTTTGAATAGAAAAACAAACTTGCTTAGTGTTTGTGAAATTTGGTGAAAAGTTATGTACTAAAAGATACGATACAAATGATCTAAAAACACGTTATTTGAACTCCTCAAAGCGTTAAAATCTTGTTTTGAATCGAAAAACAAACTTCCTTAGTGTTTGTGAAATTTGGTGAAAAGTTATGTACTAAAAGATACGATACAAACGATCTAAAAACAAGTTATTTCAACTCCTCAAAGCGTTCAGATCTTGTTTTGAATCGAAAAACAAACTTTCTTAGTGTTTGTGAAATTTGGTGAAAAGTTATGTACTAAAAGATACGATACAAATAATCTAAAAACACGTTATTTTAACTCCTCAAAGCGTTAAAATCTTGTTTTGAATAGAAAAACAAACTTTCGTAGTGTTTGTGAAATTTGGTGAAAAGTTATGTACTAAAAGATACGATACAAATGATCTAAAAACACGTTATTTGACCTCCTCAAAGCGTTAATATGTTGTTTTGAATCGAAAAACAAACTTTCTTAGTGTTTGTGAAATTTGGTGAAAAGTTATGTACTAAAAGATACGATACAAATGATCTAAAAACACGTTATTTGAACTCCTCAAAGCGTTAAAATCTTGTTTAGAATAGAAAAACAAACTTTCTTAGTGTTTGTGAAATTTGGTGAAAAGTTATGTAGTAAAAGATACGATACAAATGATCTAAAAACACGTTATATGAACTCCTCAAAGCGTTAAAATCTTGTTTTGAATCGAAAAAAAAACTTTCTTAGTGTTTGTGAAATTTGGTGAAAAGTTATGTACTAAAAGATACGATACAAATGATCTAAAAACACGTTATTTGAACTCCTCAAAGCGTTAAAATCTTGTTTTGAATCGAAAAACAAACTTCCTTAGTGTTTGTGAAATTTGGTGAAAAGTTATGTACTAAAAGATACGATACAAATGATCTAAAAACACGTTATTTGAACTCTTCAAAGCGTTAAAATCTTGTTTTGAATAGAAAAACAAACTTCCTTAGTGTTTGTGAAATTTGGTGAAAAGTTATGTACTAAAAGATACAATACAAATGATCTAAAAACACGTTAATTCAACTCCTCAAAGCGTTCAGATCTTGTTTTGAATCGAAAAACAAACTTTCTTAGTGTTTGTGAAATTTGGTGAAAAGTTATGTACTAAAAGATACGATACAAATGATCTAAAAACACGTTATTTGACCTCCTCAAAGCGTTAATATGTTGTTTTGAATCGAAAAACAAACTTTCTTAGTGTTTGTGAAATTTGGTGAAAAGTTATGTACTAAAAGATACGATACAAATGATCTAAAAACACGTTAATTCAACTCCTCAAAGCGTTCAGATCTTGTTTTGAATAGAAAAACAAACTTTCTTAGTGTTTGTGAAATTTGGTGAAAAGTTATGTAGTAAAAGATACGATACAAATGATCAAAAAACACGTTATTTGAACTCCTCAAAGCGTTAAAATCTAGTTTTGAATCGGAAAACAAACTTTCTTAGTGTTTGTGAAATTTGGTGAAAAGTTATGTACTAAAAGGTACGATACAAATGATCTAAAAACACGTTATTTCAACTCCTCAAAGCGTTAAAATCTTGTTTTGAATCGAAAAACCAACTTCCTTAGTGTTTGTGAAATTTGGTGAAAAGTTATGTACTAAAAGATACAATACAAATGATCTAAAAACACGTTAATTCAACTCCTCAAAGCGTTCAGATCTTGTTTTGAATCGAAAAACAAACTTTCTTAGTGTTTGTGAAATTTGGTGAAAAGTTATGTACTAAAAGATACGATACAAATGATCTAAAAACACGTTATTTGACCTCCTCAAAGCGTTAATATGTTGTTTTGAATCGAAAAACAAACTTTCTTAGTGTTTGTGAAATTTGGTGAAAAGTTATGTACTAAAAGATACGATACAAATGATCTAAAAACACGTTAATTCAACTCCTCAAAGCGTTCAGATCTTGTTTTGAATAGAAAAACAAACTTTCTTAGTGTTTGTGAAATTTGGTGAAAAGTTATGTAGTAAAAGATACGATACAAATGATCAAAAAACACGTTATTTGAACTCCTCAAAGCGTTAAAATCTAGTTTTGAATCGAAAAACAAACTTTCTTAGTGTTTGTGAAATTTGGTGAAAAGTTATGTAGTAAAAGATACGATACAAATCATCTAAAAACACGTTATATGAACTCCTCAAAGCGTTAAAATCTTGTTTTGAATAGAAAAACAAACTTCCTTAGTGTTTGTGAAATTTGGTGAAAAGTTATGTACTAAAAGATACGATACAAATGATCTAAAAACACGTTATTTGAACTCCTCAAAGCGTTAAAATCTTGTTTTGAATCGGAAAACAAACTTTCTTAGTGTTTGTGAAATTTGGTGAAAAGTTATGTACTAAAAGGTACGATACAAATGATCTAAAAACACGTTATTTCAACTCCTCAAAGCGTTAAAATCTTGTTTTGAATCGAAAAACAAACTTCCTTAGTGTTTGTGAAATTTGGTGAAAAGTTACGTACTAAAAGATACGACACAAATGATCTAAAAACACGTTATTTCAACTCCTCAAAGCGTTCAGATCTTGTTTTGAATCGAAAAACAAACTTTCTTAGTGTTTGTGAAATTTGGTGAAAAGTTATGTACTAAAAGATACGATACAAATGATCTAAAAACACGTTATTTCAACTCCTCAAAGCGTTCAAATCTTGTTTTTAATAGAAAAACAAACTTTCTTAGTGTTTGTGAAATTTGGTGAAAAGTTATGTAGTAAAAGATACGATACAAATGATCTAAAAACACGTTATTTGAACTCCTCAAAGCGTTCAAATCTAGTTTTGAATCGAAAAACAAACTTTCTTAGTGTTTGTGAAATTTGGTGAAAAGTTATGTAGTAAAAGATACGATACAAATGATCTAAAAACACGTTATATGAACTCCTCAAAGCGTTAAAATCTTGTTTTGAATAGAAAAACAAACTTCCTTAGTGTTTGTGAAATTTGGTGAAAAGTTATGTACTAAAAGATACGATACAAATGATCTAGAGACACGTTGTTTGAACTCCTCAAAGCGTTCAAATCTTGTTTTGAATCGAAAAACAAACTTCCTTAGTGTTTGTGAAATTTGGTGAAAAGTTATGTAGTAAAAGATACGATACAAATGATCTAAAAACACGTTATTTGAACTCCTCAAAGCGTTAAAATCTTGTTTTGAATCGAAAAACAAACTTCCTTAGTGTTTGTGAAATTTGGTGAAAAGTTATGTACTAAAAGATACGATACAAATGATCTAAAAACACGTTATTTCAACTCCTCAAAGCGTTCAGATCTTGTTTTGAATCGAAAAACAAACTTTCTTAGTGTTTGTGAAATTTGGTGAAAAGTTATGTACTAAAAGATACGATACAAATGATGTAAAAACACGTTATTTGAACTCCTCAAAGCGTTAAAATCTTGTTTTGAATAGGAAAACAAACTTTCTTAGTGTTTGTGAAATTTGGTGAAAAGTTATGTACTAAAAGATACGATACAAATGATCTAATAACACGTTATTTGAACTCCTCAAAGCGTTAAAATCTTGTTTTGAATCGAAAAACAAACTTCCTTAGTGTCTGTGAAATTTGGTGAAAAGTTATGTACTAAAAGATACGATACAAATGATCTAAAAACACGTTATTTCAACTCCTCAAAGCGTTCAGATCTTGTTTTGAATCGAAAAACAAACTTTCTTAGTGTTTGTGAAATTTGGTGAAAAGTTATGTACTAAAAGATACGATACAAATGATCTAAAAACACGTTATTTGACCTCCTCAAAGCGTTCAAATCTTGTTTTGAATCGAAAAACAAACTTTCTTAGTGTTTGTGAAATTTGGTGAAAAGTTATGTACTAAAAGATACGATACAAATGATCTAAAAACACGTTAATTCAACTCCTCAAAGCGTTCAGATCTTGTTTTGAATAGAAAAACAAACTTTCTTAGTGTTTGTGAAATTTGGTGAAAAGTTATGTAGTAAAAGATACGATACAAATGATCAAAAAACACGTTATTTGAACTCCTCAAAGCGTTAAAATCTAGTTTTGAATCGAAAAACAAACTTTCTTAGTGTTTGTGAAATTTGGTGAAAAGTTATGTAGTAAAAGATACGATACAAATCATCTAAAAACACGTTATATGAACTCCTCAAAGCGTTAAAATCTTGTTTTGAATAGAAAAAAAACTTCCTTAGTGTTTGTGAAATTTGGTGAAAAGTTATGTACTAAAAGATACGATACAAATGATCTAGAAACACGTTATTTGAACTCCTCAAAGCGTTCAAATCTTGTTTTGAATCGAAAAACAAACTTCCTTAGTGTTTGTGAAATTTGGTGAAAAGTTATGTAGTAAAAGATACGATACAAATGATCTAAAAACACGTTATTTGAACTCCTCAAAGCGTTCAAATCTTGTTTTGAATCGAAAAACAAACTTCCTTAGTGTTTGTGAAATTTGGTGAAAAGTTATGTACTAAAAGATACGATACAAATGATCTAAAAACACGTTATTTCAACTCCTCAAAGCGTTCAGATCTTGTTTTGAATCGAAAAACAAACTTTCTTAGTGTTTGTGAAATTTGGTGAAAAGTTATGTACTAAAAGATACGATACAAATGATCTAAAAACACGTTATTTGAACTCCTCAAAGCGTTAAAATCTTGTTTTGAATAGAAAAACAAACTTTCTTAGTGTTTGTGAAATTTGGTGAAAATTTATGTACTAAAAGATACGATACAAATGATCTAAAAACACGTTATTTGAACTCCTCAAAGCATTAAAATCTTGTTTTGAATCGAAAAACAAACTTCCTTAGTGTTTGTGAAATTTGGTGAAAAGTTATGTACTAAAAGATACGATACAAATGATCTAAAAACACGTTATTTTAACTCCTGAAAGCGTTAAAATCTTGTTTTGAATCGAAAAACAAACTTTCTTAGTGTTTGTGAAATTTGGTGAAAAGTTATGTACTAAAAGATACGATACAAATGATCTAAAAACACGTTATTTTAACTCCTCAAAGCGTTCAAATCTTGTTTTGAATCGAAAAACAAACTTTCTTAGTGTTTGTGAAATTTGGTGAAAAGTTATGTACTAAAAGATACGATACAAATGATCTAAAAACACGTTATTTGACCTCCTCAAAGCGTTAATATGTTGTTTTGAATAGAAAAACAAACTTTCGTAGTGTTTGTGAAATTTGGTGAAACGTTATGTACTAAAAGATACGATACAAATGATCTAAAAACACGTTATTTGAACTCCTCAAAGCGTTAAAATCTTGTTTAGAATAGAAAAACAAACTTTCTTAGTGTTTGTGAAATTTGGTGAAAAGTTATGTAGTAAAAGATACGATACAAATGATCTAAAAACACGTTATATGAACTCCTCAAAGCGTTAAAATCTTGTTTTGAATCGAAAAACAAACTTTCTTAGTGTTTGTGTAATTTGGTGAAAAGTTATGTAGTAAAAGATACGATACAAATGATCTAAAACACGTTATATGAACTCCTCAAAGCGTTAAAATCTTGTTTTGAATAGAAAAACAAACTTCCTTAGTGTTTGTGAAATTTGGTGAAAAGTTATGTACTAAAAGATACGATACAAATGATCTAGAAACACGTTATTTGAACTCCTCAAAGCGTTCAAATCTTGTTTTGAATCGAAAAACAAACTTCCTTAGTGTTTGTGAAATTTGGTGAAAAGTTATGTAGTAAAAGATACGATACAAATGATCTAAAAACACGTTATTTGAACTCCTCAAAGCGTTAAATTCTTGTTTTGAATCGAAAAACAAACTTCCTTAGGGTTTGTGAAATTTGGTGAAAAGTTATGTACTAAAAGATACGATACAAATGATCTAAAAACACGTTATTTCAACTCCTCAAAGCGTTCAGATCTTGTTTTGAATCGAAAAACAAACTTTCTTAGTGTTTGTGAAATTTGGTGAAAAGTTATGTAGTAAAAGATACGATACAAATGATCTAAAAACACGTTATTTGAACTCCTCAAAGCGTTAAAATCTTGTTTTGAATAGAAAAACAAACTTTCTTAGTGTTTGTGAAATTTGGTGAAAAGTTATGTACTAAAAGATACGATACAAATGATCTAAAAACACGTTATTTGAACTCCTCAAAGCGTTAAAATCTTGTTTTGAATCGAAAAACAAACTTCCTTAGTGTTTGTGAAATTTGGTGAAAAGTTATGTACTAAAAGATACGATACAAACGATCTAAAAACACGTTATTTCAACTCCTCAAAGCGTTCAGATCTTGTTTTGAATCGAAAAACAAACTTTCTTAGTGTTTGTGAAATTTGGTGAAAAGTTATGTACTAAAAGATACGATACAAATGATCTAAAAACACGTTATTTGACCTCCTCAAAGCGTTAATATGTTGTTTTGAATTGAAAAACAAACTTCCTTAGTGTTTGTGAAATTTGGTGAAAAGTTACGTACTAAAAGATACGATACAAATGATCTAAAAACACGTTATATGAACTCCTCAAAGCGTTAAAATCTTGTTTTGAATCGAAAAACAAACTTCCTTAGTGTTTGTGAAATTTGGTGAAAAGTTATGTAGTAAAAGATACGATACAAATGATCTAGAAACACGTTATTTGAACTCCTCAAAGCGTTAAAATCTTGTTTTGAATCGAAAAACAAACTTTCTTAGTGTTTGTGAAATTTGGTGAAAAGTTATGTAGTAAAATATACGATACAAATGATCTAGAAACACGTTATTTCAACTCCTCAAAGCGTTAAAATCTTGTTTTGAATAGAAAAACAAACTTTCTTAGTGTTTGTGAAATTTGGTGAAAAGTTATGTAGTAAAAGATACGATACAAATGATCTAAAAACACGTTATTTGAACTCCTCAAAGCGTTAAAATCTTGTTTTGAATCGACAAACAAACTTTCTTAGTGTTTGTGAAATTTGGTGAAAAGTCATGCACTGAAAGATACAATACAAATGATCTAAAAACACGTTATTTCAACTCCTCAAAGCGTTCAAATCTTGTTTTCAATAGAAAAACAAACTTTCTTAGTGTTTGTGAAATTTGGTGAAAAGTTATGTAGTAAAAGATACGATACAAATGATCTAAAAACACGTTATTTGAACTCCTCAAAGCGTTAAAATCTTGTTTTGAATCGAAAAACAAACTTTCTTAGTGTTTGTGAAATTTGGTGAAAAGGTATGTAGTAAAAGATACGATACAAATGATCTAAAACACGTTATATGAAACTCCTCAAAGCGTTAAAATCTTGTTTTGAATAGAAAAACAAACTTCCTTAGTGTTTGTGAAATTTGGTGAAAAGTTATGTACTAAAAGATACGATACAAATGATCTAGAAACACGTTATTTGAACTCCTCAAAGCGTTCAAATCTTGTTTTGAATCGAAAAACAAACTTCCTTAGTGTTTGTGAAATTTGGTGAAAAGTTATGTAGTAAAAGATACGATACAAATGATCTAAAAACACGTTATTCGAACTCCTCAAAGCGTTAAATTCTTGTTTTGAATCGAAAAACAAACTCCTTAGGGTTTGTGAAATTTGGTGAAAAGTTATGTACTAAAAGATACGATACAAATGATCTAAAAACACGTTATTTCAACTCCTCAAAGCGTTCAGATCTTGTTTTGAATCGAAAAACAAACTTTCTTAGTGTTTGTGAAATTTGGTGAAAAGTTATGTAGTAAAAGATACGATACAAATGATCTAAAAACACGTTATTTGAACTCCTCAAAGCGTTAAAATCTTGTTTTGAATAGAAAAACAAACTTTCTTAGTGTTTGTGAAATTTGGTGAAAAGTTATGTACTAAAAGATACGATACAAATGATCTAAAAACACGTTATTTGAACTCCTCAAAGCGTTAAAATCTTGTTTTGAATCGAAAAACAAACTTCCTTAGTGTTTGTGAAATTTGGTGAAAAGTTATGTACTAAAAGATACGATACAAACGATCTAAAAACACGTTATTTCAACTCCTCAAAGCGTTCAGATCTTGTTTTGAATCGAAAAACAAACTTTCTTAGTGTTTGTGAAATTTGGTGAAAAGTTATGTACTAAAAGATACGATACAAATAATCTAAAAACACGTTATTTTAACTCCTCAAAGCGTTAAAATCTTGTTTTGAATAGAAAAACAAACTTTCGTAGTGTTTGTGAAATTTGGTGAAAAGTTATGTACTAAAAGATACGATACAAATGATCTAAAAACACGTTATTTGACCTCCTCAAAGCGTTAATATGTTGTTTTGAATCGAAAAACAAACTTTCTTAGTGTTTGTGAAATTTGGTGAAAAGTTATGTACTAAAAGATACGATACAAATGATCTAAAAACACGTTATTTGAACTCCTCAAAGCGTTAAAATCTTGTTTAGAATAGAAAAACAAACTTTCTTAGTGTTTGTGAAATTTGGTGAAAAGTTATGTAGTAAAAGATACGATACAAATGATCTAAAAACACGTTATATGAACTCCTCAAAGCGTTAAAATCTTGTTTTGAATCGAAAAAAAAACTTTCTTAGTGTTTGTGAAATTTGGTGAAAAGTTATGTACTAAAAGATACGATACAAATGATCTAAAAACACGTTATTTGAACTCCTCAAAGCGTTAAAATCTTGTTTTGAATCGAAAAACAAACTTCCTTAGTGTTTGTGAAATTTGGTGAAAAGTTATGTACTAAAAGATACGATACAAATGATCTAAAAACACGTTATTTGAACTCCTCAAAGCGTTAAAATCTTGTTTTGAATAGAAAAACAAACTTCCTTAGTGTTTGTGAAATTTGGTGAAAAGTTATGTACTAAAAGATACAATACAAATGATCTAAAAACACGTTAATTCAACTCCTCAAAGCGTTCAGATCTTGTTTTGAATCGAAAAACAAACTTTCTTAGTGTTTGTGAAATTTGGTGAAAAGTTATGTACTAAAAGATACGATACAAATGATCTAAAAACACGTTATTTGACCTCCTCAAAGCGTTAATATGTTGTTTTGAATCGAAAAACAAACTTTCTTAGTGTTTGTGAAATTTGGTGAAAAGTTATGTGCTAAAAGATACGATACAAATGATCTAAAAACACGTTAATTCAACTCCTCAAAGCGTTCAGATCTTGTTTTGAATAGAAAAACAAACTTTCTTAGTGTTTGTGAAATTTGGTGAAAAGTTATGTAGTAAAAGATACGATACAAATGATCAAAAAACACGTTATTTGAACTCCTCAAAGCGTTAAAATCTAGTTTTGAATCGAAAAACAAACTTTCTTAGTGTTTGTGAAATTTGGTGAAAAGTTATGTAGTAAAAGATACGATACAAATCATCTAAAAACACATTATATGAACTCCTCAAAGCGTTAAAATCTTGTTTTGAATAGAAAAACAAACTTCCTTAGTGTTTGTGAAATTTGGTGAAAAGTTATGTACTAAAAGATACGATACAAATGATCTAGAAACACGTTATTTGAACTCCTCAAAGCGTTCAAATCTTGTTTTGAATCGAAAAACAAACTTCCTTAGTGTTTGTGAAATTTGGTGAAAAGTTATGTAGTAAAAGATACGATACAAATGATCTAAAAACACGTTATTTGAACTCCTCAAAGCGTTCAAATCTTGTTTTGAATCGAAAAACAAACTTCCTTAGTGTTTGTGAAATTTGGTGAAAAGTTATGTACTAAAAGATACGATACAAATGATCTAAAAACACGTTATTTGAACTCCTCAAAGCGTTCAGATCTTGTTTTGAATCGAAAAACAAACTTTCTTAGTGTTTGTGAAATTTGGTGAAAAGTTATGTACTAAAAGATACGATACAAATGATCTAAAAACACGTTATTTGAACTCCTCAAAGCGTTAAAATCTTGTTTTGAATAGAAAAACAAACTTTCTTAGTGTTTGTGAAATTTGGTGAAAAGTTATGTACTAAAAGATACGATACAAATGATCTAAAAACACGTTATTTGAACTCCTCAAAGCATTAAAATCTTGTTTTGAATCGAAAAACAAACTTCCTTAGTGTTTGTGAAATTTGGTGAAAAGTTATGTACTAGAAGATACGATACAAATGATCTAAAAACACGTTATTTGAACTCCTGAAAGCGTTAAAATCTTGTTTTGAATCGAAAAACAAACTTTCTTAGTGTTTGTGAAATTTGGTGAAAAGTTATGTACTAAAAGATACGATACAAATGATCTAAAAACACGTTATTTTAACTCCTCAAAGCGTTCAAATCTTGTTTTGAATCGAAAAACAAACTTTCTTAGTGTTTGTGAAATTTGGTGAAAAGTTATGTACTAAAAGATACGATACAAATGATCTAAAAACACGTTATTTGACCTCCTCAAAGCGTTAATATGTTGTTTTGAATAGAAAAACAAACTTTCGTAGTGTTTGTGAAATTTGGTGAAACGTTATGTACTAAAAGATACGATACAAATGATCTAAAAACACGTTATTTGAACTCCTCAAAGCGTTAAAATCTTGTTTAGAATAGAAAAACAAACTTTCTTAGTGTTTGTGAAATTTGGTGAAAAGTTATGTAGTAAAAGATACGATACAAATGATCTAAAAACACGTTATATGAACTCCTCAAAGCGTTAAAATCTTGTTTTGAATCGAAAAACAAACTTCCTTAGTATTTGTGAAATTTGGGGAAAAGTTATGTACTAAAAGATACGATACAAATGATTTAGAAACACGTTATTTCAACTCCTCAAAGCGTTCAAATCTTGTTTTGAATCGAAAAACAAACTTTCTTAGTCTATGTGAAATTTGGTGAAAAGTTATGTAGTAAAAAATACGATACAAATGATCTGGAAACACGTTATTTGAACTCCTCAAAGCGTTAAAATCTTGTTTAGAATAGAAAAACAAACTTTCTTAGTGTTTGTGAAATTTGGTGAAAAGTTATGTAGTAAAAGATACGATACAAATGATCTAAAAACACGTTATTTGAACTACTCAAAGCGTTAAAATCTTGTTTTCAATCGAAAAACAAACTTCCTTAGTGTTTGTGAAATTTGGTGAAAAGTTATGTACTAAAAGATACGATACAAATGATCTAAAAACACGTTATTTGAACTCCTCAAAGCGTTAAAATCGTGTTTTGAATAGAAAAACAAACTTTCTTAGTGTTTGTGAAATTTGGTGAAAAGTTATGTACTAAAAGATACGATACAAATGATCTAAAAACACGTTATTTCAACTCCTCAAAGCGTTCAGATCTTGTTTTGAATCGGAAAACAAACTTTCTTAGTGTTTGTGAAATTTGGTGAAAAGTTATGTAGTAAAAGATACGATACAAATGATCCAAAAACACGTTATTTCAACTCCTCAAAGCGTTAAAATCTTGTTTTGAATAGAAAAACGAACTTTCTTAGTGTTTGTGAAATTTGGTGAAAAGTTATGTACTAAAAGATACGATACAAATGATCTAAAAACACGTTATTTGACCTCCTCAAAGCGTTAATATGTTGTTTTGAATCGAAAAACAAACTTCCTTAGTGTTTGTGAAATTTGGTGAAAAGTTACGTACTAAAAGATACGATACAAATGATCTAAAAACACGTTATATGAACTCCTCAAAGCGTTAAAATCTTGTTTTGAATCGAAAAACAAACTTCCTTAGTGTTTGTGAAATTTGGTGAAAAGTTATGTAGTAAAAGATACGATACAAATGATCTAGAAACACGTTATTTGAACTCCTCAAAGCGTTAAAATCTTGTTTTGAATCGAAAAACAAACTTTCTTAGTGTTTGTGAAATTTGGTGAAAAGTTATGTAGTAAAATATACGATACAAATGATCTAGAAACACGTTATTTCAACTCCTCAAAGCGTTAAAATCTTGTTTTGAATAGAAAAACAAACTTTCTTAGTGTTTGTGAAATTTGGTGAAAAGTTATGTAGTAAAAGATACGATACAAATGATCTAAAAACACGTTATTTGAACTCCTCAAAGCGTTAAAATCTTGTTTTGAATCGACAAACAAACTTTCTTAGTGTTTGTGAAATTTGGTGAAAAGTCATGCACTGAAAGATACAATACAAATGATCTAAAAACACGTTATTTCAACTCCTCAAAGCGTTCAAATCTTGTTTTCAATAGAAAAACAAACTTTCTTAGTGTTTGTGAAATTTGGTGAAAAGTTATGTAGTAAAAGATACGATACAAATGATCTAAAAACACGTTATTTGAACTCCTCAAAGCGTTAAAATCTTGTTTTGAATCGAAAAACAAACTTTCTTAGTGTTTGTGAAATTTGGTGAAAAGTTATGTAGTAAAAGATACGATACAAATGATCTAAAACACGTTATATGAACTCCTCAAAGCGTTAAAATCTTGTTTTGAATAGAAAAACAAACTTCCTTAGTGTTTGTGAAATTTGGTGAAAAGTTATGTACTAAAAGATACGATACAAATGATCTAGAAACACGTTATTTGAACTCCTCAAAGCGTTCAAATCTTGTTTTGAATCGAAAAACAAACTTCCTTAGTGTTTGTGAAATTTGGTGAAAAGTTATGTAGTAAAAGATACGATACAAATGATCTAAAAACACGTTATTTGAACTCCTCAAAGCGTTAAATTCTTGTTTTGAATCGAAAAACAAACTTCCTTAGGGTTTGTGAAATTTGGTGAAAAGTTATGTACTAAAAGATACGATACAAATGATCTAAAAACACGTTATTTCAACTCCTCAAAGCGTTCAGATCTTGTTTTGAATCGAAAAACAAACTTTCTTAGTGTTTGTGAAATTTGGTGAAAAGTTATGTAGTAAAAGATACGATACAAATGATCTAAAAACACGTTATTTGAACTCCTCAAACCGTTAAAATCTTGTTTTGAATAGAAAAACAAACTTTCTTAGTGTTTGTGAAATTTGGTGAAAAGTTATGTACTAAAAGATACGATACAAATGATCTAAAAACACGTTATTTGAACTCCTCAAAGCGTTAAAATCTTGTTTTGAATCGAAAAACAAACTTCCTTAGTGTTTGTGAAATTTGGTGAAAAGTTATGTACTAAAAGATACGATACAAACGATCTAAAAACACGTTATTTCAACTCCTCAAAGCGTTCAGATCTTGTTTTGAATCGAAAAACAAACTTTCTTAGTGTTTGTGAAATTTGGTGAAAAGTTATGTACTAAAAGATACGATACAAATAATCTAAAAACACGTTATTTTAACTCCTCAAAGCGTTAAAATCTTGTTTTGAATAGAAAAACAAACTTTCGTAGTGTTTGTGAAATTTGGTGAAAAGTTATGTACTAAAAGATACGATACAAATGATCTAAAAACACGTTATTTGACCTCCTCAAAGCGTTAATATGTTGTTTTGAATCGAAAAACAAACTTTCTTAGTGTTTGTGAAATTTGGTGAAAAGTTATGTACTAAAAGATACGATACAAATGATCTAAAAACACGTTATTTGAACTCCTCAAAGCGTTAAAATCTTGTTTAGAATAGAAAAACAAACTTTCTTAGTGTTTGTGAAATTTGGTGAAAAGTTATGTAGTAAAAGATACGATACAAATGATCTAAAAACACGTTATATGACCTCCTCAAAGCGTTAATATGTTGTTTTGAATCGAAAAACAAACTTTCTTAGTGTTTGTGAAATTTGGTGAAAAGTTATGTACTAAAAGATACGATACAAATGATCTAAAAACACGTTATTTGAACTCCTCAAAGCGTTAAAATCTTGTTTTGAATAGAAAAACAAACTTCCTTAGTGTTTGTGAAATTTGGTGAAAAGTTATGTACTAAAAGATACAATACAAATGATCTAAAAACACGTTATTTCAACTCCTCAAAGCGTTCAGATCTTGTTTTGAATCGGAAAACAAACTTTCTTAGTGTTTGTGAAATTTGGTGAAAAGTTATGTACTAAAAGATACGATACAAATGATCTAAAAACACGTTATTTCAACTCCTCAAAGCGTTAAAATCTTGTTTTGAATAGAAAAACGAACTTTCTTAGTGTTTGTGAAATTTGGTGAAAAGTTATGTACTAAAAGATACGATACAAATGATCTAAAAACACGTTATTTGACCTCCTCAAAGCGTTAATATGTTGTTTTGAATCGAAAAACAAACTTTCTTAGTGTTTGTGAAATTTGGTGAAAAGTTATGTACTAAAAGATACGATACAAATGATCTAAAAACACGTTATATGAACTCCTCAAAGCGTTAAAATCTTGTTTTGAATCGAAAAACAAACTTCCTTAGTGTTTGTGAAATTTGGTGAAAAGTTATGTACTAAAAGATACGATACAAATGATCTAGAAACACGTTATTTCAACTCCTCAAAGCGTTCAAATCTTGTTTTGAATCGAAAAACAAACTTTCTTAGTGTTTGTGAAATTTGGTGAAAAGTTATGTAGTAAAATATACGATACAAATGATCTAAAAACACGTTATTTGAACTCCTCAAAGCGTTAAAATCTTGTTTTGAATAGAAAAACAAACTTTCTTAGTGTTTGTGAAATTTGGTGAAAAGTTATGTAGTAAAAGATACGATACAAATGATCTAAAAACACGTTATTTGAACTCCTCAAAGCGTTAAAATCTTGTTTTGAATCGAAAAACAAACTTCCTTAGTGTTTGTGAAATTTGGTGAAAAGTTATGTACTAAAAGATACGATACAAATGATCTAAAAACACGTTATTTCAACTCCTCAAAGCGTTCAAATCTTGTTTTTAATAGAAAAACAAACTTTCTTAGTGTTTGTGAAATTTGGTGAAAAGTTATGTAGTAAAAGTTACCATACAAATGATCTAAAAACACGTTATTTGAACTCCTCAAAGCGTTAAAATCTAGTTTTGAATCGAAAAACAAACTTTCTTAGTGTTTGTGAAATTTGGTGAAAAGTTATGTAGTAAAAGATACGATACAAATGATCTAAAACACGGTATATTAACTCCTCAAAGCTTTAAAATCTTGTTTTGAATAGAAAAACAAACTTCCTTAGTGTTTGTGAAATTTGGTGAAAAGTTTTGTACTAAAAGATACGATACAAATGATCTAGAAACACGTTATTTGAACTCCTCAAAGCGTTCAAATCTTGTTTTGAATCGAAAAACAAACTTCCTTAGTGTTTGTGAAATTTGGTGAAAAGTTATGTAGTAAAAGATACGATACAAATGATCTAAAAACACGTTATTTGAACTCCTCAAAGCGTTAAATTCTTGTTTTGAATCGAAAAACAAACTTCCTTAGGGTTTGTGAAATTTGGTGAAAAGTTATGTACTAAAAGATACGATACAAATGATCTAAAAACACGTTATTTCAACTCCTCAAAGCGTTCAGATCTTGTTTTGAATCGAAAAACAAACTTTCTTAGTGTTTGTGAAATTTGGTGAAAAGTTATGTAGTAAAAGATACGATACAAATGATCTAAAAACACGTTATTTGAACTCCTCAAAGCGTTAAAATCTTGTTTTGAATAGAAAAACAAACTTTCTTAGTGTTTGTGAAATTTGGTGAAAAGTTATGTACTAAAAGATACGATACAAATGATCTAAAAACACGTTATTTGACCTCCTCAAAGCGTTAATATGTTGTTTTGAATCGAAAAACAAACTTCCTTAGTGTTTGTGAAATTTGGTGAAAAGTTACGTACTAAAAGATACGATACAAATGATCTAAAAACACGTTATATGAACTCCTCAAAGCGTTCAGATCTTGTTTTGAATCGAAAAACAAACTTCCTTAGTGTTTGTGAAATTTGGTGAAAAGTTATGTAGTAAAAGATACGATACAAATGATCTAGAAACACGTTATTTGAACTCCTCAAAGCGTTAAAATCTTGTTTTGAATCGAAAAACAAACTTTCTTAGTGTTTGTGAAATTTGGTGAAAAGTTATGTACTAAAAGATACGATACAAATGATCTAAAAACACGTTATTTGAACTCCTCAAAGCGTTAAAATCTTGTTTTGAATCGAAAAACAAACTTCCTTAGTGTTTGTGAAATTTGGTGAAAAGTTATGTACTAAAAGATACGATACAAACGATCTAAAAACACGTTATTTCAACTCCTCAAAGCGTTCAGATCTTGTTTTGAATCGAAAAACAAACTTTCTTAGTGTTTGTGAAATTTGGTGAAAAGTTATGTACTAAAAGATACGATACAAATAATCTAAAAACACGTTATTTTAACTCCTCAAAGCGTTAAAATCTTGTTTAGAATAGAAAAACAAACTTTCTTAGTGTTTGTGAAATTTGGTGAAAAGTTATGTATTAAAAGATACGATACAAATGATCTAAAAACACGTTATATGAACTCCTCAAAGCGTTAAAATCTTGTTTTGAATCGAAAAAAAAACTTTCTTAGTGTTTGTGAAATTTGGTGAAAAGTTATGTACTAAAAGATACGATACAAATGATCTAAAAACACGTTATTTGAACTCCTCAAAGCGTTAAAATCTTGTTTTGAATCGAAAAACAAACTTCCTTAGTGTTTGTGAAATTTGGTGAAAAGTTATGTACTAAAAGATACGATACAAATGATCTAAAAACACGTTATTTGAACTCCTCAAAGCGTTAAAATCTTGTTTTGAATAGAAAAACAAACTTCCTTAGTGTTTGTGAAATTTGGTGAAAAGTTATGTACTAAAAGATACAATACAAATGATCTAAAAACACGTTATTTCAACTCCTCAAAGCGTTCAGATCTTGTTTTGAATCGGAAAACAAACTTTCTTAGTGTTTGTGAAATTTGGTGAAAAGTTATGTACTAAAAGATACGATACAAATGATCTAAAAACACGTTATTTCAACTCCTCAAAGCGTTAAAATCTTGTTTTGAATAGAAAAACGAACTTTCTTAGTGTTTGTGAAATTTGGTGAAAAGTTATGTACTAAAAGATACGATACAAATGATCTAAAAACACGTTATTTGACCTCCTCAAAGCGTTAATATGTTGTTTTGAATCGAAAAACAAACTTTCTTAGTGTTTGTGAAATTTGGTGAAAAGTTATGTACTAAAAGATACGATACAAATGATCTAAAAACACGTTATATGAACTCCTCAAAGCGTTAAAATCTTGTTTTGAATCGAAAAACAAACTTCCTTAGTGTTTGTGAAATTTGGTGAAAAGTTATGTACTAAAAGATACGATACAAATGATCTAGAAACACGTTATTTCAACTCCTCAAAGCGTTCAAATCTTGTTTTGAATCGAAAAACAAACTTTCTTAGTGTTTGTGAAATTTGGTGAAAAGTTATGTAGTAAAATATACGATACAAATGATCTAAAAACACGTTATCTGAACTCCTCAAAGCGTTAAAATCTTGTTTTGAATAGAAAAACAAACTTTCTTAGTGTTTGTGAAATTTGGTGAAAAGTTATGTACTAAAAGATACGATACAAATGATCTAAAAACACGTTATTTGACCTCCTCAAAGCGTTAATATGTTGTTTTGAATCGAAAAACAAACTTCCTTAGTGTTTGTGAAATTTGGTGAAAAGTTACGTACTAAAAGATACGATACAAATGATCTAAAAACACGTTATATGAACTCCTCAAAGCGTTCAGATCTTGTTTTGAATCGAAAAACAAACTTCCTTAGTGTTTGTGAAATTTGGTGAAAAGTTATGTAGTAAAAGATACGATACAAATGATCTAGAAACACGTTATTTGAACTCCTCAAAGCGTTAAAATCTTGTTTTGAATCGAAAAACAAACTTTCTTAGTGTTTGTGAAATTTGGTGAAAAGTTATGTAGTAAAAGATACGATACAAATGATCTAGAAACACGTTATTTGAACTCCTCAAAGCGTTCAAATCTTGTTTTGAATCGAAAAACAAACTTCCTTAGTGTTTGTGAAATTTGGTGAAAAGTTATGTAGTAAAAGATACGATACAAATGATCTAAAAACACGTTATTTGAACTCCTCAAAGCGTTAAATTCTTGTTTTGAATCGAAAAACAAACTTCCTTAGGGTTTGTGAAATTTGGTGAAAAGTTATGTACTAAAAGATACGATACAAATGATCTAAAAACACGTTATTTCAACTCCTCAAAGCGTTCAGATCTTGTTTTGAATCGAAAAACAAACTTTCTTAGTGTTTGTGAAATTTGGTGAAAAGTTATGTAGTAAAAGATACGATACAAATGATCTAAAAACACGTTATTTGAACTCCTCAAAGCGTTAAAATCTTGTTTTGAATAGAAAAACAAACTTTCTTAGTGTTTGTGAAATTTGGTGAAAAGTTATGTACTAAAAGATACGATACAAATGATCTAAAAACACGTTATTTGAACTCCTCAAAGCGTTAAAATCTTGTTTTGAATCGAAAAACAAACTTCCTTAGTGTTTGTGAAATTTGGTGAAAAGTTATGTACTAAAAGATACGATACAAACGATCTAAAAACACGTTATTTCAACTCCTCAAAGCGTTCAGATCTTGTTTTGAATCGAAAAACAAACTTTCTTAGTGTTTGTGAAATTTGGTGAAAAGTTATGTACTAAAAGATACGATACAAATAATCTAAAAACACGTTATTTTAACTCCTCAAAGCGTTAAAATCTTGTTTAGAATAGAAAAACAAACTTTCTTAGTGTTTGTGAAATTTGGTGAAAAGTTATGTAGTAAAAGATACGATACAAATGATCTAAAAACACGTTATATGAACTCCTCAAAGCGTTAAAATCTTGTTTTGAATCGAAAAAAAAACTTTCTTAGTGTTTGTGAAATTTGGTGAAAAGTTATGTACTAAAAGATACGATACAAATGATCTAAAAACACGTTATTTGAACTCCTCAAAGCGTTAAAATCTTGTTTTGAATCGAAAAACAAACTTCCTTAGTGTTTGTGAAATTTGGTGAAAAGTTATGTACTAAAAGATACGATACAAATGATCTAAAAACACGTTATTTGAACTCCTCAAAGCGTTAAAATCTTGTTTTGAATAGAAAAACAAACTTCCTTAGTGTTTGTGAAATTTGGTGAAAAGTTATGTACTAAAAGATACAATACAAATGATCTAAAAACACGTTATTTCAACTCCTCAAAGCGTTCAGATCTTGTTTTGAATCGGAAAACAAACTTTCTTAGTGTTTGTGAAATTTGGTGAAAAGTTATGTACTAAAAGATACGATACAAATGATCTAAAAACACGTTATTTCAACTCCTCAAAGCGTTAAAATCTTGTTTTGAATAGAAAAACGAACTTTCTTAGTGTTTGTGAAATTTGGTGAAAAGTTATGTACTAAAAGATACGATACAAATGATCTAAAAACACGTTATTTGACCTCCTCAAAGCGTTAATATGTTGTTTTGAATCGAAAAACAAACTTTCTTAGTGTTTGTGAAATTTGGTGAAAAGTTATGTACTAAAAGATACGATACAAATGATCTAAAAACACGTTATATGAACTCCTCAAAGCGTTAAAATCTTGTTTTGAATCGAAAAACAAACTTCCTTAGTGTTTGTGAAATTTGGTGAAAAGTTATGTACTAAAAGATACGATACAAATGATCTAGAAACACGTTATTTCAACTCCTCAAAGCGTTCAAATCTTGTTTTGAATCGAAAAACAAACTTTCTTAGTGTTTGTGAAATTTGGTGAAAAGTTATGTAGTAAAATATACGATACAAATGATCTAAAAACACGTTATTTGAACTCCTCAAAGCGTTAAAATCTTGTTTTGAATAGAAAAACAAACTTTCTTAGTGTTTGTGAAATTTGGTGAAAAGTTATGTAGTAAAAGATACGATACAAATGATCTAAAAACACGTTATTTGAACTCCTCAAAGCGTTAAAATCTTGTTTTGAATCGAAAAACAAACTTCCTTAGTGTTTGTGAAATTTGGTGAAAAGTTATGTACTAAAAGATACGATACAAATGATCTAAAAACACGTTATTTCAACTCCTCAAAGCGTTCAAATCTTGTTTTTAATAGAAAAACAAACTTTCTTAGTGTTTGTGAAATTTGGTGAAAAGTTATGTAGTAAAAGTTACCATACAAATGATCTAAAAACACGTTATTTGAACTCCTCAAAGCGTTAAAATCTAGTTTTGAATCGAAAAACAAACTTTCTTAGTGTTTGTGAAATTTGGTGAAAAGTTATGTAGTAAAAGATACGATACAAATGATCTAAAACACGGTATATTAACTCCTCAAAGCTTTAAAATCTTGTTTTGAATAGAAAAACAAACTTCCTTAGTGTTTGTGAAATTTGGTGAAAAGTTTTGTACTAAAAGATACGATACAAATGATCTAGAAACACGTTATTTGAACTCCTCAAAGCGTTCAAATCTTGTTTTGAATCGAAAAACAAACTTCCTTAGTGTTTGTGAAATTTGGTGAAAAGTTATGTAGTAAAAGATACGATACAAATGATCTAAAAACACGTTATTTGAACTCCTCAAAGCGTTAAATTCTTGTTTTGAATCGAAAAACAAACTTCCTTAGGGTTTGTGAAATTTGGTGAAAAGTTATGTACTAAAAGATACGATACAAATGATCTAAAAACACGTTATTTCAACTCCTCAAAGCGTTCAGATCTTGTTTTGAATCGAAAAACAAACTTTCTTAGTGTTTGTGAAATTTGGTGAAAAGTTATGTAGTAAAAGATACGATACAAATGATCTAAAAACACGTTATTTGAACTCCTCAAAGCGTTAAAATCTTGTTTTGAATAGAAAAACAAACTTTCTTAGTGTTTGTGAAATTTGGTGAAAAGTTATGTACTAAAAGATACGATACAAATGATCTAAAAACACGTTATTTGACCTCCTCAAAGCGTTAATATGTTGTTTTGAATCGAAAAACAAACTTCCTTAGTGTTTGTGAAATTTGGTGAAAAGTTACGTACTAAAAGATACGATACAAATGATCTAAAAACACGTTATATGAACTCCTCAAAGCGTTCAGATCTTGTTTTGAATCGAAAAACAAACTTCCTTAGTGTTTGTGAAATTTGGTGAAAAGTTATGTAGTAAAAGATACGATACAAATGATCTAGAAACACGTTATTTGAACTCCTCAAAGCGTTAAAATCTTGTTTTGAATCGAAAAACAAACTTTCTTAGTGTTTGTGAAATTTGGTGAAAAGTTATGTAGTAAAATATACGATACAAATGATCTAGAAACACGTTATTTCAACTCCTCAAAGCGTTAAAATCTTGTTTTGAATAGAAAAACAAACTTTCTTAGTGTTTGTTAAATTTGGTGAAAAGTTATGTAGTAAAAGATACGATACAAATGATCTAAAAACACGTTATTTGAACTCCTCAAAGCGTTAAAATCTTGTTTTGAATCGACAAACAAACTTTCTTAGTGTTTGTGAAATTTGGTGAAAAGTCATGCACTGAAAGATACAATACAAATGATCTAAAAACACGTTTTTTCAACTCCTCAAAGCGTTCAAATCTTGTTTTCAATAGAAAAACAAACTTTCTTAGTGTTTGTGAAATTTGGTGAAAAGTTATGTAGTAAAAGATACGATACAAATGATCTAAAAACACGTTATTTGAACTCCTCAAAGCGTTAAAATCTTGTTTTGAATCGAAAAACCAACTTTCTTAGTGTTTGTGAAATTTGGTGAAAAGTTATGTAGTAAAAGATACGATACAAATGATCTAAAACACGTTATATGAACTCCTCAAAGCGTTAAAATCTTGTTTTGAATAGAAAAACAAACTTCCTTAGTGTTTGTGAAATTTGGTGAAAAGTTATGTACTAAAAGATACGATACAAATGATCTAGAAACACGTTATTTGAACTCCTCAAAGCGTTCAAATCTTGTTTTGAATCGAAAAACAAACTTCCTTAGTGTTTGTGAAATTTGGTGAAAAGTTATGTAGTAAAAGATACGATACAAATGATCTAAAAACACGTTATTTGAACTCCTCAAAGCGTTAAATTCTTGTTTTGAATCGAAAAACAAACTTCCTTAGGGTTTGTGAAATTTGGTGAAAAGTTATGTACTAAAAGATACGATACAAATGATCTAAAAACACGTTATTTCAACTCCTCAAAGCGTTCAGATCTTGTTTTGAATCGAAAAACAAACTTTCTTAGTGTTTGTGAAATTTGGTGAAAAGTTATGTAGTAAAAGATACGATACAAATGATCTAAAAACACGTTATTTGAACTCCTCAAAGCGTTAAAATCTTGTTTTGAATAGAAAAACAAACTTTCTTAGTGTTTGTGAAATTTGGTGAAAAGTTATGTACTAAAAGATACGATACAAATGATCTAAAAACACGTTATTTGAACTCCTCAAAGCGTTAAAATCTTGTTTTGATTCGAAAAACAAACTTCCTTAGTGTTTGTGAAATTTGGTGAAAAGTTATGTACTAAAAGATACGATACAAACGATCTAAAAACACGTTATTTCAACTCCTCAAAGCGTTCAGATCTTGTTTTGAATCGAAAAACAAACTTTCTTAGTGTTTGTGAAATTTGGTGAAAAGTTATGTACTAAAAGATACGATACAAATAATCTAAAAACACGTTATTTTAACTCCTCAAAACGTTAAAATCTTGTTTTGAATAGAAAAACAAACTTTCGTAGTGTTTGTGAAATTTGGTGAAAAGTTATGTACTAAAAGATACGATACAAATGATCTAAAAACACGTTATTTGACCTCCTCAAAGCGTTAATATGTTGTTTTGAATCGAAAAACAAACTTTCTTAGTGTTTGTGAAATTTGGTGAAAAGTTATGTACTAAAAGATACGATACAAATGATCTAAAAACACGTTATTTGAACTCCTCAAAGCGTTAAAATCTTGTTTAGAATAGAAAAACAAACTTTCTTAGTGTTTGTGAAATTTGGTGAAAAGTTATGTAGTAAAAGATACGATACAAATGATCTAAAAACACGTTATATGAACTCCTCAAAGCGTTAAAATCTTGTTTTGAATCGAAAAAAAAACTTTCTTAGTGTTTGTGAAATTTGGTGAAAAGTTATGTACTAAAAGATACGATACAAATGATCTAAAAACACGTTATTTGAACTCCTCAAAGCGTTAAAATCTTGTTTTGAATCGAAAAACAAACTTCCTTAGTGTTTGTGAAATTTGGTGAAAAGTTATGTACTAAAAGATACGATACAAATGATCTAAAAACACGTTATTTGAACTCCTCAAAGCGTTAAAATCTTGTTTTGAATAGAAAAACAAACTTCCTTAGTGTTTGTGAAATTTGGTGAAAAGTTATGTACTAAAAGATACAATACAAATGATCTAAAAACACGTTATTTCAACTCCTCAAAGCGTTCAGATCTTGTTTTGAATCGGAAAACAAACTTTCTTAGTGTTTGTGAAATTTGGTGAAAAGTTATGTACTAAAAGATACGATACAAATGATCTAAAAACACGTTATTTCAACTCCTCAAAGCGTTCAGATCTTGTTTTGAATCGGAAAACAAACTTTCTTAGTGTTTGTGAAATTTGGTGAAAAGTTATGTACTAAAAGATACGATACAAATGATCTAAAAACACGTTATTTCAACTCCTCAAAGCGTTAAAATCTTGTTTTGAATAGAAAAACGAACTTTCTTAGTGTTTGTGAAATTTGGTGAAAAGTTATGTACTAAAAGATACGATACAAATGATCTAAAAACACGTTATTTGACCTCCTCAAAGCGTTAATATGTTGTTTTGAATCGAAAAACAAACTTTCTTAGTGTTTGTGAAATTTGGTGAAAAGTTATGTACTAAAAGATACGATACAAATGATCTAAAAATACGTTATATGAACTCCTCAAAGCGTTAAAATCTTGTTTTGAATCGAAAAACAAACTTCCTTAGTGTTTGTGAAATTTGGTGAAAAGTTATGTACTAAAAGATACGATACAAATGATCTAGAAACACGTTATTTCAACTCCTCAAAGCGTTCAAATCTTGTTTTGAATCGAAAAACAAACTTTCTTAGTGTTTGTGAAATTTGGTGAAAAGTTATGTAGTAAAATATACGATACAAATGATCTAAAAACACGTTATTTGAACTCCTCAAAGCGTTAAAATCTTGTTTTGAATAGAAAAACAAACTTTCTTAGTGTTTGTGAAATTTGGTGAAAAGTTATGTAGTAAAAGATACGATACAAATGATCTAAAAACACGTTATTTGAACTCTTCAAAGCGTTAAAATCTTGTTTTGAATCGAAAAACAAACTTCCTTAGTGTTTGTGAAATTTGGTGAAAAGTTATGTACTAAAAGATACGATACAAATGATCTAAAAACACGTTATTTCAACTCCTCAAAGCGTTCAAATCTTGTTTTTAATAGAAAAACAAACTTTCTTAGTGTTTGTGAAATTTGGTGAAAAGTTATGTAGTAAAAGTTACCATACAAATGATCTAAAAACACGTTATTTGAACTCCTCAAAGCGTTAAAATCTAGTTTTGAATCGAAAAACAAACTTTCTTAGTGTTTGTGAAATTTGGTGAAAAGTTATGTAGTAAAAGATACGATACAAATGATCTAAAACACGGTATATTAACTCCTCAAAGCTTTAAAATCTTGTTTTGAATAGAAAAACAAACTTCCTTAGTGTTTGTGAAATTTGGTGAAAAGTTTTGTACTAAAAGATACGATACAAATGATCTGGAAACACGTTATTTGAACTCCTCAAAGCGTTCAAATCTTGTTTTGAATCGAAAAACAAACTTCCTTAGTGTTTGTGAAATTTGGTGAAAAGTTATGTAGTAAAAGATACGATACAAATGATCTAAAAACACGTTATTTGAACTCCTCAAAGCGTTAAATTCTTGTTTTGAATCGAAAAACAAACTTCCTTAGGGTTTGTGAAATTTGGTGAAAAGTTATGTACTAAAAGATACGATACAAATGATCTAAAAACACGTTATTTCAACTCCTCAAAGCGTTCAGATCTTGTTTTGAATCGAAAAACAAACTTTCTTAGTGTTTGTGAAATTTGGTGAAAAGTTATGTAGTAAAAGATACGATACAAATGATCTAAAAACACGTTATTTGAACTCCTCAAAGCGTTAAAATCTTGTTTTGAATAGAAAAACAAACTTTCTTAGTGTTTGTGAAATTTGGTGAAAAGTTATGTACTAAAAGATACGATACAAATGATCTAAAAACACGTTATTTGAACTCCTCAAAGCGTTAAAGTCTTGTTTTGAATCGAAAAACAAACTTCCTTAGTGTTTGTGAAATTTGGTGAAAAGTTATGTACTAAAAGATACGATACAAATGATCTAAAAACACGATATTTCAACTCCTCAGAGCGTTCAGATCTTGTTTTGAATCGAAAAACAAACTTTCTTAGTGTTTGTGAAATTTGGTGAAAAGTTATGTACTAAAAGATACGATACAAATAATCTAAAAACACGTTATTTTAACTCCTCAAAGCGTTAAAATCTTGTTTTGAATAGAAAAACAAACTTTCGTAGTGTTTGTGAAATTTGGTGAAAAGTTATGTACTAAAAGATACGATACAAATGATCTAAAAACACGTTATTTGACCTCCTCAAAGCGTTAATATGTTGTTTTGAATCGAAAAACAAACTTTCTTAGTGTTTGTGAAATTTGGTGAAAAGTTATGTTGTAAAAGATACGATACAAATGATCTAAAAACACGTTATATGAACTCCTCAAAGCGTTAAAATCTTGTTTTGAATCGAAAAACAAACTTCCTTAGTATTTGTGAAATTTGGGGAAAAGTTATGTACTAAAAGATACGATACAAATGATTTAGAAACACGTTATTTCAACTCCTCAAAGCGTTCAAATCTTGTTTTGAATCGAAAAACAAACTTTCTTAGTCTATGTGAAATTTGGTGAAAAGTTATGTAGTAAAAGATACGATACAAATGATCTAAAAACACGTTATTTGAACTCCTCAAAGCGTTAAAATCTTGTTTAGAATAGAAAAACAAACTTTCTTAGTGTTTGTGAAATTTGGTGAAAAGTTATGTAGTAAAAGATACGATACAAATGATCTAAAAACACGTTATTTGAACTACTCAAAGCGTTAAAATCTTGTTTTGAATCGAAAAACAAACTTCCTTAGTGTTTGTGAAATTTGGTGAAAAGTTATGTACTAAAAGATACGATACAAATGATCTAAAAACACGTTATTTCTACTCCTCAAAGCGTTAAAATCGTGTTTTGAATCGAAAAACATACTTTCTTAGTGTTTGTGAAATTTGGTGAAAAGTTATGTACTAAAAGATACGATACAAATGATCTAAAAACACGCTATTTGACCTCCTCAAAGCGTTAAAATCTTGTTTTGAATAGAAAAACAAACTTCCTTAGTGTTTGTGAAATTTGGTGAAAAGTTATGTACTAAAAGATACGATACAAATGATCTAAAAACACGTTATTTCAACTCCTCAAAGCGTTCAGATCTTGTTTTGAATCGAAAAACAAACTTTCTTAGTGTTTGTGAAATTTGGTGAAAAGTTATGTACTAAAAGATACGATACAAATAATCTAAAAACACGTTATTTTAACTCCTCAAAGCGTTAAAATCTTGTTTTGAATAGAAAAACAAACTTTCGTAGTGTTTGTGAAATTTGGTGAAAAGTTATGTACTAAAAGATACGATACAAATGATCTAAAAACACGCTATTTGACCTCCTCAAAGCGTTAAAATCTTGTTTTGAATAGAAAAACAAACTTCCTTAGTGTTTGTGAAATTTGGTGAAAAGTTATGTAGTAAAAGATACGATACAAATGATCTAAAAACACGTTATTTGAACTACTCAAAGCGTTAAAATCTTGTTTTGAATCGAAAAACAAACTTCCTTAGTGTTTGTGAAATTTGGTGAAAAGTTATGTACTAAAAGATACGATACAAATGATCTAAAAACACGTTATTTCTACTCCTCAAAGCGTTAAAATCGTGTTTTGAATCGAAAAACATACTTTCTTAGTGTTTGTGAAATTTGGTGAAAAGTTATGTACTAAAAGATACGATACAAATGATCTAAAAACACGCTATTTGACCTCCTCAAAGCGTTCAAATCTTGTTTTTAATAGAAAAACAAACTTTCTTAGTGTTTGTGAAATTTGGTGAAAAGTTATGTAGTAAAAGATACGATACAAATGATCTAAAAACACGTTATTTGAACTCCTCAAAGCGTTAGAATCTAGTTTTGAATCGAAAAACAAACTTTCTTAGTGTTTGTGAAATTTGGTGAAAAGTTATGTAGTAAAAGATACGATACAAATGATCTAAAACACGTTATATGAACTCCTCAAAGCCTTAAAATCTTGTTTTGAATAGAAAAACAAACTACCTTAGTGTTTGTGAAATTTGGTGAAAAGTTATGTACTAAAAGATACGATACAAATGATCTAGAAACACGTTATTTGAACTCCTCAAAGCGTTCAAATCTTGTTTTGAATCGAAAAACAAACTTCCTTAGTGTTTGTGAAATTTGGTGAAAAGTTATGTAGTAAAAGATACGATACAAATGATCTAAAAACACGTTATTTGAACTCCTCAAAGCGTTAAAATCTTGTTTTGAATCGAAAAACAAACTTCCTTAGGGTTTGTGAAATTTGGTGAAAAGTTATGTACTAAAAGATACGATACAAATGATCTAAAAACACGTTATTTCAACTCCTCAAAGCGTTCAGATCTTGTTTTGAATCGAAAAACAAACTTTCTTAGTGTTTGTGAAATTTGGTGAAAAGTTATGTAGTAAAAGATACGATACAAATGATCTAAAAACACGTTATTTGAACTCCTCAAAGCGTTAAAATCTTGTTTTGAATAGAAAAACAAACTTTCTTAGTGTTTGTGAAATTTGGTGAAAAGTTATGTACTAAAAGATACGATACAAATGATCTAAAAACACGTTATTTGAACTCCTCAAAGCGTTAAAATCTTGTTTTGAATCGAAAAACAAACTTCCTTAGTGTTTGTGAAATTTGGTGAAAAGTTATGTACTAAAAGATACGATACAAATGATCTAAAAACACGTTATTTCAACTCCTCAAAGCGTTCAGATCTTGTTTTGAATCGAAAAACAAACTTTCTTAGTGTTTGTGAAATTTGGTGAAAAGTTATGTAGTAAAAGATACGATACAAATGATCTAAAAACACGTTATTTGAACTCCTCAAAGCGTTGAAATCTTGTTTTGAATAGAAAAAACAAACTTTCTTAGTGTTTGTGAAATTTGGTGAAAAGTTATGTACTAAAAGATACGATACAAATGATCTAAAAACACGTTATTTCAACTCCTCAAAGCGTTAAAATCTTGTTTTGAATAGAAAAACGAACTTTCTTAGTGTTTGTGAAATTTGGTGAAAAGTTATGTACTAAAAGATACGATACAAATGATCTAAAAACACGTTATTTGACCTCCTCAAAGCGTTAATATGTTGTTTTGAATCGAAAAACAAACTTTCTTAGTGTTTGTGAAATTTGGTGAAAAATTATGTACTAAAAGATACGATACAAATGATCTAAAAACACGTTATATGAACTCCTCAAAGCGTTAAAATCTTGTTTTGAATCGAAAAACAAACTTCCTTAGTGTTTGTGAAATTTGGTGAAAAGTTATGTAGTAAAAGATACGATACAAATGATCTAAAACACGGTATATGAACTCCTCAAAGCTTTAAAATCTTGTTTTGAATAGAAAAACAAACTTCCTTAGTGTTTGTGAAATTTGGTGAAAAGTTATGTACTAAAAGATACGATACAAATGATCTAGAAACACGTTATTTGAACTCCTCAAAGCGTTCAAATCTTGTTTTGAATCGAAAAACAAACTTCCTTAGTGTTTGTGAAATTTGGTGAAAAGTTATCTAGTAAAAGATACGATACAAATGATCTAAAAACACGTTATTTGAACTCCTCAAAGCGTTAAATTCTTGTTTTGAATCGAAAAACAAACTTCCTTAGGGTTTGTGAAATTTGGTGAAAAGTTATGTACTAAAAGATACGATACAAATGATCTAAAAACACGTTATTTCAACTCCTCAAAGCGTTCAGATCTTGTTTTGAATCGAAAAACAAACTTTCTTAGTGTTTGTGAAATTTGGTGAAAAGTTATGTAGTAAAAGATACGATACAAATGATCTAAAAACACGTTATTTGAACTCCTCAAAGCGTTAAAATCTTGTTTTGAATAGAAAAACAAACTTTCTTAGTGTTTGTGAAATTTGGTGAAAAGTTATGTACTAAAAGATACGATACAAATGATCTAAAAACACGTTATTTGAACTCCTCAAAGCGTTAAAATCTTGTTTTGAATCGAAAAACAAACTTCCTTAGTGTTTGTGAAATTTGGTGAAAAGTTATGTACTAAAAGATACGATACAAATGATCTAAAAACACGTTATTTCAACTCCTCAAAGCGTTCAGATCTTGTTTTGAATCGAAAAACAAACTTTCTTAGTGTTTGTGAAATTTGGTGAAAAGTTATGTACTAAAAGATACGATACAAATAATCTAAAAACACGTTATTTTAACTCCTCAAAGCGTTAAAATCTTGTTTTGAATAGAAAAACAAACTTTCGTAGTGTTTGTGAAATTTGGTGAAAATTTATGTACTAAAAGATACGATACAAATGATCTAGAAACACGTTATATGAACTCCTCAAAGCGTTCAGATCTTGTTTTGAATCGAAAAACAAACTTCCTTAGTGTTTGTGAAATTTGGTGAAAAGTTATGTAGTAAGAGATACGATACAAATGATCTAGAAACACGTTATTTGAACTCCTCAAAGCGTTAAAATCTTGTTTTGAATCGAAAAACAAACTTTCTTAGTGTTTGTGAAATTTGGTGAAAAGTTATGTACTAAAAGATACGATACAAATGATCTAAAAACACGTTATTTGAACTCCTCAAAGCGTTAAAATCTTGTTTTGAATCGAAAAACAAACTTCCTTAGTGTTTGTGAAATTTGGTGAAAAGTTATGTACTAAAAGATACGATACAAACGATCTAAAAACACGTTATTTCAACTCCTCAAAGCGTTCAGATCTTGTTTTGAATCGAAAAACAAACTTTCTTAGTGTTTGTGAAATTTGGTGAAAAGTTATGTACTAAAAGATACGATACAAATAATCTAAAAACACGTTATTTTAACTCCTCAAAGCGTTAAAATCTTGTTTAGAATAGAAAAACAAACTTTCTTAGTGTTTGTGAAATTTGGTGAAAAGTTATGTAGTAAAAGATACGATACAAATGATCTAAAAACACGTTATATGAACTCCTCAAAGCGTTAAAATCTTGTTTTGAATCGAAAAAAAAACTTTCTTAGTGTTTGTGAAATTTGGTGAAAAGTTATGTACTAAAAGATACGATACAAATGATCTAAAAACACGTTATTTGAACTCCTCAAAGCGTTAAAATCTTGTTTTGAATCGAAAAACAAACTTCCTTAGTGTTTGTGAAATTTGGTGAAAAGTTATGTACTAAAAGATACGATACAAATGATCTAAAAACACGTTATTTGAACTCCTCAAAGCGTTAAAATCTTGTTTTGAATAGAAAAACAAACTTCCTTAGTGTTTGTGAAATTTGGTGAAAAGTTATGTACTAAAAGATACAATACAAATGATCTAAAAACACGTTATTTCAACTCCTCAAAGCGTTCAGATCTTGTTTTGAATCGGAAAACAAACTTTCTTAGTGTTTGTGAAATTTGGTGAAAAGTTATGTACTAAAAGATACGATACAAATGATCTAAAAACACGTTATTTCAACTCCTCAAAGCGTTAAAATCTTGTTTTGAATAGAAAAACGAACTTTCTTAGTGTTTGTGAAATTTGGTGAAAAGTTATGTACTAAAAGATACGATACAAATGATCTAAAAACACGTTATTTGACCTCCTCAAAGCGTTAATATGTTGTTTTGAATCGAAAAACAAACTTTCTTAGTGTTTGTGAAATTTGGTGAAAAGTTATGTACTAAAAGATACGATACAAATGATCTAAAAACACGTTATATGAACTCCTCAAAGCGTTAAAATCTTGTTTTGAATCGAAAAACAAACTTCCTTAGTGTTTGTGAAATTTGGTGAAAAGTTATGTACTAAAAGATACGATACAAATGATCTAGAAACACGTTATTTCAACTCCTCAAAGCGTTCAAATCTTGTTTTGAATCGAAAAACAAACTTTCTTAGTGTTTGTGAAATTTGGTGAAAAGTTATGTAGTAAAATATACGATACAAATGATCTAAAAACACGTTATTTGAACTCCTCAAAGCGTTAAAATCTTGTTTTGAATAGAAAAACAAACTTTCTTAGTGTTTGTGAAATTTGGTGAAAAGTTATGTACTAAAAGATACGATACAAATGATCTAAAAACACGTTATTTGACCTCCTCAAAGCGTTAATATGTTGTTTTGAATCGAAAAACAAACTTCCTTAGTGTTTGTGAAATTTGGTGAAAAGTTACGTACTAAAAGATACGATACAAATGATCTAAAAACACGTTATATGAACTCCTCAAAGCGTTCAGATCTTGTTTTGAATCGAAAAACAAACTTCCTTAGTGTTTGTGAAATTTGGTGAAAAGTTATGTAGTAAAAGATACGATACAAATGATCTAGAAACACGTTATTTGAACTCCTCAAAGCGTTAAAATCTTGTTTTGAATCGAAAAACAAACTTTCTTAGTGTTTGTGAAATTTGGTGAAAAGTTATGTAGTAAAATATACGATACAAATGATCTAGAAACACGTTATTTCAACTCCTCAAAGCGTTAAAATCTTGTTTTGAATAGAAAAACAAACTTTCTTAGTGTTTGTGAAATTTGGTGAAAAGTTATGTAGTAAAAGATACGATACAAATGATCTAAAAACACGTTATTTGAACTCCTCAAAGCGTTAAAATCTTGTTTTGAATCGACAAACAAACTTTCTTAGTGTTTGTGAAATTTGGTGAAAAGTCATGCACTGAAAGATACAATACAAATGATCTAAAAACACGTTTTTTCAACTCCTCAAAGCGTTCAAATCTTGTTTTCAATAGAAAAACAAACTTTCTTAGTGTTTGTGAAATTTGGTGAAAAGTTATGTAGTAAAAGATACGATACAAATGATCTAAAAACACGTTATTTGAACTCCTCAAAGCGTTAAAATCTTGTTTTGAATCGAAAAACCAACTTTCTTAGTGTTTGTGAAATTTGGTGAAAAGTTATGTAGTAAAAGATACGATACAAATGATCTAAAACACGTTATATGAACTCCTCAAAGCGTTAAAATCTTGTTTTGAATAGAAAAACAAACTTCCTTAGTGTTTGTGAAATTTGGTGAAAAGTTATGTACTAAAAGATACGATACAAATGATCTAGAAACACGTTATTTGAACTCCTCAAAGCGTTCAAATCTTGTTTTGAATCGAAAAACAAACTTCCTTAGTGTTTGTGAAATTTGGTGAAAAGTTATGTAGTAAAAGATACGATACAAATGATCTAAAAACACGTTATTTGAACTCCTCAAAGCGTTAAATTCTTGTTTTGAATCGAAAAACAAACTTCCTTAGGGTTTGTGAAATTTGGTGAAAAGTTATGTACTAAAAGATACGATACAAATGATCTAAAAACACGTTATTTCAACTCCTCAAAGCGTTCAGATCTTGTTTTGAATCGAAAAACAAACTTTCTTAGTGTTTGTGAAATTTGGTGAAAAGTTATGTAGTAAAAGATACGATACAAATGATCTAAAAACACGTTATTTGAACTCCTCAAAGCGTTAAAATCTTGTTTTGAATAGAAAAACAAACTTTCTTAGTGTTTGTGAAATTTGGTGAAAAGTTATGTACTAAAAGATACGATACAAATGATCTAAAAACACGTTATTTGAACTCCTCAAAGCGTTAAAATCTTGTTTTGAATCGAAAAACAAACTTCCTTAGTGTTTGTGAAATTTGGTGAAAAGTTATGTACTAAAAGATACGATACAAACGATCTAAAAACACGTTATTTCAACTCCTCAAAGCGTTCAGATCTTGTTTTGAATCGAAAAACAAACTTTCTTAGTGTTTGTGAAATTTGGTGAAAAGTTATGTACTAAAAGATACGATACAAATAATCTAAAAACACGTTATTTTAACTCCTCAAAGCGTTAAAATCTTGTTTTGAATAGAAAAACAAACTTTCGTAGTGTTTGTGAAATTTGGTGAAAATTTATGTACTAAAAGATACGATACAAATGATCTAGAAACACGTTATATGAACTCCTCAAAGCGTTCAGATCTTGTTTTGAATCGAAAAACAAACTTCCTTAGTGTTTGTGAAATTTGGTGAAAAGTTATGTAGTAAGAGATACGATACAAATGATCTAGAAACACGTTATTTGAACTCCTCAAAGCGTTAAAATCTTGTTTTGAATCGAAAAACAAACTTTCTTAGTGTTTGTGAAATTTGGTGAAAAGTTATGTACTAAAAGATACGATACAAATGATCTAAAAACACGTTATTTGAACTCCTCAAAGCGTTAAAATCTTGTTTTGAATCGAAAAACAAACTTCCTTAGTGTTTGTGAAATTTGGTGAAAAGTTATGTACTAAAAGATACGATACAAACGATCTAAAAACACGTTATTTCAACTCCTCAAAGCGTTCAGATCTTGTTTTGAATCGAAAAACAAACTTTCTTAGTGTTTGTGAAATTTGGTGAAAAGTTATGTACTAAAAGATACGATACAAATAATCTAAAAACACGTTATTTTAACTCCTCAAAGCGTTAAAATCTTGTTTAGAATAGAAAAACAAACTTTCTTAGTGTTTGTGAAATTTGGTGAAAAGTTATGTAGTAAAAGATACGATACAAATGATCTAAAAACACGTTATATGAACTCCTCAAAGCGTTAAAATCTTGTTTTGAATCGAAAAAAAAACTTTCTTAGTGTTTGTGAAATTTGGTGAAAAGTTATGTACTAAAAGATACGATACAAATGATCTAAAAACACGTTATTTGAACTCCTCAAAGCGTTAAAATCTTGTTTTGAATCGAAAAACAAACTTCCTTAGTGTTTGTGAAATTTGGTGAAAAGTTATGTACTAAAAGATACGATACAAATGATCTAAAAACACGTTATTTGAACTCCTCAAAGCGTTAAAATCTTGTTTTGAATAGAAAAACAAACTTCCTTAGTGTTTGTGAAATTTGGTGAAAAGTTATGTACTAAAAGATACAATACAAATGATCTAAAAACACGTTATTTCAACTCCTCAAAGCGTTCAGATCTTGTTTTGAATCGGAAAACAAACTTTCTTAGTGTTTGTGAAATTTGGTGAAAAGTTATGTACTAAAAGATACGATACAAATGATCTAAAAACACGTTATTTCAACTCCTCAAAGCGTTAAAATCTTGTTTTGAATAGAAAAACGAACTTTCTTAGTGTTTGTGAAATTTGGTGAAAAGTTATGTACTAAAAGATACGATACAAATGATCTAAAAACACGTTATTTGACCTCCTCAAAGCGTTAATATGTTGTTTTGAATCGAAAAACAAACTTTCTTAGTGTTTGTGAAATTTGGTGAAAAGTTATGTACTAAAAGATACGATACAAATGATCTAAAAACACGTTATATGAACTCCTCAAAGCGTTAAAATCTTGTTTTGAATCGAAAAACAAACTTCCTTAGTGTTTGTGAAATTTGGTGAAAAGTTATGTACTAAAAGATACGATACAAATGATCTAGAAACACGTTATTTCAACTCCTCAAAGCGTTCAAATCTTGTTTTGAATCGAAAAACAAACTTTCTTAGTGTTTGTGAAATTTGGTGAAAAGTTATGTAGTAAAATATACGATACAAATGATCTAAAAACACGTTATTTGAACTCCTCAAAGCGTTAAAATCTTGTTTTGAATAGAAAAACAAACTTTCTTAGTGTTTGTGAAATTTGGTGAAAAGTTATGTACTAAAAGATACGATACAAATGATCTAAAAACACGTTATTTGACCTCCTCAAAGCGTTAATATGTTGTTTTGAATCGAAAAACAAACTTCCTTAGTGTTTGTGAAATTTGGTGAAAAGTTACGTACTAAAAGATACGATACAAATGATCTAAAAACACGTTATATGAACTCCTCAAAGCGTTCAGATCTTGTTTTGAATCGAAAAACAAACTTCCTTAGTGTTTGTGAAATTTGGTGAAAAGTTATGTAGTAAAAGATTCGATACAAATGATCTAGAAACACGTTATTTGAACTCCTCAAAGCGTTAAAATCTTGTTTTGAATCGAAAAACAAACTTTCTTAGTGTTTGTGAAATTTGGTGAAAAGTTATGTAGTAAAATATACGATACAAATGATCTAGAAACACGTTATTTCAACTCCTCAAAGCGTTAAAATCTTGTTTTGAATAGAAAAACAAACTTTCTTAGTGTTTGTGAAATTTGGTGAAAAGTTATGTAGTAAAAGATACGATACAAATGATCTAAAAACACGTTATTTGAACTCCTCAAAGCGTTAAAATCTTGTTTTGAATCGACAAACAAACTTTCTTAGTGTTTGTGAAATTTGGTGAAAAGTCATGCACTGAAAGATACAATACAAATGATCTAAAAACACGTTTTTTCAACTCCTCAAAGCGTTCAAATCTTGTTTTCAATAGAAAAACAAACTTTCTTAGTGTTTGTGAAATTTGGTGAAAAGTTATGTAGTAAAAGATACGATACAAATGATCTAAAAACACGTTATTTGAACTCCTCAAAGCGTTAAAATCTTGTTTTGAATCGAAAAACCAACTTTCTTAGTGTTTGTGAAATTTGGTGAAAAGTTATGTAGTAAAAGATACGATACAAATGATCTAAAACACGTTATATGAACTCCTCAAAGCGTTAAAATCTTGTTTTGAATAGAAAAACAAACTTCCTTAGTGTTTGTGAAATTTGGTGAAAAGTTATGTACTAAAAGATACGATACAAATGATCTAGAAACACGTTATTTGAACTCCTCAAAGCGTTCAAATCTTGTTTTGAATCGAAAAACAAACTTCCTTAGTGTTTGTGAAATTTGGTGAAAAGTTATGTAGTAAAAGATACGATACAAATGATCTAAAAACACGTTATTTGAACTCCTCAAAGCGTTAAATTCTTGTTTTGAATCGAAAAACAAACTTCCTTAGGGTTTGTGAAATTTGGTGAAAAGTTATGTACTAAAAGATACGATACAAATGATCTAAAAACACGTTATTTCAACTCCTCAAAGCGTTCAGATCTTGTTTTGAATCGAAAAACAAACTTTCTTAGTGTTTGTGAAATTTGGTGAAAAGTTATGTAGTAAAAGATACGATACAAATGATCTAAAAACACGTTATTTGAACTCCTCAAAGCGTTAAAATCTTGTTTTGAATAGAAAAACAAACTTTCTTAGTGTTTGTGAAATTTGGTGAAAAGTTATGTACTAAAAGATACGATACAAATGATCTAAAAACACGTTATTTGAACTCCTCAAAGCGTTAAAATCTTGTTTTGAATCGAAAAACAAACTTCCTTAGTGTTTGTGAAATTTGGTGAAAAGTTATGTACTAAAAGATACGATACAAACGATCTAAAACACGTTATTTCAACTCCTCAAAGCGTTCAGATCTTGTTTTGAATCGAAAAACAAACTTTCTTAGTGTTTGTGAAATTTGGTGAAAAGTTATGTACTAAAAGATACGATACAAATAATCTAAAAACACGTTATTTTAACTCCTCAAAGCGTTAAAATCTTGTTTAGAATAGAAAAACAAACTTTCTTAGTGTTTGTGAAATTTGGTGAAAAGTTATGTAGTAAAAGATACGATACAAATGATCTAAAAACACGTTATATGAACTCCTCAAAGCGTTAAAATCTTGTTTTGAATCGAAAAAAAAACTTTCTTAGTGTTTGTGAAATTTGGTGAAAAGTTATGTACTAAAAGATACGATACAAATGATCTAAAAACACGTTATTTGAACTCCTCAAAGCGTTAAAATCTTGTTTTGAATCGAAAAACAAACTTCCTTAGTGTTTGTGAAATTTGGTGAAAAGTTATGTACTAAAAGATACGATACAAATGATCTAAAAACACGTTATTTGAACTCCTCAAAGCGTTAAAATCTTGTTTTGAATAGAAAAACAAACTTCCTTAGTGTTTGTGAAATTTGGTGAAAAGTTATGTACTAAAAGATACAATACAAATGATCTAAAAACACGTTATTTCAACTCCTCAAAGCGTTCAGATCTTGTTTTGAATCGGAAAACAAACTTTCTTAGTGTTTGTGAAATTTGGTGAAAAGTTATGTACTAAAAGATACGATACAAATGATCTAAAAACACGTTATTTCAACTCCTCAAAGCGTTAAAATCTTGTTTTGAATAGAAAAACGAACTTTCTTAGTGTTTGTGAAATTTGGTGAAAAGTTATGTACTAAAAGATACGATACAAATGATCTAAAAACACGTTATTTGACCTCCTCAAAGCGTTAATATGTTGTTTTGAATCGAAAAACAAACTTTCTTAGTGTTTGTGAAATTTGGTGAAAAGTTATGTACTAAAAGATACGATACAAATGATCTAAAAACACGTTATATGAACTCCTCAAAGCGTTAAAATCTTGTTTTGAATCGAAAAACAAACTTCCTTAGTGTTTGTGAAATTTGGTGAAAAGTTATGTACTAAAAGATACGATACAAATGATCTAGAAACACGTTATTTCAACTCCTCAAAGCGTTCAAATCTTGTTTTGAATCGAAAAACAAACTTTCTTAGTGTTTGTGAAATTTGGTGAAAAGTTATGTAGTAAAATATACGATACAAATGATCTAAAAACACGTTATTTGAACTCCTCAAAGCGTTAAAATCTTGTTTTGAATAGAAAAACAAACTTTCTTAGTGTTTGTGAAATTTGGTGAAAAGTTATGTAGTAAAAGATACGATACAAATGATCTAAAAACACGTTATTTGAACTCCTCAAAGCGTTAAAATCTTGTTTTGAATCGAAAAACAAACTTCCTTAGTGTTTGTGAAATTTGGTGAAAAGTTATGTACTAAAAGATACGATACAAATGATCTAAAAACACGTTATTTCAACTCCTCAAAGCGTTCAAATCTTGTTTTTAATAGAAAAACAAACTTTCTTAGTGTTTGTGAAATTTGGTGAAAAGTTATGTAGTAAAAGTTACCATACAAATGATCTAAAAACACGTTATTTGAACTCCTCAAAGCGTTAAAATCTAGTTTTGAATCGAAAAACAAACTTTCTTAGTGTTTGTGAAATTTGGTGAAAAGTTATGTAGTAAAAGATACGATACAAATGATCTAAAACATGGTATATTAACTCCTCAAAGCTTTAAAATCTTGTTTTGAATAGAAAAACAAACTTCCTTAGTGTTTGTGAAATTTGGTGAAAAGTTTTGTACTAAAAGATACGATACAAATGATCTAGAAACACGTTATTTGAACTCCTCAAAGCGTTCAAATCTTGTTTTGAATCGAAAAACAAACTTCCTTAGTGTTTGTGAAATTTGGTGAAAAGTTATGTAGTAAAAGATACGATACAAATGATCTAAAAACACGTTATTTGAACTCCTCAAAGCGTTAAATTCTTGTTTTGAATCGAAAAACAAACTTCCTTAGGGTTTGTGAAATTTGGTGAAAAGTTATGTACTAAAAGATACGATACAAATGATCTAAAAACACGTTATTTCAACTCCTCAAAGCGTTCAGATCTTGTTTTGAATCGAAAAACAAACTTTCTTAGTGTTTGTGAAATTTGGTGAAAAGTTATGTAGTAAAATATACGATACAAATGATCTAAAAACACGTTATTTGAACTCCTCAAAGCGTTAAAATCTTGTTTTGAATAGAAAAACAAACTTTCTTAGTGTTTGTGAAATTTGGTGAAAAGTTATGTACTAAAAGATACGATACAAATGATCTAAAAACACGTTATTTGACCTCCTCAAAGCGTTAATATGTTGTTTTGAATCGAAAAACAAACTTCCTTAGTGTTTGTGAAATTTGGTGAAAAGTTACGTACTAAAAGATACGATACAAATGATCTAAAAACACGTTATATGAACTCCTCAAAGCGTTCAGATCTTGTTTTGAATCGAAAAACAAACTTCCTTAGTGTTTGTGAAATTTGGTGAAAAGTTATGTAGTAAAAGATACGATACAAATGATCTAGAAACACGTTATTTGAACTCCTCAAAGCGTTAAAATCTTGTTTTGAATCGAAAAACAAACTTTCTTAGTGTTTGTGAAATTTGGTGAAAAGTTATGTAGTAAAATATACGATACAAATGATCTAGAAACACGTTATTTCAACTCCTCAAAGCGTTAAAATCTTGTTTTGAATAGAAAAACAAACTTTCTTAGTGTTTGTTAAATTTGGTGAAAAGTTATGTAGTAAAAGATACGATACAAATGATCTAAAAACACGTTATTTGAACTCCTCAAAGCGTTAAAATCTTGTTTTGAATCGACAAACAAACTTTCTTAGTGTTTGTGAAATTTGGTGAAAAGTCATGCACTGAAAGATACAATACAAATGATCTAAAAACACGTTTTTTCAACTCCTCAAAGCGTTCAAATCTTGTTTTCAATAGAAAAACAAACTTTCTTAGTGTTTGTGAAATTTGGTGAAAAGTTATGTAGTAAAAGATACGATACAAATGATCTAAAAACACGTTATTTGAACTCCTCAAAGCGTTAAAATCTTGTTTTGAATCGAAAAACCAACTTTCTTAGTGTTTGTGAAATTTGGTGAAAAGTTATGTAGTAAAAGATACGATACAAATGATCTAAAACACGTTATATGAACTCCTCAAAGCGTTAAAATCTTGTTTTGAATAGAAAAACAAACTTCCTTAGTGTTTGTGAAATTTGGTGAAAAGTTATGTACTAAAAGATACGATACAAATGATCTAGAAACACGTTATTTGAACTCCTCAAAGCGTTCAAATCTTGTTTTGAATCGAAAAACAAACTTCCTTAGTGTTTGTGAAATTTGGTGAAAAGTTATGTAGTAAAAGATACGATACAAATGATCTAAAAACACGTTATTTGAACTCCTCAAAGCGTTAAATTCTTGTTTTGAATCGAAAAACAAACTTCCTTAGGGTTTGTGAAATTTGGTGAAAAGTTATGTACTAAAAGATACGATACAAATGATCTAAAAACACGTTATTTCAACTCCTCAAAGCGTTCAGATCTTGTTTTGAATCGAAAAACAAACTTTCTTAGTGTTTGTGAAATTTGGTGAAAAGTTATGTAGTAAAAGATACGATACAAATGATCTAAAAACACGTTATTTGAACTCCTCAAAGCGTTAAAATCTTGTTTTGAATAGAAAAACAAACTTTCTTAGTGTTTGTGAAATTTGGTGAAAAGTTATGTACTAAAAGATACGATACAAATGATCTAAAAACACGTTATTTGAACTCCTCAAAGCGTTAAAATCTTGTTTTGAATCGAAAAACAAACTTCCTTAGTGTTTGTGAAATTTGGTGAAAAGTTATGTACTAAAAGATACGATACAAACGATCTAAAAACACGTTATTTCAACTCCTCAAAGCGTTCAGATCTTGTTTTGAATCGAAAAACAAACTTTCTTAGTGTTTGTGAAATTTGGTGAAAAGTTATGTACTAAAAGATACGATACAAATAATCTAAAAACACGTTATTTTAACTCCTCAAAACGTTAAAATCTTGTTTTGAATAGAAAAACAAACTTTCGTAGTGTTTGTGAAATTTGGTGAAAAGTTATGTACTAAAAGATACGATACAAATGATCTAAAAACACGTTATTTGACCTCCTCAAAGCGTTAATATGTTGTTTTGAATCGAAAAACAAACTTTCTTAGTGTTTGTGAAATTTGGTGAAAAGTTATGTACTAAAAGATACGATACAAATGATCTAAAAACACGTTATTTGAACTCCTCAAAGCGTTAAAATCTTGTTTAGAATAGAAAAACAAACTTTCTTAGTGTTTGTGAAATTTGGTGAAAAGTTATGTAGTAAAAGATACGATACAAATGATCTAAAAACACGTTATATGAACTCCTCAAAGCGTTAAAATCTTGTTTTGAATCGAAAAAAAAACTTTCTTAGTGTTTGTGAAATTTGGTGAAAAGTTATGTACTAAAAGATACGATACAAATGATCTAAAAACACGTTATTTGAACTCCTCAAAGCGTTAAAATCTTGTTTTGAATCGAAAAACAAACTTCCTTAGTGTTTGTGAAATTTGGTGAAAAGTTATGTACTAAAAGATACGATACAAATGATCTAAAAACACGTTATTTGAACTCCTCAAAGCGTTAAAATCTTGTTTTGAATAGAAAAACAAACTTCCTTAGTGTTTGTGAAATTTGGTGAAAAGTTATGTACTAAAAGATACAATACAAATGATCTAAAAACACGTTATTTCAACTCCTCAAAGCGTTCAGATCTTGTTTTGAATCGGAAAACAAACTTTCTTAGTGTTTGTGAAATTTGGTGAAAAGTTATGTACTAAAAGATACGATACAAATGATCTAAAAACACGTTATTTCAACTCCTCAAAGCGTTCAGATCTTGTTTTGAATCGGAAAACAAACTTTCTTAGTGTTTGTGAAATTTGGTGAAAAGTTATGTACTAAAAGATACGATACAAATGATCTAAAAACACGTTATTTCAACTCCTCAAAGCGTTAAAATCTTGTTTTGAATAGAAAAACGAACTTTCTTAGTGTTTGTGAAATTTGGTGAAAAGTTATGTACTAAAAGATACGATACAAATGATCTAAAAACACGTTATTTGACCTCCTCAAAGCGTTAATATGTTGTTTTGAATCGAAAAACAAACTTTCTTAGTGTTTGTGAAATTTGGTGAAAAGTTATGTACTAAAAGATACGATACAAATGATCTAAAAATACGTTATATGAACTCCTCAAAGCGTTAAAATCTTGTTTTGAATCGAAAAACAAACTTCCTTAGTGTTTGTGAAATTTGGTGAAAAGTTATGTACTAAAAGATACGATACAAATGATCTAGAAACACGTTATTTCAACTCCTCAAAGCGTTCAAATCTTGTTTTGAATCGAAAAACAAACTTTCTTAGTGTTTGTGAAATTTGGTGAAAAGTTATGTAGTAAAATATACGATACAAATGATCTAAAAACACGTTATTTGAACTCCTCAAAGCGTTAAAATCTTGTTTTGAATAGAAAAACAAACTTTCTTAGTGTTTGTGAAATTTGGTGAAAAGTTATGTAGTAAAAGATACGATACAAATGATCTAAAAACACGTTATTTGAACTCCTCAAAGCGTTAAAATCTTGTTTTGAATCGAAAAACAAACTTCCTTAGTGTTTGTGAAATTTGGTGAAAAGTTATGTACTAAAAGATACGATACAAATGATCTAAAAACACGTTATTTCAACTCCTCAAAGCGTTCAAATCTTGTTTTTAATAGAAAAACAAACTTTCTTAGTGTTTGTGAAATTTGGTGAAAAGTTATGTAGTAAAAGTTACCATACAAATGATCTAAAAACACGTTATTTGAACTCCTCAAAGCGTTAAAATCTAGTTTTGAATCGAAAAACAAACTTTCTTAGTGTTTGTGAAATTTGGTGAAAAGTTATGTAGTAAAAGATACGATACAAATGATCTAAAACACGGTATATTAACTCCTCAAAGCTTTAAAATCTTGTTTTGAATAGAAAAACAAACTTCCTTAGTGTTTGTGAAATTTGGTGAAAAGTTTTGTACTAAAAGATACGATACAAATGATCTGGAAACACGTTATTTGAACTCCTCAAAGCGTTCAAATCTTGTTTTGAATCGAAAAACAAACTTCCTTAGTGTTTGTGAAATTTGGTGAAAAGTTATGTAGTAAAAGATACGATACAAATGATCTAAAAACACGTTATTTGAACTCCTCAAAGCGTTAAATTCTTGTTTTGAATCGAAAAACAAACTTCCTTAGGGTTTGTGAAATTTGGTGAAAAGTTATGTACTAAAAGATACGATACAAATGATCTAAAAACACGTTATTTCAACTCCTCAAAGCGTTCAGATCTTGTTTTGAATCGAAAAACAAACTTTCTTAGTGTTTGTGAAATTTGGTGAAAAGTTATGTAGTAAAAGATACGATACAAATGATCTAAAAACACGTTATTTGAACTCCTCAAAGCGTTAAAATCTTGTTTTGAATAGAAAAACAAACTTTCTTAGTGTTTGTGAAATTTGGTGAAAAGTTATGTACTAAAAGATACGATACAAATGATCTAAAAACACGTTATTTGAACTCCTCAAAGCGTTAAAGTCTTGTTTTGAATCGAAAAACAAACTTCCTTAGTGTTTGTGAAATTTGGTGAAAAGTTATGTACTAAAAGATACGATACAAATGATCTAAAAACACGATATTTCAACTCCTCAAAGCGTTCAGATCTTGTTTTGAATCGAAAAACAAACTTTCTTAGTGTTTGTGAAATTTGGTGAAAAGTTATGTACTAAAAGATACGATACAAATAATCTAAAAACACGTTATTTTAACTCCTCAAAGCGTTAAAATCTTGTTTTGAATAGAAAAACAAACTTTCGTAGTGTTTGTGAAATTTGGTGAAAAGTTATGTACTAAAAGATACGATACAAATGATCTAAAAACACGTTATTTGACCTCCTCAAAGCGTTAATATGTTGTTTTGAATCGAAAAACAAACTTTCTTAGTGTTTGTGAAATTTGGTGAAAAGTTATGTTGTAAAAGATACGATACAAATGATCTAAAAACACGTTATATGAACTCCTCAAAGCGTTAAAATCTTGTTTTGAATCGAAAAACAAACTTCCTTAGTATTTGTGAAATTTGGGGAAAAGTTATGTACTAAAAGATACGATACAAATGATTTAGAAACACGTTATTTCAACTCCTCAAAGCGTTCAAATCTTGTTTTGAATCGAAAAACAAACTTTCTTAGTCTATGTGAAATTTGGTGAAAAGTTATGTAGTAAAAGATACGATACAAATGATCTAAAAACACGTTATTTGAACTCCTCAAAGCGTTAAAATCTTGTTTAGAATAGAAAAACAAACTTTCTTAGTGTTTGTGAAATTTGGTGAAAAGTTATGTAGTAAAAGATACGATACAAATGATCTAAAAACACGTTATTTGAACTACTCAAAGCGTTAAAATCTTGTTTTGAATCGAAAAACAAACTTCCTTAGTGTTTGTGAAATTTGGTGAAAAGTTATGTACTAAAAGATACGATACAAATGATCTAAAAACACGTTATTTCTACTCCTCAAAGCGTTAAAATCGTGTTTTGAATCGAAAAACATACTTTCTTAGTGTTTGTGAAATTTGGTGAAAAGTTATGTACTAAAAGATACGATACAAATGATCTAAAAACACGCTATTTGACCTCCTCAAAGCGTTAAAATCTTGTTTTGAATAGAAAAACAAACTTCCTTAGTGTTTGTGAAATTTGGTGAAAAGTTATGTACTAAAAGATACGATACAAATGATCTAAAAACACGTTATTTCAACTCCTCAAAGCGTTCAGATCTTGTTTTGAATCGAAAAACAAACTTTCTTAGTGTTTGTGAAATTTGGTGAAAAGTTATGTACTAAAAGATACGATACAAATAATCTAAAAACACGTTATTTTAACTCCTCAAAGCGTTAAAATCTTGTTTTGAATAGAAAAACAAACTTTCGTAGTGTTTGTGAAATTTGGTGAAAAGTTATGTACTAAAAGATACGATACAAATGATCTAAAAACACGCTATTTGACCTCCTCAAAGCGTTAAAATCTTGTTTTGAATAGAAAAACAAACTTCCTTAGTGTTTGTGAAATTTGGTGAAAAGTTATGTAGTAAAAGATACGATACAAATGATCTAAAAACACGTTATTTGAACTACTCAAAGCGTTAAAATCTTGTTTTGAATCGAAAAACAAACTTCCTTAGTGTTTGTGAAATTTGGTGAAAAGTTATGTACTAAAAGATACGATACAAATGATCTAAAAACACGTTATTTCTACTCCTCAAAGCGTTAAAATCGTGTTTTGAATCGAAAAACATACTTTCTTAGTGTTTGTGAAATTTGGTGAAAAGTTATGTACTAAAAGATACGATACAAATGATCTAAAAACACGCTATTTGACCTCCTCAAAGCGTTCAAATCTTGTTTTTAATAGAAAAACAAACTTTCTTAGTGTTTGTGAAATTTGGTGAAAAGTTATGTAGTAAAAGATACGATACAAATGATCTAAAAACACGTTATTTGAACTCCTCAAAGCGTTAGAATCTAGTTTTGAATCGAAAAACAAACTTTCTTAGTGTTTGTGAAATTTGGTGAAAAGTTATGTAGTAAAAGATACGATACAAATGATCTAAAACACGTTATATGAACTCCTCAAAGCCTTAAAATCTTGTTTTGAATAGAAAAACAAACTACCTTAGTGTTTGTGAAATTTGGTGAAAAGTTATGTACTAAAAGATACGATACAAATGATCTAGAAACACGTTATTTGAACTCCTCAAAGCGTTCAAATCTTGTTTTGAATCGAAAAACAAACTTCCTTAGTGTTTGTGAAATTTGGTGAAAAGTTATGTAGTAAAAGATACGATACAAATGATCTAAAAACACGTTATTTGAACTCCTCAAAGCGTTAAAATCTTGTTTTGAATCGAAAAACAAACTTCCTTAGGGTTTGTGAAATTTGGTGAAAAGTTATGTACTAAAAGATACGATACAAATGATCTAAAAACACGTTATTTCAACTCCTCAAAGCGTTCAGATCTTGTTTTGAATCGAAAAACAAACTTTCTTAGTGTTTGTGAAATTTGGTGAAAAGTTATGTAGTAAAAGATACGATACAAATGATCTAAAAACACGTTATTTGAACTCCTCAAAGCGTTAAAATCTTGTTTTGAATAGAAAAACAAACTTTCTTAGTGTTTGTGAAATTTGGTGAAAAGTTATGTACTAAAAGATACGATACAAATGATCTAAAAACACGTTATTTGAACTCCTCAAAGCGTTAAAATCTTGTTTTGAATCGAAAAACAAACTTCCTTAGTGTTTGTGAAATTTGGTGAAAAGTTATGTACTAAAAGATACGATACAAATGATCTAAAAACACGTTATTTCAACTCCTCAAAGCGTTCAGATCTTGTTTTGAATCGAAAAACAAACTTTCTTAGTGTTTGTGAAATTTGGTGAAAAGTTATGTAGTAAAAGATACGATACAAATGATCTAAAAACACGTTATTTGAACTCCTCAAAGCGTTGAAATCTTGTTTTGAATAGAAAAAACAAACTTTCTTAGTGTTTGTGAAATTTGGTGAAAAGTTATGAACTAAAAGATACGATACAAATGATCTAAAAACACGTTATTTCAACTCCTCAAAGCGTTAAAATCTTGTTTTGAATAGAAAAACGAACTTTCTTAGTGTTTGTGAAATTTGGTGAAAAGTTATGTACTAAAAGATACGATACAAATGATCTAAAAACACGTTATTTGACCTCCTCAAAGCGTTAATATGTTGTTTTGAATCGAAAAACAAACTTTCTTAGTGTTTGTGAAATTTGGTGAAAAATTATGTACTAAAAGATACGATACAAATGATCTAAAAATACGTTATATGAACTCCTCAAAGCGTTAAAATCTTGTTTTGAATCGAAAAACAAACTTCCTTAGTGTTTGTGAAATTTGGTGAAAAGTTATGTAGTAAAAGATACGATACAAATGATCTAAAACACGGTATATGAACTCCTCAAAGCTTTAAAATCTTGTTTTGAATAGAAAAACAAACTTCCTTAGTGTTTGTGAAATTTGGTGAAAAGTTATGTACTAAAAGATACGATACAAATGATCTAGAAACACGTTATTTGAACTCCTCAAAGCGTTCAAATCTTGTTTTGAATCGAAAAACAAACTTCCTTAGTGTTTGTGAAATTTGGTGAAAAGTTATCTAGTAAAAGATACGATACAAATGATCTAAAAACACGTTATTTGAACTCCTCAAAGCGTTAAATTCTTGTTTTGAATCGAAAAACAAACTTCCTTAGGGTTTGTGAAATTTGGTGAAAAGTTATGTACTAAAAGATACGATACAAATGATCTAAAAACACGTTATTTCAACTCCTCAAAGCGTTCAGATCTTGTTTTGAATCGAAAAACAAACTTTCTTAGTGTTTGTGAAATTTGGTGAAAAGTTATGTAGTAAAAGATACGATACAAATGATCTAAAAACACGTTATTTGAACTCCTCAAAGCGTTAAAATCTTGTTTTGAATAGAAAAACAAACTTTCTTAGTGTTTGTGAAATTTGGTGAAAAGTTATGTACTAAAAGATACGATACAAATGATCTAAAAACACGTTATTTGAACTCCTCAAAGCGTTAAAATCTTGTTTTGAATCGAAAAACAAACTTCCTTAGTGTTTGTGAAATTTGGTGAAAAGTTATGTACTAAAAGATACGATACAAATGATCTAAAAACACGTTATTTCAACTCCTCAAAGCGTTCAGATCTTGTTTTGAATCGAAAAACAAACTTTCTTAGTGTTTGTGAAATTTGGTGAAAAGTTATGTACTAAAAGATACGATACAAATAATGTAAAAACACGTTATTTTAACTCCTCAAAGCGTTAAAATCTTGTTTTGAATAGAAAAACAAACTTTCGTAGTGTTTGTGAAATTTGGTGAAAAGTTATGTACTAAAAGATACGATACAAATGATCTAAAAACACGTTATTTCAACTCCTCAAAGCGTTCAAATCTTGTTTTTAATAGAAAAACAAACTTTCTTAGTGTTTGTGAAATTTGGTGAAAAGTTATGTAGTAAAAGATACGATACAAATGATCTAAAAACACGTTATTTGAACTCCTCAAAGCGTTAAAATCTAGTTTTGAATCGAAAAACAAACTTTCTTAGTGTTTGTGAAATTTGGTGAAAAGTTATGTAGTAAAAGATACGATACAAATGATCTAAAACACGTTATATGAACTCCTCAAAGCGTTAAAATCTTGTTTTGAATAGAAAAACAAACTACCTTAGTGTTTGTGAAATTTGGTGAAAAGTTATGTACTAAAAGATACGATACAAATGATCTAGAAACACGTTATTTGAACTCCTCAAAGCGTTCAAATCTTGTTTTGAATCGAAAAACAAACTTCCTTAGTGTTTGTGAAATTTGGTGAAAAGTTATGTAGTAAAAGATACGATACAAATGATCTAAAAACACGTTATTTGAACTCCTCAAAGCGTTAAAATCTTGTTTTGAATCGAAAAACAAACTTCCTTAGGGTTTGTGAAATTTGGTGAAAAGTTATGTACTAAAAGATACGATACAAATGATCTAAAAACACGTTATTTCAACTCCTCAAAGCGTTCAGATCTTGTTTTGAATCGAAAAACAAACTTTCTTAGTGTTTGTGAAATTTGGTGAAAAGTTATGTAGTAAAAGATACGATACAAATGATCTAAAAACACGTTATTTGAACTCCTCAAAGCGTTAAAATCTTGTTTTGAATAGAAAAACAAACTTTCTTAGTGTTTGTGAAATTTGGTGAAAAGTTATGTACTAAAAGATACGATACAAATGATCTAAAAACACGTTATTTGAACTCCTCAAAGCGTTAAAATCTTGTTTTGAATCGAAAAACAAACTTCCTTAGTGTTTGTGAAATTTGGTGAAAAGTTATGTACTAAAAGATACGATACAAATGATCTAAAAACACGTTATTTCAACTCCTCAAAGCGTTCAGATCTTGTTTTGAATCGAAAAACAAACTTTCTTAGTGTTTGTGAAATTTGGTGAAAAGTTATGTAGTAAAAGATACGATACAAATGATCTAAAAACACGTTATTTGAACTCCTCAAAGCGTTGAAATCTTGTTTTGAATAGAAAAAACAAACTTTCTTAGTGTTTGTGAAATTTGGTGAAAAGTTATGAACTAAAAGATACGATACAAATGATCTAAAAACACGTTATTTCAACTCCTCAAAGCGTTAAAATCTTGTTTTGAATAGAAAAACGAACTTTCTTAGTGTTTGTGAAATTTGGTGAAAAGTTATGTACTAAAAGATACGATACAAATGATCTAAAAACACGTTATTTGACCTCCTCAAAGCGTTAATATGTTGTTTTGAATCGAAAAACAAACTTTCTTAGTGTTTGTGAAATTTGGTGAAAAATTATGTACTAAAAGATACGATACAAATGATCTAAAAATACGTTATATGAACTCCTCAAAGCGTTAAAATCTTGTTTTGAATCGAAAAACAAACTTCCTTAGTGTTTGTGAAATTTGGTGAAAAGTTATGTAGTAAAAGATACGATACAAATGATCTAAAACACGGTATATGAACTCCTCAAAGCTTTAAAATCTTGTTTTGAATAGAAAAACAAACTTCCTTAGTGTTTGTGAAATTTGGTGAAAAGTTATGTACTAAAAGATACGATACAAATGATCTAGAAACACGTTATTTGAACTCCTCAAAGCGTTCAAATCTTGTTTTGAATCGAAAAACAAACTTCCTTAGTGTTTGTGAAATTTGGTGAAAAGTTATCTAGTAAAAGATACGATACAAATGATCTAAAAACACGTTATTTGAACTCCTCAAAGCGTTAAATTCTTGTTTTGAATCGAAAAACAAACTTCCTTAGGGTTTGTGAAATTTGGTGAAAAGTTATGTACTAAAAGATACGATACAAATGATCTAAAAACACGTTATTTCAACTCCTCAAAGCGTTCAGATCTTGTTTTGAATCGAAAAACAAACTTTCTTAGTGTTTGTGAAATTTGGTGAAAAGTTATGTAGTAAAAGATACGATACAAATGATCTAAAAACACGTTATTTGAACTCCTCAAAGCGTTAAAATCTTGTTTTGAATAGAAAAACAAACTTTCTTAGTGTTTGTGAAATTTGGTGAAAAGTTATGTACTAAAAGATACGATACAAATGATCTAAAAACACGTTATTTGAACTCCTCAAAGCGTTAAAATCTTGTTTTGAATCGAAAAACAAACTTCCTTAGTGTTTGTGAAATTTGGTGAAAAGTTATGTACTAAAAGATACGATACAAATGATCTAAAAACACGTTATTTCAACTCCTCAAAGCGTTCAGATCTTGTTTTGAATCGAAAAACAAACTTTCTTAGTGTTTGTGAAATTTGGTGAAAAGTTATGTACTAAAAGATACGATACAAATAATCTAAAAACACGTTATTTTAACTCCTCAAAGCGTTAAAATCTTGTTTTGAATAGAAAAACAAACTTTCGTAGTGTTTGTGAAATTTGGTGAAAAGTTATGTACTAAAAGATACGATACAAATGATCTAAAAACACGTTATTTCAACTCCTCAAAGCGTTCAAATCTTGTTTTTAATAGAAAAACAAACTTTCTTAGTGTTTGTGAAATTTGGTGAAAAGTTATGTAGTAAAAGATACGATACAAATGATCTAAAAACACGTTATTTGAACTCCTCAAAGCGTTAAAATCTAGTTTTGAATCGAAAAACAAACTTTCTTAGTGTTTGTGAAATTTGGTGAAAAGTTATGTAGTAAAAGATACGATACAAATGATCTAAAACACGTTATATGAACTCCTCAAAGCGTTAAAATCTTGTTTTGAATAGAAAAACAAACTACCTTAGTGTTTGTGAAATTTGGTGAAAAGTTATGTACTAAAAGATACGATACAAATGATCTAGAAACACGTTATTTGAACTCCTCAAAGCGTTCAAATCTTGTTTTGAATCGAAAAACAAACTTCCTTAGTGTTTGTGAAATTTGGTGAAAAGTTATGTAGTAAAAGATACGATACAAATGATCTAAAAACACGTTATTTGAACTCCTCAAAGCGTTAAAATCTTGTTTTGAATCGAAAAACAAACTTCCTTAGGGTTTGTGAAATTTGGTGAAAAGTTATGTACTAAAAGATACGATACAAATGATCTAAAAACACGTTATTTCAACTCCTCAAAGCGTTCAGATCTTGTTTTGAATCGAAAAACAAACTTTCTTAGTGTTTGTGAAATTTGGTGAAAAGTTATGTAGTAAAAGATACGATACAAATGATCTAAAAACACGTTATTTGAACTCCTCAAAGCGTTAAAATCTTGTTTTGAATAGAAAAACAAACTTTCTTAGTGTTTGTGAAATTTGGTGAAAAGTTATGTACTAAAAGATACGATACAAATGATCTAAAAACACGTTATTTGAACTCCTCAAAGCGTTAAAATCTTGTTTTGAATCGAAAAACAAACTTCCTTAGTGTTTGTGAAATTTGGTGAAAAGTTATGTACTAAAAGATACGATACAAATGATCTAAAAACACGTTATTTCAACTCCTCAAAGCGTTCAGATCTTGTTTTGAATAGAAAAACAAACTTTCTTAGTGTTTGTGAAATTTGGTGAAAAGTTATGTAGTAAAAGATACGATACAAATGATCTAAAAACACGTTATTTCAACTCCTCAAAGCGTTCAGATCTTGTTTTGAATCGAAAAACAAACTTTCTTAGTGTTTGTGAAATTTGGTGAAAAGTTATGTAGTAAAAGATACGATACAAATGATCTAAAAACACGTTATTTCAACTCCTCAAAGCGTTCAGATCTTGTTTTGAATCGAAAAACAAACTTTCTTAGTGTTTGTGAAATTTGGTGAAAAGTTATGTAGTAAAAGATACGATACAAATGATCTAAAAACACGTTATTTGAACTCCTCAAAGCGTTGAAATCTTGTTTTGAATAGAAAAAACAAACTTTCTTAGTGTTTGTGAAATTTGGTGAAAAGTTATGTACTAAAAGATACGATACAAATGATCTAAAAACACGTTATTTCAACTCCTCAAAGCGTTAAAATCTTGTTTTGAATAGAAAAACGAACTTTCTTAGTGTTTGTGAAATTTGGTGAAAAGTTATGTACTAAAAGATACGATACAAATGATCTAAAAACACGTTATTTGACCTCCTCAAAGCGTTAATATGTTGTTTTGAATCGAAAAACAAACTTTCTTAGTGTTTGTGAAATTTGGTGAAAAATTATGTACTAAAAGATACGATACAAATGATCTAAAAACACGTTATATGAACTCCTCAAAGCGTTAAAATCTTGTTTTGAATCGAAAAACAAACTTCCTTAGTGTTTGTGAAATTTGGTGAAAAGTTATGTAGTAAAAGATACGATACAAATGATCTAAAACACGGTATATGAACTCCTCAAAGCTTTAAAATCTTGTTTTGAATAGAAAAACAAACTTCCTTAGTGTTTGTGAAATTTGGTGAAAAGTTATGTACTAAAAGATACGATACAAATGATCTAGAAACACGTTATTTGAACTCCTCAAAGCGTTCAAATCTTGTTTTGAATCGAAAAACAAACTTCCTTAGTGTTTGTGAAATTTGGTGAAAAGTTATGTAGTAAAAGATACGATACAAATGATCTAAAAACACGTTATTTGAACTCCTCAAAGCGTTAAAATCTTGTTTTGAATAGAAAAACAAACTTTCTTAGTGTTTGTGAAATTTGGTGAAAAGTTATGTACTAAAAGATACGATACAAATGATCTAAAAACACGTTATTTGAACTCCTCAAAGCGTTAAAATCTTGTTTTGAATCGAAAAACAAACTTCCTTAGTGTTTGTGAAATTTGGTGAAAAGTTATGTACTAAAAGATACGATACAAATGATCTAAAAACACGTTATTTCAACTCCTCAAAGCGTTCAGATCTTGTTTTGAATCGAAAAACAAACTTTCTTAGTGTTTGTGAAATTTGGTGAAAAGTTATGTACTAAAAGATACGATACAAATAATCTAAAAACACGTTATTTTAACTCCTCAAAGCGTTAAAATCTTGTTTTGAATAGAAAAACAAACTTTCGTAGTGTTTGTGAAATTTGGTGAAAAGTTATGTACTAAAAGATACGATACAAATGATCTAAAAACACGTTATTTGACCTCCTCAAAGCGTTAATATGTTGTTTTGAATCGAAAAACAAACTTTCTTAGTGTTTGTGAAATTTGGTGAAAAGTTATGTTGTAAAAGATACGATACAAATGATCTAAAAACACGTTATATGAACTCCTCAAAGCGTTAAAATCTTGTTTTGAATCGAAAAACAAACTTCCTTAGTATTTGTGAAATTTGGGGAAAAGTTATGTACTAAAAGATACGATACAAATGATTTAGAAACACGTTATTTCAACTCCTCAAAGCGTTCAAATCTTGTTTTGAATCGAAAAACAAACTTTCTTAGTCTATGTGAAATTTGGTGAAAAGTTATGTAGTAAAAGATACGATACAAATGATCTAAAAACACGTTATTTGAACTCCTCAAAGCGTTCAGATCTTGTTTAGAATAGAAAAACAAACTTTCTTAGTGTTTGTGAAATTTGGTGAAAAGTTATGTAGTAAAAGATACGATACAAATGATCTAAAAACACGTTATTTGAACTACTCAAAGCGTTAAAATCTTGTTTTGAATCGAAAAACAAACTTCCTTAGTGTTTGTGAAATTTGGTGAAAAGTTATGTACTAAAAGATACGATACAAATGATCTAAAAACACGTTATTTCTACTCCTCAAAGCGTTAAAATCGTGTTTTGAATCGAAAAACATACTTTCTTAGTGTTTGTGAAATTTGGTGAAAAGTTATGTACTAAAAGATACGATACAAATGATCTAAAAACACGCTATTTGACCTCCTCAAAGCGTTAAAATCTTGTTTTGAATAGAAAAACAAACTTTCTTAGTGTTTGTGAAATTTGGTGAAAAGTTATGTACTAAAAGATACGATACAAATGATCTAAAAACACGTTATTTGAACTCCTCAAAGCGTTAAAATCTTGTTTTGAATAGAAAAACAAACTTTCGTAGTGTTTGTGAAATTTGGTGAAAAGTTATGTACTAAAAGATACGATACAAATGATCTAAAAACACGTTATTTGACCTCCTCAAAGCGTTAATATGTTGTTTTGAATCGAAAAACAAACTTTCTTAGTGTTTGTGAAATTTGGTGAAAAGTTATGTAGTAAAAGATACGATACAAATGATCTAAAAACACGTTATATGAACTCCTCAAAGCGTTAAAATCTTGTTTAGAATAGAAAAACAAACTTTCTTAGTGTTTGTGAAATTTGGTGAAAAGTTATGTAGTAAAAGATACGATACAAATGATCTAAAAACACGTTATTTGAACTACTCAAAGCGTTAAAATCTTGTTTTGAATCGAAAAACAAACTTCCTTAGTGTTTGTGAAATTTGGTGAAAAGTTATGTACTAAAAGATACGATACAAATGATCTAAAAACACGTTATTTCTACTCCTCAAAGCGTTAAAATCGTGTTTTGAATCGAAAAACAAACTTTCTTAGTGTTTGTGAAATTTGGTGAAAAGTTATGTACTAAAAGATTCGATACAAATGATCTAAAAACACGTTATTTGACCTCCTCAAAGCGTTAATATCTTGTTTTGAATCGAAAAACAAACTTTCTTAGTGTTTGTGAAATTTGGTGAAAAGTTATGTACTAAAAGATACGATACAAATGATCTAAAAACACGTTATTTGAACTCCTCAAAGCGTTAAAATCTTGTTTAGAATAGAAAAAACAAACTTTCTTAGTGTTTGTGAAATTTGGTGAAAAGTTATGTACTAAAAGATATGATACAAATGATCTAAAAACACGTTATTTGAACTCCTCAAAGCGTTAAAATCTTGTTTAGAATAGAAAAAACAAACTTTCTTAGTGTTTGTGAAATTTGGTGAAAAGTTATGTACTAAAAGATACGATACAAATGATCTAAAAACACGTTATTTGAACTCCTCAAAGCGTTAAAATCTTGTTTCGAATCGAAAAACAAACTTCCTTAGTGTTTGTGAAATTTGGTGAAAAGTTATGTACTAAAAGATACGATACAAATGATCTAAAAACACGTTATTTGACCTCCTCAAAGCGTTAATATGTTGTTTTGAATCGAAAAACAAACTTTCTTAGTGTTTGTGAAATTTGGTGAAAAGTTATGTACTAAAAGATACGATACAAATGATCTAAAAACACGTTATATGAACTCCTCAAAGCGTTAAAATCTTGTTTTGAATCGAAAAACAAACTTCCTTAGTGTTTGTGAAATTTGGTGAAAAGTTATGTACTAAAAGATACGATACAAATGATCTAAAAACACGTTATTTCAACTCCTCAAAGCGTTAAAATCGTGTTTTGAATCGAAAAACAAACTTTCTTAGTGTTTGTGAAATTTGGTGAAAAGTTATGTAGTAAAAGATACGATACAAATGATCTAAAAACACGTTATTTGAACTCCTCAAAGCGTTAAAATCTTGTTTTGAATCGAAAAACAAACTTCCTTAGTGTTTGTGAAATTTGGTGAAAAGTTATGTACTAAAAGATACGATACAAATGATCTAAAAACACGTTATTTCAACTCCTCAAAGCGTTAAAATCGTGTTTTGAATCGAAAAACAAACTTTCTTAGTGTTTGTGAAATTTGTTGAAAAGTTATGTACTAAAAGATACGATACAAATGATCTAAAAACACGTTATTTGACCTCCTCAAAGCGTTAATATCTTGTTTTGAATCGAAAAACAAACTTTCTTAGTGTTTGTGAAATTTGGTGAAAAGTTATGTATAAAAGATATGATACAAATGATCTAAAAACACGTTATTTGACCTCCTCAAAGCGTTAATATCTTGTTTAGAATAGAAAAACAAACTTTCTTAGTGTTTGTGAAATTTGGTGAAAAGTTATGTACTAAAAGATACGATACAAATGATCTAAAAACACGTTATTTGACCTCCTCAAAGCGTTAATATCTTGTTTAGAATAGAAAAACAAACTTTCTTAGTGTTTGTGAAATTTGGTGAAAAGTTATGTACTAAAAGATACGATACAAATGATCTAAAAACACGTTATTTGAACTCCTCAAAGCGTTAAAATCTTGTTTTGAATCGAAAAACAAACTTCCTTAGTGTTTGTGAAATTTGGTGAAAAGTTATGTACTAAAAGATACGATACATATGATCTAAAAACACGTTATTTGAACTCCTCAAAGCGTTGAAATCTTGTTTTGAATCGAAAAACAAACTTTCTTAGTGTTTGTGAAATTTGGTGAAAAGTTATGTACTAAAAGATACGATACAAATGATCTAAAAACACGTTATTTGAACTCCTCAAAGCGTTAAAATCTTGTTTTGAATAGAAAAAAAAACTTTCTTAGTGTTTGTGATATTTGGTGAAAAGTTATGTAGTAAAAGATACGATACAAATGATCTAAAAACACGTTATTTGAACTCCTCAAAGCGTTGAAATCTTGTTTTGAATAGAAAAACAAACTTTCTTAGTGTTTGTGAAATTTGGTGAAAAGTTATATACTAAAAGATACGATACAAATGATCTAAAAACACGTTATTTCAACTCCTCAAAGCGTTAAAATCGTGTTTTGAATCGAAAAACAAACTTTCTTAGTGTTTGTGAAATTTGGTGAAAAGTTATGTACTAAAAGATACGATACAAATGATCTAAAAACACGTTATTTGACCTCCTCAAAGCGTTAATATCTTGTTTTGAATCGAAAAACAAACTTTCTTAGTGTTTGTGAAATTTGGTGAAAAGTTATGTATAAAAGATACGATACAAATGATCTAAAAACACGTTATTTGAACTCCTCAAAGCGTAAAAATCTTGTTTAGAATAGAAAAACAAACTTTCTTAGTGTTTGTGAAATTTGGTGAAAAGTTATGTACTAAAAGATACGATACAAATGATCTAAAAACACGTTATTTCAACTCCTCAAATCGTTAAAATCTTGTTTTGAATCGAAAAACAAACTTCCTTAGTGTTTGTGAAATTTGGTGAAAAGTTATGTACTAAAAGATACGATACATATGATCTAAAAACACGTTATTTGAACTCCTCAAAGCGTTAAAATCTTGTTTTGAATAGAAAAACAAACTTTCTTAGTGTTTGTGAAATTTGGTGAAAAGTTATGTACTAAAAGATACGATACAAATGATCTAAAAACACGTTATTTGAACTCCTCAAAGCGTTAAAATCTTGTTTTGAATAGAAAAACAAACTTTCTTAGTGTTTGTGATATTTGGTGAAAAGTTATGTAGTAAAAGATACGATACAAATGATCTAAAAACACGTTATTTCAACTCCTCAAAGCGTTCAGATCTTGTTTTGAATCGAAAAACAAACTTTCTTAGTGTTTGTGAAATTTGGTGAAAAGTTATGTAGTAAAAGATACGATACAAATGATCTAAAAACACGTTATTTGAACTCCTCAAAGCGTTAAAATCTTGTTTTGAATAGAAAAACAGACTTTCTTAGTGTTTGTGAAATTTGGTGAAAAGTTATGTACTAAAAGATACGATACAAATGATCTAAAAACACGTTATTTGAACTCCTCAAAGCGTTCAAATCTTGTTTTGAATCGTAAAACAAACTTTCTTAGTGTTTGTGAAATTTGGTGAAAAGTTATGTAGTAAAAGATACGATACAAATGATCTAAAAACACGTTATTTGAACTCCTCAAAGCGTTAAAATCTTGTTTTGAATAGAAAAACAAACTTTCTTAGTGTTTGTGAAATTTGGTGAAAAGTTATGTAGTAAAAGATACGATACAAATGATCTAAAAACACGTTATTTCAACTCCTCAAAGCGTTAAAATCTTGTTTCGAATCGAAAAACAAACTTCCTTAGTGTTTGTGAAATTTGGTGAAAAGTTATGTACTAAAAGATACGATACAAATGATCTAAAAACACGTTATTTGAACTCCTCAAAGCGTTAATATGTTGTTTTGAATCGAAAAACAAACTTTCTTAGTGTTTGTGAAATTTGGTGAAAAGTTATGTACTAAAAGATACGATACAAATGATCTAAAAACACGTTATATGAACTCCTCAAAGCGTTAAAATCTTGTTTTGAATCGAAAAACAAACTTCCTTAGTGTTTGTGAAATTTGGTGAAAAGTTATGTACTAAAAGATACGATACAAATGATCTAAAAACACGTTATTTGAACTCCTCAAAGCGTTAAAATCTTGTTTAGAATAGAAAAAACAAACTTTCTTAGTGTTTGTGAAATTTGGTGAAAAGTTATGTACTAAAAGATATGATACAAATGATCTAAAAACACGTTATTTGAACTCCTCAAAGCGTTAAAATCTTGTTTTGAATCGAAAAACAAACTTCCTTAGTGTTTGTGAAATTTGGTGAAAAGTTATGTACTAAAAGATACGATACAAATGATCTAAAAACACGTTATTTGAACTCCTCAAAGCGTTAAAATCTTGTTTTGAATAGAAAAACAAACTTCCTTAGTGTTTGTGAAATTTGGTGAAAAGTTATGTACTAAAAGATACAATACAAATGATCTAAAAACACGTTATTTCAACTCCTCAAAGCGTTCAGATCTTGTTTTGAATCGGAAAACAAACTTTCTTAGTGTTTGTGAAATTTGGTGAAAAGTTATGTACTAAAAGATACGATACAAATGATCTAAAAACACGTTATTTCAACTCCTCAAAGCGTTAAAATCTTGTTTTGAATAGAAAAACGAACTTTCTTAGTGTTTGTGAAATTTGGTGAAAAGTTATGTACTAAAAGATACGATACAAATGATCTAAAAACACGTTATTTGACCTCCTCAAAGCGTTAATATGTTGTTTTGAATCGAAAAACAAACTTTCTTAGTGTTTGTGAAATTTGGTGAAAAGTTATGTACTAAAAGATACGATACAAATGATCTAAAAACACGTTATATGAACTCCTCAAAGCGTTAAAATCTTGTTTTGAATCGAAAAACAAACTTCCTTAGTGTTTGTGAAATTTGGTGAAAAGTTATGTACTAAAAGATACGATACAAATGATCTAGAAACACGTTATTTCAACTCCTCAAAGCGTTCAAATCTTGTTTTGAATCGAAAAACAAACTTTCTTAGTGTTTGTGAAATTTGGTGAAAAGTTATGTAGTAAAATATACGATACAAATGATCTAAAAACACGTTATTTGAACTCCTCAAAGCGTTAAAATCTTGTTTTGAATAGAAAAACAAACTTTCTTAGTGTTTGTGAAATTTGGTGAAAAGTTATGTAGTAAAAGATACGATACAAATGATCTAAAAACACGTTATTTGAACTCCTCAAAGCGTTAAAATCTTGTTTTGAATCGAAAAACAAACTTCCTTAGTGTTTGTGAAATTTGGTGAAAAGTTATGTACTAAAAGATACGATACAAATGATCTAAAAACACGTTATTTCAACTCCTCAAAGCGTTAAAATCGTGTTTTGAATCGAAAAACAAACTTTCTTAGTGTTTGTGAAATTTGGTGAAAAGTTATGTAGTAAAAGATACGATACAAATGATCTAAAAACACGTTATTTGAACTCCTCAAAGCGTTAAAATCTTGTTTTGAATCGAAAAACAAACTTCCTTAGTGTTTGTGAAATTTGGTGAAAAGTTATGTACTAAAAGATACGATACAAATGATCTAAAAACACGTTATTTCAACTCCTCAAAGCGTTAAAATCGTGTTTTGAATCGAAAAACAAACTTTCTTAGTGTTTGTGAAATTTGTTGAAAAGTTATGTACTAAAAGATACGATACAAATGATCTAAAAACACGTTATTTGACCTCCTCAAAGCGTTAATATCTTGTTTTGAATCGAAAAACAAACTTTCTTAGTGTTTGTGAAATTTGGTGAAAAGTTATGTATAAAAGATATGATACAAATGATCTAAAAACACGTTATTTGACCTCCTCAAAGCGTTAATATCTTGTTTAGAATAGAAAAACAAACTTTCTTAGTGTTTGTGAAATTTGGTGAAAAGTTATGTACTAAAAGATACGATACAAATGATCTAAAAACACGTTATTTGACCTCCTCAAAGCGTTAATATCTTGTTTAGAATAGAAAAACAAACTTTCTTAGTGTTTGTGAAATTTGGTGAAAAGTTATGTACTAAAAGATACGATACAAATGATCTAAAAACACGTTATTTGAACTCCTCAAAGCGTTAAAATCTTGTTTTGAATCGAAAAACAAACTTCCTTAGTGTTTGTGAAATTTGGTGAAAAGTTATGTACTAAAAGATACGATACATATGATCTAAAAACACGTTATTTGAACTCCTCAAAGCGTTGAAATCTTGTTTTGAATCGAAAAACAAACTTTCTTAGTGTTTGTGAAATTTGGTGAAAAGTTATGTACTAAAAGATACGATACAAATGATCTAAAAACACGTTATTTGAACTCCTCAAAGCGTTAAAATCTTGTTTTGAATAGAAAAAAAAACTTTCTTAGTGTTTGTGATATTTGGTGAAAAGTTATGTAGTAAAAGATACGATACAAATGATCTAAAAACACGTTATTTGAACTCCTCAAAGCGTTGAAATCTTGTTTTGAATAGAAAAACAAACTTTCTTAGTGTTTGTGAAATTTGGTGAAAAGTTATATACTAAAAGATACGATACAAATGATCTAAAAACACGTTATTTCAACTCCTCAAAGCGTTAAAATCGTGTTTTGAATCGAAAAACAAACTTTCTTAGTGTTTGTGAAATTTGGTGAAAAGTTATGTACTAAAAGATACGATACAAATGATCTAAAAACACGTTATTTGACCTCCTCAAAGCGTTAATATCTTGTTTTGAATCGAAAAACAAACTTTCTTAGTGTTTGTGAAATTTGGTGAAAAGTTATGTATAAAAGATACGATACAAATGATCTAAAAACACGTTATTTGAACTCCTCAAAGCGTAAAAATCTTGTTTAGAATAGAAAAACAAACTTTCTTAGTGTTTGTGAAATTTGGTGAAAAGTTATGTACTAAAAGATACGATACAAATGATCTAAAAACACGTTATTTCAACTCCTCAAATCGTTAAAATCTTGTTTTGAATCGAAAAACAAACTTCCTTAGTGTTTGTGAAATTTGGTGAAAAGTTATGTACTAAAAGATACGATACATATGATCTAAAAACACGTTATTTGAACTCCTCAAAGCGTTAAAATCTTGTTTTGAATAGAAAAACAAACTTTCTTAGTGTTTGTGAAATTTGGTGAAAAGTTATGTACTAAAAGATACGATACAAATGATCTAAAAACACGTTATTTGAACTCCTCAAAGCGTTAAAATCTTGTTTTGAATAGAAAAACAAACTTTCTTAGTGTTTGTGATATTTGGTGAAAAGTTATGTAGTAAAAGATACGATACAAATGATCTAAAAACACGTTATTTCAACTCCTCAAAGCGTTCAGATCTTGTTTTGAATCGAAAAACAAACTTTCTTAGTGTTTGTGAAATTTGGTGAAAAGTTATGTAGTAAAAGATACGATACAAATGATCTAAAAACACGTTATTTGAACTCCTCAAAGCGTTAAAATCTTGTTTTGAATAGAAAAACAGACTTTCTTAGTGTTTGTGAAATTTGGTGAAAAGTTATGTACTAAAAGATACGATACAAATGATCTAAAAACACGTTATTTGAACTCCTCAAAGCGTTCAAATCTTGTTTTGAATCGTAAAACAAACTTTCTTAGTGTTTGTGAAATTTGGTGAAAAGTTATGTAGTAAAAGATACGATACAAATGATCTAAAAACACGTTATTTGAACTCCTCAAAGCGTTAAAATCTTGTTTTGAATAGAAAAACAAACTTTCTTAGTGTTTGTGAAATTTGGTGAAAAGTTATGTAGTAAAAGATAAGATACAAATGATCTAAAAACACGTTATTTCAACTCCTCAAAGCGTTAAAATCTTGTTTCGAATCGAAAAACAAACTTCCTTAGTGTTTGTGAAATTTGGTGAAAAGTTATGTACTAAAAGATACGATACAAATGATCTAAAAACACGTTATTTGAACTCCTCAAAGCGTTAATATGTTGTTTTGAATCGAAAAACAAACTTTCTTAGTGTTTGTGAAATTTGGTGAAAAGTTATGTACTAAAAGATACGATACAAATGATCTAAAAACACGTTATATGAACTCCTCAAAGCGTTAAAATCTTGTTTTGAATCGAAAAACAAACTTCCTTAGTGTTTGTGAAATTTGGTGAAAAGTTATGTACTAAAAGATACGATACAAATGATCTAAAAACACGTTATTTGAACTCCTCAAAGCGTTAAAATCTTGTTTAGAATAGAAAAAACAAACTTTCTTAGTGTTTGTGAAATTTGGTGAAAAGTTATGTACTAAAAGATATGATACAAATGATCTAAAAACACGTTATTTGAACTCCTCAAAGCGTTAAAATCTTGTTTTGAATCGAAAAACAAACTTCCTTAGTGTTTGTGAAATTTGGTGAAAAGTTATGTACTAAAAGATACGATACAAATGATCTAAAAACACGTTATTTGAACTCCTCAAAGCGTTAAAATCTTGTTTTGAATAGAAAAACAAACTTCCTTAGTGTTTGTGAAATTTGGTGAAAAGTTATGTACTAAAAGATACAATACAAATGATCTAAAAACACGTTATTTCAACTCCTCAAAGCGTTCAGATCTTGTTTTGAATCGGAAAACAAACTTTCTTAGTGTTTGTGAAATTTGGTGAAAAGTTATGTACTAAAAGATACGATACAAATGATCTAAAAACACGTTATTTCAACTCCTCAAAGCGTTAAAATCTTGTTTTGAATAGAAAAACGAACTTTCTTAGTGTTTGTGAAATTTGGTGAAAAGTTATGTACTAAAAGATACGATACAAATGATCTAAAAACACGTTATTTGACCTCCTCAAAGCGTTAATATGTTGTTTTGAATCGAAAAACAAACTTTCTTAGTGTTTGTGAAATTTGGTGAAAAGTTATGTACTAAAAGATACGATACAAATGATCTAAAAACACGTTATATGAACTCCTCAAAGCGTTAAAATCTTGTTTTGAATCGAAAAACAAACTTCCTTAGTGTTTGTGAAATTTGGTGAAAAGTTATGTACTAAAAGATACGATACAAATGATCTAGAAACACGTTATTTCAACTCCTCAAAGCGTTCAAATCTTGTTTTGAATCGAAAAACAAACTTTCTTAGTGTTTGTGAAATTTGGTGAAAAGTTATGTAGTAAAATATACGATACAAATGATCTAAAAACACGTTATTTGAACTCCTCAAAGCGTTAAAATCTTGTTTTGAATAGAAAAACAAACTTTCTTAGTGTTTGTGAAATTTGGTGAAAAGTTATGTAGTAAAAGATACGATACAAATGATCTAAAAACACGTTATTTGAACTCCTCAAAGCGTTAAAATCTTGTTTTGAATCGAAAAACAAACTTCCTTAGTGTTTGTGAAATTTTGTGAAAAGTTATGTACTAAAAGATACGATACAAATGATCTAAAAACACGTTATTTCAACTCCTCAAAGCGTTCAAATCTTGTTTTTAATAGAAAAACAAACTTTCTTAGTGTTTGTGAAATTTGGTGAAAAGTTATGTAGTAAAAGTTACGATACAAATGATCTAAAAACACGTTATTTGAACTCCTCAAAGCGTTAAAATCTAGTTTTGAATCGAAAAACAAACTTTCTTAGTGTTTGTGAAATTTGGTGAAAAGTTATGTAGTAAAAGATACGATACAAATGATCTAAAACACGGTATATGAACTCCTCAAAGCTTTAAAATCTTGTTTTGAATAGAAAAACAAACTTCCTTAGTGTTTGTGAAATTTGGTGAAAAGTTATGTACTAAAAGATACGATACAAATGATCTAGAAACACGTTATTTGAACTCCTCAAAGCGTTCAAATCTTGTTTTGAATCGAAAAACAAACTTCCTTATTGTTTGTGAAATTTGGTGAAAAGTTATGTAGTAAAAGATACGATACAAATGATCTAAAAACACGTTATTTGAACTCCTCAAAGCGTTAAATTCTTGTTTTGAATCGAAAAACAAACTTCCTTAGGGTTTGTGAAATTTGGTGAAAAGTTATGTACTAAAAGATACGATACAAATGATCTAAAAACACGTTATTTCAACTCCTCAAAGCGTTCAGATCTTGTTTTGAATCGAAAAACAAACTTTCTTAGTGTTTGTGAAATTTGGTGAAAAGTTATGTAGTAAAAGATACGATACAAATGATCTAAAAACACGTTATTTGAACTCCTCAGAGCGTTAAAATCTTGTTTTGAATAGAAAAACAAACTTTCTTAGTGTTTGTGAAATTTGGTGAAAAGTTATGTACTAAAAGATACGATACAAATGATCTAAAAACACGTTATTTGAACTCCTCAAAGCGTTAAAATCTTGTTTTGAATCGAAAAACAAACTTCCTTAGTGTTTGTGAAATTTGGTGAAAAGTTATGTACTAAAAGATACGATACAAATGATCTAAAAACACGTTATTTCAACTCCTCAAAGCGTTCAGATCTTGTTTTGAATCGAAAAACAAACTTTCTTAGTGTTTGTGAAATTTGGTGAAAAGTTATGGTACTAAAAGATACGATACAAATAATCTAAAAACACGTTATTTTAACTCCTCAAAGCGTTAAAATCTTGTTTTGAATAGAAAAACAAACTTTCGTAGTGTTTGTGAAATTTGGTGAAAAGTTATGTACTAAAAGATACGATACAAATGATCTAAAAACACGTTATTTGACCTCCTCAAAGCGTTAATATGTTGTTTTGAATCGAAAAACAAACTTTCTTAGTGTTTGTGAAATTTGGTGAAAAGTTATGTTGTAAAAGATACGATACAAATGATCTAAAAACACGTTATATGAACTCCTCAAAGCGTTAAAATCTTGTTTTGAATCGAAAAACAAACTTCCTTAGTATTTGTGAAATTTGGGGAAAAGTTATGTACTAAAAGATACGATACAAATGATTTAGAAACACGTTATTTCAACTCCTCAAAGCGTTCAAATCTTGTTTTGAATCGAAAAACAAACTTTCTTAGTCTATGTGAAATTTGGTGAAAAGTTATGTAGTAAAAGATACGATACAAATGATCTAAAAACACGTTATTTGAACTCCTCAAAGCGTTAAAATCTTGTTTAGAATAGAAAAACAAACTTTCTTAGTGTTTGTGAAATTTGGTGAAAAGTTATGTAGTAAAAGATACGATACAAATGATCTAAAAACACGTTATTTGAACTACTCAAAGCGTTAAAATCTTGTTTTGAATCGAAAAACAAACTTCCTTAGTGTTTGTGAAATTTGGTGAAAAGTTATGTACTAAAAGATACGATACAAATGATCTAAAAACACGTTATTTCTACTCCTCAAAGCGTTAAAATCGTGTTTTGAATCGAAAAACATACTTTCTTAGTGTTTGTGAAATTTGGTGAAAAGTTATGTACTAAAAGATACGATACAAATGATCTAAAAACACGCTATTTGACCTCCTCAAAGCGTTAAAATCTTGTTTTGAATAGAAAAACAAACTTTCTTAGTGTTTGTGAAATTTGGTGAAAAGTTATGTACTAAAAGATACGATACAAATGATCTAAAAACACGTTATTTGAACTCCTCAAAGCGTTAAAATCTTGTTTAGAATAGAAAAAACAAACTTTCTTAGTGTTTGTGAAATTTGGTGAAAAGTTATGTACTAAAAGATACGATACAAATGATCTAAAAACACGTTATTTGAACTCCTCAAAGCGTTAAAATCTTGTTTCGAATCGAAAAACAAACTTTCTTAGTGTTTGTGAAATTTGGTGAAAAGTTATGTAGTAAAAGATACGATACAAATGATCTAAAAACACGTTATTTGAACTCCTCAAAGCGTTAAAATCTTGTTTTGAATCGAAAAACAAACTTCCTTAGTGTTTGTGAAATTTGGTGAAAAGTTATGTACTAAAAGATACGATACAAATGATCTAAAAACACGTTATTTCAACTCCTCAAAGCGTTAAAATCGTGTTTTGAATCGAAAAACAAACTTTCTTAGTGTTTGTGAAATTTGGTGAAAAGTTATGTACTAAAAGATACGATACAAATGATCTAAAAACACGTTATTTGACCTCCTCAAAGCGTTAATATCTTGTTTTGAATCGAAAAACAAACTTTCTTAGTGTTTGTGAAATTTGGTGAAAAGTTATGTACTAAAAGATACGATACAAATGATCTAAAAACACGTTATTTGAACTCCTCAAAGCGTTAAAATCTTGTTTTGAATCGAAAAACAAACTTCCTTAGTGTTTGTGAAATTTGGTGAAAAGTTATGTACTAAAAGATACGATACAAATGATCTAAAAACACGTTATTTGAACTCCTCAAAGCGTAAAAATCTTGTTTAGAATAGAAAAACAAACTTTCTTAGTGTTTGTGAAATTTGGTGAAAAGTTATGTACTAAAAGATACGATACAAATGATCTAAAAACACGTTATTTGAACTCCTCAAAGCGTTAAAATCTTGTTTTGAATCGAAAAACAAACTTCCTTAGTGTTTGTAAAATTTGGTGAAAAGTTATGTACTAAAAGATACGATACATATGATCTAAAAACACGTTATTTGAACTCCTCAAAGCGTTAAAATCTTGTTTTGAATAGAAAAACAAACTTTCTTAGTGTTTGTGAAATTTGGTGAAAAGTTATGTACTAAAAGATACGATACAAATGATCTAAAAACACGTTATTTGAACTCCTCAAAGCGCTAAAATCTTGTTTTGAATAGAAAAACAAACTTTCTTAGTGTTTGTGATATTTGGTGAAAAGTTATGTAGTAAAAGATACGATACAAATGATCTAAAAACACGTTATTTCAACTCCTCAAAGCGTTCAGATCTTGTTTTGAATCGAAAAACAAACTTTCTTAGTGTTTGTGAAATTTGGTGAAAAGTTATGTAGTAAAAGATACGATACAAATGATCTAAAAACACGTTATTTGAACTCCTCAAAGCGTTAAAATCTTGTTTTGAATAGAAAAACAGACTTTCTTAGTGTTTGTGAAATTTGGTGAAAACTTATGTACTAAAAGATACGATACAAATGATCTAAAAACACGTTATTTGAACTCCTCAAATCGTTCAAATCTTGTTTTGAATCGTAAAACAAACTTTCTTAGTGTTTGTGAAATTTGGTGAAAAGTTATGTAGTAAAAGATACGATACAAATGATCTAAAAACACGTTATTTGAACTCCTCAAAGCGTTAAAATCTTGTTTTGAATAGAAAAACAAACTTTCTTAGTGTTTGTGAAATTTGGTGAAAAGTTATGTAGTAAAAGATACGATACAAATGATCTAAAAACACGTTATTTCAACTCCTCAAAGCGTTCAGATCTTGTTTTGAATCGAAAAACAAACTTTCTTAGTGTTTGTGAAATTTGGTGAAAAGTTATGTAGTAAAAGATACGATACAAATGATCTAAAAACACGTTATTTGAACTCCTCAAAGCGTTAAAATCTTGTTTTGAATAGAAAAACAAACTTTCTTAGTGTTTGTGAAATTTGGTGAAAAGTTATGTACTAAAAGATACGATACAAATGATCTAAAAACACGTTATTTCAACTCCTCAAAGCGTTAAAATCTTGTTTTGAATAGAAAAACGAACTTTCTTAGTGTTTGTGAAATTTGGTGAAAAGTTATGTACTAAAAGATACGATACAAATGATCTAAAAACACGTTATTTGACCTCCTCAAAGCGTTAATATGTTGTTTTGAATCGAAAAACAAACTTTCTTAGTGTTTGTGAAATTTGGTGAAAAATTATGTACTAAAAGATACGATACAAATGATCTAAAAACACGTTATATGAACTCCTCAAAGCGTTAAAATCTTGTTTTGAATCGAAAAACAAACTTCCTTAGTGTTTGTGAAATTTGGTGAAAAGTTATGTACTAAAAGATACGATACAAATGATCTAGAAACACGTTATTTCAACTCCTCAAAGCGTTCAAATCTTGTTTTGAATCGAAAAACAAACTTTCTTAGTGTTTGTGAAATTTGGTGAAAAGTTATGTAGTAAAAGATACGATACAAATGATCTAAAAACACGTTATTTGAACTCCTCAAAGCGTTAAAATCTTGTTTTGAATAGAAAAACAAACTTTCTTAGTGTTTGTGAAATTTGGTGAAAAGTTATGTAGTAAAAGATACGATACAAATGATCTAAAAACACGTTATTTGAACTCCTCAAAGCGTTAAAATCTTGTTTTGAATTGAAAAACAAACTTCCTTAGTGTTTGTGAAATTTGGTGAAAAGTTATGTACTAAAAGATACGATACAAATGATCTAAAAACACGTTATTTCAACTCCTCAAAGCGTTCATATCTTGTTTTTAATAGAAAAACAAACTTTCTTAGTGTTTGTGAAATTTGGTGAAAAGTTATGTAGTAAAAGATACGATACAAATGATCTAAAAACACGTTATTTGAACTCCTCAAAGCGTTAAAATCTAGTTTTGAATCGAAAAACAAACTTTCTTAGTGTTTGTGAAATTTGGTGAAAAGTTATGTAGTAAAAGATACGATACAAATGATCTAAAACACGTTATATGAACTCCTCAAAGCGTTAAAATCTTGTTTTGAATAGAAAAACAAACTACGTTAGTGTTTGTGAAATTTGGTGAAAAGTTATGTACTAAAAGATACGATTCAAATGATCTAGAAACACGTTATTTGAACTCCTCAAAGCGTTCAAATCTTGTTTTGAATCGAAAAACAAACTTCCTTAGTGTTTGTGAAATTTGGTGAAAAGTTATGTAGTAAAAGATACGATACAAATGATCTAAAAACACGTTATTTGAACTCCTCAAAGCGTTGAAATCTTGTTTTGAATCGAAAAACAAACTTCCTTAGGGTTTGTGAAATTTGGTGAAAAGTTATGTAGTAAAAGATACGATACAAATGATCTAAAAACACGTTATTTCAACTCCTCAAAGCGTTCAGATCTTGTTTTGAATCGAAAAACAAACTTTCTTAGTGTTTGTGAAATTTGGTGAAAAGTTATGTAGTAAAAGATACGATACAAATGATCTAAAAACACGTTATTTGAACTCCTCAAAGCGTTAAAATCTTGTTTTGAATAGAAAAACAAACTTTCTTAGTGTTTGTGAAATTTGGTGAAAAGTTATGTACTAAAAGATACGATACAAATGATCTAAAAACACGTTATTTGAACTCCTCAAAGCGTTAAAATCTTGTTTTGAATCGAAAAACAAACTTCCTTAGTGTTTGTGAAATTTGGTGAAAAGTTATGTACTAAAAGATACGATACAAATGATCTAAAAACACGTTATTTCAACTCCTCAAAGCGTTCAGATCTTGTTTTGAATAGAAAAACAAACTTTCTTAGTGTTTGTGAAATTTGGTGAAAAGTTATGTAGTAAAAGATACGATACAAATGATCTAAAAACACGTTATTTCAACTCCTCAAAGCGTTCAGATCTTGTTTTGAATCGAAAAACAAACTTTCTTAGTGTTTGTGAAATTTGGTGAAAAGTTATGTAGTAAAAGATACGATACAAATGATCTAAAAACACGTTATTTGAACTCCTCAAAGCGTTGAAATCTTGTTTTGAATAGAAAAAACAAACTTTCTTAGTGTTTGTGAAATTTGGTGAAAAGTTATGTACTAAAAGATACGATACAAATGATCTAAAAACACGTTATTTCAACTCCTCAAAGCGTTAAAATCTTGTTTTGAATAGAAAAACGAACTTTCTTAGTGTTTGTGAAATTTGGTGAAAAGTTATGTACTAAAAGATACGATACAAATGATCTAAAAACACGTTATTTGACCTCCTCAAAGCGTTAATATGTTGTTTTGAATCGAAAAACAAACTTTCTTAGTGTTTGTGAAATTTGGTGAAAAATTATGTACTAAAAGATACGATACAAAGGATCTAAAAACACGTTATATGAACTCCTCAAAGCGTTAAAATCTTGTTTTGAATCGAAAAACAAACTTCCTTAGTGTTTGTGAAATTTGGTGAAAAGTTATGTAGTAAAAGATACGATACAAATGATCTAAAACACGGTATATGAACTCCTCAAAGCTTTAAAATCTTGTTTTGAATAGAAAAACAAACTTCCTTAGTGTTTGTGAAATTTGGTGAAAAGTTATGTACTAAAAGATACGATACAAATGATCTAGAAACACGTTATTTGAACTCCTCAAAGCGTTCAAATCTTGTTTTGAATCGAAAAACAAACTTCCTTAGTGTTTGTGAAATTTGGTGAAAAGTTATGTAGTAAAAGATACGATACAAATGATCTAAAAACACGTTATTTGAACTCCTCAATGCGTTAAATTCTTGTTTTGAATCGAAAAACAAACTTCCTTAGGGTTTGTGAAATTTGGTGAAAAGTTATGTACTAAAAGATACGGTACAAATGATCTAAAAACACGTTATTTCAACTCCTCAAAGCGTTCAGATCTTGTTTTGAATCGAAAAACAAACTTTCTTAGTGTTTGTGAAATTTGGTGAAAAGTTATGTAGTAAAAGATACGATACAAATGATCTAAAAACACGTTATTTGAACTCCTCAAAGCGTTAAAATCTTGTTTTGAATAGAAAAACAAACTTTCTTAGTGTTTGTGAAATTTGGTGAAAAGTTATGTACTAAAAGATACGATACAAATAATCTAAAAACACGTTATTTGAACTCCTCAAAGCGTTAAAATCTTGTTTTGAATCGAAAAACAAACTTCCTTAGTGTTTGTGAAATTTGGTGAAAAGTTATGTACTAAAAGATACGATACAAATGATCTAAAAACACGTTATTTCAACTCCTCAAAGCGTTCAGATCTTGTTTTGAATCGAAAAACAAACTTTCTTAGTGTTTGTGAAATTTGGTGAAAAGTTATGTACTAAAAGATACGATACAAATAATCTAAAAACACGTTATTTTAACTCCTCAAAGCGTTAAAATCTTGTTTTGAATAGAAAAACAAACTTTCGTAGTGTTTGTGAAATTTGGTGAAAAGTTATGTACTAAAAGATACGATACAAATGATCTAAAAACACGTTATTTGACCTCCTCAAAGCGTTAATATGTTGTTTTGAATCGAAAAACAAACTTTCTTAGTGTTTGTGAAATTTGGTGAAAAGTTATGTTGTAAAAGATACGATACAAATGATCTAAAAACACGTTATATGAACTCCTCAAAGCGTTAAAATCTTGTTTTGAATCGAAAAACAAACTTCCTTAGTATTTGTGAAATTTGGGGAAAAGTTATGTACTAAAAGATACGATACAAATGATTTAGAAACACGTTATTTCAACTCCTCAAAGCGTTCAAATCTTGTTTTGAATCGAAAAACAAACTTTCTTAGTCTATGTGAAATTTGGTGAAAAGTTATGTAGTAAAAGATACGATACAAATGATCTAAAAACACGTTATTTGAACTCCTCAAAGCGTTCAGATCTTGTTTAGAATAGAAAAACAAACTTTCTTAGTGTTTGTGAAATTTGGTGAAAAGTTATGTAGTAAAAGATACGATACAAATGATCTAAAAACACGTTATTTGAACTACTCAAAGCGTTAAAATCTTGTTTTGAATCGAAAAACAAACTTCCTTAGTGTTTGTGAAATTTGGTGAAAAGTTATGTACTAAAAGATACGATACAAATGATCTAAAAACACGTTATTTCTACTCCTCAAAGCGTTAAAATCGTGTTTTGAATCGAAAAACATACTTTCTTAGTGTTTGTGAAATTTGGTGAAAAGTTATGTACTAAAAGATACGATACAAATGATCTAAAAACACGCTATTTGACCTCCTCAAAGCGTTAAAATCTTGTTTTGAATAGAAAAACAAACTTTCTTAGTGTTTGTGAAATTTGGTGAAAAGTTATGTACTAAAAGATACGATACAAATGATCTAAAAACACGTTATTTGAACTCCTCAAAGCGTTAAAATCTTGTTTTGAATAGAAAAACAAACTTTCGTAGTGTTTGTGAAATTTGGTGAAAAGTTATGTACTAAAAGATACGATACAAATGATCTAAAAACACGTTATTTGACCTCCTCAAAGCGTTAATATGTTGTTTTGAATCGAAAAACAAACTTTCTTAGTGTTTGTGAAATTTGGTGAAAAGTTATGTAGTAAAAGATACGATACAAATGATCTAAAAACACGTTATATGAACTCCTCAAAGCGTTAAAATCTTGTTTAGAATAGAAAAACAAACTTTCTTAGTGTTTGTGAAATTTGGTGAAAAGTTATGTAGTAAAAGATACGATACAAATGATCTAAAAACACGTTATTTGAACTACTCAAAGCGTTAAAATCTTGTTTTGAATCGAAAAACAAACTTCCTTAGTGTTTGTGAAATTTGGTGAAAAGTTATGTACTAAAAGATACGATACAAATGATCTAAAAACACGTTATTTCCACTCCTCAAAGCGTTAAAATCGTGTTTTGAATCGAAAAACAAACTTTCTTAGTGTTTGTGAAATTTGGTGAAAAGTTATGTACTAAAAGATACGATACAAATGATCTAAAAACACGTTATTTGACCTCCTCAAAGCGTTAATATCTTGTTTTGAATCGAAAAACAAACTTTCTTAGTGTTTGTGAAATTTGGTGAAAAGTTATGTACTAAAAGATACGATACAAATGATCTAAAAACACGTTATTTGAACTCCTCAAAGCGTTAAAATCTTGTTTAGAATAGAAAAAACAAACTTTCTTAGTGTTTGTGAAATTTGGTGAAAAGTTATGTACTAAAAGATACGATACAAATGATCTAAAAACACGTTATTTGAACTCCTCAAAGCGTTAAAATCTTGTTTCGAATCGAAAAACAAACTTCCTTAGTGTTTGTGAAATTTGCTGAAAAGTTATGTACTAAAAGATACGATACAAATGATCTAAAAACACGTTATTTGACCTCCTCAAAGCGTTAATATGTTGTTTTGAATCGAAAAACAAACTTTCTTAGTGTTTGTGAAATTTGGTGAAAAGTTATGTACTAAAAGATACGATACAAATGATCTAAAAACACGTTATATGAACTCCTCAAAGCGTTAAAATCTTGTTTTGAATCGAAAAACAAACTTCCTTAGTGTTTGTGAAATTTGGTGAAAAGTTATGTACTAAAAGATACGATACAAATGATCTAAAAACACGTTATTTCAACTCCTCAAAGCGTTAAAATCGTGTTTTGAATCGAAAAACAAACTTTCTTAGTGTTTGTGAAATTTGGTGAAAAGTTATGTAGTAAAAGATACGATACAAATGATCTAAAAACACGTTATTTGAACTCCTCAAAGCGTTAAAATCTTGTTTTGAATCGAAAAACAAACTTCCTTAGTGTTTGTGAAATTTGGTGAAAAGTTATGTACTAAAAGATACGATACAAATGATCTAAAAACACGTTATTTCAACTCCTCAAAGCGTTAAAATCGTGTTTTGAATCGAAAAACAAACTTTCTTAGTGTTTGTGAAATTTGTTGAAAAGTTATGTACTAAAAGATACGATACAAATGATCTAAAAACACGTTATTTGACCTCCTCAAAGCGTTAATATCTTGTTTTGAATCGAAAAACAAACTTTCTTAGTGTTTGTGAAATTTGGTGAAAAGTTATGTATAAAAGATACGATACAAATGATCTAAAAACACGTTATTTGACCTCCTCAAAGCGTTAATATCTTGTTTAGAATAGAAAAACAAACTTTCTTAGTGTTTGTGAAATTTGGTGAAAAGTTATGTACTAAAAGATACGATACAAATGATCTAAAAACACGTTATTTGACCTCCTCAAAGCGTTAATATCTTGTTTAGAATAGAAAAACAAACTTTCTTAGTGTTTGTGAAATTTGGTGAAAAGTTATGTACTAAAAGATACGATACAAATGATCTAAAAACACGTTATTTGAACTCCTCAAAGCGTTAAAATCTTGTTTTGAATCGAAAAACAAACTTCCTTAGTGTTTGTGAAATTTGGTGAAAAGTTATGTACTAAAAGATACGATACATATGATCTAAAAACACGTTATTTGAACTCCTCAAAGCGTTGAAATCTTGTTTTGAATAGAAAAACAAACTTTCTTAGTGTTTGTGAAATTTGGTGAAAAGTTATGTACTAAAAGATACGATACAAATGATCTAAAAACACGTTATTTGAACTCCTCAAAGCGTTAAAATCTTGTTTTGAATAGAAAAAAAAACTTTCTTAGTGTTTGTGATATTTGGTGAAAAGTTATGTAGTAAAAGATACGATACAAATGATCTAAAAACACGTTATTTCAACTCCTCAAAGCGTTCAGATCTTGTTTTGAATCAAAAAACAAACTTTCTTAGTGTTTGTGAAATTTGGTGAAAAGTTATGTAGTAAAAGATACGATACAAATGATCTAAAAACACGTTATTTGAACTCCTCAAAGCGTTAAAATCTTGTTTTGAATAGAAAAACAGACTTTCTTAGTGTTTGTGAAATTTGGTGAAAACTTATGTACTAAAAGATACGATACAAATGATCTAAAAACACGTTATTTGAACTCCTCAAAGCGTTCAAATCTTGTTTTGAATCGTAAAACAAACTTTCTTAGTGTTTGTGAAATTTGGTGAAAAGTTATGTAGTAAAAGATACGATACAAATGATCTAAAAACACGTTATTTGAACTCCTCAAAGCGTTAAAATCTTGTTTTGAATAGAAAAACAAACTTTCTTAGTGTTTGTGAAATTTGGTGAAAAGTTATGTAGTAAAAGATACGATACAAATGATCTAAAAACACGTTATTTCAACTCCTCAAAGCGTTCAGATCTTGTTTCGAATCGAAAAACAAACTTTCTTAGTGTTTGTGAAATTTGGTGAAAAGTTATGTAGTAAAAGATACGATACAAATGATCTAAAAACACGTTATTTGAACTCCTCAAAGCGTTGAAATCTTGTTTTGAATAGAAAAACAAACTTTCTTAGTGTTTGTGAAATTTGGTGAAAAGTTATATACTAAAAGATACGATACATATGATCTAAAAACACGTTATTTCAACTCCTCAAAGCGTTAAAATCGTGTTTTGAATCGAAAAACAAACTTTCTTAGTGTTTGTGAAATTTGGTGAAAAGTTATGTACTAAAAGATACGATACAAATGATCTAAAAACACGTTATTTGACCTCCTCAAAGCGTTAATATCTTGTTGTGAATCGAAAAACAAACTTTCTTAGTGTTTGTGAAATTTGGTGAAAAGTTATGTATAAAAGATACGATACAAATGATCTAAAAACACGTTATTTGAACTCCTCAAAGCGTAAAAATCTTGTTTAGAATAGAAAAACAAACTTTCTTAGTGTTTGTGAAATTTGGTGAAAAGTTATGTACTAAAAGATACGATACAAATGATCTAAAAACACGTTATTTGACCTCCTCAAAGCGTTAATATCTTGTTTAGAATAGAAAAACAAACTTTCTTAGTGTTTGTGAAATTTGGTGAAAAGTTATGTACTAAAAGATACGATACAAATGATCTAAAAACACGTTATTTCAACTCCTCAAAGCGTTAAAATCGTGTTTTGAATCGAAAAACAAACTTTCTTAGTGTTTGTGAAATTTGTTGAAAAGTTATGTACTAAAAGATACGATACAAATGATCTAAAAACACGTTATTTGACCTCCTCAAAGCGTTAATATCTTGTTTTGAATCGAAAAACAAACTTTCTTAGTGTTTGTGAAATTTGGTGAAGAGTTATGTATAAAAGATACGATACAAATGATCTAAAAACACGTTATTTGACCTCCTCAAAGCGTTAATATCTTGTTTATAATAGAAAAACAAACTTTCTTAGTGTTTGTGAAATTTGGTGAAAAGTTATGTACTAAAAGATACGATACAAATGATCTAAAAACACGTTATTTGACCTCCTCAAAGCGTTAATATCTTGTTTAGAATAGAAAAACAAACTTTCTTAGTGTTTGTGAAATTTGGTGAAAAGTTATGTACTAAAAGATACGATACAAATGATCTAAAAACACGTTATTTGAACTCCTCAAAGCGTTAAAATCTTGTTTTGAATCGAAAAACAAACTTCCTTAGTGTTTGTGAAATTTGGTGAAAAGTTATGTACTAAAAGATACGATACATATGATCTAAAAACACGTTATTTGAACTCCTCAAAGCGTTGAAATCTTGTTTTGAATAGAAAAACAAACTTTCTTAGTGTTTGTGAAATTTGGTGAAAAGTTATGTACTAAAAGATACGATACAAATGATCTAAAAACACGTTATTTGAACTCCTCAAAGCGTTAAAATCTTGTTTTGAATAGAAAAAAAAACTTTCTTAGTGTTTGTGAAATTTGGTGAAAAGTTATGTACTAAAAGATACGATACAAATGATCTAAAAACACGTTATATGAACTCCTCAAAGCGTTAAAATCTTGTTTTGAATCGAAAAACAAACTTCCTTAGTGTTTGTGAAATTTGGTGAAAAGTTATGTACTAAAAGATACGATACAAATGATCTAAAAACAAGTTATTTCAACTCCTCAAAGCGTTAAAATCGTGTTTTGAATCGAAAAACAAACTTTCTTAGTGTTTGTGAAATTTGGTGAAAAGTTATGTAGTAAAAGATACGATACAAATGATCTAAAAACACGTTATTTGAACTCCTCAAAGCGTTAAAATCTTGTTTTGAATCGAAAAACAAACTTCCTTAGTGTTTGTGAAATTTGGTGAAAAGTTATGTACTAAAAGATACGATACAAATGATCTAAAAACACGTTATTTCAACTCCTCAAAGCGTTAAAACCGTGTTTTGAATCGAAAAACAAACTTTCTTAGTGTTTGTGAAATTTGTTGAAAAGTTATGTACTAAAAGATACGATACAAATGATCTAAAAACACGTTATTTGACCTCCTCAAAGCGTTAATATCTTGTTTTGAATCGAAAAACAAACTTTCTTAGTGTTTGTGAAATTTGGTGAAAAGTTATGTATAAAAGATACGATACAAATGATCTAAAAACACGTTATTTGACCTCCTCAAAGCGTTAATATCTTGTTTAGAATAGAAAAACAAACTTTCTTAGTGTTTGTGAAATTTGGTGAAAAGTTATGTACTAAAAGATACGATACAAATGATCTAAAAACACGTTATTTGACCTCCTCAAAGCGTTAATATCTTGTTTAGAATAGAAAAACAAACTTTCTTAGTGTTTGTGAAATTTGGTGAAAAGTTATGTACTAAAAGATACGATACAAATGATCTAAAAACACGTTATTTGAACTCCTCAAAGCGTTAAAATCTTGTTTTGAATCGAAAAACAAACTTCCTTAGTGTTTGTGAAATTTGGTGAAAAGTTATGTACTAAAAGATACGATACATATGATCTAAAAACACGTTATTTGAACTCCTCAAAGCGTTGAAATCTTGTTTTGAATAGAAAAACAAACTTTCTTAGTGTTTGTGAAATTTGGTGAAAAGTTATGTACTAAAAGATACGATACAAATGATCTAAAAACACGTTATTTGAACTCCTCAAAGCGTTAAAATCTTGTTTTGAATAGAAAAAAAAACTTTCTTAGTGTTTGTGATATTTGGTGAAAAGTTATGTAGTAAAAGATACGATACAAATGATCTAAAAACACGTTATTTCAACTCCTCAAAGCGTTCAGATCTTGTTTTGAATCAAAAAACAAACTTTCTTAGTGTTTGTGAAATTTGGTGAAAAGTTATGTAGTAAAAGATACGATACAAATGATCTAAAAACACGTTATTTGAACTCCTCAAAGCGTTAAAATCTTGTTTTGAATAGAAAAACACTTTCTTAGTGTTTGTGAAATTTGGTGAAAACTTATGTACTAAAAGATACGATACAAATGATCTAAAAACACGTTATTTGAACTCCTCAAAGCGTTCAAATCTTGTTTTGAATCGTAAAACAAACTTTCTTAGTGTTTGTGAAATTTGGTGAAAAGTTATGTAGTAAAAGATACGATGCAAATGATCTAAAAACACGTTATTTGAACTCCTCAAAGCGTTAAAATCTTGTTTTGAATAGAAAAACAAACTTTCTTAGTGTTTGTGAAATTTGGTGAAAAGTTATGTAGTAAAAGATACGATACCAATGATCTAAAAACACGTTATTTCAACTCCTCAAAGCGTTCAGATCTTGTTTTGAATCGAAAAACAAACTTTCTTAGTGTTTGTGAAATTTGGTGAAAAGTTATGTAGTAAAAGATACGATACAAATGATCTAAAAACACGTTATTTGAACTCCTCAAAGCGTTGAAATCTTGTTTTGAATAGAAAAACAAACTTTCTTAGTGTTTGTGAAATTTGGTGAAAAGTTATATACTAAAAGATACGATACAAATGATCTAAAAACACGTTATTTCAACTCCTCAAAGCGTTAAAATCGTGTTTTGAATCGAAAAACAAACTTTCTTAGTGTTTGTGAAATTTGGTGAAAAGTTATGTACTAAAAGATACGATACAAATGATCTAAAAACACGTTATTTGACCTCCTCAAAGCGTTAATATCTTGTTTTGAATCGAAAAACAAACTTTCTTAGTGTTTGTGAAATTTGGTGAAAAGTTATGTATAAAAGATACGATACAAATGATCTAAAAACACGTTATTTGAACTCCTCAAAGCGTAAAAATCTTGTTTAGAATAGAAAAACAAACTTTCTTAGTGTTTGTGAAATTTGGTGAAAAGTTATGTACTAAAAGATACGATACAAATGATCTAAAAACACGTTATTTCAACTCCTCAAATCGTTAAAATCTTGTTTTGAATCGAAAAACAAACTTCCTTAGTGTTTGTGAAATTTGGTGAAAAGTTATGTACTAAAAGATACGATACATATGATCTAAAAACACGTTATTTGAACTCCTCAAAGCGTTAAAATCTTGTTTTGAATAGAAAAACAAACTTTCTTAGTGTTTGTGAAATTTGGTGAAAAGTTATGTACTAAAAGATACGATACAAATGATCTAAAAACACGTTATTTGAACTCCTCAAAGCGTTAAAATCTTGTTTTGAATAGAAAAACAAACTTTCTTAGTGTTTGTGATATTTGGTGAAAAGTTATGTAGTAAAAGATACGATACAAATGATCTAAAAACACGTTATTTCAACTCCTCAAAGCGTTCAGATCTTGTTTTGAATCAAAAAACAAACTTTCTTAGTGTTTGTGAAATTTGGTGAAAAGTTATGTAGTAAAAGATACGATACAAATGATCTAAAAACACGTTATTTGAACTCCTCAAAGCGTTAAAATCTTGTTTTGAATAGAAAAACAGACTTTCTTAGTGTTTGTGAAATTTGGTGAAAAGTTATGTACTAAAAGATACGATACAAATGATCTAAAAACACGTTATTTGAACTCCTCAAAGCGTTCAAATCTTGTTTTGAATCGTAAAACAAACTTTCTTAGTGTTTGTGAAATTTGGTGAAAAGTTATGTAGTAAAAGATACGATACAAATGATCTAAAAACACGTTATTTGAACTCCTCAAAGCGTTAAAATCTTGTTTTGAATAGAAAAACAAACTTTCTTAGTGTTTGTGAAATTTGGTGAAAAGTTATGTAGTAAAAGATACGATACAAATGATCTAAAAACACGTTATTTCAACTCCTCAAAGCGTTAAAATCTTGTTTCGAATCGAAAAACAAACTTCCTTAGTGTTTGTGAAATTTGGTGAAAAGTTATGTACTAAAAGATACGATACAAATGATCTAAAAACACGTTATTTGAACTCCTCAAAGCGTTAATACGTTGTTTTGAATCGAAAAACAAACTTTCTTAGTGTTTGTGAAATTTGGTGAAAAGTTATGTACTAAAAGATACGATACAAATGATCTAAAAACACGTTATATGAACTCCTCAAAGCGTTAAAATCTTGTTTTGAATCGAAAAACAAACTTCCTTAGTGTTTGTGAAATTTGGTGAAAAGTTATGTACTAAAAGATACGATACAAATGATCTAAAAACACGTTATTTGAACTCCTCAAAGCGTTAAAATCTTGTTTAGAATAGAAAAAACAAACTTTCTTAGTGTTTGTGAAATTTGGTGAAAAGTTATGTACTAAAAGATACGATACAAATGATCTAAAAACACGTTATTTGAACTCCTCAAAGCGTTAAAATCTTGTTTTGAATCGAAAAACAAACTTCCTTAGTGTTTGTGAAATTTGGTGAAAAGTTATGTACTAAAAGATACGATACAAATGATCTAAAAACACGTTATTTGAACTCCTCAAAGCGTTAAAATCTTGTTTTGAATAGAAAAACAAACTTCCTTAGTGTTTGTGAAATTTGGTGAAAAGTTATGTACTAAAAGATACAATACAAATGATCTAAAAACACGTTATTTCAACTCCTCAAAGCGTTCAGATCTTGTTTTGAATCGGAAAACAAACTTTCTTAGTGTTTGTGAAATTTGGTGAAAAGTTATGTACTAAAAGATACGATACAAATGATCTAAAAACACGTTATTTCAACTCCTCAAAGCGTTAAAATCTTGTTTTGAATAGAAAAACGAACTTTCTTAGTGTTTGTGAAATTTGGTGAAAAGTTATGTACTAAAAGATACGATACAAATGATCTAAAAACACGTTATTTGACCTCCTCAAAGCGTTAATATGTTGTTTTGAATCGAAAAACAAACTTTCTTAGTGTTTGTGAAATTTGGTGAAAAGTTATGTACTAAAAGATACGATACAAATGATCTAAAAACACGTTATATGAACTCCTCAAAGCGTTAAAATCTTGTTTTGAATCGAAAAACAAACTTCCTTAGTGTTTGTGAAATTTGGTGAAAAGTTATGTACTAAAAGATACGATACAAATGATCTAGAAACACGTTATTTCAACTCCTCAAAGCGTTCAAATCTTGTTTTGAATCGAAAAACAAACTTTCTTAGTGTTTGTGAAATTTGGTGAAAAGTTATGTAGTAAAAGATACGATACAAATGATCTAAAAACACGTTATTTGAACTCCTCAAAGCGTTAAAATCTTGTTTTGAATCGAAAAACAAACTTTCTTAGTGTTTGTGAAATTTGGTGAAAAGTTATGTATAAAAGATACGATACAAATGATCTAAAAACACGTTATTTGAACTCCTCAAAGCGTTAAAATCTTGTTTAGAATAGAAAAACAAACTTTCTTAGTGTTTGTGAAATTTGGTGAAAAGTTATGTACTAAAAGATACGATACAAATGATCTAAAAACACGTTATTTCAACTCCTCAAAGCGTCAAAATCGTGTTTTGAATCGAAAAACAAACTTTCTTAGTGTTTGTGAAATTTGGTGAAAAGTTATGTACTAAAAGATACGATACAAATGATCTAAAAACACGTTATTTGACCTCCTCAAAGCGTTAATATCTTGTTTTGAATCGAAAAACAAACTTTCTTAGTGTTTGTGAAATTTGGTGAAAAGTTATGTATAAAAGATACGATACAAATGATCTAAAAACACATTATTTGAACTCCTCAAAGCGTAAAAATCTTGTTTAGAATAGAAAAACAAACTTTCTTAGTGTTTGTGAAATTTGGTGAAAAGTTATGTACTAAAAGATACGATACAAATGATCTAAAAACACGTTATTTCAACTCCTCAAATCGTTAAAATCTTGTTTTGAATCGAAAAACAAACTTCCTTAGTGTTTGTGAAATTTGGTGAAAAGTTATGTACTAAAAGATACTATACATATGATCTAAAAACACGTTATTTGAACTCCTCAAAGCGTTGAAATCTTGTTTTGAATAGAAAAACAAACTTTCTTAGTGTTTGTGAAATTTGGTGAAAAGTTATGTACTAAAAGATACGATACAAATGATCTAAAAACACGTTATTTGAACTCCTCAAAGCGTTAAAATCTTGTTTTGAATAGAAAAACAAACTTTCTTAGTGTTTGTGATATTTGGTGAAAAGTTATGTAGTAAAAGATACGATACAAATGATCTAAAAACACGTTATTTGAACTCCTCAAAGCGTTAAAATCTTGTTTCGAATCGAAAAACAAACTTCCTTAGTGTTTGTGAAATTTGGTGAAAAGTTATGTACTAAAAGATACGATACAAATGATCTAAAAACACGTTATTTGAACTCCTCAAAGCGTTAATATGTTGTTTTGAATCGAAAAACAAACTTTCTTAGTGTTTGTGAAATTTGGTGAAAAGTTATGTACTAAAAGATACGATACAAATGATCTAAAAACACGTTATATGAACTCCTCAAAGCGTTAAAATCTTGTTTTGAATCGAAAAACAAACTTCCTTAGTGTTTGTGAAATTTGGTGAAAAGTTATGTACTAAAAGATACGATACAAATGATCTAAAAACACGTTATTTGAACTCCTCAAAGCGTTAAAATCTTGTTTAGAATAGAAAAAACAAACTTTCTTAGTGTTTGTGAAATTTGGTGAAAAGTTATGTACTAAAAGATACGATACAAATGATCTAAAAACACGTTATTTGAACTCCTCAAAGCGTTAAAATCTTGTTTTGAATCGAAAAACAAACTTCCTTAGTGTTTGTGAAATTTGGAGAAAAGTTATGTACTAAAAGATACGATACAAATGATCCAAAAACACATTATTTGAACTCCTCAAAGCGTTAAAATCTTGTTTTGAATAGAAAAACAAACTTCCTTAGTGTTTGTGAAATTTGGTGAAAAGTTATGTACTAAAAGATACAATACAAATGATCTAAAAACACGTTATTTCAACTCCTCAAAGCGTTCAGATCTTGTTTTGAATCGGAAAACAAACTTTCTTAGTGTTTGTGAAATTTGGTGAAAAGTTATGTACTAAAAGATACGATACAAATGATCTAAAAACACGTTATTTCAACTCCTCAAAGCGTTAAAATCTTGTTTTGAATAGAAAAACGAACTTTCTTAGTGTTTGTGAAATTTGGTGAAAAGTTATGTACTAAAAGATACGATACAAATGATCTAAAAACACGTTATTTGACCTCCTCAAAGCGTTAATATGTTGTTTTGAATCGAAAAACAAACTTTCTTAGTGTTTGTGAAATTTGGTGAAAAGGTATGTACTAAAAGATACGATACAAATGATCTAAAAACACGTTATATGAACTCCTCAAAGCGTTAAAATCTTGTTTTGAATCGAAAAACAAACTTCCTTAGTGTTTGTGAAATTTGGTGAAAAGTTATGTACTAAAAGATACGATACAAATGATCTAGAAACACGTTATTTCAACTCCTCAAAGCGTTCAAATCTTGTTTTGAATCGAAAAACAAACTTTCTTAGTGTTTGTGAAATTTGGTGAAAAGTTATGTAGTAAAAGATACGATACAAATGATCTAAAAACACGTTATTTGAACTCCTCAAAGCGTTAAAATCTTGTTTTGAATCGAAAAACAAACTTTCTTAGTGTTTGTGAAATTTGGTGAAAAGTTATGTATAAAAGATACGATACAAATGATCTAAAAACACATTATTTGAACTCCTCAAAGCGTAAAAATCTTGTTTAGAATAGAAAAACAAACTTTCTTAGTGTTTGTGAAATTTGGTGAAAAGTTATGTACTAAAAGATACGATACAAATGATCTAAAAACACGTTATTTCAACTCCTCAAATCGTTAAAATCTTGTTTTGAATCGAAAAACAAACTTCCTTAGTGTTTGTGAAATTTGGTGAAAAGTTATGTACTAAAAGATACTATACATATGATCTAAAAACACGTTATTTGAACTCCTCAAAGCGTTGAAATCTTGTTTTGAATAGAAAAACAAACTTTCTTAGTGTTTGTGAAATTTGGTGAAAAGTTATGTACTAAAAGATACGATACAAATGATCTAAAAACACGTTATTTGAACTCCTCAAAGCGTTAAAATCTTGTTTTGAATAGAAAAACAAACTTTCTTAGTGTTTGTGATATTTGGTGAAAAGTTATGTAGTAAAAGATACGATACAAATGATCTAAAAACACGTTATTTCAACTCCTCAAAGCGTTCAGATCTTGTTTTGAATCGAAAAACAAACTTTCTTAGTGTTTGTGAAATTTGGTGAAAAGTTATGTAGTAAAAGATACGATACAAATGATCTAAAAACACGTTATTTGAACTTCTCAAAGCGTTAAAATCTTGTTTTGAATAGAAAAACAGACTTTCTTAGTGTTTGTGAAATTTGGTGAAAAGTTATGTATTAAAAGATACGATACAAATGATCTAAAAACACGTTATTTGAACTCCTCAAAGCGTTCAAATCTTGTTTGGAATAGTAAAACAAACTTTCTTAGTGTTTGTGAAATTTGGTGAAAAGTTATGTAGTAAAAGATACGATACAAATGATCTAAAAACACGTTATTTCAACTCCTCAAAGCGTTAAAATCTTGTTTCGAATCGAAAAACAAACTTCCTTAGTGTTTGTGAAATTTGGTGAAAAGTTATGTACTAAAAGATACGATACAAATGATCTAAAAACAAGTTATTTGAACTCCTCAAAGCGTTAATATGTTGTTTTGAATCGAAAAACAAACTTTCTTAGTGTTTGTGAAATTTGGTGAAAAGTTATGTACTAAAAGATACGATACAAATGATCTAAAAACACGTTATATGAACTCCTCAAAGCGTTAAAATCTTGTTTTGAATCGAAAAACAAACTTCCTTAGTGTTTGTGAAATTTGGTGAAAAGTTATGTACTAAAAGATACGATACAAATGATCTAAAAACACGTTATTTGACCTCCTCAAAGCGTTAATATCTTGTTTAGAATAGAAAAACAAACTTTCTTAGTGTTTGTGAAATTTGGTGAAAAGTTATGTACTAAAAGATACGATACAAATGATCTAAAAACACGTTATTTCAACTCCTCAAAGCGTTAAAATCGTGTTTTGAATCGAAAAACAAACTTTCTTAGTGTTTGTGAAATTTGTTGAAAAGTTATGTACTAAAAGATACGATACAAATGATCTAAAAACACGTTATTTGACCTCCTCAAAGCGTTAATATCTTGTTTTGAATCGAAAAACAAACTTTCTTAGTGTTTGTGAAATTTGGTGAAAAGTTATGTATAAAAGATACGATACAAATGATCTAAAAACACGTTATTTGACCTCCTCAAAGCGTTAATATCTTGTTTAGAATAGAAAAACAAACTTTCTTAGTGTTTGTGAAATTTGGTGAAAAGTTATGTACTAAAAGATACGATACAAATGATCTAAAAACACGTTATTTGACCTCCTCAAAGCGTTAATATCTTGTTTAGAATAGAAAAACAAACTTTCTTAGTGTTTGTGAAATTTGGTGAAAAGTTATGTACTAAAAGATACGATACAAATGATCTAAAAACACGTTATTTGAACTCCTCAAAGCGTTAAAATCTTGTTTTGAATCGAAAAACAAACTTCCTTAGTGTTTGTGAAATTTGGTGAAAAGTTATGTACTAAAAGATACGATACATATGATCTAAAAACACGTTATTTGAACTCCTCAAAGCGTTGAAATCTTGTTTTGAATAGAAAAACAAACTTTCTTAGTGTTTGTGAAATTTGGTGAAAAGTTATGTACTAAAAGATACGATACAAATGATCCAAAAACACGTTATTTGAACTCCTCAAAGCGTTAAAATCTTGTTTTGAATAGAAAAAAAAACTTTCTTAGTGTTTGTGAAATTTGGTGAAAAGTTATGTACAAAAAGATACGATACAAATGATCTAAAAACACGTTATATGAACTCCTCAAAGCGTTAAAATCTTGTTTTGAATCGAAAAACAAACTTCCTTAGTGTTTGTGAAATTTGGTGAAAAGTTATGTACTAAAAGATACGATACAAATGATCTAAAAACACGTTATTTCAACTCCTCAAAGCGTTAAAATCGTGTTTTGAATCGAAAAACAAACTTTCTTAGTGTTTCTGAAATTTGGTGAAAAGTTATGTAGTAAAAGATACGATACAAATGATCTAAAAACACGTTATTTGAACTCCTCAAAGCGTTAAAATCTTGTTTTGAATCGAAAAACAAACTTCCTTAGTGTTTGTGAAATTTGGTGAAAAGTTATGTACTAAAAGATACGATACAAATGATCTAAAAACACGTTATTTCAACTCCTCAAAGCGTTAAAATCGTGTTTTGAATCGAAAAACAAACTTTCTTAGTGTTTGTGAAATTTGTTGAAAAGTTATGTACTAAAAGATACGATACAAATGATCTAAAAACACGTTATTTGACCTCCTCAAAGCGTTAATATCTTGTTTTGAATCGAAAAACAAACTTTCTTAGTGTTTGTGAAATTTGGTGAAAAGTTATGTATAAAAGATACGATACAAATGATCTAAAAACACGTTATTTGACCTCCTCAAAGCGTTAATATCTTGTTTAGAATAGAAAAACAAACTTTCTTAGTGTTTGTGAAATTTGGTGAAAAGTTATGTACTAAAAGATACGATACAAATGATCTAAAAACACGTTATTTGACCTCCTCAAAGCGTTAATATCTTGTTTAGAATAGAAAAACAAACTTTCTTAGTGTTTGTGAAATTTGGTGAAAAGTTATGTACTAAAAGATACGATACAAATGATCTAAAAACACGTTATTTGAACTCCTCAAAGCGTTAAAATCTTGTTTTGAATCGAAAAACAAACTTCCTTAGTATTTGTGAAATTTGGTGAAAAGTTATGTACTAAAAGATACGATACATATGATCTAAAAACACGTTATTTGAACTCCTCAAAGCGTTGAAATCTTGTTTTGAATAGAAAAACAAACTTTCTTAGTGTTTGTGAAATTTGGTGAAAAGTTATGTACTAAAAGATACGATACAAATGATCTAAAAACACGTTATTTGAACTCCTCAAAGCGTTAAAATCTTGTTTTGAATAGAAAAAAAAACTTTCTTAGTGTTTGTGATATTTGGTGAAAAGTTATGTAGTAAAAGATACGATACAAATGATCTAAAAACACGTTATTTCAACTCCTCAAAGCGTTCAGATCTTGTTTTGAATCAAAAAACAAACTTTCTTAGTGTTTGTGAAATTTGGTGAAAAGTTATGTAGTAAAAGATACGATACAAATGATCTAAAAACACGTTATTTGAACTCCTCAAAGCGTTAAAATCTTGTTTTGAATAGAAAAACAAACTTTCTTAGTGTTTGTGAAATTTGGTGAAAAGTTATGTAGTAAAAGATACGATACAAATGATCTAAAAACACGTTATTTCAACTCCTCAAAGCGTTCAGATCTTGTTTTGAATCGAAAAACAAACTTTCTTAGTGTTTGTGAAATTTGGTGAAAAGTTATGTAGTAAAAGATACGATACAAATGATCTAAAAACACGTTATTTGAACTCCTCAAAGCGTTGAAATCTTGTTTTGAATAGAAAAACAAACTTTCTTAGTGTTTGTGAAATTTGGTGAAAAGTTATATACTAAAAGATACGATACAAATGATCTAAAAACACGTTATTTCAACTCCTCAAAGCGTTAAAATCGTGTTTTGAATCGAAAAACAAACTTTCTTAGTGTTTGTGAAATTTGGTGAAAAGTTATGTACTAAAAGATACGATACAAATGATCTAAAAACACGTTATTTGACCTCCTCAAAGCCTTAATATCTTGTTTTGAATCGAAAAACAAACTTTCTTAGTGTTTGTGAAATTTGGTGAAAAGTTATGTATAAAAGATACGATACAAATGATCTAAAAACACGTTATTTGAACTCCTCAAAGCGTAAAAATCTTGTTTAGAATAGAAAAACAAACTTTCTTAGTGTTTGTGAAATTTGGTGAAAAGTTATGTACTAAAAGATACGATACAAATGATCTAAAAACACGTTATTTCAACTCCTCAAATCGTTAAAATCTTGTTTTGAATCGAAAAACAAACTTCCTTAGTGTTTGTGAAATTTGGTGAAAAGTTATGTACTAAAAGATACGATACATATGATCTAAAAACACGTTATTTGAACTCCTCAAAGCGTTAAAATCTTGTTTTGAATAGAAAAACAAACTTTCTTAGTGTTTGTGAAATTTGGTGAAAAGTTATGTACTAAAAGATACGATACAAATGATCTAAAAACACGTTATTTGAACTCCTCAAAGCGTTAAAATCTTGTTTTGAATAGAAAAACAAACTTTCTTAGTGTTTGTGATATTTGGTGAAAAGTTATGTAGTAAAAGATACGATACAAATGATCTAAAAACACGTTATTTCAACTCCTCAAAGCGTTCAGATCTTGTTTTGAATCGAAAAACAAACTTTCTTAGTGTTTGTGAAATTTGGTGAAAAGTTATGTAGTAAAAGATACGATACAAATGATCTAAAAACACGTTATTTGAACTCCTCAAAGCGTTAAAATCTTGTTTTGAATAGAAAAACAGACTTTCTTAGTGTTTGTGAAATTTGGTGAAAAGTTATGTACTAAAAGATACGATACAAATGATCTAAAAACACGTTATTTGAACTCCTCAAAGCGTTCAAATCTTGTTTTGAATCGTAAAACAAACTTTCTTAGTGTTTGTGAAATTTGGTGAAAAGTTATGTAGTAAAAGATACGATACAAATGATCTAAAAACACGTTATTTGAACTCCTCAAAGCGTTAAAATCTTGTTTTGAATAGAAAAACAAACTTTCTTAGTGTTTGTGAAATTTGGTGAAAAGTTATGTAGTAAAAGATACGATACAAATGATCTAAAAACACGTTATTTCAACTCCTCAAAGCGTTAAAATCTTGTTTCGAATCGAAAAACAAACTTCCTTAGTGTTTGTGAAATTTGGTGAAAAGTTATGTACTAAAAGATACGATACAAATGATCTAAAAACACGTTATTTGAACTCCTCAAAGCGTTAATATGTTGTTTTGAATCGAAAAACAAACTTTCTTAGTGTTTGTGAAATTTGGTGAAAAGTTATGTACTAAAAGATACGATACAAATGATCTAAAAACACGTTATATGAACTCCTCAAAGCATTAAAATCTTGTTTTGAATCGAAAAACAAACTTCCTTAGTGTTTGTGAAATTTGGTGAAAAGTTATGTACTAAAAGATACGATACAAATGATCTAAAAACACGTTATTTGAACTCCTCAAAGCGTTAAAATCTTGTTTAGAATAGAAAAAACAAACTTTCTTAGTGTTTGTGAAATTTGGTGAAAAGTTATGTACTAAAAGATACGATACAAATGATCTAAAAACACGTTATTTGAACTCCTCAAAGCGTTAAAATCTTGTTTTGAATCGAAAAACAAACTTCCTTAGTGTTTGTGAAATTTGGTGAAAAGTTATGTACTAAAAGATACGATACAAATGATCTAAAAACACGTTATTTGAACTCCTCAAAGCGTTAAAATCTTGTTTTGAATAGAAAAACAAACTTCCTTAGTGTTTGTGAAATTTGGTGAAAAGTTATGTACTAAAAGATACAATACAAATGATCTAAAAACACGTTATTTCAACTCCTCAAAGCGTTCAGATCTTGTTTTGAATCGGAAAACAAACTTTCTTAGTGTTTGTGAAATTTGGTGAAAAGTTATGTACTAAAAGATACGATACAAATGATCTAAAAACACGTTATTTCAACTCCTCAAAGCGTTAAAATCTTGTTTTGAATAGAAAAACGAACTTTCTTAGTGTTTGTGAAATTTGGTGAAAAGTTATGTACTAAAAGATACGATACAAATGATCTAAAAACACGTTATTTGACCTCCTCAAAGCGTTAATATGTTGTTTTGAATCGAAAAACAAACTTTCTTAGTGTTTGTGAAATTTGGTGAAAAGTTATGTACTAAAAGATACGATACAAATGATCTAAAAACACGTTATATGAACTCCTCAAAGCGTTAAAATCTTGTTTTGAATCGAAAAACAAACTTCCTTAGTGTTTGTGAAATTTGGTGAAAAGTTATGTACTAAAAGATACGATACAAATGATCTAGAAACACGTTATTTCAACTCCTCAAAGCGTTCAAATCTTGTTTTGAATCGAAAAACAAACTTTCTTAGTGTTTGTGAAATTTGGTGAAAAGTTATGTAGTAAAAGATACGATACAAATGATCTAAAAACACGTTATTTGAACTCCTCAAAGCGTTAAAATCTTGTTTTGAATCGAAAAACAAACTTTCTAAGTGTTTGTGAAATTTGGTGAAAAGTTATGTATAAAAGATACGATACAAATGATCTAAAAACACGTTATTTGAACTCCTCAAAGCGTTAAAATCTTGTTTAGAATAGAAAAACAAACTTTCTTAGTGTTTGTGAAATTTGGTGAAAAGTTATGTACTAAAAGATACGATACAAATGATCTAAAAACACGTTATTTCAACTCCTCAAAGCGTTAAAATCGTGTTTTGAATCGAAAAACAAACTTTCTTAGTGTTTGTGAAATTTGGTGAAAAGTTATGTACTAAAAGATACGATACAAATGATCTAAAAACACGTTATTTGACCTCCTCAAAGCGTTAATATCTTGTTTTGAATCGAAAAACAAACTTTCTTAGTGTTTGTGAAATTTGGTGAAAAGTTATGTATAAAAGATACGATACAAATGATCTAAAAACACATTATTTGAACTCCTCAAAGCGTAAAAATCTTGTTTTGAATCGAAAAACAAACTTCCTTAGTGTTTGTGAAATTTGGTGAAAAGTTATGTACTAAAAGATACGATACAAATGATCTAAAAACACGTTATTTGAACTCCTCAAAGCGTTAAAATCTTGTTTAGAATAGAAAAACAAACTTTCTTAGTGTTTGTGAAATTTGGTGAAAAGTTATGTATAAAAGATACGATACAAATGATCTAAAAACACGTTATTTGAACTCCTCAAAGCGTTAAAATCTTGTTTAGAATAGAAAAACAAACTTTCTTAGTGTTTGTGAAATTTGGTGAAAAGTTATGTACTAAAAGATACGATACAAATGATCTAAAAACACGTTATTTCAACTCCTCAAAGCGTTAAAATCGTGTTTTGAATCGAAAAACAAACTTTCTTAGTGTTTGTGAAATTTGGTGAAAAGTTATGTACTAAAAGATACGATACAAATGATCTAAAAACACGTTATTTGACCTCCTCAAAGCGTTAATATCTTGTTTTGAATCGAAAAACAAACTTTCTTAGTGTTTGTGAAATTTGGTGAAAAGTTATGTATAAAAGATACGATACAAATGATCTAAAAACACATTATTTGAACTCCTCAAAGCGTAAAAATCTTGTTTAGAATAGAAAAACAAACTTTCTTAGTGTTTGTGAAATTTGGTGAAAAGTTATGTACTAAAAGATACGATACAAATGATCTAAAAACACGTTATTTCAACTCCTCAAATCGTTAAAATCTTGTTTTGAATCGAAAAACAAACTTCCTTAGTGTTTGTGAAATTTGGTGAAAAGTTATGTACTAAAAGATACTATACATATGATCTAAAAACACGTTATTTGAACTCCTCAAAGCGTTGAAATCTTGTTTTGAATAGAAAAACAAACTTTCTTAGTGTTTGTGAAATTTGGTGAAAAGTTATGTACTAAAAGATACGATACAAATGATCTAAAAACACGTTATTTGAACTCCTCAAAGCGTTAAAATCTTGTTTTGAATAGAAAAACAAACTTTCTTAGTGTTTGTGATATTTGGTGAAAAGTTATGTAGTAAAAGATACGATACAAATGATCTAAAAACACGTTATTTGAACTCCTCAAAGCGTTAAAATCTTGTTTCGAATCGAAAAACAAACTTCCTTAGTGTTTGTGAAATTTGGTGAAAAGTTATGTACTAAAAGATACGATACAAATGATCTAAAAACACGTTATTTGAACTCCTCAAAGCGTTAATATGTTGTTTTGAATCGAAAAACAAACTTTCTTAGTGTTTGTGAAATTTGGTGAAAAGTTATGTACTAAAAGATACGATACAAATGATCTAAAAACACGTTATATGAACTCCTCAAAGCGTTAAAATCTTGTTTTGAATCGAAAAACAAACTTCCTTAGTGTTTGTGAAATTTGGTGAAAAGTTATGTACTAAAAGATACGATACAAATGATCTAAAAACACGTTATTTGAACTCCTCAAAGCGTTAAAATCTTGTTTAGAATAGAAAAAACAAACTTTCTTAGTGTTTGTGAAATTTGGTGAAAAGTTATGTACTAAAAGATACGATACAAATGATCTAAAAACACGTTATTTGAACTCCTCAAAGCGTTAAAATCTTGTTTTGAATCGAAAAACAAACTTCCTTAGTGTTTGTGAAATTTGGTGAAAAGTTATGTACTAAAAGATACGATACAAATGATCTAAAAACACGTTATTTGAACTCCTCAAAGCGTTAAAATCTTGTTTTGAATAGAAAAACAAACTTCCTTAGTGTTTGTGAAATTTGGTGAAAAGTTATGTACTAAAAGATACAATACAAATGATCTAAAAACACGTTATTTCAACTCCTCAAAGCGTTAAAATCTTGTTTTGAATAGAAAAACAGACTTTCTTAGTGTTTTTGAAATTTGGTGAAAAGTTATGTACTAAAAGATACGATACAAATGATCTAAAAACACGTTATTTCAACTCCTCAAAGCGTTAAAATCTTGTTTTGAATAGAAAAACGAACTTTCTTAGTGTTTGTGAAATTTGGTGAAAAGTTATGTACTAAAAGATACGATACAAATGATCTAAAAACACGTTATTTGACCTCCTCAAAGCGTTAATATGTTGTTTTGAATCGAAAAACAAACTTTCTTAGTGTTTGTGAAATTTGGTGAAAAGTTATGTACTAAAAGATACGATACAAATGATCTAAAAACACGTTATATGAACTCCTCAAAGCGTTAAAATCTTGTTTTGAATCGAAAAACAAACTTCCTTAGTGTTTGTGAAATTTGGTGAAAAGTTATGTACTAAAAGATACGATACAAATGATCTAGAAACACGTTATTTCAACTCCTCAAAGCGTTCAAATCTTGTTTTGAATCGAAAAACAAACTTTCTTAGTGTTTGTGAAATTTGGTGAAAAGTTATGTAGTAAAAGATACGATACAAATGATCTAAAAACACGTTATTTGAACTCCTCAAAGCGTTAAAATCTTGTTTTGAATCGAAAAACAAACTTTCTTAGTGTTTGTGAAATTTGGTGAAAAGTTATGTATAAAAGATACGATACAAATGATCTAAAAACACGTTATTTGAACTCCTCAAAGCGTTAAAATCTTGTTTAGAATAGAAAAACAAACTTTCTTAGTGTTTGTGAAATTTGGTGAAAAGTTATGTACTAAAAGATACGATACAAATGATCTAAAAACACGTTATTTCAACTCCTCAAAGCGTTAAAATCGTGTTTTGAATCGAAAAACAAACTTTCTTAGTGTTTGTGAAATTTGGTGAAAAGTTATGTACTAAAAGATACGATACAAATGATCTAAAAACACGTTATTTGACCTCCTCAAAGCGTTAATATCTTGTTTTGAATCGAAAAACAAACTTTCTTAGTGTTTGTGAAATTTGGTGAAAAGTTATGTATAAAAGATACGATACAAATGATCTAAAAACACATTATTTGAATTCCTCAAAGCGTAAAAATCTTGTTTAGAATAGAAAAACAAACTTTCTTAGTGTTTGTGAAATTTGGTGAAAAGTTATGTACTAAAAGATACGATACAAATGATCTAAAAACACGTTATTTCAACTCCTCAAATCGTTAAAATCTTGTTTTGAATCGAAAAACAAACTTCCTTAGTGTTTGTGAAATTTGGTGAAAAGTTATGTACTAAAAGATACTATACATATGATCTAAAAACACGTTATTTGAACTCCTCAAAGCGTTGAAATCTTGTTTTGAATAGAAAAACAAACTTTCTTAGTGTTTGTGAAATTTGGTGAAAAGTTATGTACTAAAAGATACGATACAAATGATCTAAAAACACGTTATTTGAACTCCTCAAAGCGTTAAAATCTTGTTTTGAATAGAAAAACAAACTTTCTTAGTGTTTGTGATATTTGGTGAAAAGTTATGTAGTAAAAGATACGATACAAATGATCTAAAAACACGTTATTTCAACTCCTCAAAGCGTTCAGATCTTGTTTTGAATCGAAAAACAAACTTTCTTAGTGTTTGTGAAATTTGGTGAAAAGTTATGTAGTAAAAGATACGATACAAATGATCTAAAAACACGTTATTTGAACTTCTCAAAGCGTTAAAATCTTGTTTTGAATAGAAAAACAGACTTTCTTAGTGTTTGTGAAATTTGGTGAAAAGTTATGTACTAAAAGATACGATACAAATGATCTAAAAACACGTTATTTGAACTCCTCAAAGCGTTCAAATCTTGTTTTGAATAGTAAAACAAACTTTCTTAGTGTTTGTGAAATTTGGTGAAAAGTTATGTAGTAAAAGATACGATACAAATGATCTAAAAACAAGTTATTTCAACTCCTCAAAGCGTTAAAATCTTGTTTCGAATCGAAAAACAAACTTCCTTAGTGTTTGTGAAATTTGGTAAAAAGTTATGTACTAAAAGATACGATACAAATGATCTAAAAACAAGTTATTTGAACTCCTCAAAGCGTTAATATGTTGTTTTGAATCGAAAAACAAACTTTCTTAGTGTTTGTGAAATTTGGTGAAAAGTTATGTACTAAAAGATACGATACAAATGATCTAAAAACACGTTAAATGAACTCCTCAAAGCGTTAAAATCTTGTTTTGAATCGAAAAACAAACTTCCTTAGTGTTTGTGAAATTTGGTGAAAAGTTATGTACTAAAAGATACGATACAAATGATCTAAAAACACGTTATTTGAACTCCTCAAAGCGTTAAAATCTTGTTTAGAATAGAAAAAACAAACTTTCTTAGTGTTTGTGAAATTTGGTGAAAAATTATGTACTAAAAGATACGATACAAATGATCTAAAAACACGTTATTTGAACTCCTCAAAGCGTTAAAATCTTGTTTTGAATCGAAAAACAAACTTCCTTAGTGTTTGTGAAATTTGGTGAAAAGTTATGTACTAAAAGATACGATACAAATGATCTAAAAACACGTTATTTGAACTCCTCAAAGCGTTAAAATCTTGTTTTGAATAGAAAAACAAACTTCCTTAGTGTTTGTGAAATTTGGTGAAAAGTTATGTACTAAAAGATACAATACAAATGATCTAAAAACACGTTATTTCAACTCCTCAAAGCGTTCAGATCTTGTTTTGAATCGGAAAACAAACTTTCTTAGTGTTTGTGAAATTTGGTGAAAAGTTATGTACTAAAAGATACGATACAAATGATCTAAAAACACGTTATTTCAACTCCTCAAAGCGTTAAAATCTTGTTTTGAATAGAAAAACGAACTTTCTAAGTGTTTGTGAAATTTGGTGAAAAGTTATGTACTAAAAGATACGATACAAATGATCTAAAAACACGTTATTTGACCTCCTCAAAGCGTTAATATGTTGTTTTGAATCGAAAAACAAACTTTCTTAGTGTTTGTGAAATTTGGTGAAAAGTTATGTACTAAAAGATACGATTCAAATGATCTAAAAACACGTTATATGAACTCCTCAAAGCGTTAAAATCTTGTTTTGAATCGAAAAACAAACTTCCTTAGTGTTTGTGAAATTTGGTGAAAAGTTATGTACTAAAAGATACGATACAAATGATCTAGAAACACGTTATTTCAACTCCTCAAAGCGTTCAAATCTTGTTTTGAATCGAAAAACAAACTTTCTTAGTGTTTGTGAAATTTGGTGAAAAGTTATGTAGTAAAAGATACGATACAAATGATCTAAAAACACGTTATTTGAACTCCTCAAAGCGTTAAAATTTTGTTTTGAATCGAAAAACAAACTTTCTTAGTGTTTGTGAAATTCGGTGAAAAGTTATGTATAAAAGATACGATACAAATGATCTAAAAACACGTTATTTGAACTCCTCAAAGCGTTAAAATCTTGTTTAGAATAGAAAAACAAACTTTCTTAGTGTTTGTGAAATTTGGTGAAAAGTTATGTACTAAAAGATACGATACAAATGATCTAAAAACACGTTATTTGAACTCCTCAAATCGTTAAAATCTTGTTTTTAATAGAAAAACAAACTTTCTTAGTGTTTGTGAAATTTGGTGAAAAGTTATGTACTAAAAGATACGATACATATGATCTAAAAACACGTTATTTGAACTACTCAAAGCGTTAAAATCTAGTTTTGAATAGAAAAACAAACTTTCTTAGTGTTTGTGAAATTTGGTGAAAAGTTATGTACTAAAAGATACGATACAAATGATCTAAAAACACGTTATTTGAACTCCTCAAAGCGTTAAAATCTTGTTTTGAATAGAAAAACAAACTTTCTTAGTGTTTGTGATATTTGGTGAAAAGTTATGTAGTAAAAGATACGATACAAATGATCTAAAAACACCTTATTTCAACTCCTCAAAGCGTTCAGATCTTGTTTTGAATCGAAAAACAAACTTTCTTAGTGTTTGTGAAATTTGGTGAAAAGTTATGTAGTAAAAGATACGATACAAATGATCTAAAAACACGTTATTTGAACTCCTCAAAGCGTTAAAATCTTGTTTTGAATAGAAAAACAGACTTTCTTAGTGTTTTTGAAATTTGGTGAAAAGTTATGTACTAAAAGATACGATACAAATGATCTAAAAACACGTTATTTGAACTCCTCAAAGCGTTAAAATCTTGTTTTGAATAGAAAAACAGACTTTCTTAGTGTTTGTGAAATTTGGTGAAAAGTTATGTACTAAAAGATACGATACAAATGATCTAAAAACACGTTATTTGAACTCCTCAAAGCGTTCAAATCTTGTTTTGAATCGTAAAACAAACTTTCTTAGTGTTTGTGAAATTTGGTGAAAAGTTATGTAGTAAAAGATACGATACAAATGATCTAAAAACACGTTATTTGAACTCCTCAAAGCGTTAAAATCTTGTTTTGAATAGAAAAACAAACTTTCTTAGTGTTTGTGGAATTTGGTGAAAAGTTATGTAGTAAAAGATACGATACAAATGATCTAAAAACACGTTATTTCAACTCCTCAAAGCGTTAAAATCTTGTTTCGAATCGAAAAACAAACTTCCTTAGTGTTTGTGAAATTTGGTGAAAAGTTATGTACTAAAAGATACGATACAAATGATCTAAAAACACGTTATTTGAACTCCTCAAAGCGTTAATATGTTGTTTTGAATCGAAAAACAAAATTTTCTTAGTGTTTGTGAAATTTGGTGAAAAGTTATGTACTAAAAGATACGATACAAATGATCTAAAAACACGTTATATGAACTCCTCAAAGCGTTAAAATCTTGTTTTGAATCGAAAAACAAACTTCCTTAGTGTTTGTGAAATTTGGTGAAAAGTTATGTACTAAAAGATACGATACAAATGATCTAAAAACACGTTATTTGAACTCCTCAAAGCGTTAAAATCTTGTTTAGAATAGAAAAAACAAACTTTCTTAGTGTTTGTGAAATTTGGTGAAAAATTATGTACTAAAAGATACGATACAAATGATCTAAAAACACGTTATTTGAACTCCTCAAAGCGTTAAAATCTTGTTTTGAATCGAAAAACAAACTTCCTTAGTGTTTGTGAAATTTGGTGAAAAGTTATGTACTAAAAGATACGATACAAATGATCTAAAAACACGTTATTTGAACTCCTCAAAGCGTTAAAATCTTGTTTTGAATAGAAAAACAAACTTCCTTTGTGTTTGTGAAATTTGGTGAAAAGTTATGTACTAAAAGATACAATACAAATGATCTAAAAACACGTTATTTCAACTCCTCAAAGCGTTCAGATCTTGTTTTGAATTGGAAAACAAACTTTCTTAGTGTTTGTGAAATTTGGTGAAAAGTTATGTACTAAAAGATACGATACAAATGATCTAAAAACACGTTATTTCAACTCCTCAAAGCGTTAAAATCTTGTTTTGAATAGAAAAACGAACTTTCTTAGTGTTTGTGAAATTTGGTGAAAAGTTATGTACTAAAAGATACGATACAAATGATCTAAAAACACGTTATTTCTACTCCTCAAAGCGTTAAAATCGTGTTTTGAATCGAAAAACATACTTTCTTAGTGTTTGTGAAATTTGGTGAAAAGTTATGTACTAAAAGATACGATACAAATGATCTAAAAACACGCTATTTGACCTCCTCAAAGTGTTAAAATCTTGTTTTGAATAGAAAAACAAACTTTCTTAGTGTTTGTGAAATTTGGTGAAAAGTTATGTACTAAAAGATACGATACAAATGATCTAAAAACACGTTATTTGAACTCCTCAAAGCGTTAAAATCTTGTTTTGAATAGAAAAACAAACTTTCGTAGTGTTTGTGAAATTTGGTGAAAAGTTATGTACTAAAAGATACGATACAAATGATCTAAAAACACGTTATTTGACCTCCTCAAAGCGTTAATATGTTGTTTTGAATCGAAAAACAAACTTTCTTAGTGTTTGTGAAATTTGGTGAAAAGTTATGTAGTAAAAGATACGATACAAATGATCTAAAAACACGTTATATGAACTCCTCAAAGCGTTAAAATCTTGTTTTGAATCGAAAAACAAACTTCCTTAGTATTTGTGAAATTTGGGGAAAAGTTATGTACTAAAAGATACGATACAAATGATTTAGAAACACGTTATTTCAACTCCTCAAAGCGTTCAAATCTTGTTTTGAATCGAAAAACAAACTTTCTTAGTCTATGTGAAATTTGGTGAAAAGTTATGTAGTAAAAGATACGATACAAATGATCTAAAAACACGTTATTTGAACTCCTCAAAGCGTTAAAATCTTGTTTAGAATAGAAAAACAAACTTTCTTAGTGTTTGTGAAATTTGGTGAAAAGTTATGTAGTAAAAGATACGATACAAATGATCTAAAAACACGTTATTTGAACTACTCAAAGCGTTAAAATCTTGTTTTGAATCGAAAAACAAACTTCCTTAGTGTTTGTGAAATTTGGTGAAAAGTTATGTACTAAAAGATACGATACAAATGATCTAAAAACACGTTATTTCTACTCCTCAAAGCGTTAAAATCGTGTTTTGAATCGAAAAACAAACTTTCTTAGTGTTTGTGAAATTTGGTGAAAAGTTATGTACTAAAAGATACGATACAAATGATCTAAAAACACGTTATTTGACCTCCTCAAAGCGTTAATATCTTGTTTTGAATCGAAAAACAAACTTTCTTAGTGTTTGTGAAATTTGGTGAAAAGTTATGTAGTAAAAGATACGATACAAATGATCTAAAAACACGTTATTTGAACTCCTCAAAGCGTTAAAATCTTGTTTTGAATCGAAAAACAAACTTTCTTAGTGTTTGTGAAATTTGGTGAAAAGTTATGTACTAAAAGATACGATACAAATGATCTAAAAACACGTTATTTGAACTCCTCAAATCGTTAAAATCTTGTTTTTAATAGAAAAACAAACTTTCTTAGTGTTTGTGAAATTTGGTGAAAAGTTATGTACTAAAAGATACGATACATATGATCTAAAAACACGTTATTTGAACTACTCAAAGCGTTAAAATCTAGTTTTGAATAGAAAAACAAACTTTCTTAGTGTTTGTGAAATTTGGTGAAAAGTTATGTACTAAAAGATACGATACAAATGATCTAAAAACACGTTATTTGAACTCCTCAAAGCGTTAAAATCTTGTTTTGAATAGAAAAACAAACTTTCTTAGTGTTTGTGATATTTGGTGAAAAGTTATGTAGTAAAAGATACGATACAAATGATCTAAAAACACCTTATTTCAACTCCTCAAAGCGTTCAGATCTTGTTTTGAATCGAAAAACAAACTTTCTTAGTGTTTGTGAAATTTGGTGAAAAGTTATGTAGTAAAAGATACGATACAAATGATCTAAAAACACGTTATTTGAACTCCTCAAAGCGTTAAAATCTTGTTTTGAATAGAAAAACAGACTTTCTTAGTGTTTTTGAAATTTGGTGAAAAGTTATGTACTAAAAGATACGATACAAATGATCTAAAAACACGTTATTTGAACTCCTCAAAGCGTTAAAATCTTGTTTTGAATAGAAAAACAGACTTTCTTAGTGTTTGTGAAATTTGGTGAAAAGTTATGTACTAAAAGATACGATACAAATGATCTAAAAACACGTTATTTGAACTCCTCAAAGCGTTCAAATCTTGTTTTGAATCGTAAAACAAACTTTCTTAGTGTTTGTGAAATTTGGTGAAAAGTTATGTAGTAAAAGATACGATACAAATGATCTAAAAACACGTTATTTGAACTCCTCAAAGCGTTAAAATCTTGTTTTGAATAGAAAAACAAACTTTCTTAGTGTTTGTGGAATTTGGTGAAAAGTTATGTAGTAAAAGATACGATACAAATGATCTAAAAACACGTTATTTCAACTCCTCAAAGCGTTAAAATCTTGTTTCGAATCGAAAAACAAACTTCCTTAGTGTTTGTGAAATTTGGTGAAAAGTTATGTACTAAAAGATACGATACAAATGATCTAAAAACACGTTATTTGAACTCCTCAAAGCGTTAATATGTTGTTTTGAATCGAAAAACAAAATTTTCTTAGTGTTTGTGAAATTTGGTGAAAAGTTATGTACTAAAAGATACGATACAAATGATCTAAAAACACGTTATATGAACTCCTCAAAGCGTTAAAATCTTGTTTTGAATCGAAAAACAAACTTCCTTAGTGTTTGTGAAATTTGGTGAAAAGTTATGTACTAAAAGATACGATACAAATGATCTAAAAACACGTTATTTGAACTCCTCAAAGCGTTAAAATCTTGTTTAGAATAGAAAAAACAAACTTTCTTAGTGTTTGTGAAATTTGGTGAAAAATTATGTACTAAAAGATACGATACAAATGATCTAAAAACACGTTATTTGAACTCCTCAAAGCGTTAAAATCTTGTTTTGAATCGAAAAACAAACTTCCTTAGTGTTTGTGAAATTTGGTGAAAAGTTATGTACTAAAAGATACGATACAAATGATCTAAAAACACGTTATTTGAACTCCTCAAAGCGTTAAAATCTTGTTTTGAATAGAAAAACAAACTTCCTTTGTGTTTGTGAAATTTGGTGAAAAGTTATGTACTAAAAGATACAATACAAATGATCTAAAAACACGTTATTTCAACTCCTCAAAGCGTTCAGATCTTGTTTTGAATTGGAAAACAAACTTTCTTAGTGTTTGTGAAATTTGGTGAAAAGTTATGTACTAAAAGATACGATACAAATGATCTAAAAACACGTTATTTCAACTCCTCAAAGCGTTAAAATCTTGTTTTGAATAGAAAAACGAACTTTCTTAGTGTTTGTGAAATTTGGTGAAAAGTTATGTACTAAAAGATACGATACAAATGATCTAAAAACACGTTATTTCTACTCCTCAAAGCGTTAAAATCGTGTTTTGAATCGAAAAACATATTTTCTTAGTGTTTGTGAAATTTGGTGAAAAGTTATGTACTAAAAGATACGATACAAATGATCTAAAAACACGCTATTTGACCTCCTCAAAGTGTTAAAAATCTTGTTTTGAATACAAAAACAAACTTTCTTAGTGTTTGTGAAATTTGGTGAAAAGTTATGTACTAAAAGATACGATACAAATGATCTAAAAACACGTTATTTGAACTCCTCAAAGCGTTAAAATCTTGTTTTGAATAGAAAAACAAACTTTCGTAGTGTTTGTGAAATTTGGTGAAAAGTTATGTACTAAAAGATACGATACAAATGATCTAAAAACACGTTATTTGACCTCCTCAAAGCGTTAATATGTTGTTTTGAATCGAAAAACAAACTTTCTTAGTGTTTGTGAAATTTGGTGAAAAGTTATGTAGTAAAAGATACGATACAAATGATCTAAAAACACGTTATATGAACTCCTCAAAGCGTTAAAATCTTGTTTTGAATCGAAAAACAAACTTCCTTAGTATTTGTGAAATTTGGGGAAAAGTTATGTACTAAAAGATACGATACAAATGATTTAGAAACACGTTATTTCAACTCCTCAAAGCGTTCAAATCTTGTTTTGAATCGAAAAACAAACTTTCTTAGTCTATGTGAAATTTGGTGAAAAGTTATGTAGTAAAAGATACGATACAAATGATCTAAAAACACGTTATTTGAACTCCTCAAAGCGTTAAAATCTTGTTTAGAATAGAAAAACAAACTTTCTTAGTGTTTGTGAAATTTGGTGAAAAGTTATGTAGTAAAAGATACGATACAAATGATCTAAAAACACGTTATTTGAACTACTCAAAGCGTTAAAATCTTGTTTTGAATCGAAAAACAAACTTCCTTAGTGTTTGTGAAATTTGGTGAAAAGTTATGTACTAAAAGATACGATACAAATGATCTAAAAACACGTTATTTCTACTCCTCAAAGCGTTAAAATCGTGTTTTGAATCGAAAAACAAACTTTCTTAGTGTTTGTGAAATTTGGTGAAAAGTTATGTACTAAAAGATACGATACAAATGATCTAAAAACACGTTATTTGACCTCCTCAAAGCGTTAATATCTTGTTTTGAATCGAAAAACAAACTTTCTTAGTGTTTGTGAAATTTGGTGAAAAGTTATGTACTAAAAGATACGATACAAATGATCTAAAAACACGTTATTTGAACTCCTCAAAGCGTTAAAATCTTGTTTAGAATAGAAAAAACAAACTTTCTTAGTGTTTGTGAAATTTGGTGAAAAGTTATGTACTAAAAGATACGATACAAATGATCTAAAAACACGTTATTTGAACTCCTCAAAGCGTTAAAATCTTGTTTCGAATCGAAAAACAAACTTCCTTAGTGTTTGTGAAATTTGGTGAAAAGTTATGTACTAAAAGATACGATACAAATGATCTAAAAACACGTTATTTGACCTCCTCAAAGCGTTAATATGTTGTTTTGAATCGAAAAACAAACTTTCTTAGTGTTTGTGAAATTTGGTGAAAAGTTATGTACTAAAAGATACGATACAAATGATCTAAAAACACGTTATATGAACTCCTCAAAGCGTTAAAATCTTGTTTTGAATCGAAAAACAAACTTCCTTAGTGTTTGTGAAATTTGGTGAAAAGTTATGTACTAAAAGATACGATACAAATGATCTAAAAACACGTTATTTCAACTCCTCAAAGCGTTAAAATCGTGTTTTGAATCGAAAAACAAACTTTCTTAGTGTTTGTGAAATTTGGTGAAAAGTTATGTAGTAAAAGATACGATACAAATGATCTAAAAACACGTTATTTGAACTCCTCAAAGCGTTAAAATCTTGTTTTGAATCGAAAAACAAACTTTCTTAGTGTTTGTGAAATTTGGTGAAAAGTTATGTACTAAAAGATACGATACAAATGATCTAAAAACACGTTATTTCAACTCCTCAAAGCGTTAAAATCGTGTTTTGAATCGAAAAACAAACTTTCTTAGTGTTTGTGAAATTTGTTGAAAAGTTATGTACTAAAAGATACGATACAAATGATCTAAAAACACGTTATTTGACCTCCTCAAAGCGTTAATATCTTGTTTTGAATCGAAAAACAAACTTTCTTAGTGTTTGTGAAATTTGGTGAAAAGTTATGTATAAAAGATACGATACAAATGATCTAAAAACACGTTATTTGACCTCCTCAAAGCGTTAATATCTTGTTTAGAATAGAAAAACAAACTTTCTTAGTGTTTGTGAAATTTGGTGAAAAGTTATGTACTAAAAGATACGATACAAATGATCTAAAAACACGTTATATGAACTCCTCAAAGCGTTAAAATCTTGTTTTGAATCGAAAAACAAACTTCCTTAGTGTTTGTGAAATTTGGTGAAAAGTTATGTACTAAAAGATACGATACAAATGATCTAAAAACACGTTATTTGAACTCCTCAAAGCGTTAAAATCTTGTTTAGAATAGAAAAAACAAACTTTCTTAGTGTTTGTGAAATTTGGTGAAAAATTATGTACTAAAAGATACGATACAAATGATCTAAAAACACGTTATTTGAACTCCTCAAAGCGTTAAAATCTTGTTTTGAATCGAAAAACAAACTTCCTTAGTGTTTGTGAAATTTGGTGAAAAGTTATGTACTAAAAGATACGATACAAATGATCTAAAAACACGTTATTTGAACTCCTCAAAGCGTTAAAATCTTGTTTTGAATAGAAAAACAAACTTCCTTAGTGTTTGTGAAATTTGGTGAAAAGTTATGTACTAAAAGATACAATACAAATGATCTAAAAACACGTTATTTCAACTCCTCAAAGCGTTCAGATCTTGTTTTGAATCGGAAAACAAACTTTCTTAGTGTTTGTGAAATTTGGTGAAAAGTTATGTACTAAAAGATACGATACAAATGATCTAAAAACACGTTATTTCAACTCCTCAAAGCGTTAAAATCTTGTTTTGAATAGAAAAACGAACTTTCTAAGTGTTTGTGAAATTTGGTGAAAAGTTATGTACTAAAAGATACGATACAAATGATCTAAAAACACGTTATTTGACCTCCTCAAAGCGTTAATATGTTGTTTTGAATCGAAAAACAAACTTTCTTAGTGTTTGTGAAATTTGGTGAAAAGTTATGTACTAAAAGATACGATTCAAATGATCTAAAAACACGTTATATGAACTCCTCAAAGCGTTAAAATCTTGTTTTGAATCGAAAAACAAACTTCCTTAGTGTTTGTGAAATTTGGTGAAAAGTTATGTACTAAAAGATACGATACAAATGATCTAGAAACACGTTATTTCAACTCCTCAAAGCGTTCAAATCTTGTTTTGAATCGAAAAACAAACTTTCTTAGTGTTTGTGAAATTTGGTGAAAAGTTATGTAGTAAAAGATACGATACAAATGATCTAAAAACACGTTATTTGAACTCCTCAAAGCGTTAAAATTTTGTTTTGAATCGAAAAACAAACTTTCTTAGTGTTTGTGAAATTCGGTGAAAAGTTATGTATAAAAGATACGATACAAATGATCTAAAAACACGTTATTTGAACTCCTCAAAGCGTTAAAATCTTGTTTAGAATAGAAAAACAAACTTTCTTAGTGTTTGTGAAATTTGGTGAAAAGTTATGTACTAAAAGATACGATACAAATGATCTAAAAACACGTTATTTGAACTCCTCAAATCGTTAAAATCTTGTTTTTAATAGAAAAACAAACTTTCTTAGTGTTTGTGAAATTTGGTGAAAAGTTATGTACTAAAAGATACGATACATATGATCTAAAAACACGTTATTTGAACTACTCAAAGCGTTAAAATCTAGTTTTGAATAGAAAAACAAACTTTCTTAGTGTTTGTGAAATTTGGTGAAAAGTTATGTACTAAAAGATACGATACAAATGATCTAAAAACACGTTATTTGAACTCCTCAAAGCGTTAAAATCTTGTTTTGAATAGAAAAACAAACTTTCTTAGTGTTTGTGATATTTGGTGAAAAGTTATGTAGTAAAAGATACGATACAAATGATCTAAAAACACCTTATTTCAACTCCTCAAAGCGTTCAGATCTTGTTTTGAATCGAAAAACAAACTTTCTTAGTGTTTGTGAAATTTGGTGAAAAGTTATGTAGTAAAAGATACGATACAAATGATCTAAAAACACGTTATTTGAACTCCTCAAAGCGTTAAAATCTTGTTTTGAATAGAAAAACAGACTTTCTTAGTGTTTGTGAAATTTGGTGAAAAGTTATGTACTAAAAGATACGATACAAATGATCTAAAAACACGTTATTTGAACTCCTCAAAGCGTTAAAATCTTGTTTTGAATAGAAAAACAGACTTTCTTAGTGTTTGTGAAATTTGGTGAAAAGTTATGTACTAAAAGATACGATACAAATGATCTAAAAACACGTTATTTGAACTCCTCAAAGCGTTCAAATCTTGTTTTGAATCGTAAAACAAACTTTCTTAGTGTTTGTGAAATTTGGTGAAAAGTTATGTAGTAAAAGATACGATACAAATGATCTAAAAACACGTTATTTGAACTCCTCAAAGCGTTAAAATCTTGTTTTGAATAGAAAAACAAACTTTCTTAGTGTTTGTGGAATTTGGTGAAAAGTTATGTAGTAAAAGATACGATACAAATGATCTAAAAACACGTTATTTCAACTCCTCAAAGCGTTAAAATCTTGTTTCGAATCGAAAAACAAACTTCCTTAGTGTTTGTGAAATTTGGTGAAAAGTTATGTACTAAAAGATACGATACAAATGATCTAAAAACACGTTATTTGAACTCCTCAAAGCGTTAATATGTTGTTTTGAATCGAAAAACAAAATTTTCTTAGTGTTTGTGAAATTTGGTGAAAAGTTATGTACTAAAAGATACGATACAAATGATCTAAAAACACGTTATATGAACTCCTCAAAGCGTTAAAATCTTGTTTTGAATCGAAAAACAAACTTCCTTAGTGTTTGTGAAATTTGGTGAAAAGTTATGTACTAAAAGATACGATACAAATGATCTAAAAACACGTTATTTGAACTCCTCAAAGCGTTAAAATCTTGTTTAGAATAGAAAAAACAAACTTTCTTAGTGTTTGTGAAATTTGGTGAAAAATTATGTACTAAAAGATACGATACAAATGATCTAAAAACACGTTATTTGAACTCCTCAAAGCGTTAAAATCTTGTTTTGAATCGAAAAACAAACTTCCTTAGTGTTTGTGAAATTTGGTGAAAAGTTATGTACTAAAAGATACGATACAAATGATCTAAAAACACGTTATTTGAACTCCTCAAAGCGTTAAAATCTTGTTTTGAATAGAAAAACAAACTTCCTTTGTGTTTGTGAAATTTGGTGAAAAGTTATGTACTAAAAGATACAATACAAATGATCTAAAAACACGTTATTTCAACTCCTCAAAGCGTTCAGATCTTGTTTTGAATTGGAAAACAAACTTTCTTAGTGTTTGTGAAATTTGGTGAAAAGTTATGTACTAAAAGATACGATACAAATGATCTAAAAACACGTTATTTCAACTCCTCAAAGCGTTAAAATCTTGTTTTGAATAGAAAAACGAACTTTCTTAGTGTTTGTGAAATTTGGTGAAAAGTTATGTACTAAAAGATACGATACAAATGATCTAAAAACACGTTATTTCTACTCCTCAAAGCGTTAAAATCGTGTTTTGAATCGAAAAACATACTTTCTTAGTGTTTGTGAAATTTGGTGAAAAGTTATGTACTAAAAGATACGATACAAATGATCTAAAAACACGCTATTTGACCTCCTCAAAGTGTTAAAATCTTGTTTTGAATAGAAAAACAAACTTTCTTAGTGTTTGTGAAATTTGGTGAAAAGTTATGTACTAAAAGATACGATACAAATGATCTAAAAACACGTTATTTGAACTCCTCAAAGCGTTAAAATCTTGTTTTGAATAGAAAAACAAACTTTCGTAGTGTTTGTGAAATTTGGTGAAAAGTTATGTACTAAAAGATACGATACAAATGATCTAAAAACACGTTATTTGACCTCCTCAAAGCGTTAATATGTTGTTTTGAATCGAAAAACAAACTTTCTTAGTGTTTGTGAAATTTGGTGAAAAGTTATGTAGTAAAAGATACGATACAAATGATCTAAAAACACGTTATATGAACTCCTCAAAGCGTTAAAATCTTGTTTTGAATCGAAAAACAAACTTCCTTAGTATTTGTGAAATTTGGGGAAAAGTTATGTACTAAAAGATACGATACAAATGATTTAGAAACACGTTATTTCAACTCCTCAAAGCGTTCAAATCTTGTTTTGAATCGAAAAACAAACTTTCTTAGTCTATGTGAAATTTGGTGACAAGTTATGTAGTAAAAGATACGATACAAATGATCTAAAAACACGTTATTTGAACTCCTCAAAGCGTTAAAATCTTGTTTAGAATAGAAAAACAAACTTTCTTAGTGTTTGTGAAATTTGGTGAAAAGTTATGTAGTAAAAGATACGATACAAATGATCTAAAAACACGTTATTTGAACTACTCAAAGCGTTAAAATCGTGTTTTGAATCGAAAAACAAACTTTCTTAGTGTTTGTGAAATTTGGTGAAAAGTTATGTACTAAAAGATACGATACAAATGATCTAAAAACACGTTATTTGACCTCCTCAAAGCGTTAATATCTTGTTTTGAATCGAAAAACAAACTTTCTTAGTGTTTGTGAAATTTGGTGAAAAGTTATGTACTAAAAGATACGATACAAATGATCTAAAAACACGTTATTTGAACTCCTCAAAGCGTTAAAATCTTGTTTAGAATAGAAAAAACAAACTTTCTTAGTGTTTGTGAAATTTGGTGAAAAGTTATGTACTAAAAGATACGATACAAATGATCTAAAAACACGTTATTTGAACTCCTCAAAGCGTTAAAATCTTGTTTCGAATCGAAAAACAAACTTCCTTAGTGTTTGTGAAATTTGGTGAAAAGTTATGTACTAAAAGATACGATACAAATGATCTAAAAACACGTTATTTGACCTCCTCAAAGCGTTAATATGTTGTTTTGAATCGAAAAACAAACTTTCTTAGTGTTTGTGAAATTTGGTGAAAAGTTATGTACTAAAAGATACGATACAAATGATCTAAAAACACGTTATATGAACTCCTCAAAGCGTTAAAATCTTGTTTTGAATCGAAAAACAAACTTCCTTAGTGTTTGTGAAATTTGGTGAAAAGTTATGTACTAAAAGATACGATACAAATGATCTAAAAACACGTTATTTCAACTCCTCAAAGCGTTAAAATCGTGTTTTGAATCGAAAAACAAACTTTCTTAGTGTTTGTGAAATTTGGTGAAAAGTTATGTAGTAAAAGATACGATACAAATGATCTAAAAACACGTTATTTGAACTCCTCAAAGCGTTAAAATCTTGTTTTGAATCGAAAAACAAACTTTCTTAGTGTTTGTGAAATTTGGTGAAAAGTTATGTACTAAAAGATACGATACAAATGATCTAAAAACACGTTATATGAACTCCTCAAAGCGTTAAAATCTTGTTTTGAATCGAAAAACAAACTTCCTTAGTGTTTGTGAAATTTGGTGAAAAGTTATGTACTAAAAGATACGATACAAATGATCTAAAAACACGTTATTTGAACTCCTCAAAGCATTAAAATCTTGTTTAGAATAGAAAAAACAAACTTTCTTAGTGTTTGTGAAATTTGGTGAAAAATTATGTACTAAAAGATACGATACAAATGATCTAAAAACACGTTATTTGAACTCCTCAAAGCGTTAAAATCTTGTTTTGAATAGAAAAACAAACTTTCTTAGTGTTTGTGAAATTTGGTGAAAAGTTATGTAGTAAAAGATACGATACAAATGATCTAAAAACACGTTATTTCAACTCCTCAAAGCGTTAAAATTTTGTTTCGAATCGAAAAACAAACTTCCTTAGTGTTTGTGAAATTTGGTGAAAAGTTATGTACTAAAAGATACGATACAAATGATCTAAAAACACGTTATTTGAACTCCTCAAAGCGTTAATATGTTGTTTTGAATCGAAAAACAAACTTTCTTAGTGTTTGTGAAATTTGGTGAAAAGTTATGTACTAAAAGATACGATACAAATGATCTAAAAACACGTTATATGAACTCCTCAAAGCGTTAAAATCTTGTTTTGAATCGAAAAACAAACTTCCTTAGTGTTTGTGAAATTTGGTGAAAAGTTATGTACTAAAAGATACGATACAAATGATCTAAAAACACGTTATTTGAACTCCTCAAAGCGTTAAAATCTTGTTTTGAATCGAAAAACAAACTTTCTTAGTGTTTGTGAAATTTGGTGAAAAGTTATGTACTAAAAGATACGATACAAATGATCTAAAAACACGTTATTTGAACTCCTCAAAGCGTTAAAATCTTGTTTTGAATAGAAAAACAAACTTCCTTAGTGTTTGTGAAATTTGGTGAAAAGTTATGTACTAAAAGATACAATACAAATGATCTAAAAACACGTTATTTCAACTCCTCAAAGCGTTCAGATCTTGTTTTGAATCGGAAAACAAACTTTCTTAGTGTTTGTGAAATTTGGTGAAAAGTTATGTACTAAAAGATACGATACAAATGATCTAAAAACACGTTATTTCAACTCCTCAAAGCGTTAAAATCTTGTTTTGAATAGAAAAACGAACTTTCTTAGTGTTTGTGAAATTTGGTGAAAAGTTATGTACTAAAAGATACGATACAAATGATCTAAAAACACGTTATTTGACCTCCTCAAAGCGTTAATATGTTGTTTTGAATCGAAAAACAAACTTTCTTAGTGTTTGTGAAATTTGGTGAAAAGTTATGTACTAAAAGATACGATACAAATGATCTAAAAACACGTTATATGAACTCCTCAAAGCGTTAAAATCTTGTTTTGAATCGAAAAACAAACTTCCTTAGTGTTTGTGAAATTTGGTGAAAAGTTATGTACTAAAAGATACGATACAAATGATCTAGAAACACGTTATTTCAACTCCTCAAAGCGTTCAAATCTTGTTTTGAATCGAAAAACAAACTTTCTTAGTGTTTGTGAAATTTGGTGAAAAGTTATGTAGTAAAAGATACGATACAAATGATCTAAAAACACGTTATTTGAACTCCTCAAAGCGTTAAAATCTTGTTTTGAATCGAAAAACAAACTTTCTTAGTGTTTGTGAAATTTGGTGAAAAGTTATGTATAAAAGATACGATACAAATGATCTAAAAACACGTTATTTGAACTCCTCAAAGCGTTAAAATGTTGTTTAGAATAGAAAAACAAACTTTCTTAGTGTTTGTGAAATTTGGTGAAAAGTTATGTACTAAAAGATACGATACAAATGATCTAAAAACACGTTATTTCAACTCCTCAAAGCGTTAAAATCGTGTTTTGAATCGAAAAACAAACTTTCTTAGTGTTTGTGAAATTTGGTGAAAAGTTATGTACTAAAAGATACGATACAAATGATCTAAAAACACGTTATTTGACCTCCTCAAAGCGTTAATATCTTGTTTTGAATCGAAAAACAAACTTTCTTAGTGTTTGTGAAATTTGGTGAAAAGTTATGTATAAAAGATACGATACAAATGATCTAAAAACACATTATTTGAACTCCTCAAAGCGTAAAAATCTTGTTTAGAATAGAAAAACAAACTTTCTTAGTGTTTGTGAAATTTGGTGAAAAGTTATGTACTAAAAGATACGATACAAATGATCTAAAAACACGTTATTTCAACTCCTCAAATCGTTAAAATCTTGTTTTGAATCGAAAAACAAACTTCCTTAGTGTTTGTGAAATTTGGTGAAAAGTTATGTACTAAAAGATACTATACATATGATCTAAAAACACGTTATTTGAACTCCTCAAAGCGTTAAAATCTTGTTTTGAATAGAAAAACAAACTTTCTTAGTGTTTGTGAAATTTGGTGAAAAGTTATGTACTAAAAGATACGATACAAATGATCTAAAAACACGTTATTTGAACTCCTCAAAGCGTTAAAATCTTGTTTTGAATAGAAAAACAAACTTTCTTAGTGTTTGTGATATTTGGTGAAAAGTTATGTAGTAAAAGATACGATACAAATGATCTAAAAACACGTTATTTCAACTCCTCAAAGCGTTCAGATCTTGTTTTGAATCGAAAAACAAACTTTCTTAGTGTTTGTGAAATTTGGTGAAAAGTTATGTAGTAAAAGATACGATACAAATGATCTAAAAACACGTTATTTGAACTTCTCAAAGCGTTAAAATCTTGTTTTGAATAGAAAAACAGACTTTCTTAGTGTTTGTGAAATTTGGTGAAAAGTTATGTACTAAAAGATACGATACAAATGATCTAAAAACATGTTATTTGAACTCCTCAAAGCGTACAAATCTTGTTTTGAATAGTAAAACAAACTTTCTTAGTGTTTGTGAAATTTGGTGAAAAGTTATGTAGTAAAAGATACGATACAAATGATCTAAAAACACGTTATTTGAACTCCTCAAAGCGTTAAAATCTTGTTTTGAATAGAAAAACAAACTTTCTTAGTGTTTGTGAAATTTGGTGAAAAGTTATGTAGTAAAAGATACGATACAAATGATCTAAAAACACGTTATTTCAACTCCTCAAAGCGTTAAAATCTTATTTCGAATCGAAAAACAAACTTCCTTAGTGTTTGTGAAATTTGGTGAAAAGTTATGTACTAAAAGATACGATACAAATGATCTAAAAACAAGTTATTTGAACTCCTCAAAGCGTTAATATGTTGTTTTGAATCGAAAAACAAACTTTCTTAGTGTTTGTGAAATTTGGTGAAAAGTTATGTACTAAAAGATACGATACAAATGATCTAAAAACACGTTATATGAACTCCTCAAAACGTTAAAATCTTGTTTTGAATCGAAAAACAAACTTCCTTAGTGTTTGTGAAATTTGGTGAAAAGTTATGTACTAAAAGATACGATACAAATGATCTAAAAACACGTTATTTGAACTCCTCAAAGCGTTAAAATCTTGTTTAGAATAGAAAAAACAAACTTTCTTAGTGTTTGTGAAATTTGGTGAAAAATTATGTACTAAAAGATACGATACAAATGATCTAAAAACACGTTATTTGAACTCCTCAAAGCGTTAAAATCTTGTTTTGAATCGAAAAACAAACTTCCTTAGTGTTTGTGAAATTTGGTGAAAAGTTATGTACTAAAAGATACGATACAAATGATCTAAAAACACGTTATTTGAACTCCTCAAAGCGTTAAAATCTTGTTTTGAATAGAAAAACAAACTTCCTTAGTGTTTGTGAAATTTGGTGAAAAGTTATGTACTAAAAGATACAATACAAATGATCTAAAAACACGTTATTTCAACTCCTCAAAGCGTTCAGATCTTGTTTTGAATCGGAAAACAAACTTTCTTAGTGTTTGTGAAATTTGGTGAAAAGTTATGTACTAAAAGATACGATACAAATGATCTAAAAACACGTTATTTCAACTCCTCAAAGCGTTAAAATCTTGTTTTGAATAGAAAAACGAACTTTCTAAGTGTTTGTGAAATTTGGTGAAAAGTTATGTACTAAAAGATACGATACAAATGATCTAAAAACACGTTATTTGACCTCCTCAAAGCGTTAATATGTTGTTTTGAATCGAAAAAAAAACTTTCTTAGTGTTTGTGAAATTTGGTGAAAAGTTATCTACTAAAAGATACGATACAAATGATCTAAAAACACGTTATATGAACTCCTCAAAGCGTTAAAATCTTGTTTTGAATCGAAAAACAAATATCCTTAGTGTTTGTGAAATTTGGTGAAAAGTTATGTACTAAAAGATACGATACAAATGATCTAGAAACACGTTATTTCAACTCCTCAAAGCGTTCAAATCTTGTTTTGAATCGAAAAACAAACTTTCTTAGTGTTTGTGAAATTTGGTGAAAAGTTATGTAGTAAAAGATACGATACAAATGATCTAAAAACACGTTATTTGAACTCCTCAAAGCGTTAAAATCTTGTTTTGAATCGAAAAACAAACTTTCTTAGTGTTTGTGAAATTTGGTGAAAAGTTATGTATAAAAGATACGATACAAATGATCTAAAAACACGTTATTTGAACTCCTCAAAGCGTTAAAATCTTGTTTAGAATAGAAAAACAAACTTTCTTAGTGTTTGTGAAATTTGGTGAAAAGTTATGTACTAAAAGATACGATACAAATGATCTAAAAACACGTTATTTGAACTCCTTAAATCGTTAAAATCTTGTTTTTAATAGAAAAACAAACTTTCTTAGTGTTTGTGAAATTTGGTGAAAAGTTATGTACTAAAAGATACGATACATATGATCTAAAAACACGTTATTTGAACTACTCAAAGCGTTAAAATCTAGTTTTGAATAGAAAAACAAACTTTCTTAGTGTTTGTGAAATTTGGTGAAAAGTTATGTACTAAAAGATACGATACAAATGATCTAAAAACACGTTATTTGAACTCCTCAAAGCGTTAAAATCTTGTTTTGAATAGAAAAACAAACTTTCTTAGTGTTTGTGATATTTGGTGAAAAGTTATGTAGTAAAAGATACGATACAAATGATCTAAAAACACCTTATTTCAACTCCTCAAAGCGTTCAGATCTTGTTTTGAATCGAAAAACAAACTTTCTTAGTGTTTGTGAAATTTGGTGAAAAGTTATGTAGTAAAAGATACGATACAAATGATCTAAAAACACGTTATTTGAACTCCTCAAAGCGTTAAAATCTTGTTTTGAATAGAAAAACAGACTTTCTTAGTGTTTGTGAAATTTGGTGAAAAGTTATGTACTAAAAGATACGATACAAATGATCTAAAAACACGTTATTTGAACTCCTCAAAGCGTTAAAATCTTGTTTTGAATAGAAAAACAGACTTTCTTAGTGTTTGTGAAATTTGGTGAAAAGTTATGTACTAAAAGATACGATACAAATGATCTAAAAACACGTTATTTGAACTCCTCAAAGCGTTCAAATCTTGTTTTGAATCGTAAAACAAACTTTCTTAGTGTTTGTGAAATTTGGTGAAAAGTTATGTAGTAAAAGATACGATACAAATGATCTAAAAACACGTTATTTGAACTCCTCAAAGCGTTAAAATCTTGTTTTGAATAGAAAAACAAACTTTCTTAGTGTTTGTGAAATTTGGTGAAAAGTTATGTAGTAAAAGATACGATACAAATGATCTAAAAACACGTTATTTCAACTCCTCAAAGCGTTAAAATCTTGTTTCGAATCGAAAAACAAACTTCCTTAGTGTTTGTGAAATTTGGTGAAAAGTTATGTACTAAAAGATACGATACAAATGATCTAAAAACACGTTATTTGAACTCCTCAAAGCGTTAATATGTTGTTTTGAATCGAAAAACAAAATTTTCTTAGTGTTTGTGAAATTTGGTGAAAAGTTATGTACTAAAAGATACGATACAAATGATCTAAAAACACGTTATATGAACTCCTCAAAGCGTTAAAATCTTGTTTTGAATCGAAAAACAAACTTCCTTAGTGTTTGTGAAATTTGGTGAAAAGTTATGTACTAAAAGATACGATACAAATGATCTAAAAACACGTTATTTGAACTCCTCAAAGCGTTAAAATCTTGTTTAGAATAGAAAAAAACAAACTTTCTTAGTGTTTGTGAAATTTGGTGAAAAATTATGTACTAAAAGATACGATACAAATGATCTAAAAACACGTTATTTGAACTCCTCAAAGCGTTAAAATCTTGTTTTGAATCGAAAAACAAACTTCCTTAGTGTTTGTGAAATTTGGTGAAAAGTTATGTACTAAAAGATACGATACAAATGATCTAAAAACACATTATTTGAACTCCTCAAAGCGTTAAAATCTTGTTTTGAATAGAAAAACAAACTTCCTTAGTGTTTGTGAAATTTGGTGAAAAGTTATGTACTAAAAGATACAATACAAATGATCTAAAAACACGTTATTTCAACTCCTCAAAGCGTTCAGATCTTGTTTTGAATTGGAAAACAAACTTTCTTAGTGTTTGTGAAATTTGGTGAAAAGTTATGTACTAAAAGATACGATACAAATGATCTAAAAACACGTTATTTCAACTCCTCAAAGCGTTAAAATCTTGTTTTGAATAGAAAAACGAACTTTCTTAGTGTTTGTGAAATTTGGTGAAAAGTTATGTACTAAAAGATACGATACAAATGATCTAAAAACACGTTATTTGACCTCCTCAAAGCGTTAATATGTTGTTTTGAATCGAAAAACAAACTTTCTTAGTGTTTGTGAAATTTGGTGAAAAGTTATGTACTAAAAGATACGATACAAATGATCTAAAAACACGTTATATGAACTCCTCAAAGCGTTAAAATCTTGTTTTGAATCGAAAAACAAACTTTCTTAGTGTTTGTGATATTTGGTGAAAAGTTATGTAGTAAAAGATACGATACAAATGATCTAAAAACACGTTATTTGAACTCCTCAAAGCGTTAAAATCTTGTTTTGAATAGAAAAACAAACTTTCTTAGTGTTTGTGATATTTGGTGAAAAGTTATGTAGTAAAAGATACGATACAAATGATCTAAAAACACGTTATTTCAACTCCTCAAAGCGTTCAGATCTTGTTTTGAATCGAAAAACAAACTTTCTTAGTGTTTGTGAAATTTGGTGAAAAGTTATGTAGTAAAAGATACGATACAAATGATCTAAAAACACGTTATTTGAACTCCTCAAAGCGTTAAAATCTTGTTTTGAATAGAAAAACAGACTTTCTTAGTGTTTGTGAAATTTGGTGAAAAGTTATGTACTAAAAGATACGATACAAATGATCTAAAAACACGTTATTTGAACTCCTCAAAGCGTTCAAATCTTGTTATGAATCGTAAAACAAACTTTCTTAGTGTTTGTGAAATTTGGTGAAAAGTTATGTAGTAAAAGATACGATACAAATGATCTAAAAACACGTTATTTGAACTCCTCAAAGCGTTAAAATCTTGTTTTGAATAGAAAAACAAACTTTCTTAGTGTTTGTGAAATTTGGTGAAAAGTTATGTAGTAAAAGATACGAAACAAATGATCTAAAAACACGTTATTTCAACTCCTCAAAGCGTTAAAATCTTGTTTCGAATCGAAAAACAAACTTCCTTAGTGTTTGTGAAATTTGGTGAAAAGTTATGTACTAAAAGATACGATACAAATGATCTAAAAACACGTTATTTGAACTCCTCAAAGCGTTAATATGTTGTTTTGAATCGAAAAACAAACTTTCTTAGTGTTTGTGAAATTTGGTGAAAAGTTATGTACTAAAAGATACGATACAAATGATCTAAAAACACGTTATATGAACTCCTCAAAGCGTTAAAATCTTGTTTTGAATCGAAAAACAAACTTCCTTAGTGTTTGTGAAATTTGGTGAAAAGTTATGTACTAAAAGATACGATACAAATGATCTAAAAACACGTTATTTGAACTCCTCAAAGCGTTAAAATCTTGTTTAGAATAGAAAAAACAAACTTTCTTAGTGTTTGTGAAATTTGGTGAAAAGTTATGTACTAAAATATACGATACAAATGATCTAAAAACACGTTATTTGAACTCCTCAAAGCGTTAAAATCTTGTTTTGAATCGAAAAACAAACTTCCTTAGTGTTTGTGAAATTTGGTGAAAAGTTATGTACTAAAAGATACGATACAAATGATCTAAAAACACGTTATTTGAACTCCTCAAAGCGTTAAAATCTTGTTTTGAATAGAAAAACAAACTTCCTTAGTGTTTGTGAAATTTGGTGAAAAGTTATGTACTAAAAGATACAATACAAATGATCTAAAAACACGTTATTTCAACTCCTCAAAGCGTTCAGATCTTGTTTTGAATTGGAAAACAAACTTTCTTAGTGTTTGTGAAATTTGGTGAAAAGTTATGTACTAAAAGATACGATACAAATGATCTAAAAACACGTTATTTCAACTCCTCAAAGCGTTAAAATCTTGTTTTGAATAGAAAAACGAACTTTCTTAGTGTTTGTGAAATTTGGTGAAAAGTTATGTACTAAAAGATACGATACAAATGATCTAAAAACACGTTATTTGACCTCCTCAAAGCGTTAATATGTTGTTTTGAATCGAAAAACAAACTTTCTTAGTGTTTGTGAAATTTGGTGAAAAGTTATGTACTAAAAGATACGATACAAATGATCTAAAAACACGTTATATGAACTCCTCAAAGCGTTAAAATCTTGTTTTGAATCGAAAAACAAACTTTCTTAGTGTTTGTGATATTTGGTGAAAAGTTATGTAGTAAAAGATACGATACAAATGATCTAAAAACACGTTATTTGAACTCCTCAAAGCGTTAAAATCTTGTTTTGAATAGAAAAACAAACTTTCTTAGTGTTTGTGATATTTGGTGAAAAGTTATGTAGTAAAAGATACGATACAAATGATCTAAAAACACGTTATTTCAACTCCTCAAAGCGTTCAGATCTTGTTTTGAATCGAAAAACAAACTTTCTTAGTGTTTGTGAAATTTGGTGAAAAGTTATGTAGTAAAAGATACGATACAAATGATCTAAAAACACGTTATTTGAACTCCTCAAAGCGTTAAAATCTTGTTTTGAATAGAAAAACAGACTTTCTTAGTGTTTGTGAAATTTGGTGAAAAGTTATGTACTAAAAGATACGATACAAATGATCTAAAAACACGTTATTTGAACTCCTCAAAGCGTTCAAATCTTGTTTTGAATCGTAAAACAAACTTTCTTAGTGTTTGTGAAATTTGGTGAAAAGTTATGTAGTAAAAGATACGATACAAATGATCTAAAAACACGTTATTTGAACTCCTCAAAGCGTTAAAATCTTGTTTTGAATAGAAAAACAAACTTTCTTAGTGTTTGTGAAATTTGGTGAAAAGTTATGTAGTAAAAGATACGAAACAAATGATCTAAAAACACGTTATTTCAACTCCTCAAAGCGTTAAAATCTTGTTTCGAATCGAAAAACAAACTTCCTTAGTGTTTGTGAAATTTGGTGAAAAGTTATGTACTAAAAGATACGATACAAATGATCTAAAAACACGTTATTTGAACTCCTCAAAGCGTTAATATGTTGTTTTGAATCGAAAAACAAACTTTCTTAGTGTTTGTGAAATTTGGTGAAAAGTTATGTACTAAAAGATACGATACAAATGATCTAAAAACACGTTATATGAACTCCTCAAAGCGTTAAAATCTTGTTTTGAATCGAAAAACAAACTTCCTTAGTGTTTGTGAAATTTGGTGAAAAGTTATGTACTAAAAGATACGATACAAATGATCTAAAAACACGTTATTTGAACTCCTCAAAGCGTTAAAATCTTGTTTAGAATAGAAAAAACAAACTTTCTTAGTGTTTGTGAAATTTGGTGAAAAGTTATGTACTAAAATATACGATACAAATGATCTAAAAACACGTTATTTGAACTCCTCAAAGCGTTAAAATCTTGTTTTGAATCGAAAAACAAACTTCCTTAGTGTTTGTGAAATTTGGTGAAAAGTTATGTACTAAAAGATACGATACAAATGATCTAAAAACACGTTATTTGAACTCCTCAAAGCGTTAAAATCTTGTTTTGAATAGAAAAACAAACTTCCTTAGTGTTTGTGAAATTTGGTGAAAAGTTATGTACTAAAAGATACAATACAAATGATCTAAAAACACGTTATTTCAACTCCTCAAAGCGTTCAGATCTTGTTTTGAATTGGAAAACAAACTTTCTTAGTGTTTGTGAAATTTGGTGAAAAGTTATGTACTAAAAGATACGATACAAATGATCTAAAAACACGTTATTTCAACTCCTCAAAGCGTTAAAATCTTGTTTTGAATAGAAAAACGAACTTTCTTAGTGTTTGTGAAATTTGGTGAAAAGTTATGTACTAAAAGATACGATACAAATGATCTAAAAACACGTTATTTGACCTCCTCAAAGCGTTAATATGTTGTTTTGAATCGAAAAACAAACTTTCTTAGTGTTTGTGAAATTTGGTGAAAAGTTATGTACTAAAAGATACGATACAAATGATCTAAAAACACGTTATATGAACTCCTCAAAGCGTTAAAATCTTGTTTTGAATCGAAAAACAAACTTTCTTAGTGTTTGTGATATTTGGTGAAAAGTTATGTAGTAAAAGATACGATACAAATGATCTAAAAACACGTTATTTGAACTCCTCAAAGCGTTAAAATCTTGTTTTGAATAGAAAAACAAACTTTCTTAGTGTTTGTGATATTTGGTGAAAAGTTATGTAGTAAAAGATACGATACAAATGATCTAAAAACACGTTATTTCAACTCCTCAAAGCGTTCAGATCTTGTTTTGAATCGAAAAACAAACTTTCTTAGTGTTTGTGAAATTTGGTGAAAAGTTATGTAGTAAAAGATACGATACAAATGATCTAAAAACACGTTATTTGAACTCCTCAAAGCGTTAAAATCTTGTTTTGAATAGAAAAACAGACTTTCTTAGTGTTTGTGAAATTTGGTGAAAAGTTATGTACTAAAAGATACGATACAAATGATCTAAAAACACGTTATTTGAACTCCTCAAAGCGTTCAAATCTTGTTTTGAATCGTAAAACAAACTTTCTTAGTGTTTGTGAAATTTGGTGAAAAGTTATGTAGTAAAAGATACGATACAAATGATCTAAAAACACGTTATTTGAACTCCTCAAAGCGTTAAAATCTTGTTTTGAATAGAAAAACAAACTTTCTTAGTGTTTGTGAAATTTGGTGAAAAGTTATGTAGTAAAAGATACGAAACAAATGATCTAAAAACACGTTATTTCAACTCCTCAAAGCGTTAAAATCTTGTTTCGAATCGAAAAACAAACTTCCTTAGTGTTTGTGAAATTTGGTGAAAAGTTATGTACTAAAAGATACGATACAAATGATCTAAAAACACGTTATTTGAACTCCTCAAAGCGTTAATATGTTGTTTTGAATCGAAAAACAAACTTTCTTAGTGTTTGTGAAATTTGGTGAAAAGTTATGTACTAAAAGATACGATACAAATGATCTAAAAACACGTTATATGAACTCCTCAAAGCGTTAAAATCTTGTTTTGAATCGAAAAACAAACTTCCTTAGTGTTTGTGAAATTTGGTGAAAAGTTATGTACTAAAAGATACGATACAAATGATCTAAAAACACGTTATTTGAACTCCTCAAAGCGTTAAAATCTTGTTTAGAATAGAAAAAACAAACTTTCTTAGTGTTTGTGAAATTTGGTGAAAAGTTATGTACTAAAAGATACGATACAAATGATCTAAAAACACGTTATTTGAACTCCTCAAAGCGTTAAAATCTTGTTTTGAATCGAAAAACAAACTTCCTTAGTGTTTGTGAAATTTGGTGAAAAGTTATGTACTAAAAGATACGATACAAATGATCTAAAAACACGTTATTTGAACTCCTCAAAGCGTTAAAATCTTGTTTTGAATAGAAAAACAAACTTCCTTAGTGTTTGTGAAATTTGGTGAAAAGTTATGTACTAAAAAATACAATACAAATGATCTAAAAACACGTTATTTCAACTCCTCAAAGCGTTCAGATCTTGTTTTGAATCGGAAAACAAACTTTCTTAGTGTTTGTGAAATTTGGTGAAAAGTTATGTACTAAAAGATACGATACAAATGATCTAAAAACACGTTATTTCAACTCCTCAAAGCGTTAAAATCTTGTTTTGAATAGAAAAACGAACTTTCTTAGTGTTTGTGAAATTTGGTGAAAAGTTATGTACTAAAAGATACGATACAAATGATCTAAAAACACGTTATTTGACCTCCTCAAAGCGTTAATATGTTGTTTTGAATCGAAAAACAAACTTTCTTAGTGTTTGTGAAATTTGGTGAAAAGTTATGTACTAAAAGATACGATACAAATGATCTAAAAACACGTTATATGAACTCCTCAAAGCGTTAAAATCTTGTTTTGAATCGAAAAACAAACTTCCTTAGTGTTTGTGAAATTTGGTGAAAAGTTATGTACTAAAAGATACGACACAAATGATCTAGAAACACGTTATTTCAACTCCTCAAAGCGTTAAAATCTTGTTTTGAATCGAAAAACAAACTTTCTTAGTGTTTGTGAAATTTGGTGAAAAGTTATGTATAAAAGATACGATACAAATGATCTAAAAACACGTTATTTGAACTCCTCAAAGCGTTAAAATCTTGTTTAGAATAGAAAAACAAACTTTCTTAGTGTTTGTGAAATTTGGTGAAAAGTTATGTACTAAAAGATACGATACAAATGATCTAAAAACACGTTATTTGAACTCCTCAAATCGTTAAAATCTTGTTTTTAATAGAAAACCAAACTTTCTTAGTGTTTGTGAAATTTGGTGAAAAGTTATGTACTAAAAGATACGATACATATGATCTAAAAACACGTTATTTGAACTCCTCAAAGCGTTAAAATCTAGTTTTGAATAGAAAAACAAACTTTCTTAGTGTTTGTGAAATTTGGTGAAAAGTTATGTACTAAAAGATACGATACAAATGATCTAAAAACACGTTATTTGAACTCCTCAAAGCGTTAAAATCTTGTTTTGAATAGAAAAACAAACTTTCTTAGTGTTTGTGATATTTGGTGAAAAGTTATGTAGTAAAAGATACGATACAAAAGATCTAAAAACACCTTATTTCAACTCCTCAAAGCGTTCAGATCTTGTTTTGAATCGAAAAACAAACTTTCTTAGTGTTTGTGAAATTTGGTGAAAAGTTATGTAGTAAAAGATACGATACAAATGATCTAAAAACACGTTATTTGAACTCCTCAAAGCGTTAAAATCTTGTTTTGAATAGAAAAACAGACTTTCTTAGTGTTTGTGAAATTTGGTGAAAAGTTATGTACTAAAAGATACGATACAAATGATCTAAAAACACGTTATTTGAACTCCTCAAAGCGTTCAAATCTTGTTTTGAATCGTAAAACAAACTTTCTTAGTGTTTGTGAAATTTGGTGAAAAGTTATGTAGTAAAAGATACGATACAAATGATCTAAAAACACGTTATTTGAACTCTTCAAAGCGTTAAAATCTTGTTTTGAATAGAAAAACAAACTTTCTTAGTGTTCGTGAAATTTGGTGAAAAGTTATGTAGTAAAAGATACGATACAAATGATCTAAAAACACGTTATTTCAACTCCTCAAAGCGTTCAGATCTTGTTTTGAATCGAAAAACAAACTTTCTTAGTGTTTGTGAAATTTGGTGAAAAGTTATGTAGTAAAAGATACGATACAAATGATCTAAAAACACGTTATTTGAACTCCTCAAAGCGTTGAAATCTTGTTTTGAATAGAAAAACAAACTTTCTTAGTGTTTGTGAAATTTGGTGAAAAGTTATGTACTAAAAGATACGGTACAAATGATCTAAAAACACGTTATTTGAACTCCTCAAAGCGTTAAAATCTTGTTTTGAATCGAAAAACAAACTTTCTTAGTGTTTGTGAAATTTGGTGAAAAGTTATGTACTAAAAGATACGATACAAATGATCTAAAAACACGTTATTTCAACTCCTCAAAGCGTTCAGATCTTGTTTTGAATCGAAAAACAAACTTTCTTAGTGTTTGTGAAATTTGGTGAAAAGTTATGTACTAAAAGATACGATACAAATGATCTAAAAACACGTTATTTTAACTCCTCAAAGCGTTAAAATCTTGTATTGAATAGAAAAACAAGCTTTCGTAGTGTTTGTGAAATTTGGTGAAAAGTTATGTACTAAAAGATACGATACAAATGATCTAAAAACACGTTATTTGACCTCCTCAAAGCGTTAATATGTTGTTTTGAATCGAAAAACAAACTTTCTTAGTGTTTGTGAAATTTGGTGAAAAGTTATGTACTAAAAGATACGATACAAATGATCTAAAAACACGTTATTTGAACTCCTCAAAGCGTTAAAATCTTGTTTTGAATAGAAAAACAAACTTTCTTAGTGTTTGTGAAATTTGGTGAAAAGTTATGTAGTAAAAGATACGAAACAAATGATCTAAAAACACGTTATTTCAACTCCTCAAAGCGTTAAAATCTTGTTTCGAATCGAAAAACAAACTTCCTTAGTGTTTGTGAAATTTGGTGAAAAGTTATGTACTAAAAGATACGATACAAATGATCTAAAAACACGTTATTTGAACTCCTCAAAGCGTTAATATGTTGTTTTGAATCGAAAAACAAACTTTCTTAGTGTTTGTGAAATTTGGTGAAAAGTTATGTACTAAAAGATACGATACAAATGATCTAAAAACACGTTATATGAACTCCTCAAAGCGTTAAAATCTTGTTTTGAATCGAAAAACAAACTTCCTTAGTGTTTGTGAAATTTGGTGAAAAGTTATGTACTAAAAGATACGATACAAATGATCTGAAAACACGTTATTTGAACTCCTCAAAGCGTTAAAATCTTGTTTAGAATAGAAAAAACAAACTTTCTTAGTGTTTGTGAAATTTGGTGAAAAGTTATGTACTAAAAGATACGATACAAATGATCTAAAAACACGTTATTTGAACTCCTCAAAGCGTTAAAATCTTGTTTTGAATCGAAAAACAAACTTCCTTAGTGTTTGTGAAATTTGGTGAAAAGTTATGTACTAAAAGATACGATACAAATGATCTAAAAACACGTTATTTGAACTCCTCAAAGCGTTAAAATCTTGTTTTGAATAGAAAAACAAACTTCCTTAGTGTTTGTGAAATTTGGTGAAAAGTTATGTACTAAAAGATACCATACAAATGATCTAAAAACACGTTATTTCAACTCCTCAAAGCGTTCAGATCTTGTTTTGAATCGGAAAACAAACTTTCTTAGTGTTTGTGAAATTTGGTGAAAAGTTATGTACTAAAAGATACGATACAAATGATCTAAAAACACGTTATTTCAACTCCTCAAAGCGTTAAAATCTTGTTTTGAATAGAAAAACGAACTTTCTTAGTGTTTGTGAAATTTGGTGAAAAGTTATGTACTAAAAGATACGATACAAATGATCTAAAAACACGTTATTTGACCTCCTCAAAGCGTTAATATGTTGTTTTGAATCGAAAAACAAACTTTCTTAGTGTTTGTGAAATTTGGTGAAAAGTTATGTACTAAAAGATACGATACAAATGATCTAAAAACACGTTATATGAACTCCTCAAAGCGTTAAAATCTTGTTTTGAATCGAAAAACAAACTTCCTTAGTGTTTGTGAAATTTGGTGAAAAGTTATGTACTAAAAGATACGACACAAATGATCTAGAAACACGTTATTTCAACTCCTCAAAGCGTTAAAATCTTGTTTTGAATCGAAAAACAAACTTTCTTAGTGTTTGTGAAATTTGGTGAAAAGTTATGTATAAAAGATACGATACAAATGATCTAAAAACACGTTATTTGAACTCCTCAAAGCGTTAAAATCTTGTTTAGAATAGAAAAACAAACTTTCTTAGTGTTTGTGAAATTTGGTGAAAAGTTATGTACTAAAAGATACGATACAAATGATCTAAAAACACGTTATTTGAACTCCTCAAATCGTTAAAATCTTGTTTTTAATAGAAAACCAAACTTTCTTAGTGTTTGTGAAATTTGGTGAAAAGTTATGCACTAAAAGATACGATACATATGATCTAAAAACACGTTATTTGAACTCCTCAAAGCGTTAAAATCTAGTTTTGAATAGAAAAACAAACTTTCTTAGTGTTTGTGAAATTTGGTGAAAAGTTATGTACTAAAAGATACGATACAAATGATCTAAAAACACGTTATTTGAACTCCTCAAAGCGTTAAAATCTTGTTTTGAATAGAAAAACAAACTTTCTTAGTGTTTGTGATATTTGGTGAAAAGTTATGTAGTAAAAGATACGATACAAAAGATCTAAAAACACCTTATTTCAACTCCTCAAAGCGTTCAGATCTTGTTTTGAATCGAAAAACAAACTTTCTTAGTGTTTGTGAAATTTGGTGAAAAGTTATGTAGTAAAAGATACGATACAAATGATCTAAAAACACGTTATTTGAACTCCTCAAAGCGTTAAAATCTTGTTTTGAATAGAAAAACAGACTTTCTTAGTGTTTGTGAAATTTGGTGAAAAGTTATGTACTAAAAGATACGATACAAATGATCTAAAAACACGTTATTTGAACTCCTCAAAGCGTTCAAATCTTGTTTTGAATCGTAAAACAAACTTTCTTAGTGTTTGTGAAATTTGGTGAAAAGTTATGTAGTAAAAGATACGATACAAATGATCTAAAAACACGTTATTTGAACTCTTCAAAGCGTTAAAATCTTGTTTTGAATAGAAAAACAAACTTTCTTAGTGTTCGTGAAATTTGGTGAAAAGTTATGTAGTAAAAGATACGATACAAATGATCTAAAAACACGTTATTTCAACTCCTCAAAGCGTTCAGACCTTGTTTTGAATCGAAAAACAAACTTTCTTAGTGTTTGTGAAATTTGGTGAAAAGTTATGTAGTAAAAGATACGATACAAATGATCTAAAAACACGTTATTTGAACTCCTCAAAGCGTTGAAATCTTGTTTTGAATAGAAAAACAAACTTTCTTAGTGTTTGTGAAATTTGGTGAAAAGTTATGTACTAAAAGATACGATACAAATGATCTAAAAACACGTTATTTGAACTCCTCAAAGCGTTAAAATCTTGTTTTGAATCGAAAAACAAACTTTCTTAGTGTTTGTGAAATTTGGTGAAAAGTTATGTACTAAAAGATACGATACAAATGATCTAAAAACACGTTATTTCAACTCCTCAAAGCGTTCAGATCTTGTTTTGAATCGAAAAACAAACTTTCTTAGTGTTTGTGAAATTTGGTGAAAAGTTATGTACTAAAAGATACGATACAAATGATCTAAAAACACGTTATTTTAACTCCTCAAAGCGTTAAAATCTTGTATTGAATAGAAAAACAAACTTTCGTAGTGTTTGTGAAATTTGGTGAAAAGTTATGTACTAAAAGATACGATACAAATGATCTAAAAACACGTTATTTGACCTCCTCAAAGCATTAATATGTTGTTTTGAATCGAAAAACAAACTTTCTTAGTGTTTGTGAAATTTGGTGAAAAGTTATGTACTAAAAGATACGATACAAATGATCTAAAAACACGTTATATAAACTCCTCAAAGCGTTAAAATCTTGTTTTGAATAGAAAAACAAACTTCCTTAGTGTTTGTGAAATTTGGTGAAAAGTTATGTACTAAAAGATACAATACAAATGATCTAAAAACATGTTATTTCAACTCCTCAAAGCGTTCAGATCTTGTTTTGAATTGGAAAACAAACTTTCTTAGTGTTTGTGAAATTTGGTGAAAAGTTATGTACTAAAAGATACGATACAAATGATCTAAAAACACGTTATTTCAACTCCTCAAAGCGTTAAAATCTTGTTTTGAATAGAAAAACGAACTTTCTTAGTGTTTGTGAAATTTGGTGAAAAGTTATGTACTAAAAGATACGATACAAATGATCTAAAAACACGTTATTTGACCTCCTCAAAGCGTTAATATGTTGTTTTGAATCGAAAAACAAACTTTCTTAGTGTTTGTGAAATTTGGTGAAAAGTTATGTACTAAAAGATACGATACAAATGATCTAAAAACACGTTATATGAACTCCTCAAAGCGTTAAAATCTTGTTTTGAATCGAAAAACAAACTTCCTTAGTGTTTGTGAAATTTGGTGAAAAGTTATGTACTAAAAGATACGATACAACTGATCTAGAAACACGTTATTTCAACTCCTCAAAGCGTTCAAATCTTGTTTTGAATCGAAAAACAAACTTTCTTAGTGTTTGTGAAATTTGGTGAAAAGTTATGTAGTAAAAGATACGATACAAATGATCTAAAAACACGTTATTTGAACTCCTCAAAGCGTTAAAGTCTTGTTTTGAATCGAAAAACAAACTTTCTTAGTGTTTGTGAAATTTGGTGAAAAGTTATGTATAAAAGATACAATACAAATGATCTAAAAACACGTTATTTGAACTCCTCAAAGCGTTAAAATCTTGTTTAGAATAGAAAAACAAACTTTCTTAGTGTTTGTGAAATTTGGTGAAAAGTTATGTACTAAAAGATACGATACAAATGATCTAAAAACACGTTATTTGAACTCCTCAAATCGTTAAAATTTTGTTTTTAATAGAAAAACAAACTTTCTTAGTGTTTGTGAAATTTGGTGAAAAGTTATGTACTAAAAGATACGGTACATATGATCTAAAAACACGTTATTTGAACTCCTCAAAGCGTTAAAATCTAGTTTTGAATACAAAAACAAACTTTCTTAGTGTTTGTGAAATTTGGTGAAAAGTTATGTACTAAAAGATACGATACAAATGATCTAAAAACACGTTATTTGAACTCCTGAAAGCGTTAAAATCTTGTTTTGAATAGAAAAACAAACTTTCTTAGTGTTTGTGATATTTGGTGAAAAGTTAAGTAGTAAAAGATACGATACAAATGATCTAAAAACACCTTATTTCAACTCCCCAAAGCGTTCAGATCTTGTTTTGAATCGAAAAACAAACTTTCTTAGTGTTTGTGAAATTTGGTGAAAAGTTATGTAGTAAAAGATACGATACAAATGATCTAAAAACACGTTTTTTGAACTCCTCAAAGCGTTAAAATCTTGTTTTGAATAGAAAAACAAACTTTCTTAGTGTTTGTGAAATTTGGTGAAAAGTTATGTACTAAAAGATACGATACAAATGATCTAAAAACACGTTATTTGACCTCCTCAAAGCGTTAATATGTTGTTTTGAATCGAAAAACAAACTTTCTTAGTGTTTGTGAAATTTGGTGAAAAGTTATGTACTAAAAGATACGATACAAATGATCTAAAAACACGTTATTTGAACTCCTCAAAGCGTTAAAATCTTGTTTTGAATAGAAAAACAAACTTCCTTAGTGTTTGTGAAATTTGGTGAAAAGTTATGTACTAAAAGATACAATACAAATGATCTAAAAACATGTTATTTCAACTCCTCAAAGCGTTCAGATCTTGTTTTGAATTGGAAAACAAACTTTCTTATTGTTTGTGAAATTTGGTGAAAAGTTATGTACTAAAAGATACGATACAAATGATCTAAAAACACGTTATTTGAACTCCTCAAAGCGTTCAAATCTTGTTTTGAATCGTAAAACAAACTTTCTTAGTGTTTGTGAAATTTGGTGAAAAGTTATGTAGTAAAAGATACGATACAAATGATCTAAAAACACGTTATTTGAACTCCTCAAAGCGTTAAAATCTTGTTTTGAATAGAAAAACAAACTTTCTTAGTGTTTGTGAAATTTGGTGAAAAGTTATGTAGTAAAAGATACGATACAAATGATCTAAAAACACGTTATTTCAACTCCTCAAAGCGTTCAGATCTTGTTTTGAATCGAAAAACAAACTTTCTTAGTGTTTGTGAAATTTGGTGAAAAGTTATGTAGTAAAAGATACGATACAAATGATCTAAAAACACGTTATTTGAACTCCTCAAAGCGTTGAAATCTTGTTTTGAATAGAAAAACAAACTTTCTTAGTGTTTGTGAAATTTGGTGAAAAGTTATGTACTAAAAGATACGATACAAATGATCTAAAAACACGTTATTTGAACTCCTCAAAGCGTTAAAATCTTGTTTTGAATCGAAAAACAAACTTCCTTAGTGTTTGTGAAATTTGGTGAAAAGTTATGTACTAAAAGATACGATACAAATGATCTAAAAACACGTTATTTCAACTCCTCAAAGCGTTCAGATCTTGTTTTGAATCGAAAAACAAACTTCCTTAGTGTTTGTGAAATTTGGTGAAAAGTTATGTAGTAAAAGATACGATACAAATGATCTAAAAACACGTTATTTCAACTCCTCAAAGCGTTAAAATCTTGTATTGAATAGAAAAACAAACTTTCGTAGTGTTTGTGAAATTTGGTGAAAAGTTATGTACTAAAAGATACGATACAAATGATCTAAAAACACGTTATTTGACCTCCTCAAAGCGTTAATATGTTGTTTTGAATCGAAAAACAAACTTTCTTAGTGTTTGTGAAATTTGGTGAAAAGTTATGTACTAAAAGATACGATACAAATGATCTAAAAACACGTTATTTGAACTCCTCAAAGCGTTAAAATCTTGTTTTGAATAGAAAAACAAACTTCCTTAGTGTTTGTGAAATTTGGTTAAAAGTTATGTACTAAAAGATACAATACAAATGATCTAAAAACACGTTATTTCAACTCCTCAAAGCGTTCAGATCTTGTTTTGAATCGGAAAACAAACTTTCTTAGTGTTTGTGAAATTTGGTGAAAAGTTATGTACTAAAAGATACGATACAAATGATCTAAAAACACGTTATATGAACTCCTCAAAGCGTTAAAATCTTGTTTTGAATCGAAAAACAAACTTTCTTAGTGTTTGTGATATTTGGTGAAAAGTTATGTAGTAAAAGATACGATACAAATGATCTAAAAACACGTTATTTGAACTCCTCAAAGCGTTAAAATCTTGTTTTGAATAGAAAAACAAACTTTCTTAGTGTTTGTGATATTTGGTGAAAAGTTATGTAGTAAAAGATACGATACAAATGATCTAAAAACACGTTATTTCAACTCCTCAAAGCGTTCAGATCTTGTTTTGAATCGAAAAACAAACTTTCTTAGTGTTTGTGAAATTTGGTGAAAAGTTATGTAGTAAAAGATACGATACAAATGATCTAAAAACACGTTATTTGAACTCCTCAAAGCGTTAAAATCTTGTTTTGAATAGAAAAACAGACTTTCTTAGTGTTTGTGAAATTTGGTGAAAAGTTATGTACTAAAAGATACGATACAAATGATCTAAAAACACGTTATTTGAACTCCTCAAATCGTTAAAATCTTGTTTTTAATAGAAAAACAAACTTTCTTAGTGTTTGTGAAATTTGGTGAAAAGTTATGTACTAAAAGATACGATACATATGATCTAAAAACACGTTATTTGAACTCCTCAAAGCGTTAAAATCTAGTTTTGAATAGAAAAACAAACTTTCTTAGTGTTTGTGAAATTTGGTGAAAAGTTATGTACTAAAAGATACGATACAAATGATCTAAAAACACGTTATTTGAACTCCTCAAATCGTTAAAATCTTGTTTTAATAGAAAAACAAACTTTCTTAGTGTTTGTGATATTTGGTGAAAAGTTATGTAGTAAAAGATACGATACAAATGATCTAAAAACACCTTATTTCAACTCCTCAAAGCGTTCAGATCTTGTTTTGAATCGAAAAACAAACTTTCTTAGTGTTTGTGAAATTTGGTGAAAAGTTATGTACTAAAAGATACGATACAAATGATCTAAAAACACGTTATTTGAACTCCTCAAAGCGTTCAAATCTTGTTTTGAATCGTAAAACAAACTTTCTTAGTGTTTGTGAAATTTGGTGAAAAGTTATGTAGTAAAAGATACGATACAAATGATCTAAAAACACGTTATTTGAACTCCTCAAAGCGTTAAAATCTTGTTTTGAATAGAAAAACAAACTTTCTTAGTGTTTGTGAAATTTGGTGAAAAGTTATGTAGTAAAAGATACGATACAAATGATCTAAAAACACGTTATTTCAACTCCTCAAAGCGTTCAGATCTTGTTTTGAATCGAAAAACAAACTTTCTTAGTGTTTGTGAAATTTGGTGAAAAGTTATGTAGTAAAAGATACGATACAAATGATCTAAAAACACGTTATTTGAACTCCTCAAAGCGTTGAAATCTTGTTTTGAATAGAAAAACAAACTTTCTTAGTGTTTGTGAAATTTGGTGAAAAGTTATGTACTAAAAGATACGATACAAATGATCTAAAAACACGTTATTTGAACTCCTCAAAGCGTTAAAATCTTGTTTTGAATCGAAAAACAAACTTCCTTAGTGTTTGTGAAATTTGGTGAAAAGTTATGTACTAAAAGATACGATACAAATGATCTAAAAACACGTTATTTCGACTCCTCGAAGCGTTCAGATCTTGTTTTGAATCGAAAAACAAACTTTCTTAGTGTTTGTGAAATTTGGTGAAAAGTTATGTACTAAAAGATACGATACAAATGATCTAAAAACACGTTATTTTAACTCCTCAAAGCGTTAAAATCTTGTATTGAATAGAAAAACAAACTTTCGTAGTGTTTGTGAAATTTGGTGAAAAGTTATGTACTAAAAGATACGATACAAATGATCTAAAAACACGTTATTTGACCTCCTCAAAGCGTTAATATGTTGTTTTGAATCGAAAAACAAACTTTCTTAGTGTTTGTGAAATTTGGTGAAAAGTTATGTACTAAAAGATACGATACAAATGATCTAAAAACACGTTATTTGAACTCCTCAAAGCGTTAAAATCTTGTTTTGAATAGAAAAACAAACTTCCTTAGTGTTTGTGAAATTTGGTGAAAAGTTATGTACTAAAAGATACAATACAAATGATCTAAAAACACGTTATTTCAACTCCTCAAAGCGTTCAGATCTTGTTTTGAATCGGAAAACAAACTTTCTTAGTGTTTGTGAAATTTGGTGAAAAGTTATGTACTAAAAGATACGATACAAATGATCTAAAAACACGTTATTTCAACTCCTCAAAGCGTTTAAATCTTGTTTTGAATAGAAAAACGAACTTTCTTAGTGTTTGTGAAATTTGGTGATAAGTTATGTACTAAAAGATACGATACAAATGATCTAAAAACACGTTATTTGAGCTCCTCAAAGCGTTAATATGTTGTTTTGAATCGAAAAACAAACTTTCTTAGTGTTTGTGAAATTTGGTGAAAAGTTATGTACTAAAAGATACGATACAAATGATCTAAAAACACGTTATATGAACTCCTCAAAGCGTTAAAATCTTGTTTTGAATCGAAAAACAAACTTCCATAGTGTTTGTGAAATTTGGTGAAAAGTTATGTACTAAAAGATACGATACAAATGATCTAGAAACACGTTATTTCAACTCCTCAAAGCGTTCAAATCTTGTTTTGAATCGAAAAACAAACTTTCTTAGTGTTTGTGAAATTTGGTGAAAAGTTATGTAGTAAAAGATACGATACAAATGATCTAAAAACACGTTATTTGAACTCCTCAAAGCGTTAAAATCTTGTTTTGAATCGAAAAACAAACTTTCTTAGTGTTTGTGAAATTTGGTGAAAAGTTATGTATAAAAGATACAATACAAATGATCTAAAAACACGTTATTTGAACTCCTCAAAGCGTTAAAATCTTGTTTAGAATAGAAAAACAAACTTTCTTAGTGTTTGTGAAATTTGGTGAAAAGTTATGTACTAAAAGATACGATACAAATGATCTAAAAACACGTTATTTGAACTCCTCAAATCGTTAAAATCTTGTTTTTAATAGAAAAACAAACTTTCTTAGTGTTTGTGAAATTTGGTGAAAAGTTATGTACTAAAAGATACGATACATATGATCTAAAAACACGTTATTTGAACTCCTCAAAGCGTTAAAATCTAGTTTTGAATAGAAAAACAAACTTTCTTAGTGTTTGTAAAATTTGGTGAAAAGTTATGTACTAAAAGATACGATACAAATGATCTAAAAACACGTTATTTGAACTCCTAAAGCGTTAAAATCTTGTTTTGAATTGAAAAACAAACTTTCTTAGGGTTTGTGATATTTGGTGAAAAGTTATGTAGTAAAAGATACGATACAAATGATCTAAAAACACCTTATTTCAACTCCTCAAAGCGTTCAGATCTTGTTTTGAATCGAAAAACAAACTTTCTTAGTGTTTGTGAAATTTGGTGAAAAGTTATGTAGTAAAAGATACTATACAAATGATCTAAAAACACGTTATTTGAACTCCTCAAAGCGTTAAAATCTTGTTTTGAATAGAAAAACAGACTTTCTTAGTGTTTGTGAAATTTGGTGAAAAGTTATGTACTAAAAGATACGATACAAATGATCTAAAAACACGTTATTTGAACTCCTCAAAGCGTTCAAATCTTGTTTTGAATCGTAAAACAAACTTTCTTAGTGTTTGTGAAATTTGGTGAAAAGTTATGTAGTAAAAGATACGATACAAATGATCTAAAAACACGTTATTTGAACTCCTCAAAGCGTTAAAATCTTGTTTTGAATCGAAAAACAAACTTCCTTAGTGTTTGTGAAATTTGGTGAAAAGTTATGTACTAAAAGATACGATACAAATGATCTAGAAACACGTTATTTGAACTCCTCAAAGCGTTAAAATCTTGTTTAGAATAGAAAAACAAACTTTCTTAGTGTTTGTGAAATTTGGTGAAAAGTTATGTACTAAAAGATACGATACAAATGATCTAAAAACACGTTATTTGAACTCCTCAAATCGTTAAAATCTTGTTTTTAATAGAAAAACAAACTTTCTTAGTGTTTGTGAAATTTGGTGAAAAGTTATGTATTAAAAGATACGATACATATGATCTAAAAACACGTTATTTGAACTCCTCAAAGCGTTAAAATCTAGTTTTGAATAGAAAAACAAACTTTCTTAGTGTTTGTGAAATTTGGTGAAAAGTTATGTACTAAAAGATACGATACAAATGATCTAAAAACACGTTATTTGAACTCCTCAAAGCGTTAAAATCTTGTTTTGAATAGAAAAACAAACTTTCTTAGTGTTTGTGATATTTGGTGAAAAGTTATGTAGTAAAAGATACGATACAAATGATCTAAAAACACCTTATTTCAACTCCTCAAAGCGTTCAAATCTTGTTTTGAATCGTAAAACAAACTTTCTTAGTGTTTGTGAAATTTGGTGAAAAGTTATGTAGCAAAAGATACGATACAAATGATCTAAAAACACGTTATTTGAACTCCTCAAAGCGTTAAAATCTTGTTTTGAATAGAAAAACAAACTTTCTTAGTGTTTGTGAAATTTGGTGAAAAGTTATGTAGTAAAAGATACGATACAAATGATCTAAAAACACGTTATTTCAACTCCTCAAAGCGTTCAGATCTTGTTTTGAATCGAAAAACAAACTTTCTTAGTGTTTGTGAAATTTGGTGAAAAGTTATGTACTAAAAGATACGATACAAATGATCTAAAAACACGTTATTTGAACTCCTCAAATCGTTAAAATCTTGTTTTTAATAGAAAAACAAACTTTCTTAGTGTTTGTGAAATTTGGTGAAAAGTTATGTATTAAAAGATACGATACATATGATCTAAAAACACGTTATTTGAACTCCTCAAAGCGTTAAAATCTAGTTTTGAATAGAAAAACAAACTTTCTTAGTGTTTGTGAAATTTGGTGAAAAGTTATGTACTAAAAGATACGATACAAATGATCTAAAAACACGTTATTTGAACTCCTCAAAGCGTTAAAATCTTGTTTTGAATAGAAAAACAAACTTTCTTAGTGTTTGTGATATTTGGTGAAAAGTTATGTAGTAAAAGATACGATACAAATGATCTAAAAACACCTTATTTCAACTCCTCAAAGCGTTCAAATCTTGTTTTGAATCGTAAAACAAACTTTCTTAGTGTTTGTGAAATTTGGTGAAAAGTTATGTAGCAAAAGATACGATACAAATGATCTAAAAACACGTTATTTGAACTCCTCAAAGCGTTAAAATCTTGTTTTGAATAGAAAAACAAACTTTCTTAGTGTTTGTGAAATTTGGTGAAAAGTTATGTAGTAAAAGATACGATACAAATGATCTAAAAACACGTTATTTCAACTCCTCAAAGCGTTCAGATCTTGTTTTGAATCGAAAAACAAACTTTCTTAGTGTTTGTGAAATTTGGTGAAAAGTTATGTAGTAAAAGATACGATACAAATGATCTAAAAACACGTTATTTGAACTCCTCAAAGCGTTAAAATCTTGTTTTGAATCGAAAAACAAACTTCCTTAGTGTTTGTGAAATTTGGTGAAAAGTTATGTACTAAAAGATACGATACAAATGATCTAAAAACACGTTATTTGAACTCCTCAAAGCGTTAAAATCTTGTTTTGAATAAAAAAACAAACTTTCTTAGTGTTTGTGAAATTTGGTGAAAAGTTATGTACTAAAAGATACGATACAAATGATCTAAAAACACGTTATTTGAACTCCTCAAAGCGTTAAAATCTTGTTTTGAATAGAAAAACAAACTTTCTTAGTGTTTGTGAAATTTGGTGAAAAGTTATGTAGTAAAAGATACGATACAAATGATCTAAAAACACGTTATTTCAACTCCTCAAAGCGTTCAGATCTTGTTTTGAATCGAAAAACAAACTTTCTTAGTGTTTGTGAAATTTGGTGAAAAGTTATGTAGTAAAAGATACGATACAAATGATCTAAAAACACGTTATTTGAACTCCTCAAAGCGTTAAAATCTTGTTTTGAATAGAAAAACAGACTTTCTTAGTGTTTGTGAAATTTGGTGAAAAGTTATGTACTAAAAGATACGATACAAATGATCTAAAAACACGTTATTTGAACTCCTCAAAGCGTTATAGTCTTGTTTTGAATCGAAAAACAAACTTCCTTAGTGTTTGTGAAATTTGGTGAAAAGTTATGTACTAAAAGATACGATACAAATGATCTAGAAACACGTTATTTCAACTCCTCAAAGCGTTCAAATCTTGTTTTGAATCGTAAAACAAACTTTCTTAGTGTTTGTGAAATTTGGTGAAAAGTTATGTAGTAAAAGATACGATACAAATGATCTAAAAACACGTTATTTCAACTCCTCAATGCGTTCAGATCTTGTTTTGAATCGAAAAACAAACTTTCTTAGTGTTTGTGAAATTTGGTGAAAAGTTATGTAGTAAAAGATACGATACAAATGATCTAAAAACACGTTATTTGAACTCCTCAAAGCGTTAAAATCTTGTTTTGAATAGAAAAACAAACTTTCTTAGTGTTTGTGAAATTTGGTGAAAAGTTATGTACTAAAAGATACGATACAAATGATCTAAAAACACGTTATTTGAACTCCTCAAAGCGTTAAAATCTTGTTTTGAATCGAAAAACAAACTTCCTTAGTGTTTGTGAAATTTGGTGAAAAGTTATGTACTAAAAGATACGATACAAATGATCTAAAAACACGTTATTTCGACTCCTCGAAGCGTTCAGATCTTGTTTTGAATCGAAAAACAAACTTTCTTAGTGTTTGTGAAATTTGGTGAAAAGTTATGTACTAAAAGATACGATACAAATGATCTAAAAACACGTTATTTTAACTCCTCAAAGCGTTAAAATCTTGTATTGAATAGAAAAACAAACTTTCGTAGTGTTTGTGAAATTTGGTGAAAAGTTATGTACTAAAAGATACGATACAAATGATCTAAAAACACGTTATTTGACCTCCTCAAAGCGTTAATATGTTGTTTTGAATCGAAAAACAAACTTTCTTAGTGTTTGTGAAATTTGGTGAAAAGTTATGTACTAAAAGATACGATACAAATGATCTAAAAACACGTTATTTGAACTCCTCAAAGCGTTAAAATCTTGTTTTGAATAGAAAAACAAACTTCCTTAGTGTTTGTGAAATTTGGTGAAAAGTTATGTACTAAAAGATACAATACAAATGATCTAAAAACACGTTATTTCAACTCCTCAAAGCGTTCAGATCTTGTTTTGAATCGGAAAACAAACTTTCTTAGTGTTTGTGAAATTTGGTGAAAAGTTATGTACTAAAAGATACGATACAAATGATCTAAAAACACGTTATTTCAACTCCTCAAAGCGTTTAAATCTTGTTTTGAATAGAAAAACGACCTTTCTTAGTGTTTGTGAAATTTGGTGATAAGTTATGTACTAAAAGATACGATACAAATGATCTAAAAACACGTTATTTGAGCTCCTCAAAGCGTTAATATGTTGTTTTGAATCGAAAAACAAACTTTCTTAGTGTTTGTGAAATTTGGTGAAAAGTTATGTACTAAAAGATACGATACAAATGATCTAAAAACACGTTATATGAACTCCTCAAAGCGTTAAAATCTTGTTTTGAATCGAAAAACAAACTTCCATAGTGTTTGTGAAATTTGGTGAAAAGTTATGTACTAAAAGATACGATACAAATGATCTAGAAACACGTTATTTCAACTCCTCAAAGCGTTCAAATCTTGTTTTGAATCGAAAAACAAACTTTCTTAGTGTTTGTGAAATTTGGTGAAAAGTTATGTAGTAAAAGATACGATACAAATGATCTAAAAACACGTTATTTGAACTCCTCAAAGCGTTAAAATCTTGTTTTGAATCGAAAAACAAACTTTCTTAGTGTTTGTGAAATTTGGTGAAAAGTTATGTATAAAAGATACAATACAAATGATCTAAAAACACGTTATTTGAACTCCTCAAAGCGTTAAAATCTTGTTTAGAATAGAAAAACAAACTTTCTTAGTGTTTGTGAAATTTGGTGAAAAGTTATGTACTAAAAGATACGATACAAATGATCTAAAAACACGTTATTTGAACTCCTCAAATCGTTAAAATCTTGTTTTTAATAGAAAAACAAACTTTCTTAGTGTTTGTGAAATTTGGTGAAAAGTTATGTACTAAAAGATACGATACATATGATCTAAAAACACGTTATTTGAACTCCTCAAAGCGTTAAAATCTAGTTTTGAATAGAAAAACAAACTTTCTTAGTGTTTGTAAAATTTGGTGAAAAGTTATGTACTAAAAGATACGATACAAATGATCTAAAAACACGTTATTTGAACTCCTAAAGCGTTAAAATCTTGTTTTGAATTGAAAAACAAACTTTCTTAGGGTTTGTGATATTTGGTGAAAAGTTATGTAGTAAAAGATACGATACAAATGATCTAAAAACACCTTATTTCAACTCCTCAAAGCGTTCAGATCTTGTTTTGAATCGAAAAACAAACTTTCTTAGTGTTTGTGAAATTTGGTGAAAAGTTATGTAGTAAAAGATACTATACAAATGATCTAAAAACACGTTATTTGAACTCCTCAAAGCGTTAAAATCTTGTTTTGAATAGAAAAACAGACTTTCTTAGTGTTTGTGAAATTTGGTGAAAAGTTATGTACTAAAAGATACGATACAAATGATCTAAAAACACGTTATTTGAACTCCTCAAAGCGTTCAAATCTTGTTTTGAATCGTAAAACAAACTTTCTTAGTGTTTGTGAAATTTGGTGAAAAGTTATGTAGTAAAAGATACGATACAAATGATCTAAAAACACGTTATTTGAACTCCTCAAAGCGTTAAAATCTTGTTTTGAATCGAAAAACAAACTTCCTTAGTGTTTGTGAAATTTGGTGAAAAGTTATGTACTAAAAGATACGATACAAATGATCTAGAAACACGTTATTTGAACTCCTCAAAGCGTTAAAATCTTGTTTAGAATAGAAAAACAAACTTTCTTAGTGTTTGTGAAATTTGGTGAAAAGTTATGTACTAAAAGATACGATACAAATGATCTAAAAACACGTTATTTGAACTCCTCAAATCGTTAAAATCTTGTTTTTAATAGAAAAACAAACTTTCTTAGTGTTTGTGAAATTTGGTGAAAAGTTATGTATTAAAAGATACGATACATATGATCTAAAAACACGTTATTTGAACTCCTCAAAGCGTTAAAATCTAGTTTTGAATAGAAAAACAAACTTTCTTAGTGTTTGTGAAATTTGGTGAAAAGTTATGTACTAAAAGATACGATACAAATGATCTAAAAACACGTTATTTGAACTCCTCAAAGCGTTAAAATCTTGTTTTGAATAGAAAAACAAACTTTCTTAGTGTTTGTGATATTTGGTGAAAAGTTATGTAGTAAAAGATACGATACAAATGATCTAAAAACACCTTATTTCAACTCCTCAAAGCGTTCAAATCTTGTTTTGAATCGTAAAACAAACTTTCTTAGTGTTTGTGAAATTTGGTGAAAAGTTATGTAGCAAAAGATACGATACAAATGATCTAAAAACACGTTATTTGAACTCCTCAAAGCGTTAAAATCTTGTTTTGAATAGAAAAACAAACTTTCTTAGTGTTTGTGAAATTTGGTGAAAAGTTATGTAGTAAAAGATACGATACAAATGATCTAAAAACACGTTATTTCAACTCCTCAAAGCGTTCAGATCTTGTTTTGAATCGAAAAACAAACTTTCTTAGTGTTTGTGAAATTTGGTGAAAAGTTATGTAGTAAAAGATACGATACAAATGATCTAAAAACACGTTATTTGAACTCCTCAAAGCGTTAAAATCTTGTTTTGAATCGAAAAACAAACTTCCTTAGTGTTTGTGAAATTTGGTGAAAAGTTATGTACTAAAAGATACGATACAAATGATCTAAAAACACGTTATTTGAACTCCTCAAAGCGTTAAAATCTTGTTTTGAATAAAAAAACAAACTTTCTTAGTGTTTGTGAAATTTGGTGAAAAGTTATGTACTAAAAGATACGATACAAATGATCTAAAAACACGTTATTTGAACTCCTCAAAGCGTTAAAATCTTGTTTTGAATAGAAAAACAAACTTTCTTAGTGTTTGTGAAATTTGGTGAAAAGTTATGTAGTAAAAGATACGATACAAATGATCTAAAAACACGTTATTTCAACTCCTCAAAGCGTTCAGATCTTGTTTTGAATCGAAAAACAAACTTTCTTAGTGTTTGTGAAATTTGGTGAAAAGTTATGTAGTAAAAGATACGATACAAATGATCTAAAAACACGTTATTTGAACTCCTCAAAGCGTTAAAATCTTGTTTTGAATAGAAAAACAGACTTTCTTAGTGTTTGTGAAATTTGGTGAAAAGTTATGTACTAAAAGATACGATACAAATGATCTAAAAACACGTTATTTGAACTCCTCAAAGCGTTATAGTCTTGTTTTGAATCGAAAAACAAACTTCCTTAGTGTTTGTGAAATTTGGTGAAAAGTTATGTACTAAAAGATACGATACAAATGATCTAGAAACACGTTATTTCAACTCCTCAAAGCGTTCAAATCTTGTTTTGAATCGTAAAACAAACTTTCTTAGTGTTTGTGAAATTTGGTGAAAAGTTATGTAGTAAAAGATACGATACAAATGATCTAAAAACACGTTATTTGAACTCCTCAAAGCGTTAAAATCTTGTTTTGAATAGAAAAACAAACTTTCTTAGTGTTTGTGAAATTTGGTGAAAAGTTATGTAGTAAAAGATACGATACAAATGATCTAAAAACACGTTATTTCAACTCCTCAATGCGTTCAGATCTTGTTTTGAATCGAAAAACAAACTTTCTTAGTGTTTGTGAAATTTGGTGAAAAGTTATGTAGTAAAAGATACGATACAAATGATCTAAAAACACGTTATTTGAACTCCTCAAAGCGTTAAAATCTTGTTTTGAATAGAAAAACAAACTTTCTTAGTGTTTGTGAAATTTGGTGAAAAGTTATGTACTAAAAGATACGATACAAATGATCTAAAAACACGTTATTTGAACTCCTCAAAGCGTTAAAATCTTGTTTTGAATCGAAAAACAAACTTTCTTAGTGTTTGTGAAATTTGGTGAAAAGTTATGTACTAAAAGATACAATACAAATGATCTAAAAACACGTTATTTCAACTCCTCAAAGCGTTCAGATCTTGTTTTGAATCGGAAAACAAACTTTCTTAGTGTTTGTGAAATTTGGTGAAAAGTTATGTACTAAAAGATACGATACAAATGATCTAAAAACACGTTATTTCAACTCCTCAAAGCGTTAAAATCTTGTTTTGAATAGAAAAACGAACTTTCTTAGTGTTTGTGAAATTTGGTGAAAAGTTATGTACTAAAAGATACGATACAAATGATCTAAAAACACGTTATTTGACCTCCTCAAAACGTTAATATGTTGTTTTGAATCGAAAAACAAACTTTCTTAGTGTTTGTGAAATTTGGTGAAAAGTTATGTACTAAAAGATACGATACAAATGATCTAAAAACACGTTATATGAACTCCTCAAAGCGTTAAAATCTTGTTTTGAATCGAAAAACAAACTTCCTTAGTGTTTGTGAAATTTGGTGAAAAGTTATGTACTAAAAGATACGATACAAATGATCTAGAAACACGTTATTTCAACTCCTCAAAGCGTTCAAATCTTGTTTTGAATCGAAAAACAAACTTTCTTAGTGTTTGTGAAATTTGGTGAAAAGTTATGTAGTAAAAGATACGATACAAATGATCTAAAAACACGTTATTTGAACTCCTCAAAGCGTTAAAATCTTGTTTTGAATCGAAAAACAAACTTTCTTAGTGTTTGTGAAATTTGGTGAAAAGTTATGTATAAAAGATACGATACAAATGATCTAAAAACACGTTATTTGAACTCCTCAAAGCGTTAAAATCTTGTTTAGAATAGAAAAACAAACTTTCTTAGTGTTTGTGAAATTTGGTGAAAAGTTATGTACTAAAAGATACGATACAAATGATCTAAAAACACGTTATTTGAACTCCTCAAATCGTTAAAATCTTGTTTTTAATAGAAAAACAAACTTTCTTAGTGTTTGTGAAATTTGGTGAAAAGTTATGTATTAAAAGATACGATACATATGATCTAAAAACACGTTATTTGAACTCCTCAAAGCGTTAAAATCTAGTTTTGAATAGAAAAACAAACTTTCTTAGTGTTTGTGAAATTTGGTGAAAAGTTATGTACTAAAAGATACGATACAAATGATCTAAAAACACGTTATTTGAACTCCTCAAATCGTTAAAATCTTGTTTTTAATAGAAAAACAAACTTTCTTAGTGTTTGTGAAATTTGGTGAAAAGTTATGTAGTAAAAGATACGATACAAATGATCTAAAAACACGTTATTTGAACTCCTCAAAGCGTTCAAATCTTGTTTTGAATCGTAAAACAAACTTTCTTAGTGTTTGTGAAATTTGGTGAAAAGTTATGTAGCAAAAGATACGATACAAATGATCTAAAAACACGTTATTTGAACTCCTCAAAGCGTTAAAATCTTGTTTTGAATAGAAAAACAAACTTTCTTAGTGTTTGTGAAATTTGGTGAAAAGTTATGTAGTAAAAGATACGATACAAATGATCTAAAAACACGTTATTTCAACTCCTCAAAGCGTTCAGATCTTGTTTTGAATCGAAAAACAAACTTTCTTAGTGTTTGTGAAATTTGGTGAAAAGTTATGTAGTAAAAGATACGATACAAATGATCTAAAAACACGTTATTTGAACTCCTCAAATTGTTGAAATCTTGTTTTGAATAGGAAAACAAACTTTCTTAGTGTTTGTGAAATTTGGTGAAAAGTTATGTACTAAAAGATACGATACAAATGATCTAAAAACACGTTATTTGAACTCCTCAAAGCGTTAAAATCTTGTTTTGAATCGAAAAACAAACTTCCTTAGTGTTTGTGAAATTGGTGAAAAGTTATGTACTAAAAGATACGATACAAATGATCTAAAAACACGTTATTTCAACTCCTCAAAGCGTTCAGATCTTGTTTTGAATCGAAAAACAAACTTTCTTAGTGTTTGTGAAATTTGGTGAAAAGTTATGTACTAAAAGATACGATACAAATGATCTAAAAACACGTTATTTTAACTCCTCAAAGCGTTAAAATCTTGTATTGAATAGAAAAACAAACTTTCGTAGTGTTTGTGAAATTTGGTGAAAAGTTATGTACTAAAAGATACGATACAAATGATCTAAAAACACGTTATTTGACCTCCTCAAAGCGTTAATATGTTGTTTTGAATCGAAAAACAAACTTTCTTAGTGTTTGTGAAATTTGGTGAAAAGTTATGTACTAAAAGATACGATACAAATGATCTAAAAACACGTTATATGAACTCCTCAAAGCGTTAAAATCTTGTTTTGAATAGAAAAACAAACTTCCTTAGTGTCTGTGAAATTTGGTGAAAAGTTATGTACTAAAAGATACAATACAAATGATCTAAAAACACGTTATTTCAACTCCTCAAAGCGTTCAGATCTTGTTTTGAATCGGAAAACAAACTTTCTTAGTGTTTGTGAAATTTGGTGAAAAGTTATGTACTAAAAGATACGATACAAATGATCTAAAAACACGTTATTTCAACTCCTCAAAGCGTTAAAATCTTGTTTTGAATAGAAAAACGAACTTTCTTAGTGTTTGTGATATTTGGTGAAAAGTTATGTACTAAAAGATACGATACAAATGATCTAAAAACACGTTATTTGACCTCCTCAAAGCGTTAATATGTTGTTTTGAATCGAAAAACAAACTTTCTTAGTGTTTGTGAAATTTGGTGAAAAGTTATGTACTAAAAGATACGATACTAATGATCTAAAAACACGTTATATGAACTCCTCAAAGCGTTAAAATCTTGTTTTGAATCGAAAAACAAACTTCCTTAGTGTTTGTGAAATTTGGTGAAAAGTTATGTACTAAAAGATACGATACAAATGATCTAGAAACACGTTATTTCAACTCCTCAAAGCGTTCAAATCTTGTTTTGAATCAAAAAACAAACTTTCTTAGTGTTTGTGAAATTTGGTGAAAAGTAAAGATACGATACAAATGATCTAAAAACACGTTATTTGAACTCCTCAAAGCGTTAAAATCTTGTTTTGAATCGAAAAACAAACTTTCTTAGTGTTTGTGAAATTTGGTGAAAAGTTATGTATAAAAGATACAATACAAATGATCTAAAAACACGTTATTTGAACTCCTCAAAGCGTTAAAATCTTGTTTAGAATAGAAAAACAAACTTTCTTAGTGTTTGTGAAATTTGGTGAAAAGTTATGTACTAAAAGATACGATACAAATGATCTAAAAACACGTTATTTGAACTCCTCAAATCGTTAAAATCTTGTTTTTAATAGAAAAACAAACTTTCTTAGTGTTTGTGAAATTTGGTGAAAAGTTATGTACTAAAAGATACGATTCATATGATCTAAAAACACGTTATTTGAACTCCTCAAAGCGTTAAAATCTAGTTTTGAATAGAAAAACAAACTTTCTTAGTGTTTGTGAAATTTGGTGAAAAGTTATGTAGTAAAAGATACGATACAAATGATCTAAAAACACGTTATTTGAACTCCTCAAAGCGTTAAAATCTTGTTTTGAATCGAAAAACAAACTTTCTTAGTGTTTGTGAAATTTGGTGAAAAGTTATGTATAAAAGATACGATACAAATCATCTAAAAACACGTTATTTGAACTCCTCAAAGCGTTAAAATCTTGTTTAGAATAGAAAAACAAACTTTCTTAGTGTTTGTGAAATTTGGTGAAAAGTTATGTACTAAAAGATACGATACAAATGATCTAAAAACACGTTATTTGAACTCCTCAAATCGTTAAAATCTTGTTTTTAATAGAAAAACAAACTTTCTTAGTGTTTGTGAAATTTGGTGAAAAGTTATGTACTAAAAGATACGATACATATGATCTAAAAACACGTTATTTGAACTCCTCAAAGCGTTAAAATCTAGTTTTGAATAGAAAAACAAACTTTCTTAGTGTTTGTGAAATTTGGTGAAAAGTTATGTACTAAAAGATACGATACAAATGATCTAAAAACACGTTATTTGAACTCCTCAAAGCGTTAAAATCTTGTTTTGAATAGAAAAACAAACTTTCTTAGTGTTTGTGATATTTGGTGAAAAGTTATGTAGTAAAAGATACGATACAAATGATCTAAAAACACCTTATTTCAACTCCTCAAAGCGTTCAGATCTTGTTTTGAATCGAAAAACAAACTTTCTTAGTGTTTGTGAAATTTGGTGAAAAGTTATGTAGTAAAAGATACGATACAAATGATCTAAAAACACGTTATTTGAACTCCTCAAAGCGTTAAAATCTTGTTTTGAATAGAAAAACAGACTTTCTTAGTGTTTGTGAAATTTGGTGAAAAGTTATGTACTAAAAGATACGATACAAATGATCTAAAAACACGTTATCTGAACTCCTCAAAGCGTTCAAATCTTGTTTTGAATCGTAAAACAAACTTTCTTAGTGTTTGTGAAATTTGGTGAAAAGTTATGTAGTAAAAGATACGATACAAATGATCTAAAAACACGTTATTTGAACTCCTCAAAGCGTTAAAATCTTGTTTTGAATAGAAAAACAAACTTTCTTAGTGTTTGTGAAATTTGGTGAAAAGTTATGTAGTAAAAGATACGATACAAATGATCTAAAAACACGTTATTTCAACTCCTCAAAGCGTTCAGATCTTGTTTTGAATCGAAAAACAAACTTTCTTAGTGTTTGTGAAATTTGGTGAAAAGTTATGTAGTAAATGATACGATACAAATGATCTAAAAACACGTTATTTGAACTCCTCAAAGCGTTGAAATCTTGTTTTGAATAGAAAAACAAACTTTCTTAGTGTTTGTGAAATTTGGTGAAAAGTTATGTACTAAAAGATACGATACAAATGATCTAAAAACACGTTATTTGAACTCCTCAAAGCGTTAAAATCTTGTTTTGAATCGAAAAACAAACTTCCTTAGTGTTTGTGAAATTTGGTGAAAAGTTATGTACTAAAAGATACGATACAAATGATCTAAAAACACGTTATTTGAACTCCTCAAAGCGTTAAAATCTTGTTTTGAATAAAAAAACAAACTTTCTTAGTGTTTGTGAAATTTGGTGAAAAGTTATGTACTAAAAGATACGATACAAATGATCTAAAAACACGTTATTTGAACTCCTCAAAGCGTTAAAATCTTGTTTTGAATAGAAAAACAAACTTTCTTAGTGTTTGTGAAATTTGGTGAAAAGTTATGTAGTAAAAGATACGATACAAATGATCTAAAAACACGTTATTTCAACTCCTCAAAGCGTTCAGATCTTGTTTTGAATCGAAAAACAAACTTTCTTAGTGTTTGTGAAATTTGGTGAAAAGTTATGTAGTAAAAGATACGATACAAATGATCTAAAAACACGTTATTTGAACTCCTCAAAGCGTTAAAATCTTGTTTTGAATAGAAAAACAGACTTTCTTAGTGTTTGTGAAATTTGGTGAAAAGTTATGTACTAAAAGATACGATACAAATGATCTAAAAACACGTTATTTGAACTCCTCAAAGCGTTATAGTCTTGTTTTGAATCGAAAAACAAACTTCCTTAGTGTTTGTGAAATTTGGTGAAAAGTTATGTACTAAAAGATACGATACAAATGATCTAGAAACACGTTATTTCAACTCCTCAAAGCGTTCAAATCTTGTTTTGAATCGTAAAACAAACTTTCTTAGTGTTTGTGAAATTTGGTGAAAAGTTATGTAGTAAAAGATACGATACAAATGATCTAAAAACACGTTATTTGAACTCCTCAAAGCGTTAAAATCTTGTTTTGAATAGAAAAACAAACTTTCTTAGTGTCTGTGAAATTTGGTGAAAAGTTATGTAGTAAAAGATACGATACAAATGATCTAAAAACACGTTATTTCAACTCCTCAATGCGTTCAGATCTTGTTTTGAATCGAAAAACAAACTTTCTTAGTGTTTGTGAAATTTGGTGAAAAGTTATGTAGTAAAAGATACGATACAAATGATCTAAAAACACGTTATTTGAACTCCTCAAAGCGTTAAAATCTTGTTTTGAATAGAAAAACAAACTTTCTTAGTGTTTGTGAAATTTGGTGAAAAGTTATGTACTAAAAGATACGATACAAATGATCTAAAAACACGTTATTTGAACTCCTCAAAGCGTTAAAATCTTGTTTTGAATCGAAAAACAAACTTTCTTAGTGTTTGTGAAATTTGGTGAAAAGTTATGTACTAAAAGATACAATACAAATGATCTAAAAACACGTTATTTCAACTCCTCAAAGCGTTCAGATCTTGTTTTGAATCGGAAAACAAACTTTCTTAGTGTTTGTGAAATTTGGTGAAAAGTTATGTACTAAAAGATACGATACAAATGATCTAAAAACACGTTATTTCAACTCCTCAAAGCGTTAAAATCTTGTTTTGAATAGAAAAACGAACTTTCTTAGTGTTTGTGAAATTTGGTGAAAAGTTATGTACTAAAAGATACTATACAAATGATCTAAAAACACGTTATTTGACCTCCTCAAAGCGTTAATATGTTGTTTTGAATCGAAAAACAAACTTTCTTAGTGTTTGTGAAATTTGGTGAAAAGTTATGTACTAAAAGATACGATACAAATGATCTAAAAACACGTTATATGAACTCCTCAAAGCGTTAAAATCTTGTTTTGAATCGAAAAACAAACTTCCTTAGTGTTTGTGAAATTTGGTGAAAAGTTATGTACTAAAAGATACGATACAAATGATCTAGAAACACGTTATTTCAACTCCTCAAAGCGTTCAAATCTTGTTTTGAATCGAAAAACAAACTTTCTTAGTGTTTGTGAAATTTGGTGAAAAGTTATGTACTAAAAGATACGATACAAATGATCTAAAAACACGTTATTTGAACTCCTCAAAGCGTTAAAATCTTGTTTTGAATAGAAAAACAAACTTTCTTAGTGTTTGTCAAATTTGGTGAAAAGTTATGTAGTAAAAGATACGATACAAATGATCTAAAAACACGTTATTTGAACTCCTCAAAGCGTTAAAATCTTGTTTTGAATCGAAAAACAAACTTCCTTAGTGTTTGTGAAATTTGGTGAAAAGTTATGTACTAAAAGATACGATACAAATGATCTAAAAACACGTTATTTGAACTCCTCAAAGCGTTAAAATCTTGTTTTGAATAAAAAAACAAACTTTCTTAGTGTTTGTGAAATTTGGTGAAAAGTTATGTACTAAAAGATACGATACAAATGATCTAAAAACACGTTATTTGAACTCCTCAAAGCGTTAAAATCTTGTTTTGAATAGAAAAACAAACTTTCTTAGTGTTTGTGAAATTTGGTGAAAACTTATGTACTAAAAGATACGATACAAATGATCTAAAAACACGTTATTTGAACTCCTCAAAGCGTTAAAATCTTGTTTTGAATCGAAAAACAAACTTTCTTAGTGTTTGTGAAATTTGGTGAAAAGTTATGTAGTAAAAGATACGATACAAATGATCTAAAAACACCTTATTTCAACTCCTCAAAGCGTTCAGATCTTGTTTTGAATAGAAAAACAAACTTTCTTAGTGTTTGTGAAATTTGGTGAAAAGTTATGTACTAAAAGATACGATACAAATGATCTAAAAACACGTTATTTGAACTCCTCAAAGCGTTAAAATCTTGTTTTGAATCGAAAAACAGACTTTCTTAGTGTTTGTGAAATTTGGTGAAAAGTTATGTACTAAAAGATACGATACAAATGATTTAAAAACACGTTATTTGAACTCCTCAAAGCGTTCAAATCTTGTTTTGAATCGTAAAACAAACTTTCTTAGTGTTTGTGAAATTTGGTGAAAAGTTATGTAGTAAAAGATACGATACAAATGATCTAAAAACACGTTATTTGAACTCCTCAAAGCGTTAAAATCTTGTTTTGAATAGAAAAACAAACTTTCTTAGTGTTTGTGAAATTTGGTGAAAAGTTATGTAGTAAAAGATACGATACAAATGATCTAAAAACACGTTATTTCAACTCCTCAAAGCGTTCAGATCTTGTTTTGAATCGAAAAACAAACTTTCTTAGTGTTTGTGAAATTTGGTGAAAAGTTATGTAGTAAAAGATACGATACAAATGATCTAAAAACACGTTATTTGAACTCCTCAAAGCGTTAAAATCTTGTTTTGAATAGAAAAACAAACTTTCTTAGTGTTTGTGAAATTTGGTGAAAAGTTATGTACTAAAAGATACGATACAAATGATCTAAAAACACGTTATTTGAACTCCTCAAAGCGTTAAAATCTTGTTTTGAATCGAAAAACAAACTTCCTTAGTGTTTGTGAAATTTGGTGAAAAGTTATGTACTAAAAGATACGATACAAATGATCTAAAAACACGTTATTTCAACTCCTCAAAGCGTTCAGATCTTGTTTTGAATCGAAAAACAAACTTTCTTAGTGTTTGTGAAATTTGGTGAAAAGTTATGTACTAAAAGATACGATACAAATGATCTAAAAACACGTCATTTTAACTCCTCAAAGCGTTAAAATCTTGTTTTGAATAGAAAAACAAACTTTCGTAGTGTTTGTGAAATTTGGTGAAAAGTTATGTACTAAAAGATACGATACAAATGATCTAAAAACACGTTATTTGACCTCCTCAAAGCGTTAATATGTTGTTTTGAATCGAAAAACAAACTTTCTTAGTGTTTGTGAAATTTGGTGAAAAGTTATGTACAAAAAGATACGATACAAATGATCTAAAAACACGTTATTTGAACTCCTCAAAGCGTTAAAATCTTGTTTAGAATAGAAAAACAAACTTTCTTAGTGTTTGTCAAATTTGGTGAAAAGTTATGTAGTAAAAGATACGATACAAATGATCTAAAAACACGTTATTTGAACTCCTCAAAGCGTTAAAATCTTGTTTTGAATCGAAAAACAAACTTCCTTAGTGTTTGTGAAATTTGGTGAAAAGTTATGTACTAAAAGATGCGATACAAATGATCTAAAAACAAGTTATTTGAACTCCTCAAAGCGTTATAGTCTTGTTTTGAATCGAAAAACAAACTTCCTTAGTGTTTGTGAAATTTGGTGAAAAGTTATGTACTAAAAGATACGATACAAATGATCTAGAAACACGTTATTTCAACTCCTCAAAGCGTTCAAATCTTGTTTTGAATCGTAAAACAAACTTTCTTAGTGTTTGTGAAATTTGGTGAAAAGTTATGTAGTAAAAGATACGATACAAATGATCTAAAAACACGTTATTTGAACTCCTCAAAGCGTTAAAATCTTGTTTTGAATAGAAAAACAAACTTTCTTAGTGTTTGTGAAATTTGGTGAAAAGTTATGTAGTAAAAGATACGATACAAATGATCTAAAAACACGTTATTTCAACTCCTCAATGCGTTCAGATCTTGTTTTGAATCGAAAAACAAACTTTCTTAGTGTTTGTGAAATTTGGTGAAAAGTTATGTAGTAAAAGATACGATACAAATGATCTAAAAACACGTTATTTGAACTCCTCAAAGCGTTAAAATCTTGTTTTGAATAGAAAAACAAACTTTCTTAGTGTTTGTGAAATTTGGTGAAAAGTTATGTACTAAAAGATACGATACAAATGATCTAAAAACACGTTATTTGAACTCCTCAAAGCGTTAAAATCTTGTTTTGAATCGAAAAACAAACTTTCTTAGTGTTTGTGAAATTTGGTGAAAAGTTATGTACTAAAAGATACAATACAAATGATCTAAAAACACGTTATTTCAACTCCTCAAAGCGTTCAGATCTTGTTTTGAATCGGAAAACAAACTTTCTTAGTGTTTGTGAAATTTGGTGAAAAGTTATGTACTAAAAGATACGATACAAATGATCTAAAAACACGTTATTTCAACTCCTCAAAGCGTTAAAATCTTGTTTTGAATAGAAAAACGAACTTTCTTAGTGTTTGTGAAATTTGGTGAAAAGTTATGTACTAAAAGATACGATACAAATGATCTAAAAACACGTTATTTGACCTCCTCAAAGCGTTAATATGTTGTTTTGAATCGAAAAACAAACTTTCTTAGTGTTTGTGAAATTTGGTGAAAAGTTATGTACTAAAAGATACGATACAAATGATCTAAAAACACGTTATATGAACTCCTCAAAGCGTTAAAATCTTGTTTTGAATCGAAAAACAAACTTCCTTAGTGTGTGTGAAATTTGGTGAAAAGTTATGTACTAAAAGATACGATACAAATGATCTAGAAACACGTTATTTCAACTCCTCAAAGCGTTCAAATCTTGTTTTGAATCGAAAAACAAACTTTCTTAGTGTTTGTGAAATTTGGTGAAAAGTTATGTACTAAAAGATACGATACAAATGATCTAAAAACACGTTATTTGAACTCCTCAAAGCGTTAAAATCTTGTTTTGAATAGAAAAACAAACTTTCTTAGTGTTTGTCAAATTTGGTGAAAAGTTATGTAGTAAAAGATACCGATACAAATGATCTAAAAACACGTTATTTGAACTCCTCAAAGCGTTAAAATCTTGTTTTGAATCGAAAAACAAACTTCCTTAGTGTTTGTGAAATTTGGTGAAAAGTTATGTACTAAAAGATACGATACAAATGATCTAAAAACACGTTATTTGAACTCCTCAAAGCGTTAAAATCTTGTTTTGAATAAAAAAACAAAGTTTCTTAGTGTTTGTGAAATTTGGTGAAAAGTTATGTACTAAAAGATACGATACAAATGATCTAAAAACACGTTATTTGAACTCCTCAAAGCGTTAAAATCTTGTTTTGAATAGAAAAACAAACTTTCTTAGTGTTTGTGAAATTTGGTGAAAAGTTATGTACTAAAAGATACGATACAAATGATCTAAAAACACGTTATTTGAACTCCTCAAAGCGTTAAAATCTTGTTTTGAATCGAAAAACAAACTTTCTTAGTGTTTGTGAAATTTGGTGAAAAGTTATGTAGTAAAAGATACGATACAAATGATCTAAAAACACCTTATTTCAACTCCTCAAAGCGTTCAGATCTTGTTTTGAATAGAAAAACAAACTTTCTTAGTGTTTGTGAAATTTGGTGAAAAGTTATGTACTAAAAGATACGATACAAATGATCTAAAAACACGTTATTTGAACTCCTCAAAGGGTTAAAATCTTGTTTTGAATCGAAAAACAGACTTTCTTAGTGTTTGTGAAATTTGGTGAAAAGTTATGTACTAAAAGATACGATACAAATGATCTAAAAACACGTTATTTGAACTCCTCAAAGCGTTCAAATCTTGTTTTGAATCGTAAAACAAACTTTCTTAGTGTTTGTGAAATTTGGTGAAAAGTTATGTAGTAAAAGATACGATACAAATGATCTAAAAACACGTTATTTGAACTCCTCAAAGCGTTAAAATCTTGTTTTGAATAGAAAAACAAACTTTCTTAGTGTTTGTGAAATTTGGTGAAAAGTTATGTAGTAAAAGATACGATACAAATGATCTAAAAACACGTTATTTCAACTCCTCAAAGCGTTCAGATCTTGTTTTGAATCGAAAAACAAACTTTCTTAGTGTTTGTGAAATTTGGTGAAAAGTTATGTAGTAAAATATACGATACAAATGATCTAAAAACACGTTATTTGAACTCCTCGAAGCGTTGAAATCTTGTTTTGAATAGAAAAACAAACTTTCTTAGTGTTTGTGAAATTTGGTGAAAAGTTATGTACTAAAAGATACGATACAAATGATCTAAAAACACGTTATATGAACTCCTCAAAGCGTTAAAATCTTGTTTTGAATCGAAAAACAAACTTCCTTAGTGTTTGTGAAATTTGGTGAAAAGTTATGTACTAAAAGATACGATACAAATGATCTAGAAACACGTTATTTCAACTCCTCAAAGCGTTCAAATCTTGTTTTGAATCGAAAAACAAACTTTCTTAGTGTTTGTGAAATTTGGTGAAAAGTTATGTAGTAAAAGATACGATACAAATGATCTAAAAACACGTTATTTGAACTCCTCAAAGCGTTAAAATCTTGTTTTGAATCGAAAAACAAACTTTCTTAGTGTTTGTGAAATTTGGTGAAAAGTTATGTATAAAAGATACAATACAAATGATCTAAAAACACGTTATTTGAACTCCTCAAAGCGTTAAAATCTTGTTTAGAATAGAAAAACAAACTTTCTTAGTGTTTGTGAAATTTGGTGAAAAGTTATGTACTAAAAGATACGATACAAATGATCTAAAAACACGTTATTTGAACTCCTCAAATCGTTAAAATCTTGTTTTTAATAGAAAAACAAATTTTCTTAGTGTTTGTGAAATTTGGTGAAAAGTTATGTATAAAAGATACAATACAAATAATCTAAAAACACGTTATTTGAACTCCTCAAAGCGTTAAAATCTTGTTTTGAATCGAAAAACAAACTTTCTTAGTGTTTGTGAAATTTGGTGAAAAGTTATGTAGTAAAAGATACGATACAAATGATCTAAAAACACCTTATTTCAACTCCTCAAAGCGTTCAGATCTTGTTTTGAATAGAAAAACAAACTTTCTTAGTGTTTGTGAAATTTGGTGAAAAGTTATGTAGTAAAAGATACGATACAAATGATCTAAAAACACGTTATTTCAACTCCTCAAAGCGTTCAGATCTTGTTTTGAATCGAAAAACAAACTTTCTTAGTGTTTGTGAAATTTGGTGAAAAGTTATGTAGTAAAAGATACGATACAAATGATCTAAAAACACGTTATTTGAACTCCTCAAAGCGTTAAAATCTTGTTTTGAATAGAAAAACAAACTTTCTTAGTGTTTGTGAAATTTGGTGAAAAGTTATGTACTAAAAGATACGATACAAATGATCTAAAAACACGTTATTTGAACTCCTCAAAGCGTTAAAATCTTGTTTTGAATCGAAAAACAAACTTCCTTAGTGTTTGTGAAATTTGGTGAAAAGTTATGTACTAAAAGATACGATACAAATGATCTAAAAACACGTTATTTCAACTCCTCAAAGCGTTCAGATCTTGTTTTGAATCGAAAAACAAACTTTCTTAGTGTTTGTGAAATTTGGTGAAAAGTTATGTACTAAAAGATACGATACAAATGATCTAAAAACACGTCATTTTAACTCCTCAAAGCGTTAAAATCTTGTTTTGAATAGAAAAACAAACTTTCGTAGTGTTTGTGAAATTTGGTGAAAAGTTATGTACTAAAAGATACGATACAAATGATCTAAAAACACGTTATTTGACCTCCTCAAAGCGTTAATATGTTGTTTTGAATCGAAAAACAAACTTTCTTAGTGTTTGTGAAATTTGGTGAAAAGTTATGTACAAAAAGATACGATACAAATGATCTAAAAACACGTTATTTGAACTCCTCAAAGCGTTAAAATCTTGTTTAGAATAGAAAAACAAACTTTCTTAGTGTTTGTCAAATTTGGTGAAAAGTTATGTAGTAAAAGATACGATACAAATGATCTAAAAACACGTTATTTGAACTCCTCAAAGCGTTAAAATCTTGTTTTGAATCGAAAAACAAACTTCCTTAGTGTTTGTGAAATTTGGTGAAAAGTTATGTACTAAAAGATGCGATACAAATGATCTAAAAACAAGTTATTTGAACTCCTCAAAGCGTTATAGTCTTGTTTTGAATCGAAAAACAAACTTCCTTAGTGTTTGTGAAATTTGGTGAAAAGTTATGTACTAAAAGATACGATACAAATGATCTAGAAACACGTTATTTCAACTCCTCAAAGCGTTCAAATCTTGTTTTGAATCGTAAAACAAACTTTCTTAGTGTTTGTGAAATTTGGTGAAAAGTTATGTAGTAAAAGATACGATACAAATGATCTAAAAACACGTTATTTGAACTCCTCAAAGCGTTAAAATCTTGTTTTGAATAGAAAAACAAACTTTCTTAGTGTTTGTGAAATTTGGTGAAAAGTTATGTAGTAAAAGATACGATACAAATGATCTAAAAACACGTTATTTCAACTCCTCAATGCGTTCAGATCTTGTTTTGAATCGAAAAACAAACTTTCTTAGTGTTTGTGAAATTTGGTGAAAAGTTATGTAGTAAAAGATACGATACAAATGATCTAAAAACACGTTATTTGAACTCCTCAAAGCGTTAAAATCTTGTTTTGAATAGAAAAACAAACTTTCTTAGTGTTTGTGAAATTTGGTGAAAAGTTATGTACTAAAAGATACGATACAAATGATCTAAAAACACGTTATTTGAACTCCTCAAAGCGTTAAAATCTTGTTTTGAATCGAAAAACAAACTTTCTTAGTGTTTGTGAAATTTGGTGAAAAGTTATGTACTAAAAGATACAATACAAATGATCTAAAAACACGTTATTTCAACTCCTCAAAGCGTTCAGATCTTGTTTTGAATCGAAAAACAAACTTTCTTAGTGTTTGTGAAATTTGGTGAAAAGTTATGTACTAAAAGATACAATACAAATGATCTAAAAACACGTTATTTCAACTCCTCAAAGCGTTCAGATCTTGTTTTGAATCGGAAAACAAACTTTCTTAGTGTTTGTGAAATTTGGTGAAAAGTTATGTACTAAAAGATACGATACAAATGATCTAAAAACACGTTATTTCAACTCCTCAAAGCGTTAAAATCTTGTTTTGAATAGAAAAACGAACTTTCTTAGTGTTTGTGAAATTTGGTGAAAAGTTATGTACTAAAAGATACGATACAAATGATCTAAAAACACGTTATTTGACCTCCTCAAAGCGTTAATATGTTGTTTTGAATCGAAAAACAAACTTTCTTAGTGTTTGTGAAATTTGGTGAAAAGTTATGTACTAAAAGATACGATACAAATGATCTAAAAACACGTTATATGAACTCCTCAAAGCGTTAAAATCTTGTTTTGAATCGAAAAACAAACTTCCTTAGTGTGTGTGAAATTTGGTGAAAAGTTATGTACTAAAAGATACGATACAAATGATCTAGAAACACGTTATTTCAACTCCTCAAAGCGTTCAAATCTTGTTTTGAATCGAAAAACAAACTTTCTTAGTGTTTGTGAAATTTGGTGAAAAGTTATGTACTAAAAGATACGATACAAATGATCTAAAAACACGTTATTTGAACTCCTCAAAGCGTTAAAATCTTGTTTTGAATAGAAAAACAAACTTTCTTAGTGTTTGTCAAATTTGGTGAAAAGTTATGTAGTAAAAGATACCGATACAAATGATCTAAAAACACGTTATTTGAACTCCTCAAAGCGTTAAAATCTTGTTTTGAATCGAAAAACAAACTTCCTTAGTGTTTGTGAAATTTGGTGAAAAGTTATGTACTAAAAGATACGATACAAATGATCTAAAAACACGTTATTTGAACTCCTCAAAGCGTTAAAATCTTGTTTTGAATAAAAAAACAAAGTTTCTTAGTGTTTGTGAAATTTGGTGAAAAGTTATGTACTAAAAGATACGATACAAATGATCTAAAAACACGTTATTTGAACTCCTCAAAGCGTTAAAATCTTGTTTTGAATAGAAAAACAAACTTTCTTAGTGTTTGTGAAATTTGGTGAAAAGTTATGTACTAAAAGATACGATACAAATGATCTAAAAACACGTTATTTGAACTCCTCAAAGCGTTAAAATCTTGTTTTGAATCGAAAAACAAACTTTCTTAGTGTTTGTGAAATTTGGTGAAAAGTTATGTAGTAAAAGATACGATACAAATGATCTAAAAACACCTTATTTCAACTCCTCAAAGCGTTCAGATCTTGTTTTGAATAGAAAAACAAACTTTCTTAGTGTTTGTGAAATTTGGTGAAAAGTTATGTACTAAAAGATACGATACAAATGATCTAAAAACACGTTATTTGAACTCCTCAAAGGGTTAAAATCTTGTTTTGAATCGAAAAACAGACTTTCTTAGTGTTTGTGAAATTTGGTGAAAAGTTATGTACTAAAAGATACGATACAAATGATCTAAAAACACGTTATTTGAACTCCTCAAAGCGTTCAAATCTTGTTTTGAATCGTAAAACAAACTTTCTTAGTGTTTGTGAAATTTGGTGAAAAGTTATGTAGTAAAAGATACGATACAAATGATCTAAAAACACGTTATTTGAACTCCTCAAAGCGTTAAAATCTTGTTTTGAATAGAAAAACAAACTTTCTTAGTGTTTGTGAAATTTGGTGAAAAGTTATGTAGTAAAAGATACGATACAAATGATCTAAAAACACGTTATTTCAACTCCTCAAAGCGTTCAGATCTTGTTTTGAATCGAAAAACAAACTTTCTTAGTGTTTGTGAAATTTGGTGAAAAGTTATGTAGTAAAATATACGATACAAATGATCTAAAAACACGTTATTTGAACTCCTCGAAGCGTTGAAATCTTGTTTTGAATAGAAAAACAAACTTTCTTAGTGTTTGTGAAATTTGGTGAAAAGTTATGTACTAAAAGATACGATACAAATGATCTAAAAACACGTTATATGAACTCCTCAAAGCGTTAAAATCTTGTTTTGAATCGAAAAACAAACTTCCTTAGTGTTTGTGAAATTTGGTGAAAAGTTATGTACTAAAAGATACGATACAAATGATCTAGAAACACGTTATTTCAACTCCTCAAAGCGTTCAAATCTTGTTTTGAATCGAAAAACAAACTTTCTTAGTGTTTGTGAAATTTGGTGAAAAGTTATGTAGTAAAAGATACGATACAAATGATCTAAAAACACGTTATTTGAACTCCTCAAAGCGTTAAAATCTTGTTTTGAATCGAAAAACAAACTTTCTTAGTGTTTGTGAAATTTGGTGAAAAGTTATGTATAAAAGATACAATACAAATGATCTAAAAACACGTTATTTGAACTCCTCAAAGCGTTAAAATCTTGTTTAGAATAGAAAAACAAACTTTCTTAGTGTTTGTGAAATTTGGTGAAAAGTTATGTACTAAAAGATACGATACAAATGATCTAAAAACACGTTATTTGAACTCCTCAAATCGTTAAAATCTTGTTTTTAATAGAAAAACAAATTTTCTTAGTGTTTGTGAAATTTGGTGAAAAGTTATGTATAAAAGATACAATACAAATAATCTAAAAACACGTTATTTGAACTCCTCAAAGCGTTAAAATCTTGTTTTGAATCGAAAAACAAACTTTCTTAGTGTTTGTGAAATTTGGTGAAAAGTTATGTAGTAAAAGATACGATACAAATGATCTAAAAACACCTTATTTCAACTCCTCAAAGCGTTCAGATCTTGTTTTGAATAGAAAAACAAACTTTCATAGTGTTTGTGAAATTTGGTGAAAAGTTATGTAGTAAAAGATACGATACAAATGATCTAAAAACACGTTATTTCAACTCCTCAAAGCGTTCAGATCTTGTTTTGAATCGAAAAACAAACTTTCTTAGTGTTTGTGAAATTTGGTGAAAAGTTATGTAGTAAAAGATACGATACAAATGATCTAAAAACACGTTATTTGAACTCCTCAAAGCGTTAAAATCTTGTTTTGAATAGAAAAACAAACTTTCTTAGTGTTTGTGAAATTTGGTGAAAAGTTATGTACTAAAAGATACGATACAAATGATCTAAAAACACGTTATTTGAACTCCTCAAAGCGTTAAAATCTTGTTTTGAATCGAAAAACAAACTTCCTTAGTGTTTGTGAAATTTGGTGAAAAGTTATGTACTAAAAGATACGATACAAATGATCTAAAAACACGTTATTTCAACTCCTCAAAGCGTTCAGATCTTGTTTTGAATCGAAAAACAAACTTTCTTAGTGTTTGTGAAATTTGGTGAAAAGTTATGTACTAAAAGATACGATACAAATGATCTAAAAACACGTCATTTTAACTCCTCAAAGCGTTAAAATCTTGTTTTGAATAGAAAAACAAACTTTCGTAGTGTTTGTGAAATTTGGTGAAAAGTTATGTACTAAAAGATACGATACAAATGATCTAAAAACACGTTATTTGACCTCCTCAAAGCGTTAATATGTTGTTTTGAATCGAAAAACAAACTTTCTTAGTGTTTGTGAAATTTGGTGAAAAGTTATGTACAAAAAGATACGATACAAATGATCTAAAAACACGTTATTTGAACTCCTCAAAGCGTTAAAATCTTGTTTAGAATAGAAAAACAAACTTTCTTAGTGTTTGTCAAATTTGGTGAAAAGTTATGTAGTAAAAGATACGATACAAATGATCTAAAAACACGTTATTTGAACTCCTCAAAGCGTTAAAATCTTGTTTTGAATCGAAAAACAAACTTCCTTAGTGTTTGTGAAATTTGGTGAAAAGTTATGTACTAAAAGATGCGATACAAATGATCTAAAAACAAGTTATTTGAACTCCTCAAAGCGTTATAGTCTTGTTTTGAATCGAAAAACAAACTTCCTTAGTGTTTGTGAAATTTGGTGAAAAGTTATGTACTAAAAGATACGATACAAATGATCTAGAAACACGTTATTTCAACTCCTCAAAGCGTTCAAATCTTGTTTTGAATCGTAAAACAAACTTTCTTAGTGTTTGTGAAATTTGGTGAAAAGTTATGTAGTAAAAGATACGATACAAATGATCTAAAAACACGTTATTTGAACTCCTCAAAGCGTTAAAATCTTGTTTTGAATAGAAAAACAAACTTTCTTAGTGTTTGTGAAATTTGGTGAAAAGTTATGTAGTAAAAGATACGATACAAATGATCTAAAAACACGTTATTTCAACTCCTCAATGCGTTCAGATCTTGTTTTGAATCGAAAAACAAACTTTCTTAGTGTTTGTGAAATTTGGTGAAAAGTTATGTAGTAAAAGATACGATACAAATGATCTAAAAACACGTTATTTGAACTCCTCAAAGCGTTAAAATCTTGTTTTGAATAGAAAAACAAACTTTCTTAGTGTTTGTGAAATTTGGTGAAAAGTTATGTACTAAAAGATACGATACAAATGATCTAAAAACACGTTATTTGAACTCCTCAAAGCGTTAAAATCTTGTTTTGAATCGAAAAACAAACTTTCTTAGTGTTTGTGAAATTTGGTGAAAAGTTATGTACTAAAAGATACAATACAAATGATCTAAAAACACGTTATTTCAACTCCTCAAAGCGTTCAGATCTTGTTTTGAATCGAAAAACAAACTTTCTTAGTGTTTGTGAAATTTGGTGAAAAGTTATGTACTAAAAGATACAATACAAATGATCTAAAAACACGTTATTTCAACTCCTCAAAGCGTTCAGATCTTGTTTTGAATCGGAAAACAAACTTTCTTAGTGTTTGTGAAATTTGGTGAAAAGTTATGTACTAAAAGATACGATACAAATGATCTAAAAACACGTTATTTCAACTCCTCAAAGCGTTAAAATCTTGTTTTGAATAGAAAAACGAACTTTCTTAGTGTTTGTGAAATTTGGTGAAAAGTTATGTACTAAAAGATACGATACAAATGATCTAAAAACACGTTATTTGACCTCCTCAAAGCGTTAATATGTTGTTTTGAATCGAAAAACAAACTTTCTTAGTGTTTGTGAAATTTGGTGAAAAGTTATGTACTAAAAGATACGATACAAATGATCTAAAAACACGTTATATGAACTCCTCAAAGCGTTAAAATCTTGTTTTGAATCGAAAAACAAACTTCCTTAGTGTGTGTGAAATTTGGTGAAAAGTTATGTACTAAAAGATACGATACAAATGATCTAGAAACACGTTATTTCAACTCCTCAAAGCGTTCAAATCTTGTTTTGAATCGAAAAACAAACTTTCTTAGTGTTTGTGAAATTTGGTGAAAAGTTATGTACTAAAAGATACGATACAAATGATCTAAAAACACGTTATTTGAACTCCTCAAAGCGTTAAAATCTTGTTTTGAATAGAAAAACAAACTTTCTTAGTGTTTGTCAAATTTGGTGAAAAGTTATGTAGTAAAAGATACCGATACAAATGATCTAAAAACACGTTATTTGAACTCCTCAAAGCGTTAAAATCTTGTTTTGAATCGAAAAACAAACTTCCTTAGTGTTTGTGAAATTTGGTGAAAAGTTATGTACTAAAAGATACGATACAAATGATCTAAAAACACGTTATTTGAACTCCTCAAAGCGTTAAAATCTTGTTTTGAATAAAAAAACAAAGTTTCTTAGTGTTTGTGAAATTTGGTGAAAAGTTATGTACTAAAAGATACGATACAAATGATCTAAAAACACGTTATTTGAACTCCTCAAAGCGTTAAAATCTTGTTTTGAATAGAAAAACAAACTTTCTTAGTGTTTGTGAAATTTGGTGAAAAGTTATGTACTAAAAGATACGATACAAATGATCTAAAAACACGTTATTTGAACTCCTCAAAGCGTTAAAATCTTGTTTTGAATCGAAAAACAAACTTTCTTAGTGTTTGTGAAATTTGGTGAAAAGTTATGTAGTAAAAGATACGATACAAATGATCTAAAAACACCTTATTTCAACTCCTCAAAGCGTTCAGATCTTGTTTTGAATAGAAAAACAAACTTTCTTAGTGTTTGTGAAATTTGGTGAAAAGTTATGTACTAAAAGATACGATACAAATGATCTAAAAACACGTTATTTGAACTCCTCAAAGGGTTAAAATCTTGTTTTGAATCGAAAAACAGACTTTCTTAGTGTTTGTGAAATTTGGTGAAAAGTTATGTACTAAAAGATACGATACAAATGATCTAAAAACACGTTATTTGAACTCCTCAAAGCGTTCAAATCTTGTTTTGAATCGTAAAACAAACTTTCTTAGTGTTTGTGAAATTTGGTGAAAAGTTATGTAGTAAAAAATACGATACAAATGATCTAAAAACACGTTATTTGAACTCCTCAAAGCGTTAAAATCTTGTTTTGAATAGAAAAACAAACTTTCTTAGTGTTTGTGAAATTTGGTGAAAAGTTATGTAGTAAAAGATACGATACAAATGATCTAAAAACACGTTATTTCAACTCCTCAAAGCGTTCAGATCTTGTTTTGAATCGAAAAACAAACTTTCTTAGTGTTTGTGAAATTTGGTGAAAAGTTATGTAGTAAAATATACGATACAAATGATCTAAAAACACGTTATTTGAACTCCTCGAAGCGTTGAAATCTTGTTTTGAATAGAAAAACAAACTTTCTTAGTGTTTGTGAAATTTGGTGAAAAGTTATGTACTAAAAGATACGATACAAATGATCTAAAAACACGTTATATGAACTCCTCAAAGCGTTAAAATCTTGTTTTGAATCGAAAAACAAACTTCCTTAGTGTTTGTGAAATTTGGTGAAAAGTTATGTACTAAAAGATACGATACAAATGATCTAGAAACACGTTATTTCAACTCCTCAAAGCGTTCAAATCTTGTTTTGAATCGAAAAACAAACTTTCTTAGTGTTTGTGAAATTTGGTGAAAAGTTATGTAGTAAAAGATACGATACAAATGATCTAAAAACACGTTATTTGAACTCCTCAAAGCGTTAAAATCTTGTTTTGAATCGAAAAACAAACTTTCTTAGTGTTTGTGAAATTTGGTGAAAAGTTATGTATAAAAGATACAATACAAATGATCTAAAAACACGTTATTTGAACTCCTCAAAGCGTTAAAATCTTGTTTAGAATAGAAAAACAAACTTTCTTAGTGTTTGTGAAATTTGGTGAAAAGTTATGTACTAAAAGATACGATACAAATGATCTAAAAACACGTTATTTGAACTCCTCAAATCGTTAAAATCTTGTTTTTAATAGAAAAACAAATTTTCTTAGTGTTTGTGAAATTTGGTGAAAAGTTATGTATAAAAGATACAATACAAATAATCTAAAAACACGTTATTTGAACTCCTCAAAGCGTTAAAATCTTGTTTTGAATCGAAAAACAAACTTTCTTAGTGTTTGTGAAATTTGGTGAAAAGTTATGTAGTAAAAGATACGATACAAATGATCTAAAAACACCTTATTTCAACTCCTCAAAGCGTTCAGATCTTGTTTTGAATAGAAAAACAAACTTTCATAGTGTTTGTGAAATTTGGTGAAAAGTTATGTAGTAAAAGATACGATACAAATGATCTAAAAACACGTTATTTCAACTCCTCAAAGCGTTCAGATCTTGTTTTGAATCGAAAAACAAACTTTCTTAGTGTTTGTGAAATTTGGTGAAAAGTTATGTAGTAAAAGATACGATACAAATGATCTAAAAACACGTTATTTGAACTCCTCAAAGCGTTAAAATCTTGTTTTGAATAGAAAAACAAACTTTCTTAGTGTTTGTGAAATTTGGTGAAAAGTTATGTACTAAAAGATACGATACAAATGATCTAAAAACACGTTATTTGAACTCCTCAAAGCGTTAAAATCTTGTTTTGAATCGAAAAACAAACTTCCTTAGTGTTTGTGAAATTTGGTGAAAAGTTATGTACTAAAAGATACGATACAAATGATCTAAAAACACGTTATTTCAACTCCTCAAAGCGTTCAGATCTTGTTTTGAATCGAAAAACAAACTTTCTTAGTGTTTGTGAAATTTGGTGAAAAGTTATGTACTAAAAGATACGATACAAATGATCTAAAAACACGTCATTTTAACTCCTCAAAGCGTTAAAATCTTGTTTTGAATAGAAAAACAAACTTTCGTAGTGTTTGTGAAATTTGGTGAAAAGTTATGTACTAAAAGATACGATACAAATGATCTAAAAACACGTTATTTGACCTCCTCAAAGCGTTAATATGTTGTTTTGAATCGAAAAACAAACTTTCTTAGTGTTTGTGAAATTTGGTGAAAAGTTATGTACAAAAAGATACGATACAAATGATCTAAAAACACGTTATTTGAACTCCTCAAAGCGTTAAAATCTTGTTTAGAATAGAAAAACAAACTTTCTTAGTGTTTGTCAAATTTGGTGAAAAGTTATGTAGTAAAAGATACGATACAAATGATCTAAAAACACGTTATTTGAACTCCTCAAAGCGTTAAAATCTTGTTTTGAATCGAAAAACAAACTTCCTTAGTGTTTGTGAAATTTGGTGAAAAGTTATGTACTAAAAGATGCGATACAAATGATCTAAAAACAAGTTATTTGAACTCCTCAAAGCGTTATAGTCTTGTTTTGAATCGAAAAACAAACTTCCTTAGTGTTTGTGAAATTTGGTGAAAAGTTATGTACTAAAAGATACGATACAAATGATCTAGAAACACGTTATTTCAACTCCTCAAAGCGTTCAAATCTTGTTTTGAATCGTAAAACAAACTTTCTTAGTGTTTGTGAAATTTGGTGAAAAGTTATGTAGTAAAAGATACGATACAAATGATCTAAAAACACGTTATTTGAACTCCTCAAAGCGTTAAAATCTTGTTTTGAATAGAAAAACAAACTTTCTTAGTGTTTGTGAAATTTGGTGAAAAGTTATGTAGTAAAAGATACGATACAAATGATCTAAAAACACGTTATTTCAACTCCTCAATGCGTTCAGATCTTGTTTTGAATCGAAAAACAAACTTTCTTAGTGTTTGTGAAATTTGGTGAAAAGTTATGTAGTAAAAGATACGATACAAATGATCTAAAAACACGTTATTTGAACTCCTCAAAGCGTTAAAATCTTGTTTTGAATAGAAAAACAAACTTTCTTAGTGTTTGTGAAATTTGGTGAAAAGTTATGTACTAAAAGATACGATACAAATGATCTAAAAACACGTTATTTGAACTCCTCAAAGCGTTAAAATCTTGTTTTGAATCGAAAAACAAACTTTCTTAGTGTTTGTGAAATTTGGTGAAAAGTTATGTACTAAAAGATACAATACAAATGATCTAAAAACACGTTATTTCAACTCCTCAAAGCGTTCAGATCTTGTTTTGAATCGAAAAACAAACTTTCTTAGTGTTTGTGAAATTTGGTGAAAAGTTATGTACTAAAAGATACAATACAAATGATCTAAAAACACGTTATTTCAACTCCTCAAAGCGTTCAGATCTTGTTTTGAATCGGAAAACAAACTTTCTTAGTGTTTGTGAAATTTGGTGAAAAGTTATGTACTAAAAGATACGATACAAATGATCTAAAAACACGTTATTTCAACTCCTCAAAGCGTTAAAATCTTGTTTTGAATAGAAAAACGAACTTTCTTAGTGTTTGTGAAATTTGGTGAAAAGTTATGTACTAAAAGATACGATACAAATGATCTAAAAACACGTTATTTGACCTCCTCAAAGCGTTAATATGTTGTTTTGAATCGAAAAACAAACTTTCTTAGTGTTTGTGAAATTTGGTGAAAAGTTATGTACTAAAAGATACGATACAAATGATCTAAAAACACGTTATATGAACTCCTCAAAGCGTTAAAATCTTGTTTTGAATCGAAAAACAAACTTCCTTAGTGTGTGTGAAATTTGGTGAAAAGTTATGTACTAAAAGATACGATACAAATGATCTAGAAACACGTTATTTCAACTCCTCAAAGCGTTCAAATCTTGTTTTGAATCGAAAAACAAACTTTCTTAGTGTTTGTGAAATTTGGTGAAAAGTTATGTACTAAAAGATACGATACAAATGATCTAAAAACACGTTATTTGAACTCCTCAAAGCGTTAAAATCTTGTTTTGAATAGAAAAACAAACTTTCTTAGTGTTTGTCAAATTTGGTGAAAAGTTATGTAGTAAAAGATACCGATACAAATGATCTAAAAACACGTTATTTGAACTCCTCAAAGCGTTAAAATCTTGTTTTGAATCGAAAAACAAACTTCCTTAGTGTTTGTGAAATTTGGTGAAAAGTTATGTACTAAAAGATACGATACAAATGATCTAAAAACACGTTATTTGAACTCCTCAAAGCGTTAAAATCTTGTTTTGAATAAAAAAACAAAGTTTCTTAGTGTTTGTGAAATTTGGTGAAAAGTTATGTACTAAAAGATACGATACAAATGATCTAAAAACACGTTATTTGAACTCCTCAAAGCGTTAAAATCTTGTTTTGAATAGAAAAACAAACTTTAGTGTTTGTGAAATTTGGTGAAAAGTTATGTACTAAAAGATACGATACAAATGATCTAAAAACACGTTATTTGAACTCCTCAAAGCGTTAAAATCTTGTTTTGAATCGAAAAACAAACTTTCTTAGTGTTTGTGAAATTTGGTGAAAAGTTATGTAGTAAAAGATACGATACAAATGATCTAAAAACACCTTATTTCAACTCCTCAAAGCGTTCAGATCTTGTTTTGAATAGAAAAACAAACTTTCTTAGTGTTTGTGAAATTTGGTGAAAAGTTATGTACTAAAAGATACGATACAAATGATCTAAAAACACGTTATTTGAACTCCTCAAAGGGTTAAAATCTTGTTTTGAATCGAAAAACAGACTTTCTTAGTGTTTGTGAAATTTGGTGAAAAGTTATGTACTAAAAGATACGATACAAATGATCTAAAAACACGTTATTTGAACTCCTCAAAGCGTTCAAATCTTGTTTTGAATCGTAAAACAAACTTTCTTAGTGTTTGTGAAATTTGGTGAAAAGTTATGTAGTAAAAAATACGATACAAATGATCTAAAAACACGTTATTTGAACTCCTCAAAGCGTTAAAATCTTGTTTTGAATAGAAAAACAAACTTTCTTAGTGTTTGTGAAATTTGGTGAAAAGTTATGTAGTAAAAGATACGATACAAATGATCTAAAAACACGTTATTTCAACTCCTCAAAGCGTTCAGATCTTGTTTTGAATCGAAAAACAAACTTTCTTAGTGTTTGTGAAATTTGGTGAAAAGTTATGTAGTAAAATATACGATACAAATGATCTAAAAACACGTTATTTGAACTCCTCGAAGCGTTGAAATCTTGTTTTGAATAGAAAAACAAACTTTCTTAGTGTTTGTGAAATTTGGTGAAAAGTTATGTACTAAAAGATACGATACAAATGATCTAAAAACACGTTATATGAACTCCTCAAAGCGTTAAAATCTTGTTTTGAATCGAAAAACAAACTTCCTTAGTGTTTGTGAAATTTGGTGAAAAGTTATGTACTAAAAGATACGATACAAATGATCTAGAAACACGTTATTTCAACTCCTCAAAGCGTTCAAATCTTGTTTTGAATCGAAAAACAAACTTTCTTAGTGTTTGTGAAATTTGGTGAAAAGTTATGTAGTAAAAGATACGATACAAATGATCTAAAAACACGTTATTTGAACTCCTCAAAGCGTTAAAATCTTGTTTTGAATCGAAAAACAAACTTTCTTAGTGTTTGTGAAATTTGGTGAAAAGTTATGTATAAAAGATACAATACAAATGATCTAAAAACACGTTATTTGAACTCCTCAAAGCGTTAAAATCTTGTTTAGAATAGAAAAACAAACTTTCTTAGTGTTTGTGAAATTTGGTGAAAAGTTATGTACTAAAAGATACGATACAAATGATCTAAAAACACGTTATTTGAACTCCTCAAATCGTTAAAATCTTGTTTTTAATAGAAAAACAAATTTTCTTAGTGTTTGTGAAATTTGGTGAAAAGTTATGTATAAAAGATACAATACAAATAATCTAAAAACACGTTATTTGAACTCCTCAAAGCGTTAAAATCTTGTTTTGAATCGAAAAACAAACTTTCTTAGTGTTTGTGAAATTTGGTGAAAAGTTATGTAGTAAAAGATACGATACAAATGATCTAAAAACACCTTATTTCAACTCCTCAAAGCGTTCAGATCTTGTTTTGAATAGAAAAACAAACTTTCTTAGTGTTTGTGAAATTTGGTGAAAAGTTATGTAGTAAAAGATACGATACAAATGATCTAAAAACACGTTATTTCAACTCCTCAAAGCGTTCAGATCTTGTTTTGAATCGAAAAACAAACTTTCTTAGTGTTTGTGAAATTTGGTGAAAAGTTATGTAGTAAAAGATACGATACAAATGATCTAAAAACACGTTATTTGAACTCCTCAAAGCGTTAAAATCTTGTTTTGAATAGAAAAACAAACTTTCTTAGTGTTTGTGAAATTTGGTGAAAAGTTATGTACTAAAAGATACGATACAAATGATCTAAAAACACGTTATTTGAACTCCTCAAAGCGTTAAAATCTTGTTTTGAATCGAAAAACAAACTTCCTTAGTGTTTGTGAAATTTGGTGAAAAGTTATGTACTAAAAGATACGATACAAATGATCTAAAAACACGTTATTTCAACTCCTCAAAGCGTTCAGATCTTGTTTTGAATCGAAAAACAAACTTTCTTAGTGTTTGTGAAATTTGGTGAAAAGTTATGTACTAAAAGATACAATACAAATGATCTAAAAACACGTTATTTCAACTCCTCAAAGCGTTCAGATCTTGTTTTGAATCGGAAAACAAACTTTCTTAGTGTTTGTGAAATTTGGTGAAAAGTTATGTACTAAAAGATACGATACAAATGATCTAAAAACACGTTATTTCAACTCCTCAAAGCGTTAAAATCTTGTTTTGAATAGAAAAACGAACTTTCTTAGTGTTTGTGAAATTTGGTGAAAAGTTATGTACTAAAAGATACGATACAAATGATCTAAAAACACGTTATTTGACCTCCTCAAAGCGTTAATATGTTGTTTTGAATCGAAAAACAAACTTTCTTAGTGTTTGTGAAATTTGGTGAAAAGTTATGTACTAAAAGATACGATACAAATGATCTAAAAACACGTTATATGAACTCCTCAAAGCGTTAAAATCTTGTTTTGAATCGAAAAACAAACTTCCTTAGTGTGTGTGAAATTTGGTGAAAAGTTATGTACTAAAAGATACGATACAAATGATCTAGAAACACGTTATTTCAACTCCTCAAAGCGTTCAAATCTTGTTTTGAATCGAAAAACAAACTTTCTTAGTGTTTGTGAAATTTGGTGAAAAGTTATGTACTAAAAGATACGATACAAATGATCTAAAAACACGTTATTTGAACTCCTCAAAGCGTTAAAATCTTGTTTTGAATAGAAAAACAAACTTTCTTAGTGTTTGTCAAATTTGGTGAAAAGTTATGTAGTAAAAGATACCGATACAAATGATCTAAAAACACGTTATTTGAACTCCTCAAAGCGTTAAAATCTTGTTTTGAATCGAAAAACAAACTTCCTTAGTGTTTGTGAAATTTGGTGAAAAGTTATGTACTAAAAGATACGATACAAATGATCTAAAAACACGTTATTTGAACTCCTCAAAGCGTTAAAATCTTGTTTTGAATAAAAAAACAAAGTTTCTTAGTGTTTGTGAAATTTGGTGAAAAGTTATGTACTAAAAGATACGATACAAATGATCTAAAAACACGTTATTTGAACTCCTCAAAGCGTTAAAATCTTGTTTTGAATAGAAAAACAAACTTTCTTAGTGTTTGTGAAATTTGGTGAAAAGTTATGTACTAAAAGATACGATACAAATGATCTAAAAACACGTTATTTGAACTCCTCAAAGCGTTAAAATCTTGTTTTGAATCGAAAAACAAACTTTCTTAGTGTTTGTGAAATTTGGTGAAAAGTTATGTAGTAAAAGATACGATACAAATGATCTAAAAACACCTTATTTCAACTCCTCAAAGCGTTCAGATCTTGTTTTGAATAGAAAAACAAACTTTCTTAGTGTTTGTGAAATTTGGTGAAAAGTTATGTACTAAAAGATACGATACAAATGATCTAAAAACACGTTATTTGAACTCCTCAAAGGGTTAAAATCTTGTTTTGAATCGAAAAACAGACTTTCTTAGTGTTTGTGAAATTTGGTGAAAAGTTATGTACTAAAAGATACGATACAAATGATCTAAAAACACGTTATTTGAACTCCTCAAAGCGTTCAAATCTTGTTTTGAATCGTAAAACAAACTTTCTTAGTGTTTGTGAAATTTGGTGAAAAGTTATGTAGTAAAAGATACGATACAAATGATCTAAAAACACGTTATTTGAACTCCTCAAAGCGTTAAAATCTTGTTTTGAATAGAAAAACAAACTTTCTTAGTGTTTGTGAAATTTGGTGAAAAGTTATGTAGTAAAAGATACGATACAAATGATCTAAAAACACGTTATTTCAACTCCTCAAAGCGTTCAGATCTTGTTTTGAATCGAAAAACAAACTTTCTTAGTGTTTGTGAAATTTGGTGAAAAGTTATGTAGTAAAATATACGATACAAATGATCTAAAAACACGTTATTTGAACTCCTCGAAGCGTTGAAATCTTGTTTTGAATAGAAAAACAAACTTTCTTAGTGTTTGTGAAATTTGGTGAAAAGTTATGTACTAAAAGATACGATACAAATGATCTAAAAACACGTTATATGAACTCCTCAAAGCGTTAAAATCTTGTTTTGAATCGAAAAACAAACTTCCTTAGTGTTTGTGAAATTTGGTGAAAAGTTATGTACTAAAAGATACGATACAAATGATCTAGAAACACGTTATTTCAACTCCTCAAAGCGTTCAAATCTTGTTTTGAATCGAAAAACAAACTTTCTTAGTGTTTGTGAAATTTGGTGAAAAGTTATGTAGTAAAAGATACGATACAAATGATCTAAAAACACGTTATTTGAACTCCTCAAAGCGTTAAAATCTTGTTTTGAATCGAAAAACAAACTTTCTTAGTGTTTGTGAAATTTGGTGAAAAGTTATGTATAAAAGATACAATACAAATGATCTAAAAACACGTTATTTGAACTCCTCAAAGCGTTAAAATCTTGTTTAGAATAGAAAAACAAACTTTCTTAGTGTTTGTGAAATTTGGTGAAAAGTTATGTACTAAAAGATACGATACAAATGATCTAAAAACACGTTATTTGAACTCCTCAAATCGTTAAAATCTTGTTTTTAATAGAAAAACAAATTTTCTTAGTGTTTGTGAAATTTGGTGAAAAGTTATGTAGTAAAAGATACGATACAAATGATCTAAAAACACCTTATTTCAACTCCTCAAAGCGTTCAGATCTTGTTTTGAATAGAAAAACAAACTTTCTTAGTGTTTGTGAAATTTGGTGAAAAGTTATGTACTAAAAGATACGATACAAATGATCTAAAAACACGTTATTTGAACTCCTCAAAGGGTTAAAATCTTGTTTTGAATCGAAAAACAGACTTTCTTAGTGTTTGTGAAATTTGGTGAAAAGTTATGTACTAAAAGATACGATACAAATGATCTAAAAACACGTTATTTGAACTCCTCAAAGCGTTCAAATCTTGTTTTGAATCGTAAAACAAACTTTCTTAGTGTTTGTGAAATTTGGTGAAAAGTTATGTAGTAAAAGATACGATACAAATGATCTAAAAACACGTTATTTGAACTCCTCAAAGCGTTAAAATCTTGTTTTGAATAGAAAAACAAACTTTCTTAGTGTTTGTGAAATTTGGTGAAAAGTTATGTAGTAAAAGATACGATACAAATGATCTAAAAACACGTTATTTCAACTCCTCAAAGCGTTCAGATCTTGTTTTGAATCGAAAAACAAACTTTCTTAGTGTTTGTGAAATTTGGTGAAAAGTTATGTAGTAAAATATACGATACAAATGATCTAAAAACACGTTATTTGAACTCCTCGAAGCGTTGAAATCTTGTTTTGAATAGAAAAACAAACTTTCTTAGTGTTTGTGAAATTTGGTGAAAAGTTATGTACTAAAAGATACGATACAAATGATCTAAAAACACGTTATATGAACTCCTCAAAGCGTTAAAATCTTGTTTTGAATCGAAAAACAAACTTCCTTAGTGTTTGTGAAATTTGGTGAAAAGTTATGTACTAAAAGATACGATACAAATGATCTAGAAACACGTTATTTCAACTCCTCAAAGCGTTCAAATCTTGTTTTGAATCGAAAAACAAACTTTCTTAGTGTTTGTGAAATTTGGTGAAAAGTTATGTAGTAAAAGATACGATACAAATGATCTAAAAACACGTTATTTGAACTCCTCAAAGCGTTAAAATCTTGTTTTGAATCGAAAAACAAACTTTCTTAGTGTTTGTGAAATTTGGTGAAAAGTTATGTATAAAAGATACAATACAAATGATCTAAAAACACGTTATTTGAACTCCTCAAAGCGTTAAAATCTTGTTTAGAATAGAAAAACAAACTTTCTTAGTGTTTGTGAAATTTGGTGAAAAGTTATGTACTAAAAGATACGATACAAATGATCTAAAAACACGTTATTTGAACTCCTCAAATCGTTAAAATCTTGTTTTTAATAGAAAAACAAATTTTCTTAGTGTTTGTGAAATTTGGTGAAAAGTTATGTATAAAAGATACAATACAAATAATCTAAAAACACGTTATTTGAACTCCTCAAAGCGTTAAAATCTTGTTTTGAATCGAAAAACAAACTTTCTTAGTGTTTGTGAAATTTGGTGAAAAGTTATGTAGTAAAAGATACGATACAAATGATCTAAAAACACCTTATTTCAACTCCTCAAAGCGTTCAGATCTTGTTTTGAATAGAAAAACAAACTTTCTTAGTGTTTGTGAAATTTGGTGAAAAGTTATGTAGTAAAAGATACGATACAAATGATCTAAAAACACGTTATTTCAACTCCTCAAAGCGTTCAGATCTTGTTTTGAATCGAAAAACAAACTTTCTTAGTGTTTGTGAAATTTGGTGAAAAGTTATGTAGTAAAAGATACGATACAAATGATCTAAAAACACGTTATTTGAACTCCTCAAAGCGTTAAAATCTTGTTTTGAATAGAAAAACAAACTTTCTTAGTGTTTGTGAAATTTGGTGAAAAGTTATGTACTAAAAGATACGATACAAATGATCTAAAAACACGTTATTTGAACTCCTCAAAGCGTTAAAATCTTGTTTTGAATCGAAAAACAAACTTCCTTAGTGTTTGTGAAATTTGGTGAAAAGTTATGTACTAAAAGATACGATACAAATGATCTAAAAACACGTTATTTCAACTCCTCAAAGCGTTCAGATCTTGTTTTGAATCGAAAAACAAACTTTCTTAGTGTTTGTGAAATTTGGTGAAAAGTTATGTACTAAAAGATACGATACAAATGATCTAAAAACACGTCATTTTAACTCCTCAAAGCGTTAAAATCTTGTTTTGAATAGAAAAACAAACTTTCGTAGTGTTTGTGAAATTTGGTGAAAAGTTATGTACTAAAAGATACGATACAAATGATCTAAAAACACGTTATTTGACCTCCTCAAAGCGTTAATATGTTGTTTTGAATCGAAAAACAAACTTTCTTAGTGTTTGTGAAATTTGGTGAAAAGTTATGTACAAAAAGATACGATACAAATGATCTAAAAACACGTTATTTGAACTCCTCAAAGCGTTAAAATCTTCTTTAGAATAGAAAAACAAACTTTCTTAGTGTTTGTCAAATTTGGTGAAAAGTTATGTAGTAAAAGATACGATACAAATGATCTAAAAACACGTTATTTGAACTCCTCAAAGCGTTAAAATCTTGTTTTGAATCGAAAAGCAAACTTCCTTAGTGTTTGTGAAATTTGGTGAAAAGTTATGTACTAAAAGATGCGATACAAATGATCTAAAAACAAGTTATTTGAACTCCTCAAAGCGTTATAGTCTTGTTTTGAATCGAAAAACAAACTTCCTTAGTGTTTGTGAAATTTGGTGAAAAGTTATGTACTAAAAGATACGATACAAATGATCTAGAAACACGTTATTTCAACTCCTCAAAGCGTTCAAATCTTGTTTTGAATCGTAAAACAAACTTTCTTAGTGTTTGTGAAATTTGGTGAAAAGTTATGTAGTAAAAGATACGATACAAATGATCTAAAAACACGTTATTTGAACTCCTCAAAGCGTTAAAATCTTGTTTTGAATAGAAAAACAAACTTTCTTAGTGTTTGTGAAATTTGGTGAAAAGTTATGTAGTAAAAGATACGATACAAATGATCTAAAAACACGTTATTTCAACTCCTCAATGCGTTCAGATCTTGTTTTGAATCGAAAAACAAACTTTCTTAGTGTTTGTGAAATTTGGTGAAAAGTTATGTAGTAAAAGATACGATACAAATGATCTAAAAACACGTTATTTGAACTCCTCAAAGCGTTAAAATCTTGTTTTGAATAGAAAAACAAACTTTCTTAGTGTTTGTGAAATTTGGTGAAAAGTTATGTACTAAAAGATACGATACAAATGATCTAAAAACACGTTATTTGAACTCCTCAAAGCGTTAAAATCTTGTTTTGAATCGAAAAACAAACTTTCTTAGTGTTTGTGAAATTTGGTGAAAAGTTATGTACTAAAAGATACAATACAAATGATCTAAAAACACGTTATTTCAACTCCTCAAAGCGTTCAGATCTTGTTTTGAATCGGAAAACAAACTTTCTTAGTGTTTGTGAAATTTGGTGAAAAGTTATGTACTAAAAGATACGATACAAATGATCTAAAAACACGTTATTTCAACTCCTCAAAGCGTTAAAATCTTGTTTTGAATAGAAAAACGAACTTTCTTAGTGTTTGTGAAATTTGGTGAAAAGTTATGTACTAAAAGATACGATACAAATGATCTAAAAACACGTTATTTGACCTCCTCAAAGCGTTAATATGTTGTTTTGAATCGAAAAACAAACTTTCTTAGTGTTTGTGAAATTTGGTGAAAAGTTATGTACTAAAAGATACGATACAAATGATCTAAAAACACGTTATATGAACTCCTCAAAGCGTTAAAATCTTGTTTTGAATCGAAAAACAAACTTCCTTAGTGTGTGTGAAATTTGGTGAAAAGTTATGTACTAAAAGATACGATACAAATGATCTAGAAACACGTTATTTCAACTCCTCAAAGCGTTCAAATCTTGTTTTGAATCGAAAAACAAACTTTCTTAGTGTTTGTGAAATTTGGTGAAAAGTTATGTACTAAAAGATACGATACAAATGATCTAAAAACACGTTATTTGAACTCCTCAAAGCGTTAAAATCTTGTTTTGAATAGAAAAACAAATTTTCTTAGTGTTTGTCAAATTTGGTGAAAAGTTATGTAGTAAAAGATACCGATACAAATGATCTAAAAACACGTTATTTGAACTCCTCAAAGCGTTAAAATCTTGTTTTGAATCGAAAAACAAACTTCCTTAGTGTTTGTGAAATTTGGTGAAAAGTTATGTACTAAAAGATACGATACAAATGATCTAAAAACACGTTATTTGAACTCCTCAAAGTGTTAAAATCTTGTTTTGAATAAAAAAACAAACTTTCTTAGTGTTTGTGAAATTTGGTGAAAAGTTATGTACTAAAAGATACGATACAAATGATCTAAAAACACGTTATTTGAACTCCTCAAAGCGTTAAAATCTTGTTTTGAATAGAAAAACAAACTTTCTTAGTGTTTGTGAAATTTGGTGAAAAGTTATGTACTAAAAGATACGATACAAATGATCTAAAAACACGTTATTTGAACTCCTCAAAGCGTTAAAATCTTGTTTTGAATCGAAAAACAAACTTTCTTAGTGTTTGTGAAATTTGGTGAAAAGTTATGTAGTAAAAGATACGATACAAATGATCTAAAAACACCTTATTTCAACTCCTCAAAGCGTTCAGATCTTGTTTTGAATAGAAAAACAAACTTTCTTAGTGTTTGTGAAATTTGGTGAAAAGTTATGTACTAAAAGATACGATACAAATGATCTAAAAACACGTTATTTGAACTCCTCAAAGGGTTAAAATCTTGTTTTGAATCGAAAAACAGACTTTCTTAGTGTTTGTGAAATTTGGTGAAAAGTTATGTACTAAAAGATACGATACAAATGATCTAAAAACACGTTATTTGAACTCCTCAAAGCGTTCAAATCTTGTTTTGAATCGTAAAACAAACTTTCTTAGTGTTTGTGAAATTTGGTGAAAAGTTATGTAGTAAAAGATACGATACAAATGATCTAAAAACACGTTATTTGAACTCCTCAAAGCGTTAAAATCTTGTTTTGAATAGAAAAACAAACTTTCTTAGTGTTTGTGAAATTTGGTGAAAAGTTATGTATAAAAGATACAATACAAATGATCTAAAAACACGTTATTTGAACTCCTCAAAGCGTTAAAATCTTGTTTAGAATAGAAAAACAAACTTTCTTAGTGTTTGTGAAATTTGGTGAAAAGTTATGTACTAAAAGATACGATACAAATGATCTAAAAACACGTTATTTGAACTCCTCAAATCGTTAAAATCTTGTTTTTAATAGAAAAACAAACTTTCTTAGTGTTTGTGAAATTTGGTGAAAAGTTATGTAGTAAAAGATACGATACAAATGATCTAAAAACACGTTATTTCAACTCCTCAAAGCGTTCAGATCTTGTTTTGAATCGAAAAACAAACTTTCTTAGTGTTTGTGAAATTTGGTGAAAAGTTATGTAGTAAAATATACGATACAAATGATCTAAAAACACGTTATTTGAACTCCTCGAAGCGTTGAAATCTTGTTTTGAATAGAAAAACAAACTTTCTTAGTGTTTGTGAAATTTGGTGAAAAGTTATGTACTAAAAGATACGATACAAATGATCTAAAAACACGTTATATGACCTCCTCAAAGCGTTAAAATCTTGTTTTGAATCGAAAAACAAACTTCCTTAGTGTTTGTGAAATTTGGTGAAAAGTTATGTACTAAAAGATACGATACAAATGATCTAGAAACACGTTATTTCAACTCCTCAAAGCGTTCAAATCTTGTTTTGAATCGAAAAACAAACTTTCTTAGTGTTTGTGAAATTTGGTGAAAAGTTATGTAGTAAAAGATACGATACAAATGATCTAAAAACACGTTATTTGAACTCCTCAAAGCGTTAAAATCTTGTTTTGAATCGAAAAACAAACTTTCTTAGTGTTTGTGAAATTTGGTGAAAAGTTATGTATAAAAGATACAATACAAATGATCTAAAAACACGTTATTTGAACTCCTCAAAGCGTTAAAATCTTGTTTAGAATAGAAAAACAAACTTTCTTAGTGTTTGTGAAATTTGGTGAAAAGTTATGTACTAAAAGATACGATACAAATGATCTAAAAACACGTTATTTGAACTCCTCAAATCGTTAAAATCTTGTTTTTAATAGAAAAACAAACTTTCTTAGTGTTTGTGAAATTTGGTGAAAAGTTATGTACTAAAAGATACGATACATATGATCTAAAAAACGTTATTTGAACTCCTCAAAGCGTTAAAATCTAGTTTTGAATAGAAAAACAAACTTTCTTAGTGTTTGTAAAATTTGGTGAAAAGTTATGTACTAAAAGATACGATACAAATGATCTAAAAACACGTTATTTGAACTCCTCAAAGCGTTAAAATCTTGTTTTGAATTGAAAAACAAACTTTCTTAGGGTTTGTGATATTTGGTGAAAAGTTATGTAGTAAAAGATACGATACAAATGATCTAAAAACACCTTATTTCAACTCCTCAAAGCGTTCAGATCTTGTTTTGAATCGAAAAACAAACTTTCTTAGTGTTTGTGAAATTTGGTGAAAAGTTATGTAGTAAAAGATACTATACAAATGATCTAAAAACACGTTATTTGAACTCCTCAAAGCGTTAAAATCTTGTTTTGAATAGAAAAACAGACTTTCTTAGTGTTTGTGAAATTTGGTGAAAAGTTATGTACTAAAAGATACGATACAAATGATCTAAAAACACGTTATTTGAACTCCTCAAAGCGTTCAAATCTTGTTTTGAATCGTAAAACAAACTTTCTTAGTGTTTGTGAAATTTGGTGAAAAGTTATGTAGTAAAAGATACGATACAAATGATCTAAAAACACGTTATTTGAACTCCTCAAAGCGTTAAAATCTTGTTTTGAATAGAAAAACAAACTTTCTTAGTGTTTGTGAAATTTGGTGAAAAGTTATGTAGTAAAAGATACGATACAAATGATCTAAAAACACGTTATTTCTACTCCTCAAAGCGTTCAGATCTTGTTTTGAATCGAAAAACAAACTTTCTTAGTGTTTGTGAAATTTGGTGAAAAGTTATGTAGTAAAAGATACGATACAAATGATCTAAAAACACGTTATTTGAACTCCTCAAAGCGTTGAAATCTTGTTTTGAATAGAAAAACAAACTTTCTTAGTGTTTGTGAAATTTGGTGAAAAGTTATGTACTAAAAGATACGATACAAATGATCTAAAAACACGTTATTTGAACTCCTCAAAGCGTTAAAATCTTGTTTTGAATCGAAAAACAAACTTCCTTAGTGTTTGTGAAATTTGGTGAAAAGTTATGTACTAAAAGATACGATACAAATGATCTAAAAACACGTTATTTCAACTCCTCAAAGCGTTCAGATCTTGTTTTGAATCGAAAAACAAACTTTCTTAGTGTTTGTGAAATTTGGTGAAAAGTTATGTACTAAAAGATACGATACAAATGATCTAAAAACACGTTATTTTAACTCCTCAAAGCGTTAAAATCTTGTATTGAATAGAAAAACAAACTTTCGTAGTGTTTGTGAAATTTGGTGAAAAGTTATGTACTAAAAGATACGATACAAATGATCTAAAAACACGTTATTTGACCTCCTCAAAGCGTTAATATGTTGTTTTGAATCGAAAAACAAACTTTCTTAGTGTTTGTGAAATTTGGTGAAAAGTTATGTACTAAAAGATACGATACAAATGATCTAAAAACACGTTATTTGAACTCCTCAAAGCGTTAAAATCTTGTTTAGAATAGAAAAACAAACTTTCTTAGTGTTTGTCAAATTTGGTGAAAAGTTATGTAGTAAAAGATACGATACAAATGATCTAAAAACACGTTATTTGAACTCCTCAAAGCGTTAAAATCTTGTTTTGAATCGAAAAACAAACTTCCTTAGTGTTTGTGAAATTTGGTGAAAAGTTATGTACTAAAAGATACGATACAAATGATCTAAAAACACGTTATTTGAACTCCTCAAAGCGTTAAAATCTTGTTTTGAATAAAAAAACAAACTTTCTTAGTGTTTGTGAAATTTGGTGAAAAGTTATGTACTAAAAGATACGATACAAATGATCTAAAAACACGTTATTTGAACTCCTCAAAGCGTTAAAATCTTGTTTTGAATAGAAAAACAAACTTTCTTTGTGTTTGTGAAATTTGGTGAAAAGTTATGTAGTAAAAGATACGATACAAATGATCTAAAAACACGTTATTTCAACTCCTCAAAGCGTTCAGATCTTGTTTTGAATCGAAAAACAAACTTTCTTAGTGTTTGTGAAATTTGGTGAAAAGTTATGTAGTAAAAGATACGATACAAATGATCTAAAAACACGTTATTTGAACTCCTCAAAGCGTTAAAATCTTGTTTTGAATAGAAAAACAGACTTTCTTAGTGTTTGTGAAATTTGGTGAAAAGTTATGTACTAAAAGATACGATACAAATGATCTAAAAACACGTTATTTGAACTCCTCAAAGCGTTATAGTCTTGTTTTGAATCGAAAAACAAACTTCCTTAGTGTTTGTGAAATTTGGTGAAAAGTTATGTACTAAAAGATACGATACAAATGATCTAGAAACACGTTATTTCAACTCCTCAAAGCGTTCAAATCTTGTTTTGAATCGTAAAACAAACTTTCTTAGTGTTTGTGAAATTTGGTGAAAAGTTATGTAGTAAAAGATACGATACAAATGATCTAAAAACACGTTATTTGAACTCCTCAAAGCGTTAAAATCTTGTTTTGAATAGAAAAACAAACTTTCTTAGTGTTTGTGAAATTTGGTGAAAAGTTATGTAGTAAAAGATACGATACAAATGATCTAAAAACACGTTATTTCAACTCCTCAATGCGTTCAGATCTTGTTTTGAATCGAAAAACAAACTTTCTTAGTGTTTGTGAAATTTGGTGAAAAGTTATGTAGTAAAAGATACGATACAAATGATCTAAAAACACGTTATTTGAACTCCTCAAAGCGTTAAAATCTTGTTTTGAATAGAAAAACAAACTTTCTTAGTGTTTGTGAAATTTGGTGAAAAGTTATGTACTAAAAGATACGATACAAATGATCTAAAAACACGTTATTTGAACTCCTCAAAGCGTTAAAATCTTGTTTTGAATCGAAAAACAAACTTTCTTAGTGTTTGTGAAATTTGGTGAAAAGTTATGTACTAAAAGATACAATACAAATGATCTAAAAACACGTTATTTGACCTCCTCAAAGCGTTAAAATCTTGTTTTGAATAGAAAAACAAACTTTCGTAGTGTTTGTGAAATTTGGTGAAAAGTTATGTACTAAAAGATACGATACAAATGATCTAAAAACACGTTATTTGACCTCCTCAAAGCGTTAATATGTTGTTTTGAATCGAAAAACAAACTTTCTTAGTGTTTGTGAAATTTGGTGAAAAGTTATGTACAAAAAGATACGATACAAATGATCTAAAAACACGTTATTTGAACTCCTCAAAGCGTTAAAATCTTGTTTAGAATAGAAAAACAAACTTTCTTAGTGTTTGTCAAATTTGGTGAAAAGTTATGTAGTAAAAGATACGATACAAATGATCTAAAAACACGTTATTTGAACTCCTCAAAGCGTTAAAATCTTGTTTTGAATCGAAAAACAAACTTCCTTAGTGTTTGTGAAATTTGGTGAAAAGTTATGTACTAAAAAATGCGATACAAATGATCTAAAAACAAGTTATTTGAACTCCTCAAAGCGTTATAGTCTTGTTTTGAATCGAAAAACAAACTTCCTTAGTGTTTGTGAAATTTGGTGAAAAGTTATGTACTAAAAGATACGATACAAATGATCTAGAAACACGTTATTTCAACTCCTCAAAGCGTTCAAATCTTGTTTTGAATCGTAAAACAAACTTTCTTAGTGTTTGTGAAATTTGGTGAAAAGTTATGTAGTAAAAGATACGATACAAATGATCTAAAAACACGTTATTTGAACTCCTCAAAGCGTTAAAATCTTGTTTTGAATAGAAAAACAAACTTTCTTAGTGTTTGTGAAATTTGGTGAAAAGTTATGTAGTAAAAGATACGATACAAATGATCTAAAAACACGTTATTTCAACTCCTCAATGCGTTCAGATCTTGTTTTGAATCGAAAAACAAACTTTCTTAGTGTTTGTGAAATTTGGTGAAAAGTTATGTAGTAAAAGATACGATACAAATGATCTAAAAACACGTTATTTGAACTCCTCAAAGCGTTAAAATCTTGTTTTGAATAGAAAAACAAACTTTCTTAGTGTTTGTGAAATTTGGTGAAAAGTTATGTACTAAAAGATACGATACAAATGATCTAAAAACACGTTATTTGAACTCCTCAAAGCGTTAAAATCTTGTTTTGAATCGAAAAACAAACTTTCTTAGTGTTTGTGAAATTTGGTGAAAAGTTATGTACTAAAAGATACAATACAAATGATCTAAAAACACGTTATTTCAACTCCTCAAAGCGTTCAGATCTTGTTTTGAATCGGAAAACAAACTTTCTTAGTGTTTGTGAAATTTGGTGAAAAGTTATGTACTAAAAGATACGATACAAATGATCTAAAAACACGTTATTTCAACTCCTCAAAGCGTTAAAATCTTGTTTTGAATAGAAAAACGAACTTTCTTAGTGTTTGTGAAATTTGGTGAAAAGTTATGTACTAAAAGATACGATACAAATGATCTAAAAACACGTTATTTGACCTCCTCAAAGCGTTAATATGTTGTTTTGAATCGAAAAACAAACTTTCTTAGTGTTTGTGAAATTTGGTGAAAAGTTATGTACTAAAAGATACGATACAAATGATCTAAAAACACGTTATATGAACTCCTCAAAGCGTTAAAATCTTGTTTTGAATCGAAAAACAAACTTCCTTAGTGTTTGTGAAATTTGGTGAAAAGTTATGTACTAAAAGATACGATACAAATGATCTAGAAACACGTTATTTCAACTCCTCAAAGCGTTCAAATCTTGTTTTGAATCGAAAAACAAACTTTCTTAGTGTTTGTGAAATTTGGTGAAAAGTTATGTAGTAAAAGATACGATACAAATGATCTAAAAACACGTTATTTGAACTCCTCAAAGCGTTAAAATCTTGTTTTGAATCGAAAAACAAACTTTCTTAGTGTTTGTGAAATTTGGTGAAAAGTTATGTATAAAAGATACAATACAAATGATCTAAAAACACGTTATTTGAACTCCTCAAAGCGTTAAAATCTTGTTTAGAATAGAAAAACAAACTTTCTTAGTGTTTGTGAAATTTGGTGAAAAGTTATGTACTAAAAGATACGATACAAATGATCTAGAAACACGTTATTTCAACTCCTCAAAGCGTTCAAATCTTGTTTTGAATCGTAAAACAAACTTTCTTAGTGTTTGTGAAATTTGGTGAAAAGTTATGTACTAAAAGATACGATACAAATGATCTAGAAACACGTTATTTCAACTCCTCAAAGCGTTCAAATCTTGTTTTGAATCGTAAAACAAACTTTCTTAGTGTTTGTGAAATTTGGTGAAAAGTTATGTAGTAAAAGATACGATACAAATGATCTAAAAACACGTTATTTGAACTCCTCAAAGCGTTAAAATCTTGTTTTGAATAGAAAAACAAACTTTCTTAGTGTTTGTGAAATTTGGTGAAAAGTTATGTAGTAAAAGATACGATACAAATGATCTAAAAACACGTTATTTCAACTCCTCAATGCGTTCAGATCTTGTTTTGAATCGAAAAACAAACTTTCTTAGTGTTTGTGAAATTTGGTGAAAAGTTATGTAGTAAAAGATACGATACAAATGATCTAAAAACACGTTATTTGAACTCCTCAAAGCGTTAAAATCTTGTTTTGAATAGAAAAACAAACTTTCTTAGTGTTTGTGAAATTTGGTGAAAAGTTATGTACTAAAAGATACGATACAAATGATCTAAAAACACGTTATTTGAACTCCTCAAAGCGTTCAGATCTTGTTTTGAATCGGAAAACAAACTTTCTTAGTGTTTGTGAAATTTGGTGAAAAGTTATGTACTAAAAGATACGATACAAATGATCTAAAAACACGTTATTTCAACTCCTCAAAGCGTTAAAATCTTGTTTTGAATAGAAAAACGAACTTTCTTAGTGTTTGTGAAATTTGGTGAAAAGTTATGTACTAAAAGATACGATACAAATGATCTAAAAACACGTTATTTGAACTCCTCAAAGCGTTATAGTCTTGTTTTGAATCGAAAAACAAACTTCCTTAGTGTTTGTGAAATTTGGTGAAAAGTTATGTACTAAAAGATACGATACAAATGATCTAGAAACACGTTATTTCAACTCCTCAAAGCGTTCAAATCTTGTTTTGAATCGTAAAACAAACTTTCTTAGTGTTTGTGAAATTTGGTGAAAAGTTATGTAGTAAAAGATACGATACAAATGATCTAAAAACACGTTATTTGAACTCCTCAAAGCGTTAAAATCTTGTTTTGAATAGAAAAACAAACTTTCTTAGTGTTTGTGAAATTTGGTGAAAAGTTATGTAGTAAAAGATACGATACAAATGATCTAAAAACACGTTATTTCAACTCCTCAATGCGTTCAGATCTTGTTTTGAATCGAAAAACAAACTTTCTTAGTGTTTGTGAAATTTGGTGAAAAGTTATGTAGTAAAAGATACGATACAAATGATCTAAAAACACGTTATTTGAACTCCTCAAAGCGTTAAAATCTTGTTTTGAATAGAAAAACAAACTTTCTTAGTGTTTGTGAAATTTGGTGAAAAGTTATGTACTAAAAGATACGATACAAATGATCTAAAAACACGTTATTTGAACTCCTCAAAGCGTTAAAATCTTGTTTTGAATCGAAAAACAAACTTTCTTAGTGTTTGTGAAATTTGGTGAAAAGTTATGTACTAAAAGATACAATACAAATGATCTAAAAACACGTTATTTGACCTCCTCAAAGCGTTAAAATCTTGTTTTGAATAGAAAAACAAACTTTCGTAGTGTTTGTGAAATTTGGTGAAAAGTTATGTACTAAAAGATACGATACAAATGATCTAAAAACACGTTATTTGACCTCCTCAAAGCGTTAATATGTTGTTTTGAATCGAAAAACAAACTTTCTTAGTGTTTGTGAAATTTGGTGAAAAGTTATGTACTAAAAGATACGATACAAATGATCTAAAAACACGTTATTTGAACTCCTCAAAGCGTTAAAATCTTGTTTTGAATAGAAAAACAAACTTTCTTAGTGTTTGTCAAATTTGGTGAAAAGTTATGTAGTAAAAGATACCGATACAAATGATCTAAAAACACGTTATTTGAACTCCTCAAAGCGTTAAAATCTTGTTTTGAATCGAAAAACAAACTTCCTTAGTGTTTGTGAAATTTGGTGAAAAGTTATGTACTAAAAGATACGATACAAATGATCTAAAAACACGTTATTTGAACTCCTCAAAGCGTTAAAATCTTGTTTTGAATAAAAAAACAAACTTTCTTAGTGTTTGTGAAATTTGGTGAAAAGTTATGTACTAAAAGATAAGATACAAATGATCTAAAAACACGTTATTTGAACTCCTCAAAGCGTTAAAATCTTGTTTTGAATAGAAAAACAAACTTTCTTAGTGTTTGTGAAATTTGGTGAAAAGTTATGTACTAAAAGATACGATACAAATGATCTAAAAACACGTTATTTGAACTCCTCAAAGCGTTAAAATCTTGTTTTGAATCGAAAAACAAACTTTCTTAGTGTTTGTGAAATTTGGTGAAAAGTTATGTAGTAAAAGATACGATACAAATGATCTAAAAACACCTTATTTCAACTCCTCAAAGCGTTCAGATCTTGTTTTGAATAGAAAAACAAACTTTCTTAGTGTTTGTGAAATTTGGTGAAAAGTTATGTACTAAAAGATACGATACAAATGATCTAAAAACACGTTATTTGAACTCCTCAAAGCGTTAAAATCTTGTTTTGAATCGAAAAACAGACTTTCTTAGTGTTTGTGAAATTTGGTGAAAAGTTATGTACTAAAAGATACGATACAAATGATCTAAAAACACGTTATTTGAACTCCTCAAAGCGTTCAAATCTTGTTTTGAATCGTAAAACAAACTTTCTTAGTGTTTGTGAAATTTGGTGAAAAGTTATGTAGTAAAAGATACGATACAAATGATCTAAAAACACGTTATTTGAACTCCTCAAAGCGTTAAAATCTTGTTTTGAATAGAAAAACAAACTTTCTTAGTGTTTGTGAAATTTGGTGAAAAGTTATGTAGTAAAAGATACGATACAAATGATCTAAAAACACGTTATTTCAACTCCTCAAAGCGTTCAGATCTTGTTTTGAATCGAAAAACAAAATTTCTTAGTGTTTGTGAAATTTGGTGAAAAGTTATGTAGTAAAATATACGATACAAATGATCTAAAAACACGTTATTTGAACTCCTCGAAGCGTTGAAATCTTGTTTTGAATAGAAAAACAAACTTTCTTAGTGTTTGTGAAATTTGGTGAAAAGTTATGTACTAAAAGATACGATACAAATGATCTAAAAACACGTTATATGAACTCCTCAAAGCGTTAAAATCTTGTTTTGAATCGAAAAACAAACTTCCTTAGTGTTTGTGAAATTTGGTGAAAAGTTATGTACTAAAAGATACGATACAAATGATCTAGAAACACGTTATTTCAACTCCTCAAAGCGTTCAAATCTTGTTTTGAATCGAAAAACAAACTTTCTTAGTGTTTGTGAAATTTGGTGAAAAGTTATGTAGTAAAAGATACGATACAAATGATCTAAAAACACGTTATTTGAACTCCTCAAAGCGTTAAAATCTTGTTTTGAATCGAAAAACAAACTTTCTTAGTGTTTGTGAAATTTGGTGAAAAGTTATGTATAAAAGATACAATACAAATGATCTAAAAACACGTTATTTGAACTCCTCAAAGCGTTAAAATCTTGTTTAGAATAGAAAAACAAACTTTCTTAGTGTTTGTGAAATTTGGTGAAAAGTTATGTACTAAAAGATACGATACAAATGATCTAAAAACACGTTATTTGAACTCCTCAAATCGTTAAAATCTTGTTTTGAATTGAAAAACAAACTTTCTTAGGGTTTGTGATATTTGGTGAAAAGTTATGTACTAAAAGATACGATACAAATGATCTAAAAACACGTTATTTGAACTCCTCAAAGCGTTAAAATCTTGTTTTGAATTGAAAAACAAACTTTCTTAGGGTTTGTGATATTTGGTGAAAAGTTATGTAGTAAAAGATACGATACAAATGATCTAAAAACACGTTATTTGAACTCCTCAAAGCGTTAAAATCTTGTTTTGAATAGAAAAACAAACTTTCTTAGTGTTTGTGAAATTTGGTGAAAAGTTATGTACTAAAAGATACGATACAAATGATCTAAAAACACGTTATTTGAACTCCTCAAAGCGTTAAAATCTTGTTTTGAATCGAAAAACAAACTTTCTTACTGTTTGTGAAATTTGGTGAAAAGTTATGTACTAAAAGATACAATACAAATGATCTAAAAACACGTTATTTCAACTCCTCAAAGCGTTCAGATCTTGTTTTGAATCGGAAAACAAACTTTCTTAGTGTTTGTGAAATTTGGTGAAAAGTTATGTACTAAAAGATACGATACAAATGATCTAAAAACACGTTATTTCAACTCCTCAAAGCGTTAAAATCTTGTTTTGAATAGAAAAACGAACTTTCTTAGTGTTTGTGAAATTTGGTGAAAAGTTATGTACTAAAAGATACGATACAAATGATCTAAAAACACGTTATTTGACCTCCTCAAAACGTTAATATGTTGTTTTGAATCGAAAAACAAACTTTCTTAGTGTTTGTGAAATTTGGTGAAAAGTTATGTACTAAAAGATACGATACAAATGATCTAAAAACACGTTATATGAACTCCTCAAAGCGTTAAAATCTTGTTTTGAATCGAAAAACAAACTTCCTTAGTGTTTGTGAAATTTGGTGAAAAGTTATGTACTAAAAGATACGATACAAATGATCTAGAAACACGTTATTTCAACTCCTCAAAGCGTTCAAATCTTGTTTTGAATCGAAAAACAAACTTTCTTAGTGTTTGTGAAATTTGGTGAAAAGTTATGTAGTAAAAGATACGATACAAATGATCTAAAAACACGTTATTTGAACTCCTCAAAGCGTTAAAATCTTGTTTTGAATCGAAAAACAAACTTTCTTAGTGTTTGTGAAATTTGGTGAAAAGTTATGTATAAAAGATACGATACAAATGATCTAAAAACACGTTATTTGAACTCCTCAAAGCGTTAAAATCTTGTTTAGAATAGAAAAACAAACTTTCTTAGTGTTTGTGAAATTTGGTGAAAAGTTATGTACTAAAAGATACGATACAAATGATCTAAAAACACATTATTTGAACTCCTCAAATCGTTAAAATCTTGTTTTTAATAGAAAAACAAACTTTCTTAGTGTTTGTGAAATTTGGTGAAAAGTTATGTACTAAAAGATACGATACATATGATCTAAAAACACGTTATTTGAACTCCTCAAAGCGTTAACATCTAGTTTTGAATAGAAAAACAAACTTTCTTAGTGTTTGTGAAATTTGGTGAAAAGTTATGTACTAAAAGATACGACACAAATGATCTAAAAACACGTTATTTGAACTCCTCAAAGCGTTAAAATCTTGTTTTGAATAGAAAAACAAACTTTCTTAGTGTTTGTGATATTTGGTGAAAAGTTATGTAGTAAAAGATACGATACAAATGATCTAAAAACACCTTATTTCAACTCCTCAAAGCGTTCAGATCTTGTTTTGAATCGAAAAACAAACTTTCTTGGTGTTTGTGAAATTTGGTGAAAAGTTATGTAGTAAAAGATACGATACAAATGATCTAAAAACACGTTATTTGAACTCCTCAAAGCGTTAAAATCTTGTTTTGAATAGAAAAACAGACTTTCTTAGTGTTTGTGAAATTTGGTGAAAAGTTATGTACTAAAAGATACGATACAAATGATCTAAAAACACGTTATTTGAACTCCTCAAAGCGTTCAAATCTTGTTTTGAATCGTAAAACAAACTTTCTTAGTGTTTGTGAAATTTGGTGAAAAGTTATGTAGTAAAAGATACGATACAAATGATCTAAAAACACGTTATTTGAACTCCTCAAAGCGTTAAAATCTTGTTTTGAATAGAAAAACAAACTTTCTTAGTGTTTGTGAAATTTGGTGAAAAGTTATGTAGTAAAAGATACGATACAAATGATCTAAAAACACGTTATATGAACTCCTCAAAGCGTTAAAATCTTGTTTTGAATCGAAAAACAAACTTTCTTAGTGTTTGTGAAATTTGGTGAAAAGTTATGTACTAAAAGATACGATACAAATGATCTAAAAACACGTTATATGAACTCCTCAAAGCGTTAAAATCTTGTTTTGAATCGAAAAACAAACTTCCTTAGTGTTTGTGAAATTTGGTGAAAAGTTATGTAGTAAAAGATACGATACAAATGATCTAAAAACACGTTATTTCTACTCCTCAAAGCGTTCAGATCTTGTTTTGAATCGAAAAACAAACTTTCTTAGTGTTTGTGAAATTTGGTGAAAAGTTATGTAGTAAAAGATACGATACAAATGATCTAAAAACACGTTATTTGAACTCCTCAAAGCGTTGAAATCTTGTTTTGAATAGAAAAACAAACTTTCTTAGTGTTTGTGAAATTTGGTGAAAAGTTATGTACTAAAAGATACGATACAAATGATCTAAAAACACGTTATTTGAACTCCTCAAAGCGTTAAAATCTTGTTTTGAATCGAAAAACAAACTTCCTTAGTGTTTGTGAAATTTGGTGAAAAGTTATGTACTAAAAGATACGATACAAATGATCTAAAAACACGTTATTTCAACTCCTCAAAGCGTTCAGATCTTGTTTTGAATCGAAAAACAAACTTTCTTAGTGTTTGTGAAATTTGGTGAAAAGTTATGTACTAAAAGATACGATACAAATGATCTAAAAACACGTTATTTTAACTCCTCAAAGCGTTAAAATCTTGTATTGAATAGAAAAACAAACTTTCGTAGTGTTTGTGAAATTTGGTGAAAAGTTATGTACTAAAAGATACGATACAAATGATCTAAAAACACGTTATTTGACCTCCTCAAAGCGTTAATATGTTGTTTTGAATCGAAAAACAAACTTTCTTAGTGTTTGTGAAATTTGGTGAAAAGTTATGTACTAAAAGATACGATACAAATGATCTAAAAACACGTTATTTGAACTCCTCAAAGCGTTAAAATCTTGTTTAGAATAGAAAAACAAACTTTCTTAGTGTTTGTCAAATTTGGTGAAAAGTTATGTAGTAAAAGATACGATACAAATGATCTAAAAACACGTTATTTGAACTCCTCAAAGCGTTAAAATCTTGTTTTGAATCGAAAAACAAACTTCCTTAGTGTTTGTGAAATTTGGTGAAAAGTTATGTACTAAAAGATACGATACAAATGATCTAAAAACACGTTATTTGAACTCCTCAAAGCGTTAAAATCTTGTTTTGAATAAAAAAACAAACTTTCTTAGTGTTTGTGAAATTTGGTGAAAAGTTATGTACTAAAAGATACGATACAAATGATCTAAAAACACGTTATTTGAACTCCTCAAAGCGTTAAAATCTTGTTTTGAATAGAAAAACAAACTTTCTTTGTGTTTGTGAAATTTGGTGAAAAGTTATGTAGTAAAAGATACGATACAAATGATCTAAAAACACGTTATTTCAACTCCTCAAAGCGTTCAGATCTTGTTTTGAATCGAAAAACAAACTTTCTTAGTGTTTGTGAAATTTGGTGAAAAGTTATGTAGTAAAAGATACGATACAAATGATCTAAAAACACGTTATTTGAACTCCTCAAAGCGTTAAAATCTTGTTTTGAATAGAAAAACAGACTTTCTTAGTGTTTGTGAAATTTGGTGAAAAGTTATGTACTAAAAGATACGATACAAATGATCTAAAAACACGTTATTTGAACTCCTCAAAGCGTTATAGTCTTGTTTTGAATCGAAAAACAAACTTCCTTAGTGTTTGTGAAATTTGGTGAAAAGTTATGTACTAAAAGATACGATACAAATGATCTAGAAACACGTTATTTCAACTCCTCAAAGCGTTCAAATCTTGTTTTGAATCGTAAAACAAACTTTCTTAGTGTTTGTGAAATTTGGTGAAAAGTTATGTAGTAAAAGATACGATACAAATGATCTAAAAACACGTTATTTGAACTCCTCAAAGCGTTAAAATCTTGTTTTGAATAGAAAAACAAACTTTCTTAGTGTTTGTGAAATTTGGTGAAAAGTTATGTAGTAAAAGATACGATACAAATGATCTAAAAACACGTTATTTCAACTCCTCAATGCGTTCAGATCTTGTTTTGAATCGAAAAACAAACTTTCTTAGTGTTTGTGAAATTTGGTGAAAAGTTATGTAGTAAAAGATACGATACAAATGATCTAAAAACACGTTATTTGAACTCCTCAAAGCGTTAAAATCTTGTTTTGAATAGAAAAACAAACTTTCTTAGTGTTTGTGAAATTTGGTGAAAAGTTATGTACTAAAAGATACGATACAAATGATCTAAAAACACGTTATTTGAACTCCTCAAAGCGTTAAAATCTTGTTTTGAATCGAAAAACAAACTTTCTTAGTGTTTGTGAAATTTGGTGAAAAGTTATGTACTAAAAGATACAATACAAATGATCTAAAAACACGTTATTTGACCTCCTCAAAGCGTTAAAATCTTGTTTTGAATAGAAAAACAAACTTTCGTAGTGTTTGTGAAATTTGGTGAAAAGTTATGTACTAAAAGATACGATACAAATGATCTAAAAACACGTTATTTGACCTCCTCAAAGCGTTAATATGTTGTTTTGAATCGAAAAACAAACTTTCTTAGTGTTTGTGAAATTTGGTGAAAAGTTATGTACAAAAAGATACGATACAAATGATCTAAAAACACGTTATTTGAACTCCTCAAAGCGTTAAAATCTTGTTTAGAATAGAAAAACAAACTTTCTTAGTGTTTGTCAAATTTGGTGAAAAGTTATGTAGTAAAAGATACGATACAAATGATCTAAAAACACGTTATTTGAACTCCTCAAAGCGTTAAAATCTTGTTTTGAATCGAAAAACAAACTTCCTTAGTGTGTGTGAAATTTGATGAAAAGTTATGTACTAAAAAATGCGATACAAATGATCTAAAAACAAGTTATTTGAACTCCTCAAAGCGTTATAGTCTTGTTTTGAATCGAAAAACAAACTTCCTTAGTGTTTGTGAAATTTGGTGAAAAGTTATGTACTAAAAGATACGATACAAATGATCTAGAAACACGTTATTTCAACTCCTCAAAGCGTTCAAATCTTGTTTTGAATCGTAAAACAAACTTTCTTAGTGTTTGTGAAATTTGGTGAAAAGTTATGTAGTAAAAGATACGATACAAATGATCTAAAAACACGTTATTTGAACTCCTCAAAGCGTTAAAATCTTGTTTTGAATAGAAAAACAAACTTTCTTAGTGTTTGTGAAATTTGGTGAAAAGTTATGTAGTAAAAGATACGATACAAATGATCTAAAAACACGTTATTTCAACTCCTCAATGCGTTCAGATCTTGTTTTGAATCGAAAAACAAACTTTCTTAGTGTTTGTGAAATTTGGTGAAAAGTTATGTAGTAAAAGATACGATACAAATGATCTAAAAACACGTTATTTGAACTCCTCAAAGCGTTAAAATCTTGTTTTGAATAGAAAAACAAACTTTCTTAGTGTTTGTGAAATTTGGTGAAAAGTTATGTACTAAAAGATACGATACAAATGATCTAAAAACACGTTATTTGAACTCCTCAAAGCGTTAAAATCTTGTTTTGAATCGAAAAACAAACTTTCTTAGTGTTTGTGAAATTTGGTGAAAAGTTATGTACTAAAAGATACAATACAAATGATCTAAAAACACGTTATTTCAACTCCTCAAAGCGTTCAGATCTTGTTTTGAATCGGAAAACAAACTTTCTTAGTGTTTGTGAAATTTGGTGAAAAGTTATGTACTAAAAGATACGATACAAATGATCTAAAAACACGTTATTTCAACTCCTCAAAGCGTTAAAATCTTGTTTTGAATAGAAAAACGAACTTTCTTAGTGTTTGTGAAATTTGGTGAAAAGTTATGTACTAAAAGATACGATACAAATGATCTAAAAACACGTTATTTGACCTCCTCAAAGCGTTAATATGTTGTTTTGAATCGAAAAACAAACTTTCTTAGTGTTTGTGAAATTTGGTGAAAAGTTATGTACTAAAAGATACGATACAAATGATCTAAAAACACGTTATATGAACTCCTCAAAGCGTTAAAATCTTGTTTTGAATCGAAAAACAAACTTCCTTAGTGTTTGTGAAATTTGGTGAAAAGTTATGTACTAAAAGATACGATACAAATGATCTAGAAACACGTTATTTCAACTCCTCAAAGCGTTCAAATCTTGTTTTGAATCGAAAAACAAACTTTCTTAGTGTTTGTGAAATTTGGTGAAAAGTTATGTACTAAAAGATACGATACAAATGATCTAAAAACACGTTATTTGAACTCCTCAAAGCGTTAAAATCTTGTTTTGAATAGAAAAACAAACTTTCTTAGTGTTTGTCAAATTTGGTGAAAAGTTATGTAGTAAAAGATACCGATACAAATGATCTAAAAACACGTTATTTGAACTCCTCAAAGCGTTAAAATCTTGTTTTGAATCGAAAAACAAACTTCCTTAGTGTTTGTGAAATTTGGTGAAAAGTTATGTACTAAAAGATACGATACAAATGATCTAAAAACACGTTATTTGAACTCCTCAAAGCGTTAAAATCTTGTTTTGAATAAAAAAACAAACTTTCTTAGTGTTCGTGAAATTTGGTGAAAAGTTATGTACTAAAAGATAAGATACAAATGATCTAAAAACACGTTATTTGAACTCCTCAAAGCGTTAAAATCTTGTTTTGAATAGAAAAACAAACTTTCTTAGTGTTTGTGAAATTTGGTGAAAAGTTATGTACTAAAAGATACGATACAAATGATCTAAAAACACGTTATTTGAACTCCTCAAAGCGTTAAAATCTTGTTTTGAATCGAAAAACAAACTTTCTTAGTGTTTGTGAAATTTGGTGAAAAGTTATGTAGTAAAAGATACGATACAAATGATCTAAAAACACCTTATTTCAACTCCTCAAAGCGTTCAGATCTTGTTTTGAATAGAAAAACAAACTTTCTTAGTGTTTGTGAAATTTGGTGAAAAGTTATGTACTAAAAGATACGATACAAATGATCTAAAAACACGTTATTTGAACTCCTCAAAGCGTTAAAATCTTGTTTTGAATCGAAAAACAGACTTTCTTAGTGTTTGTGAAATTTGGTGAAAAGTTATGTACTAAAAGATACGATACAAATGATCTAAAAACACGTTATTTGAACTCCTCAAAGCGTTCAAATCTTGTTTTGAATCGTAAAACAAACTTTCTTAGTGTTTGTGAAATTTGGTGAAAAGTTATGTAGTAAAAGATACGATACAAATGATCTAAAAACACGTTATTTGAACTCCTCAAAGCGTTAAAATCTTGTTTTGAATAGAAAAACAAACTTTCTTAGTGTTTGTGAAATTTGGTGAAAAGTTATGTAGTAAAAGATACGATACAAATGATCTAAAAACACGTTATTTCAACTCCTCAAAGCGTTCAGATCTTGTTTTGAATCGAAAAACAAAATTTCTTAGTGTTTGTGAAATTTGGTGAAAAGTTATGTAGTAAAATATACGATACAAATGATCTAAAAACACGTTATTTGAACTCCTCGAAGCGTTGAAATCTTGTTTTGAATAGAAAAACAAACTTTCTTAGTGTTTGTGAAATTTGGTGAAAAGTTATGTACTAAAAGATACGATACAAATGATCTAAAAACACGTTATATGAACTCCTCAAAGCGTTAAAATCTTGTTTTGAATCGAAAAACAAACTTCCTTAGTGTTTGTGAAATTTGGTGAAAAGTTATGTACTAAAAGATACGATACAAATGATCTAGAAACACGTTATTTCAACTCCTCAAAGCGTTCAAATCTTGTTTTGAATCGAAAAACAAACTTTCTTAGTGTTTGTGAAATTTGGTGAAAAGTTATGTAGTAAAAGATACGATACAAATGATCTAAAAACACGTTATTTGAACTCCTCAAAGCGTTAAAATCTTGTTTTGAATCGAAAAACAAACTTTCTTAGTGTTTGTGAAATTTGGTGAAAAGTTATGTATAAAAGATACAATACAAATGATCTAAAAACACGTTATTTGAACTCCTCAAAGCGTTAAACTCTTGTTTAGAATAGAAAAACAAACTTTCTTAGTGTTTGTGAAATTTGGTGAAAAGTTATGTACTAAAAGATACGATACAAATGATCTAAAAACACGTTATTTGAACTCCTCAAATCGTTAAAATCTTGTTTTGAATTGAAAAACAAACTTTCTTAGGGTTTGTGATATTTGGTGAAAAGTTATGTACTAAAAGATACGATACAAATGATCTAAAAACACGTTATTTGAACTCCTCAAAGCGTTAAAATCTTGTTTTGAATTGAAAAACAAACTTTCTTAGGGTTTGTGATATTTGGTGAAAAGTTATGTAGTAAAAGATACGATACAAATGATCTAAAAACACGTTATTTGAACTCCTCAAAGCGTTAAAATCTTGTTTTGAATAGAAAAACAAACTTTCTTAGTGTTTGTGAAATTTGGTGAAAAGTTATGTACTAAAAGATACGATACAAATGATCTAAAAACACGTTATTTGAACTCCTCAAAGCGTTAAAATCTTGTTTTGAATCGAAAAACAAACTTTCTTAGTGTTTGTGAAATTTGGTGAAAAGTTATGTACTAAAAGATACAATACAAATGATCTAAAAACACGTTATTTCAACTCCTCAAAGCGTTCAGATCTTGTTTTGAATCGGAAAACAAACTTTCTTAGTGTTTGTGAAATTTGGTGAAAAGTTATGTACTAAAAGATACGATACAAATGATCTAAAAACACGTTATTTCAACTCCTCAAAGCGTTAAAATCTTGTTTTGAATAGAAAAACGAACTTTCTTAGTGTTTGTGAAATTTGGTGAAAAGTTATGTACTAAAAGATACGATACAAATGATCTAAAAACACGTTATTTGACCTCCTCAAAACGTTAATATGTTGTTTTGAATCGAAAAACAAACTTTCTTAGTGTTTGTGAAATTTGGTGAAAAGTTATGTACTAAAAGATACGATACAAATGATCTAAAAACACGTTATATGAACTCCTCAAAGCGTTAAAATCTTGTTTTGAATCGAAAAACAAACTTCCTTAGTGTTTGTGAAATTTGGTGAAAAGTTATGTACTAAAAGATACGATACAAATGATCTAGAAACACGTTATTTCAACTCCTCAAAGCGTTCAAATCTTGTTTTGAATCGAAAAACAAACTTTCTTAGTGTTTGTGAAATTTGGTGAAAAGTTATGTAGTAAAAGATACGATACAAATGATCTAAAAACACGTTATTTGAACTCCTCAAAGCGTTAAAATCTTGTTTTGAATCGAAAAACAAACTTTCTTAGTGTTTGTGAAATTTGGTGAAAAGTTATGTATAAAAGATACGATACAAATGATCTAAAAACACGTTATTTGAACTCCTCAAAGCGTTAAAATCTTGTTTAGAATAGAAAAACAAACTTTCTTAGTGTTTGTGAAATTTGGTGAAAAGTTATGTACTAAAAGATACGATACAAATGATCTAAAAACACATTATTTGAACTCCTCAAATCGTTAAAATCTTGTTTTTAATAGAAAAACAAACTTTCTTAGTGTTTGTGAAATTTGGTGAAAAGTTATGTACTAAAAGATACGATACATATGATCTAAAAACACGTTATTTGAACTCCTCAAAGCGTTAACATCTAGTTTTGAATAGAAAAACAAACTTTCTTAGTGTTTGTGAAATTTGGTGAAAAGTTATGTACTAAAAGATACGACACAAATGATCTAAAAACACGTTATTTGAACTCCTCAAAGCGTTAAAATCTTGTTTTGAATAGAAAAACAAACTTTCTTAGTGTTTGTGATATTTGGTGAAAAGTTATGTAGTAAAAGATACGATACAAATGATCTAAAAACACCTTATTTCAACTCCTCAAAGCGTTCAGATCTTGTTTTGAATCGAAAAACAAACTTTCTTGGTGTTTGTGAAATTTGGTGAAAAGTTATGTAGTAAAAGATACGATACAAATGATCTAAAAACACGTTATTTGAACTCCTCAAAGCGTTAAAATCTTGTTTTGAATAGAAAAACAGACTTTCTTAGTGTTTGTGAAATTTGGTGAAAAGTTATGTACTAAAAGATACGATACAAATGATCTAAAAACACGTTATTTGAACTCCTCAAAGCGTTCAAATCTTGTTTTGAATCGTAAAACAAACTTTCTTAGTGTTTGTGAAATTTGGTGAAAAGTTATGTAGTAAAAGATACGATACAAATGATCTAAAAACACGTTATTTGAACTCCTCAAAGCGTTAAAATCTTGTTTTGAATAGAAAAACAAACTTTCTTAGTGTTTGTGAAATTTGGTGAAAAGTTATGTAGTAAAAGATACGATACAAATGATCTAAAAACACGTTATTTCAACTCCTCAAAGCGTTCAGATCTTGTTTTTAATCGAAAAACAAACTTTCTTAGTGTTTGTGAAATTTGGTGAAAAGTTATGTAGTAAAAGATACGATACAAATGATCTAAAAACACGTTATTTTAACTCCTCAAAGCGTTAAAATCTTGTATTGAATAGAAAAACAAACTTTCGTAGTGTTTGTGAAATTTGGTGAAAAGTTATGTACTAAAAGATACGATACAAATGATCTAAAAACACGTTATTTGACCTCCTCAAAGCGTTAATATGTTGTTTTGAATCGAAAAACAAACTTTCTTAGTGTTTGTGAAATTTGGTGAAAAGTTATGTACTAAAAGATACGATACAAATGATCTAAAAACACGTTATATGAACTCCTCAAACCGTTAAAATCTTGTTTTGAATAGAAAAACAAACTTCCTTAGTGTTTGTGAAATTTGGTGAAAAGTTATGTACTAAAAGATACAATACAAATGATCTAAAAACACGTTATTTCAACTCCTCAAAGCGTTCAGATCTTGTTTTGAATCGGAAAACAAACTTTCTTAGTGTTTGTGAAATTTGGTGAAAAGTTATGTACTAAAAGATACGATACAAATGATCTAAAAACACGTTATTTCAACTCCTCAAAGCGTTAAAATCTTGTTTTGAATAGAAAAACGAACTTTCTTAGTGTTTGTGAAATTTGGTGAAAAGTTATGTACTAAAAGATACGATACAAATGATCTAAAAACACGTTATTTGACCTCCTCAAAGCGTTAATATGTTGTTTTGAATCGAAAAACAAACTTTCTTAGTGTTTGTGAAATTTGGTGAAAAGTTATGTACTAAAAGATACGATACAAATGATCTAAAAACACGTTATATGAACTCCTCAAAGCGTTAAAATCTTGTTTTGAATCGAAAAACAAACTTCCTTAGTGTTTGTGAAATTTGGTGAAAAGTTATGTACTAAAAGATACGATACAAATGATCTAGAAACACGTTATTTCAACTCCTCAAAGCGTTCAAATCTTGTTTTGAATCGAAAAACAAACTTTCTTAGTGTTTGTGAAATTTGGTGAAAAGTAAAGATACGATACAAATGATCTAAAAACACGTTATTTGAACTCCTCAAAGCGTTAAAATCTTGTTTTGAATCGAAAAACAAACTTTCTTAGTGTTTGTGAAATTTGGTGAAAAGTTATGTATAAAAGATACAATACAAATGATCTAAAAACACGTTATTTGAACTCCTCAAAGCGTTAAAATCTTGTTTAGAATAGAAAAACAAACTTTCTTAGTGTTTGTGAAATTTGGTGAAAAGTTATGTACTAAAAGATACGATACAAATGATCTAAAAACACGTTATTTGAACTCCTCAAATCGTTAAAATCTTGTTTTTAATAGAAAAACAAACTTTCTTAGTGTTTGTGAAATTTGGTGAAAAGTTATGTACTAAAAGATACGATACATATGATCTAAAAACACGTTATTTGAACTCCTCAAAGCGTTAAAATCTAGTTTTGAATAGAAAAACAAACTTTCTTAGTGTTTGTGAAATTTGGTGAAAAGTTATGTAGTAAAAGATACGATACAAATGATCTAAAAACACGTTATTTGAACTCCTCAAAGCGTTAAAATCTTGTTTTGAATCGAAAAACAAACTTTCTTAGTGTTTGTGAAATTTGGTGAAAAGTTATGTATAAAAGATACGATACAAATCATCTAAAAACACGTTATTTGAACTCCTCAAAGCGTTAAAATCTTGTTTAGAATAGAAAAACAAACTTTCTTAGTGTTTGTGAAATTTGGTGAAAAGTTATGTACTAAAAGATACGATACAAATGATCTAAAAACACGTTATTTGAACTCCTCAAATCGTTAAAATCTAGTTTTGAATAGAAAAACAAACTTTCTTAGTGTTTGTGAAATTTGGTGAAAAGTTATGTACTAAAAGATACGATACAAATGATCTAAAAACACGTTATTTGAACTCCTCAAAGCGTTAAAATCTTGTTTTGAATAGAAAAACAAACTTTCTTAGTGTTTGTGATATTTGGTGAAAAGTTATGTAGTAAAAGATACGATACAAATGATCTAAAAACACCTTATTTCAACTCCTCAAAGCGTTCAGATCTTGTTTTGAATCGAAAAACAAACTTTCTTAGTGTTTGTGAAATTTGGTGAAAAGTTATGTAGTAAAAGATACGATACAAATGATCTAAAAACACGTTATTTGAACTCCTCAAAGCGTTAAAATCTTGTTTTGAATAGAAAAACAGACTTTCTTAGTGTTTGTCAAATTTGGTGAAAAGTTATGTACTAAAAGATACGATACAAATGATCTAAAAACACGTTATTTGAACTCCTCAAAGCGTTCAAATCTTGTTTTGAATCGTAAAACAAACTTTCTTAGTGTTTGTGAAATTTGGTGAAAAGTTATGTAGTAAAAGATACGATACAAATGATCTAAAAACACGTTATTTGAACTCCTCAAAGCGTTAAAATCTTGTTTTGAATAGAAAAACAAACTTTCTTAGTGTTTGTGAAATTTGGTGAAAAGTTATGTAGTAAAAGATACGATACAAATGATCTAAAAACACGTTATTTCAACTCCTCAAAGCGTTCAGATCTTGTTTTGAATCGAAAAACAAACTTTCTTAGTGTTTGTGAAATTTGGTGAAAAGTTATGTAGTAAAAGATACGATACAAATGATCTAAAAACACGTTATTTGAACTCCTCAAAGCGTTGAAATCTTGTTTTGAATAGAAAAACAAACTTTCTTAGTGTTTGTGAAATTTGGTGAAAAGTTATGTACTAAAAGATACGATACAAATGATCTAAAAACACGTTATTTGAACTCCTCAAAGCGTTAAAATCTTGTTTTGAATCGAAAAACAAACTTCCTTAGTGTTTGTGAAATTTGGTGAAAAGTTATGTACTAAAAGATACGATACAAATGATCTAAAAACACGTTATTTCAACTCCTCAAAGCGTTCAGATCTTGTTTTGAATCGAAAAACAAACTTTCTTAGTGTTTGTGAAATTTGGTGAAAAGTTATGTACTAAAAGATACGATACAAATGATCTAAAAACACGTTATTTTAACTCCTCAAAGCGTTAAAATCTTGTATTGAATAGAAAAACAAACTTTCGTAGTGTTTGTGAAATTTGGTGAAAAGTTATGTACTAAAAGATACGATACAAATGATCTAAAAACACGTTATTTGACCTCCTCAAAGCGTTAATATGTTGTTTTGAATCGAAAAACAAACTTTCTTAGTGTTTGTGAAATTTGGTGAAAAGTTATGTACTAAAAGATACGATACAAATGATCTAAAAACACGTTATTTGAACTCCTCAAAGCGTTAAAATCTTGTTTAGAATAGAAAAACAAACTTTCTTAGTGTTTGTCAAATTTGGTGAAAAGTTATGTAGTAAAAGATACGATACAAACGATCTAAAAACACGTTATTTGAACTCCTCAAAGCGTTAAAATCTTGTTTTGAATCGAAAAACAAACTTCCTTAGTGTTTGTGAAATTTGGTGAAAAGTTATGTACTAAAAGATACGATACAAATGATCTAAAAACACGTTATTTGAACTCCTCAAAGCGATAAAATCTTGTTTTGAATAAAAAAACAAACTTTCTTAGTGTTTGTGAAATTTGGTGAAAAGTTATGTACTAAAAGATACGATACAAATGATCTAAAAACACGTTATTTGAACTCCTCAAAGCGTTAAAATCTTGTTTTGAATAGAAAAACAAACTTTCTTAGTGTTTGTGAAATTTGGTGAAAAGTTATGTAGTAAAAGATACGATACAAATGATCTAAAAACACGTTATTTCAACTCCTCAAAGCGTTCAGATCTTGTTTTGAATCGAAAAACAAACTTTCTTAGTGTTTGTGAAATTTGGTGAAAAGTTATGTAGTAAAAGATACGATACAAATGATCTAAAAACACGTTATTTGAACTCCTCAAAGCGTTAAAATCTTGTTTTGAATAGAAAAACAGACTTTCTTAGTGTTTGTGAAATTTGGTGAAAAGTTATGTACTAAAAGATACGATACAAATGATCTAAAAACACGTTATTTGAACTCCTCAAAGCGTTATAGTCTTGTTTTGAATCGAAAAACAAACTTCCTTAGTGTTTGTGAAATTTGGTGAAAAGTTATGTACTAAAAGATACGATACAAATGATCTAGAAACACGTTATTTCAACTCCTCAAAGCGTTCAAATCTTGTTTTGAATCGTAAAACAAACTTTCTTAGTGTTTGTGAAATTTGGTGAAAAGTTATGTAGTAAAAGATACGATACAAATGATCTAAAAACACGTTATTTGAACTCCTCAAAGCGTTAAAATCTTGTTTTGAATAGAAAAACAAACTTTCTTAGTGTCTGTGAAATTTGGTGAAAAGTTATGTAGTAAAAGATACGATACAAATGATCTAAAAATACGTTATTTCAACTCCTCAATGCGTTCAGATCTTGTTTTGAATCGAAAAACAAACTTTCTTAGTGTTTGTGAAATTTGGTGAAAAGTTATGTAGTAAAAGATACGATACAAATGATCTAAAAACACGTTATTTGAACTCCTCAAAGCGTTAAAATCTTGTTTTGAATAGAAAAACAAACTTTCTTAGTGTTTGTGAAATTTGGTGAAAAGTTATGTACTAAAAGATACGATACAAATGATCTAAAAACACGTTATTTGAACTCCTCAAACCGTTAAAATCTTGTTTTGAATCGAAAAACAAACTTTCTTAGTGTTTGTGAAATTTGGTGAAAAGTTATGTACTAAAAGATACAATACAAATGATCTAAAAACACGTTATTTCAACTCCTCAAAGCGTTCAGATCTTGTTTTGAATCGGAAAACAAACTTTCTTAGTGTTTGTGAAATTTGGTGAAAAGTTATGTACTAAAAGCTACGATACAAATGATCTAAAAACACGTTATTTCAACTCCTCAAAGCGTTAAAATCTTGTTTTGAATAGAAAAACGAACTTTCTTAGTGTTTGTGAAATTTGGTGAAAAGTTATGTACTAAAAGATACGATACAAATGATCTAAAAACACGTTATTTGACCTCCTCAAAGCGTTAATATGTTGTTTTGAATCGAAAAACAAACTTTCTTAGTGTTTGTGAAATTTGGTGAAAAGTTATGTACTAAAAGATACGATACAAATGATCTAAAAACACGTTATATGAACTCCTCAAAGCGTTAAAATCTTGTTTTGAATCGAAAAACAAACTTCCTTAGTGTTTGTGAAATTTGGTGAAAAGTTATGTACTAAAAGATACGATACAAATGATCTAGAAACACGTTATTTCAACTCCTCAAAGCGTTCAAATCTTGTTTTGAATCGAAAAACAAACTTTCTTAGTGTTTGTGAAATTTGGTGAAAAGTTATGTACTAAAAGATACGATACAAATGATCTAAAAACACGTTATTTGAACTCCTCAAAGCGTTAAAATCTTGTTTTGAATAGAAAAACAAACTTTCTTAGTGTTTGTCAAATTTGGTGAAAAGTTATGTAGTAAAAGATACGATACAAATGATCTAAAAACACGTTATTTGAACTCCTCAAAGCGTTAAAATCTTGTTTTGAATCGAAAAACAAACTTCCTTAGTGTTTGTGAAATTTGGTGAAAAGTTATGTACTAAAAGATACGATACAAATGATCTAAAAACACGTTATTTGAACTCCTCAAAGCGTTAAAATCTTGTTTTGAATAAAAAAACAAACTTTCTTAGTGTTTGTGAAATTTGGTGAAAAGTTATGTACTAAAAGATACGATACAAATGATCTAAAAACACGTTATTTGAACTCCTCAAAGCGTTAAAATCTTGTTTTGAATAGAAAAACAAACTTTCTTAGTGTTTGTGAAATTTGGTGAAAAGTTATGTACTAAAAGATACGATACAAATGATCTAAAAACACGTTATTTGAACTCCTCAAAGCGTTAAAATCCTGTTTTGAATCGAAAAACAAACTTTCTTAGTGTTTGTGAAATTTGGTGAAAAGTTATGTAGTAAAAGATACGATACAAATGATCTAAAAACACCTTATTTCAACTCCTCAAAGCGTTCAGATCTTGTTTTGAATAGAAAAACAAACTTTCTTAGTGTTTGTGAAATTTGGTGAAAAGTTATGTACTAAAAGATACGATACAAATGATCTAAAAACACGTTATTTGAACTCCTCAAAGCGTTAAAATCTTGTTTTGAATCGAAAAACAGACTTTCTTAGTGTTTGTGAAATTTGGTGAAAAGTTATGTACTAAAAGATACGATACAAATGATCTAAAAACACGTTATTTGAACTCCTCAAAGCGTTCAAATCTTGTTTTGAATCGTAAAACAAACTTTCTTAGTGTTTGTGAAATTTGGTGAAAAGTTATGTAGTAAAAGATACGATACAAATGATCTAAAAACACGTTATTTGAACTCCTCAAAGCGTTAAAATCTTGTTTTCAATAGAAAAACAAACTTTCTTAGTGTTTGTGAAATTTGGTGAAAAGTTATGTAGTAAAAGATACGATACAAATGATCTAAAAACACGTTATTTCTACTCCTCAAAGCGTTCAGATCTTGTTTTGAATCGAAAAACAAACTTTCTTAGTGTTTGTGAAATTTGGTGAAAAGTTATGTAGTAAAAGATACGATACAAATGATCTAAAAACACGTTATTTGAACTCCTCAAAGCGTTAAAATCTTGTTTTGAATAGAAAAACAAACTTTCTTAGTGTTTGTGAAATTTGGTGAAAAGTTATGTACTAAAAGATACGATACAAATGATCTAAAAACACGTTATTTGAACTCCTCAAAGCGTTAAAATCTTGTTTTGAATCGAAAAACAAACTTCCTTAGTGTTTGTGAAATTTGGTGAAAAGTTATGTACTAAAAGATACGATACAAATGATCTAAAAACACGTTATTTCAACTCCTCAAAGCGTTCAGATCTTGTTTTGAATCGAAAAACAAACTTTCTTAGTGTTTGTGAAATTTGGTGAAAAGTTATGTACTAAAAGATACGATACAAATGATCTAAAAACACGTTATTTTAACTCCTCAAAGCGTTAAAATCTTGTTTTGAATAGAAAAACAAACTTTCGTAGTGTTTGTGAAATTTGGTGAAAAGTTATGTACTAAAAGATACGATACAAATGATCTAAAAACACGTTATTTGACCTCCTCAAAGCGTAAATATGTTGTTTTGAATCGAAAAACAAACTTTCTTAGTGTTTGTGAAATTTGGTGAAAAGTTATGTACAAAAAGATACGATACAAATGATCTAAAAACACGTTATTTGAACTCCTCAAAGCGTTAAAATCTTGTTTAGAATAGAAAAACAAACTTTCTTAGTGTTTGTCAAATTTGGTGAAAAGTTATGTAGTAAAAGATACGATACAAATGATCTAAAAACACGTTATTTGAACTCCTCAAAGCGTTAAAATCTTGTTTTGAATCGAAAAACAAACTTCCTTAGTGTTTGTGAAATTTGGTGAAAAGTTATGTACTAAAAGATGCGATACAAATGATCTAAAAACACGTTATTTGAACTCCTCAAAGCGTTATAGTCTTGTTTTGAATCGAAAAACAAACTTCCTTAGTGTTTGTGAAATTTGGTGAAAAGTTATGTACTAAAAGATACGATACAAATGATCTAGAAACACGTTATTTCAACTCCTCAAAGCGTTCAAATCTTGTTTTGAATCGTAAAACAAACTTTCTTAGTGTTTGTGAAATTTGGTGAAAAGTTATGTAGTAAAAGATACGATACAAATGATCTAAAAACACGTTATTTGAACTCCTCAAAGCGTTAAAATCTTGTTTTGAATAGAAAAACAAACTTTCTTAGTGTTTGTGAAATTTGGTGAAAAGTTATGTAGTAAAAGATACGATACAAATGATCTAAAAACACGTTATTTCAACTCCTCAATGCGTTCAGATCTTGTTTTGAATCGAAAAACAAACTTTCTTAGTGTTTGTGAAATTTGGTGAAAAGTTATGTAGTAAAAGATACGATACAAATGATCTAAAAACACGTTATTTGAACTCCTCAAAGCGTTAAAATCTTGTTTTGAATAGAAAAACAAACTTTCTTAGTGTTTGTGAAATTTGGTGAAAAGTTATGTACTAAAAGATACGATACAAATGATCTAAAAACACGTTATTTGAACTCCTCAAAGCGTTAAAATCTTGTTTAGAATAGAAAAACAAACTTTCTTAGTGTTTGTCAAATTTGGTGAAAAGTTATGTAGTAAAAGATACGATACAAACGATCTAAAAACACGTTATTTGAACTCCTCAAAGCGTTAAAATCTTGTTTTGAATCGAAAAACAAACTTCCTTAGTGTTTGTGAAATTTGGTGAAAAGTTATGTACTAAAAGATACGATACAAATGATCTAAAAACACGTTATTTGAACTCCTCAAAGCGTTAAAATCTTGTTTTGAATAAAAAAACAAACTTTCTTTGTGTTTGTGAAATTTGGTGAAAAGTTATGTACTAAAAGATACGATACAAATGATCTAAAAACACGTTATTTGAACTCCTCAAAGCGTTAAAATCTTGTTTTGAATAGAAAAACAAACTTTCTTAGTGTTTGTGAAATTTGGTGAAAAGTTATGTAGTAAAAGATACGATACAAATGATCTAAAAACACGTTATTTCAACTCCTCAAAGCGTTCAGATCTTGTTTTGAATCGAAAAACAAACTTTCTTAGTGTTTGTGAAATTTGGTGAAAAGTTATGTAGTAAAAGATACGATACAAATGATCTAAAAACACGTTATTTGAACTCCTCAAAGCGTTAAAATCTTGTTTTGAATAGAAAAACAGACTTTCTTAGTGTTTGTGAAATTTGGTGAAAAGTTATGTACTAAAAGATACGATACAAATGATCTAAAAACACGTTATTTGAACTCCTCAAAGCGTTATAGTCTTGTTTTGAATCGAAAAACAAACTTCCTTAGTGTTTGTGAAATTTGGTGAAAAGTTATGTACTAAAAGATACGATACAAATGATCTAGAAACACGTTATTTCAACTCCTCAAAGCGTTCAAATCTTGTTTTGAATCGTAAAACAAACTTTCTTAGTGTTTGTGAAATTTGGTGAAAAGTTATGTAGTAAAAGATACGATACAAATGATCTAAAAACACGTTATTTGAACTCCTCAAAGCGTTAAAATCTTGTTTTGAATAGAAAAACAAACTTTCTTAGTGTCTGTGAAATTTGGTGAAAAGTTATGTAGTAAAAGATACGATACAAATGATCTAAAAATACGTTATTTCAACTCCTCAATGCGTTCAGATCTTGTTTTGAATCGAAAAACAAACTTTCTTAGTGTTTGTGAAATTTGGTGAAAAGTTATGTAGTAAAAGATACGATACAAATGATCTAAAAACACGTTATTTGAACTCCTCAAAGCGTTAAAATCTTGTTTTGAATAGAAAAACAAACTTTCTTAGTGTTTGTGAAATTTGGTGAAAAGTTATGTACTAAAAGATACGATACAAATGATCTAAAAACACGTTATTTGAACTCCTCAAACCGTTAAAATCTTGTTTTGAATCGAAAAACAAACTTTCTTAGTGTTTGTGAAATTTGGTGAAAAGTTATGTACTAAAAGATACAATACAAATGATCTAAAAACACGTTATTTCAACTCCTCAAAGCGTTCAGATCTTGTTTTGAATCGGAAAACAAACTTTCTTAGTGTTTGTGAAATTTGGTGAAAAGTTATGTACTAAAAGCTACGATACAAATGATCTAAAAACACGTTATTTCAACTCCTCAAAGCGTTAAAATCTTGTTTTGAATAGAAAAACGAACTTTCTTAGTGTTTGTGAAATTTGGTGAAAAGTTATGTACTAAAAGATACGATACAAATGATCTAAAAACACGTTATTTGACCTCCTCAAAGCGTTAATATGTTGTTTTGAATCGAAAAACAAACTTTCTTAGTGTTTGTGAAATTTGGTGAAAAGTTATGTACTAAAAGATTCGATACAAATGATCTAAAAACACGTTATATGAACTCCTCAAAGCGTTAAAATCTTGTTTTGAATCGAAAAACAAACTTCCTTAGTGTTTGTGAAATTTGGTGAAAAGTTATGTACTAAAAGATACGATACAAATGATCTAGAAACACGTTATTTCAACTCCTCAAAGCGTTCAAATCTTGTTTTGAATCGAAAAACAAACTTTCTTAGTGTTTGTGAAATTTGGTGAAAAGTTATGTACTAAAAGATACGATACAAATGATCTAAAAACACGTTATTTGAACTCCTCAAAGCGTTAAAATCTTGTTTTGAATAGAAAAACAAACTTTCTTAGTGTTTGTCAAATTTGGTGAAAAGTTATGTAGTAAAAGATACGATACAAATGATCTAAAAACACGTTATTTGAACTCCTCAAAGCGTTAAAATCTTGTTTTGAATCGAAAAACAAACTTCCTTAGTGTTTGTGAAATTTGGTGAAAAGTTATGTACTAAAAGATACGATACAAATGATCTAAAAACACGTTATTTGAACTCCTCAAAGCGTTAAAATCTTGTTTTGAATAAAAAAACAAACTTTCTTAGTGTTTGTGAAATTTGGTGAAAAGTTATGTACTAAAAGATACGATACAAATGATCTAAAAACACGTTATTTGAACTCCTCAAAGCGTTAAAATCTTGTTTTGAATAGAAAAACAAACTTTCTTAGTGTTTGTGAAATTTGGTGAAAAGTTATGTACTAAAAGATACGATACAAATGATCTAAAAACACGTTATTTGAACTCCTCAAAGCGTTAAAATCTTGTTTTGAATCGAAAAACAAACTTTCTTAGTGTTTGTGAAATTTGGTGAAAAGTTATGTAGTAAAAGATACGATACAAATGATCTAAAAACACCTTATTTCAACTCCTCAAAGCGTTCAGATCTTGTTTTGAATAGAAAAACAAACTTTCTTAGTGTTTGTGAAATTTGGTGAAAAGTTATGTACTAAAAGATACGATACAAATGATCTAAAAACACGTTATTTGAACTCCTCAAAGCGTTAAAATCTTGTTTTGAATCGAAAAACAGACTTTCTTAGTGTTTGTGAAATTTGGTGAAAAGTTATGTACTAAAAGATACGATACAAATGATCTAAAAACACGTTATTTGAACTCCTCAAAGCGTTCAAATCTTGTTTTGAATCGTAAAACAAACTTTCTTAGTGTTTGTGAAATTTGGTGAAAAGTTATGTAGTAAAAGATACGATACAAATGATCTAAAAACACGTTATTTGAACTCCTCAAAGCGTTAAAATCTTGTTTTCAATAGAAAAACAAACTTTCTTAGTGTTTGTGAAATTTGGTGAAAAGTTATGTAGTAAAAGATACGATACAAATGATCTAAAAACACGTTATTTCAACTCCTCAAAGCGTTCAGATCTTGTTTTGAATCGAAAAACAAACTTTCTTAGTGTTTGTGAAATTTGGTGAAAAGTTATGTAGTAAAAGATACGATACAAATGATCTAAAAACACGTTATTTGAACTCCTCAAAGCGTTAAAATCTTGTTTTGAATAGAAAAACAAACTTTCTTAGTGTTTGTGAAATTTGGTGAAAAGTTATGTACTAAAAGATACGATACAAATGATCTAAAAACACGTTATTTGAACTCCTCAAAGCGTTAAAATCTTGTTTTGAATCGAAAAACAAACTTCCTTAGTGTTTGTGAAATTTGGTGAAAAGTTATGTACTAAAAGATACGATACAAATGATCTAAAAACACGTTATTTCAACTCCTCAAAGCGTTCAGATCTTGTTTTGAATCGAAAAACAAACTTTCTTAGTGTTTGTGAAATTTGGTGAAAAGTTATGTACTAAAAGATACGATACAAATGATCTAAAAACACGTTATTTTAACTCCTCAAAGCGTTAAAATCTTGTTTTGAATAGAAAAACAAACTTTCGTAGTGTTTGTGAAATTTGGTGAAAAGTTATGTACTAAAAGATACGATACAAATGATCTAAAAACACGTTATTTGACCTCCTCAAAGCGTAAATATGTTGTTTTGAATCGAAAAACAAACTTTCTTAGTGTTTGTGAAATTTGGTGAAAAGTTATGTACGAAAAGATACGATACAAATGATCTAAAAACACGTTATTTGAACTCCTCAAAGCGTTAAAATCTTGTTTAGAATAGAAAAACAAACTTTCTTAGTGTTTGTCAAATTTGGTGAAAAGTTATGTAGTAAAAGATACGATACAAATGATCTAAAAACACGTTATTTGAACTCCTCAAAGCGTTAAAATCTTGTTTTGAATCGAAAAACAAACTTCCTTAGTGTTTGTGAAATTTGGTGAAAAGTTATGTACTAAAAGATGCGATACAAATGATCTAAAAACACGTTATTTGAACTCCTCAAAGCGTTATAGTCTTGTTTTGAATCGAAAAACAAACTTCCTTAGTGTTTGTGAAATTTGGTGAAAAGTTATGTACTAAAAGATACGATACAAATGATCTAGAAACACGTTATTTCAACTCCTCAAAGCGTTCAAATCTTGTTTTGAATCGTAAAACAAACTTTCTTAGTGTTTGTGAAATTTGGTGAAAAGTTATGTAGTAAAAGATACGATACAAATGATCTAAAAACACGTTATTTGAACTCCTCAAAGCGTTAAAATCTTGTTTTGAATAGAAAAACAAACTTTCTTAGTGTTTGTGAAATTTGGTGAAAAGTTATGTAGTAAAAGATACGATACAAATGATCTAAAAACACGTTATTTCAACTCCTCAATGCGTTCAGATCTTGTTTTGAATCGAAAAACAAACTTTCTTAGTGTTTGTGAAATTTGGTGAAAAGTTATGTAGTAAAAGATACGATACAAATGATCTAAAAACACGTTATTTGAACTCCTCAAAGCGTTAAAATCTTGTTTTGAATAGAAAAACAAACTTTCTTAGTGTTTGTGAAATTTGGTGAAAAGTTATGTACTAAAAGATACGATACAAATGATCTAAAAACACGTTATTTGAACTCCTCAAAGCGTTAAAATCTTGTTTAGAATAGAAAAACAAACTTTCTTAGTGTTTGTCAAATTTGGTGAAAAGTTATGTAGTAAAAGATACGATACAAACGATCTAAAAACACGTTATTTGAACTCCTCAAAGCGTTAAAATCTTGTTTTGAATCGAAAAACAAACTTCCTTAGTGTTTGTGAAATTTGGTGAATAGTTATGTACTAAAAGATACGATACAAATGATCTAAAAACACGTTATTTGAACTCCTCAAAGCGTTAAAATCTTGTTTTGAATAAAAAAACAAACTTTCTTTGTGTTTGTGAAATTTGGTGAAAAGTTATGTACTAAAAGATACGATACAAATGATCTAAAAACACGTTATTTGAACTCCTCAAAGCGTTAAAATCTTGTTTTGAATAGAAAAACAAACTTTCTTAGTGTTTGTGAAATTTGGTGAAAAGTTATGTAGTAAAAGATACGATACAAATGATCTAAAAACACGTTATTTCAACTCCTCAAAGCGTTCAGATCTTGTTTTGAATCGAAAAACAAACTTTCTTAGTGTTTGTGAAATTTGGTGAAAAGTTATGTAGTAAAAGATACGATACAAATGATCTAAAAACACGTTATTTGAACTCCTCAAAGCGTTAAAATCTTGTTTTGAATAGAAAAACAGACTTTCTTAGTGTTTGTGAAATTTGGTGAAAAGTTATGTACTAAAAGATACGATACAAATGATCTAAAAACACGTTATTTGAACTCCTCAAAGCGTTATAGTCTTGTTTTGAATCGAAAAACAAACTTCCTTAGTGTTTGTGAAATTTGGTGAAAAGTTATGTACTAAAAGATACGATACAAATGATCTAGAAACACGTTATTTCAACTCCTCAAAGCGTTCAAATCTTGTTTTGAATCGTAAAACAAACTTTCTTAGTGTTTGTGAAATTTGGTGAAAAGTTATGTAGTAAAAGATACGATACAAATGATCTAAAAACACGTTATTTGAACTCCTCAAAGCGTTAAAATCTTGTTTTGAATAGAAAAACAAACTTTCTTAGTGTCTGTGAAATTTGGTGAAAAGTTATGTAGTAAAAGATACGATACAAATGATCTAAAAATACGTTATTTCAACTCCTCAATGCGTTCAGATCTTGTTTTGAATCGAAAAACAAACTTTCTTAGTGTTTGTGAAATTTGGTGAAAAGTTATGTAGTAAAAGATACGATACAAATGATCTAAAAACACGTTATTTGAACTCCTCAAAGCGTTAAAATCTTGTTTTGAATAGAAAAACAAACTTTCTTAGTGTTTGTGAAATTTGGTGAAAAGTTATGTACTAAAAGATACGATACAAATGATCTAAAAACACGTTATTTGAACTCCTCAAACCGTTAAAATCTTGTTTTGAATCGAAAAACAAACTTTCTTAGTGTTTGTGAAATTTGGTGAAAAGTTATGTACTAAAAGATACAATACAAATGATCTAAAAACACGTTATTTCAACTCCTCAAAGCGTTCAGATCTTGTTTTGAATCGGAAAACAAACTTTCTTAGTGTTTGTGAAATTTGGTGAAAAGTTATGTACTAAAAGCTACGATACAAATGATCTAAAAACACGTTATTTCAACTCCTCAAAGCGTTAAAATCTTGTTTTGAATAGAAAAACGAACTTTCTTAGTGTTTGTGAAATTTGGTGAAAAGTTATGTACTAAAAGATACGATACAAATGATCTAAAAACACGTTATTTGACCTCCTCAAAGCGTTAATATGTTGTTTTGAATCGAAAAACAAACTTTCTTAGTGTTTGTGAAATTTGGTGAAAAGTTATGTACTAAAAGATACGATACAAATGATCTAAAAACACGTTATATGAACTCCTCAAAGCGTTAAAATCTTGTTTTGAATCGAAAAACAAACTTCCTTAGTGTTTGTGAAATTTGGTGAAAAGTTATGTACTAAAAGATACGATACAAATGATCTAGAAACACGTTATTTGAACTCCTCAAAGCGTTCAAATCTTGTTTTGAATCGAAAAACAAACTTTCTTAGTGTTTGTGAAATTTGGTGAAAAGTTATGTACTAAAAGATACGATACAAATGATCTAAAAACACGTTATTTGAACTCCTCAAAGCGTTAAAATCTTGTTTTGAATAAAAAAACAAACTTTCTTAGTGTTTGTGAAATTTGGTGAAAAGTTATGTACTAAAAGATACGATACAAATGATCTAAAAACACGTTATTTGAACTCCTCAAAGCGTTAAAATCTTGTTTTGAATAGAAAAACAAACTTTCTTAGTGTTTGTGAAATTTGGTGAAAAGTTATGTACTAAAAGATACGATACAAATGATCTAAAAACACGTTATTTGAACTCCTCAAAGCGTTAAAATCTTGTTTTGAATCGAAAAACAAACTTTCTTAGTGTTTGTGAAATTTGGTGAAAAGTTATGTAGTAAAAGATACGATACAAATGATCTAAAAACACCTTATTTCAACTCCTCAAAGCGTTCAGATCTTGTTTTGAATAGAAAAACAAACTTTCTTAGTGTTTGTGAAATTTGGTGAAAAGTTATGTACTAAAAGATACGATACAAATGATCTAAAAACACGTTATTTGAACTCCTCAAAGCGTTAAAATCTTGTTTTGAATCGAAAAACAGACTTTCTTAGTGTTTGTGAAATTTGGTGAAAAGTTATGTACTAAAAGATACGATACAAATGATCTAAAAACACGTTATTTGAACTCCTCAAAGCGTTCAAATCTTGTTTTGAATCGTAAAACAAACTTTCTTAGTGTTTGTGAAATTTGGTGAAAAGTTATGTAGTAAAAGATACGATACAAATGATCTAAAAACACGTTATTTGAACTCCTCAAAGCGTTAAAATCTTGTTTTCAATAGAAAAACAAACTTTCTTAGTGTTTGTGAAATTTGGTGAAAAGTTATGTAGTAAAAGATACGATACAAATGATCTAAAAACACTTTATTTCAACTCCTCAAAGCGTTCAGATCTTGTTTTGAATCGAAAAACAAACTTTCTTAGTGTTTGTGAAATTTGGTGAAAAGTTATGTAGTAAAAGATACGATACAAATGATCTAAAAACACGTTATTTGAACTCCTCAAAGCGTTAAAATCTTGTTTTGAATAGAAAAACAAACTTTCTTAGTGTTTGTGAAATTTGGTGAAAAGTTATGTACTAAAAGATACGATACAAATGATCTAAAAACACGTTATTTGAACTCCTCAAAGCGTTAAAATCTTGTTTTGAATCGAAAAACAAACTTCCTTAGTGTTTGTGAAATTTGGTGAAAAGTTATGTACTAAAAGATACGATACAAATGATCTAAAAACACGTTATTTCAACTCCTCAAAGCGTTCAGATCTTGTTTTGAATCGAAAAACAAACTTTCTTAGTGTTTGTGAAATTTGGTGAAAAGTTATGTACTAAAAGATACGATACAAATGATCTAAAAACACGTTATTTTAACTCCTCAAAGCGTTAAAATCTTGTTTTGAATAGAAAAACAAACTTTCGTAGTGTTTGTGAAATTTGGTGAAAAGTTATGTACTAAAAGATACGATACAAATGATCTAAAAACACGTTATTTGACCTCCTCAAAGCGTAAATATGTTGTTTTGAATCGAAAAACAAACTTTCTTAGTGTTTGTGAAATTTGGTGAAAAGTTATGTACAAAAAGATACGATACAAATGATCTAAAAACACGTTATTTGAACTCCTCAAAGCGTTAAAATCTTGTTTAGAATAGAAAAACAAACTTTCTTAGTGTTTGTCAAATTTGGTGAAAAGTTATGTAGTAAAAGATACGATACAAATGATCTAAAAACACGTTATTTGAACTCCTCAAAGCGTTAAAATCTTGTTTTGAATCGAAAAACAAACTTCCTTAGTGTTTGTGAAATTTGGTGAAAAGTTATGTACTAAAAGATGCGATACAAATGATCTAAAAACACGTTATTTGAACTCCTCAAAGCGTTATAGTCTTGTTTTGAATCGAAAAACAAACTTCCTTAGTGTTTGTGAAATTTGGTGAAAAGTTATGTACTAAAAGATACGATACAAATGATCTAGAAACACGTTATTTCAACTCCTCAAAGCGTTCAAATCTTGTTTTGAATCGTAAAACAAACTTTCTTAGTGTTTGTGAAATTTGGTGAAAAGTTATGTAGTAAAAGATACGATACAAATGATCTAAAAACACGTTATTTGAACTCCTCAAAGCGTTAAAATCTTGTTTTGAATAGAAAAACAAACTTTCTTAGTGTTTGTGAAATTTGGTGAAAAGTTATGTAGTAAAAGATACGATACAAATGATCTAAAAACACGTTATTTCAACTCCTCAATGCGTTCAGATCTTGTTTTGAATCGAAAAACAAACTTTCTTAGTGTTTGTGAAATTTGGTGAAAAGTTATGTAGTAAAAGATACGATACAAATGATCTAAAAACACGTTATTTGAACTCCTCAAAGCGTTAAAATCTTGTTTTGAATAGAAAAACAAACTTTCTTAGTGTTTGTGAAATTTGGTGAAAAGTTATGTACTAAAAGATACGATACAAATGATCTAAAAACACGTTATTTGAACTCCTCAAAGCGTTAAAATCTTGTTTTGAATCGAAAAACAAACTTTCTTAGTGTTTGTGAAATTTGGTGAAAAGTTATGTACTAAAAGATACAATACAAATGATCTAAAAACACGTTATTTCAACTCCTCAAAGCGTTCAGATCTTGTTTTGAATCGGAAAACAAACTTTCTTAGTGTTTGTGAAATTTGGTGAAAAGTTATGTACTAAAAGATACGATACAAATGATCTAAAAACACGTTATTTCAACTCCTCAAAGCGTTAAAATCTTGTTTTGAATAGAAAAACGAACTTTCTTAGTGTTTGTGAAATTTGGTGAAAAGTTATGTACTAAAAGATACGATACAAATGATCTAAAAACACGTTATTTGACCTCCTCAAAGCGTTAATATGTTGTTTTGAATCGAAAAACAAACTTTCTTAGTGTTTGTGAAATTTGGTGAAAAGTTATGTACTAAAAGATACGATACAAATGATCTAAAAACACGTTATATGAACTCCTCAAAGCGTTAAAATCTTGTTTTGAATCGAAAAACAAACTTCCTTAGTGTATGTGAAATTTGGTGAAAAGTTATGTACTAAAAGATACGATACAAATGATCTAGAAACACGTTATTTCAACTCCTCAAAGCGTTCAAATCTTGTTTTGAATCGAAAAACAAACTTTCTTAGTGTTTGTGAAATTTGGTGAAAAGTTATGTACTAAAAGATACGATACAAATGATCTAAAAACACGTTATTTGAACTCCTCAAAGCGTTAAAATCTTGTTTTGAATAGAAAAACAAACTTTCTTAGTGTTTGTCAAATTTGGTGAAAAGTTATGTAGTAAAAGATACGATACAAATGATCTAAAAACACGTTATTTGAACTCCTCAAAGCGTTAAAATCTTGTTTTGAATCGAAAAACAAACTTCCTTAGTGTTTGTGAAATTTGGTGAAAAGTTATGTACTAAAAGATACGATACAAATGATCTAAAAACACGTTATTTGAACTCCTCAAAGCGTTAAAATCTTGTTTTGAATAAAAAAACAAACTTTCTTAGTGTTTGTGAAATTTGGTGAAAAGTTATGTACTAAAAGATACGATACAAATGATCTAAGAACACGTTATTTGAACTCCTCAAAGCGTTAAAATCTTGTTTTGAATAGAAAAACAAACTTTCTTAGTGTTTGTGAAATTTGGTGAAAAGTTATGTACTAAAAGATACGATACAAATGATCTAAAAACACGTTATTTGAACTCCTCAAAGCGTTAAAATCTTGTTTTGAATCGAAAAACAAACTTTCTTAGTGTTTGTGAAATTTGGTGAAAAGTTATGTAGTAAAAGATACGATACAAATGATCTAAAAACACCTTATTTCAACTCCTCAAAGCGTTCAGATCTTGTTTTGAATAGAAAAACAAACTTTCTTAGTGTTTGTGAAATTTGGTGAAAAGTTATGTACTAAAAGATACGATACAAATGATCTAAAAACACGTTATTTGAACTCCTCAAAGCGTTAAAATCTTGTTTTGAATCGAAAAACAGACTTTCTTAGTGTTTGTGAAATTTGGTGAAAAGTTATGTACTAAAAGATACGATACAAATGATCTAAAAACACGTTATTTGAACTCCTCAAAGCGTTCAAATCTTGTTTTGAATCGTAAAACAAACTTTCTTAGTGTTTGTGAAATTTGGTGAAAAGTTATGTAGTAAAAGATACGATACAAATGATCTAAAAACACGTTATTTGAACTCCTCAAAGCGTTAAAATCTTGTTTTGAATAGAAAAACAAACTTTCTTAGTGTTTGTGAAATTTGGTGAAAAGTTATGTAGTAAAAGATACGATACAAATGATCTAAAAACACGTTATTTCAACTCCTCAAAGCGTTCAGATCTTGTTTTGAATCGAAAAACAAACTTTCTTAGTGTTTGTGAAATTTGGTGAAAAGTTATGTACTAAAAGATACGATACAAATGATCTAAAAACACGTTATTTGAACTCCTCAAAGCGTTAAAATCTTGTTTTGAATCGAAAAACAAACTTCCTTAGTGTTTGTGAAATTTGGTGAAAAGTTATGTACTAAAAGATACGATACAAATGATCTAAAAACACGTTATTTCAACTCCTCAAAGCGTTCAGATCTTGTTTTGAATCGAAAAACAAACTTTCTTAGTGTTTGTGAAATTTGGTGAAAAGTTATGTACTAAAAGATACGATACAAATGATCTAAAAACACGTTATTTTAACTCCTCAAAGCGTTAAAATCTTGTTTTGAATAGAAAAACAAACTTTCGTAGTGTTTGTGAAATTTGGTGAAAAGTTATGTACTAAAAGATACGATACAAATGATCTAAAAACACGTTATTTGACCTCCTCAAAGCGTTAATATGTTGTTTTGAATCGAAAAACAAACTTTCTTAGTGTTTGTGAAATTTGGTGAAAAGTTATGTACAAAAAGATACGATACAAATGATCTAAAAACACGTTATTTGAACTCCTCAAAGCGTTAAAATCTTGTTTAGAATAGAAAAACAAACTTTCTTAGTGTTTGTCAAATTTGGTGAAAAGTTATGTAGTAAAAGATACGATACAAATGATCTAAAAACACGTTATTTGAACTCCTCAAAGCGTTAAAATCTTGTTTTGAATCGAAAAACAAACTTCCTTAGTGTTTGTGAAATTTGGTGAAAAGTTATGTACTAAAAGATGCGATACAAATGATCTAAAAACACGTTATTTGAACTCCTCAAAGCGTTAAAATCTTGTTTTGAATAAAAAAACAAACTTTCTTAGTGTTTGTGAAATTTGGTGAAAAGTTATGTAGTAAAAGATACGATACAAATGATCTAAAAACACGTTATTTGAACTCCTCAAAGCGTTAAAATCTTGTTTTGAATCGAAAAACAAACTTTCTTAGTGTTTGTGAAATTTGGTGAAAAGTTATGTCCTAAAAGATACCATACAAATGATCTAAAAACACGTTATTTCAACTCCTCAAAGCGTTCAGATCTTGTTTTGAATCGAAAAACAAACTTTCTTAGTGTTTGTGAAATTTGGTGAAAAGTTATGTAGTAAAAGATACGATACAAATGCTCTAAAAACACGTTATTTGAACTCCTCAAAGCGTTAAAATCTTGTTTTGAATCGAAAAACAAACTTCCTTAGTGTTTGTGAAATTTGGTGAAAAGTTATGTACTAAAAGATACGATACAAATGATCTAGAAACACGTTATTTCAACTCCTCAAAGCGTTCAAATCTTGTTTTGAATCGAAAAACAAACTTTCTTAGTGTTTGTGAAATTTGGTGAAAAGTTATGTAGTAAAAGATACGATACAAATGATCTAAAAACACGTTATTTGAACTCCTCAAAGCGTTAAAATCTTGTTTTGAATAGAAAAACAAACTTTCTTAGTGTTTGTGAAATTTGGTGAAAAGTTATGTACTAAAAGATACGATACAAATGATCTAAAAACACGTTATTTCAACTCCTCAATGCGTTCAGATCTTGTTTTGAATCGAAAAACAAACTTTCTTAGTGTTTGTGAAATTTGGTGAAAAGTTATGTACTAAAAGATACGATACAAATGATCTAAAAACACGTTATTTGAACTCCTCAAAGCGTTAAAATCTTGTTTAGAATAGAAAAACAAACTTTCTTAGCGTTTGTGAAATTTGGTGAAAAGTTATGTAGTAAAAGATACGATACAAATGATCTAAAAACACGTTATTTGAACTCCTCAAAGCGTTAAAATCTTGTTTTGAATCGAAAAACAAACTTCCTTAGTGTTTGTGAAATTTGGTGAAAAGTTATGTACTAAAAGATACGATACAAATGATCTAAAAACACGTTATTTGAACTGCTCAAAGCGTTAAAATCTTGTTTTGAATAGAAAAACAAACTTTCTTAGTGTTTGTGAAATTTGGTGAAAAGTTATGTAGTAAAAGATACGATACAAATGATCTAAAAACACGTTATTTCAACTCCTCAAAGCGTTCAGATCTTGTTTTGAATCGAAAAACAAACTTTCTTAGTGTTTGTGAAATTTGGTGAAAAGTTATGTAGTAAAAGATACGATACAAATGATCTAAAAACACGTTATTTGAACTCCTCAAAGCGTTAAAATCTTGTTTTGAATAGAAAAACAAACTTTCTTAGTGTTTGTGAAATTTGGTGAAAAGTTATGTACTAAAAGATACGATACAAATGATCTAAAAACACGTTATTTGAACTCCTCAAAGCGTTAAAATCTTGTTTTGAATCGAAAAACAAACTTCCTTAGTGTTTGTGAAATTTGGTGAAAAGTTATGTACTAAAAGATACGATACAAATGATCTAAAAACACGTTATTTCAACTCCTCAAAGCGTTCAGATCTTGTTTTGAATCGAAAAACAAACTTTCTTAGTGTTTGTGAAATTTGGTGAAAAGTTATGTACTAAAAGATACGATACAAATGATCTAAAAACACGTTATTTTAACTCCTCAAAGCGTTAAAATCTTGTTTTGAATAGAAAAACAAACTTTCGTAGTGTTTGTGAAATTTGGTGAAAAGTTATGTACTAAAAGATACGATACAAATGATCTAAAAACACGTTATTTGACCTCCTCAAAGCGTTAATATGTTGTTTTGAATCGAAAAACAAACTTTCTTAGTGTTTGTGAAATTTGGTGAAAAGTTATGTACAAAAAGATACGATACAAATGATCTAAAAACACGTTATTTGAACTCCTCAAAGCGTTAAAATCTTGTTTAGAATAGAAAAACAAACTTTCTTAGTGTTTGTCAAATTTGGTGAAAAGTTATGTAGTAAAAGATACGATACAAATGATCTAAAAACACGTTATTTCAACTCCTCAAAGCGTTAAAATCTTGTTTTGAATCGAAAAACAAACTTCCTTAGTGTTTGTGAAATTTGGTGAAAAGTTATGTACTAAAAGATGCGATACAAATGATCTAAAAACACGTTATTTGAACTCCTCAAAGCGTTAAAATCTTGTTTTGAATAAAAAAACAAACTTTCTTAGTGTTTGTGAAATTTGGTGAAAAGTTATGTAGTAAAAGATACGATACAAATGATCTAAAAACACGTTATTTGAACTCCTCAAAGCGTTAAAATCTTGTTTTGAATCGAAAAACAAACTTTCTTAGTGTTTGTGAAATTTGGTGAAAAGTTATGTACTAAAAGATACCATACAAATGATCTAAAAACACGTTATTTCAACTCCTCAAAGCGTTCAGATCTTGTTTTGAATCGAAAAACAAACTTTCTTAGTGTTTGTGAAATTTGGTGAAAAGTTATGTAGTAAAAGATACGATACAAATGATCTAAAAACACGTTATTTGAACTCCTCAAAGCGTTAAAATCTTGTTTTGAATAGAAAAACAGACTTTCTTAGTGTTTGTGAAATTTGGTGAAAAGTTATGTACTAAAAGATACGATACAAATGATCTAAAAACACGTTATTTGAACTCCTCAAAGCGTTAAAATCTTGTTTTGAATCGAAAAACAAACTTCCTTAGTGTTTGTGAAATTTGGTGAAAAGTTATGTACTAAAAGATACGATACAAATGATCTAAAAACACGTTATTTCAACTCCTCAAAGCGTTCAGATCTTGTTTTGAATCGAAAAACAAACTTTCTTAGTGTTTGTGAAATTTGGTGAAAAGTTATGTACTAAAAGATACGATACAAATGATCTAAAAACACGTTATTTTAACTCCTCAAAGCGTTAAAATCTTGTTTTGAATAGAAAAACAAACTTTCGTAGTGTTTGTGAAATTTGGTGAAAAGTTATGTACTAAAAGATACGATACAAATGATCTAAAAACACGTTATTTGACCTCCTCAAAGCGTTAATATGTTGTTTTGAATCGAAAAACAAACTTTCTTAGTGTTTGTGAAATTTGGTGAAAAGTTATGTACAAAAAGATACGATACAAATGATCTAAAAACACGTTATTTGAACTCCTCAAAGCGTTAAAATCTTGTTTAGAATAGAAAAACAAACTTTCTTAGTGTTTGTCAAATTTGGTGAAAAGTTATGTAGTAAAAGATACGATACAAATGATCTAAAAACACGTTATTTCAACTCCTCAAAGCGTTAAAATCTTGTTTTGAATCGAAAAACAAACTTCCTTAGTGTTTGTGAAATTTGGTGAAAAGTTATGTACTAAAAGATGCGATACAAATGATCTAAAAACACGTTATTTGAACTCCTCAAAGCGTTAAAATCTTGTTTTGAATAAAAAAACAAACTTTCTTAGTGTTTGTGAAATTTGGTGAAAAGTTATGTAGTAAAAGATACGATACAAATGATCTAAAAACACGTTATTTGAACTCCTCAAAGCGTTAAAATCTTGTTTTGAATCGAAAAACAAACTTTCTTAGTGTTTGTGAAATTTGGTGAAAAGTTATGTCCTAAAAGATACCATACAAATGATCTAAAAACACGTTATTTCAACTCCTCAAAGCGTTCAGATCTTGTTTTGAATCGAAAAACAAACTTTCTTAGTGTTTGTGAAATTTGGTGAAAAGTTATGTAGTAAAAGATACGATACAAATGATCTAAAAACACGTTATTTGAACTCCTCAAAGCGTTAAAATCTTGTTTTGAATCGAAAAACAAACTTCCTTAGTGTTTGTGAAATTTGGTGAAAAGTTATGTACTAAAAGATACGATACAAATGATCTAGAAACACGTTATTTCAACTCCTCAAAGCGTTCAAATCTTGTTTTGAATCGAAAAACAAACTTTCTTAGTGTTTGTGAAATTTGGTGAAAAGTTATGTAGTAAAAGATACGATACAAATGATCTAAAAACACGTTATTTGAACTCCTCAAAGCGTTAAAATCTTGTTTTGAATAGAAAAACAAACTTTCTTAGTGTTTGTGAAATTTGGTGAAAAGTTATGTACTAAAAGATACGATACAAATGATCTAAAAACACGTTATTTCAACTCCTCAATGCGTTCAGATCTTGTTTTGAATCGAAAAACAAACTTTCTTAGTGTTTGTGAAATTTGGTGAAAAGTTATGTACTAAAAGATACGATACAAATGATCTAAAAACACGTTATTTGAACTCCTCAAAGCGTTAAAATCTTGTTTAGAATAGAAAAACAAACTTTCTTAGCGTTTGTGAAATTTGGTGAAAAGTTATGTAGTAAAAGATACGATACAAATGATCTAAAAACACGTTATTTTAACTCCTCAAAGCGTTAAAATCTTGTTTTGAATCGAAAAACAAACTTCCTTAGTGTTTGTGAAATTTGGTGAAAAGTTATGTACTAAAAGATACGATACAAATGATCTAAAAACACGTTATTTGAACTGCTCAAAGCGTTAAAATCTTGTTTTGAATAGAAAAACAAACTTTCTTAGTGTTTGTGAAATTTGGTGAAAAGTTATGTAGTAAAAGATACGATACAAATGATCTAAAAACACGTTATTTCAACTCCTCAAAGCGTTCAGATCTTGTTTTGAATCGAAAAACAAACTTTCTTAGTGTTTGTGAAATTTGGTGAAAAGTTATGTAGTAAAAGATACGATACAAATGATCTAAAAACACGTTATTTGAACTCCTCAAAGCGTTAAAATCTTGTTTTGAATAGAAAAACAAACTTTCTTAGTGTTTGTGAAATTTGGTGAAAAGTTATGTACTAAAAGATACGATACAAATGATCTAAAAACACGTTATTTGAACTCCTCAAAGCGTTAAAATCTTGTTTTGAATCGAAAAACAAACTTCCTTAGTGTTTGTGAAATTTGGTGAAAAGTTATGTACTAAAAGATACGATACAAATGATCTAAAAACACGTTATTTCAACTCCTCAAAGCGTTCAGATCTTGTTTTGAATCGAAAAACAAACTTTCTTAGTGTTTGTGAAATTTGGTGAAAAGTTATGTACTAAAAGATACGATACAAATGATCTAAAAACACGTTATTTTAACTCCTCAAAGCGTTAAAATCTTGTTTTGAATAGAAAAACAAACTTTCGTAGTGTTTGTGAAATTTGGTGAAAAGTTATGTACTAAAAGATACGATACAAATGATCTAAAAACACGTTATTTGACCTCCTCAAAGCGTTAATATGTTGTTTTGAATCGAAAAACAAACTTTCTTAGTGTTTGTGAAATTTGGTGAAAAGTTATGTACAAAAAGATACGATACAAATGATCTAAAAACACGTTATTTGAACTCCTCAAAGCGTTAAAATCTTGTTTAGAATAGAAAAACAAACTTTCTTAGTGTTTGTCAAATTTGGTGAAAAGTTATGTAGTAAAAGATACGATACAAATGATCTAAAAACACGTTATTTCAACTCCTCAAAGCGTTAAAATCTTGTTTTGAATCGAAAAACAAACTTCCTTAGTGTTTGTGAAATTTGGTGAAAAGTTATGTACTAAAAGATGCGATACAAATGATCTAAAAACACGTTATTTGAACTCCTCAAAGCGTTAAAATCTTGTTTTGAATAAAAAAACAAACTTTCTTAGTGTTTGTGAAATTTGGTGAAAAGTTATGTAGTAAAAGATACGATACAAATGATCTAAAAACACGTTATTTGAACTCCTCAAAGCGTTAAAATCTTGTTTTGAATCGAAAAACAAACTTTCTTAGTGTTTGTGAAATTTGGTGAAAAGTTATGTACTAAAAGATACCATACAAATGATCTAAAAACACGTTATTTCAACTCCTCAAAGCGTTCAGATCTTGTTTTGAATCGAAAAACAAACTTTCTTAGTGTTTGTGAAATTTGGTGAAAAGTTATGTAGTAAAAGATACGATACAAATGATCTAAAAACACGTTATTTGAACTCCTCAAAGCGTTAAAATCTTGTTTTGAATAGAAAAACAGACTTTCTTAGTGTTTGTGAAATTTGGTGAAAAGTTATGTACTAAAAGATACGATACAAATGATCTAAAAACACGTTATTTGAACTCCTCAAAGCGTTAAAATCTTGTTTTGAATCGAAAAACAAACTTCCTTAGTGTTTGTGAAATTTGGTGAAAAGTTATGTACTAAAAGATACGATACAAATGATCTAAAAACACGTTATTTCAACTCCTCAAAGCGTTCAGATCTTGTTTTGAATCGAAAAACAAACTTTCTTAGTGTTTGTGAAATTTGGTGAAAAGTTATGTACTAAAAGATACGATACAAATGATCTAAAAACACGTTATTTTAACTCCTCAAAGCGTTAAAATCTTGTTTTGAATAGAAAAACAAACTTTCGTAGTGTTTGTGAAATTTGGTGAAAAGTTATGTACTAAAAGATACGATACAAATGATCTAAAAACACGTTATTTGACCTCCTCAAAGCGTTAATATGTTGTTTTGAATCGAAAAACAAACTTTCTTAGTGTTTGTGAAATTTGGTGAAAAGTTATGTACAAAAAGATACGATACAAATGATCTAAAAACACGTTATTTGAACTCCTCAAAGCGTTAAAATCTTGTTTAGAATAGAAAAACAAACTTTCTTAGTGTTTGTCAAATTTGGTGAAAAGTTATGTAGTAAAAGATACGAAACAAATGATCTAAAAACACGTTATTTCAACTCCTCAAAGCGTTAAAATCTTGTTTTGAATCGAAAAACAAACTTCCTTAGTGTTTGTGAAATTTGGTGAAAAGTTATGTACTAAAAGATGCGATACAAATGATCTAAAAACACGTTATTTGAACTCCTCAAAGCGTTAAAATCTTGTTTTGAATAAAAAAACAAACTTTCTTAGTGTTTGTGAAATTTGGTGAAAAGTTATGTAGTAAAAGATACGATACAAATGATCTAAAAACACGTTATTTGAACTCCTCAAAGCGTTAAAATCTTGTTTTGAATCGAAAAACAAACTTTCTTAGTGTTTGTGAAATTTGGTGAAAAGTTATGTACTAAAAGATACCATACAAATGATCTAAAAACACGTTATTTCAACTCCTCAAAGCGTTCAGATCTTGTTTTGAATCGAAAAACAAACTTTCTTAGTGTTTGTGAAATTTGGTGAAAAGTTATGTAGTAAAAGATACGATACAAATGATCTAAAAACACGTTATTTGAACTCCTCAAAGCGTTAAAATCTTGTTTTGAATAGAAAAACAGACTTTCTTAGTGTTTGTGAAATTTGGTGAAAAGTTATGTACTAAAAGATACGATACAAATGATCTAAAAACACGTTATTTGAACTCCTCAAAGCGTTAAAATCTTGTTTTGAATCGAAAAACAAACTTCCTTAGTGTTTGTGAAATTTGGTGAAAAGTTATGTACTAAAAGATACGATACAAATGATCTAGAAACACGTTATTTCAACTCCTCAAAGCGTTCAAATCTTGTTTTGAATCGAAAAACAAACTTTCTTAGTGTTTGTGAAATTTGGTGAAAAGTTATGTAGTAAAAGATACGATACAAATGATCTAAAAACACGTTATTTGAACTCCTCAAAGCGTTAAAATCTTGTTTTGAATAGAAAAACAAACTTTCTTAGTGTTTGTGAAATTTGGTGAAAAGTTATGTACTAAAAGATACGATACAAATGATCTAAAAACACGTTATTTCAACTCCTCAATGCGTTCAGATCTTGTTTTGAATCGAAAAACAAACTTTCTTAGTGTTTGTGAAATTTGGTGAAAAGTTATGTACTAAAAGATACGATACAAATGATCTAAAAACACGTTATTTGAACTCCTCAAAGCGTTAAAATCTTGTTTAGAATAGAAAAACAAACTTTCTTAGCGTTTGTGAAATTTGGTGAAAAGTTATGTAGTAAAAGATACGATACAAATGATCTAAAAACACGTTATTTGAACTCCTCAAAGCGTTAAAATCTTGTTTTGAATCGAAAAACAAACTTCCTTAGTGTTTGTGAAATTTGGTGAAAAGTTATGTACTAAAAGATACGATACAAATGATCTAAAAACACGTTATTTGAACTCCTCAAAGCGTTAAAATCTTGTTTTGAATAGAAAAACAAACTTTCTTAGTGTTTGTGAAATTTGGTGAAAAGTTATGTAGTAAAAGATACGATACAAATGATCTAAAAACACGTTATTTGAACTCCTCAAAGCGTTAAAATCTTGTTTTGAATCGAAAAACAAACTTTCTTAGTGTTTGTGAAATTTCGTGAAAAGTTATGTAGTAAAAGATACGATACAAATGATCTAAAAACACGTTATTTGAACTCCTCAAAGCGTTAAAATCTTGTTTTGAATCGAAAAACAGACTTTCTTAGTGTTTGTGAAATTTGGTGAAAAGTTATGTAGTAAAGGATACGATACAAATGATCTAAAAACACGTTATTTGAACTCCTCAAAGCGTTAAAATCTTGTTTTGAATAGAAAAACAAACTTCCTTAGTGTTTGTGAAATTTGGTGAAAAGTTATGTAGTAAAAGATACGATACAAATGATCTAAAAACACGTTATTTGAACTCCTCAAAGCGTTAAAATCTTGTTTTGAATAGAAAAACAAACTTCCTTAGTGTTTGTGAAATTTGGTGAAAAGTTATGTAGTAAAAGATACGATACAAATGATCTAAAAACACGTTATTTCAACTCCTCAAAGCGTTCAGATCTTGTTTTCAATCGAAAAACAAACTTTCTTAGTGTTTGTGAAATTTGGTGAAAAGTTATGTACTAAAAGATACGATACAAATGATCTAAAAACACGTTATTTGAACTCCTCAAAGCGTTAAAATCTTGTTTTGAATCGAAAAATAAACTTTCTTAGTGTTTGTGAAATTTGGTGAAAAGTTATGTACTAAAAGATACAATACAAATGATCTAAAAACACGTTATTTCAACTCCTCAAAGCGTTCAGATCTTGTTTTGAATCGGAAAACAAACTTTCTTAGTGTTTGTGAAATTTGGTGAAAAGTTATGTACTAAAAGATACGATACAAATGATCTAAAAACACGTTATTTCAACTCCTCAAAGCGTTAAAATCTTGTTTTGAATAGAAAAACGAACTTTCTTAGTGTTTGTGAAATTTGGTGAAAAGTTATGTACTAAAAGATACGATACAAATGATCTAAAAACACGTTATTTGACCTCCTCAAAGCGTTAATATGTTGTTTTGAATCGAAAAACAAACTTTCTTAGTGTTTGTGAAATTTGGTGAAAAGTTATGTACTAAAAGATACGATACAAATGATCTAAAAACACGTTATATGAACTCCTCAAAGCGTTAAAATCTTGTTTTGAATCGAAAAACAAACTTCCTTAGTGTATGTGAAATTTGGTGAAAACTTATGTACTAAAAGATACGATACAAATGATCTAGAAACACGTTATTTCAACTCCTCAAAGCGTTCAAATCTTGTTTTGAATCGAAAAACAAACTTTCTTAGTGTTTGTGAAATTTGGTGAAAAGTTATGTACTAAAAGATACGATACAAATGATCTAAAAACACGTTATTTGAACTCCTCAAAGCGTTAAAATCTTGTTTTGAATAGAAAAACAAACTTTCTTAGTGTTTGTCAAATTTGGTGAAAAGTTATGTAGTAAAAGATACGATACAAATGATCTAAAAACACGTTATTTGAACTCCTCAAAGCGTTAAAATCTTGTTTTGAATCGAAAAACAAACTTCCTTAGTGTTTGTGAAATTTGGTGAAAAGTTATGTACTAAAAGATACGATACAAATGATCTAAAAACACGTTATTTGAACTCCTCAAAGCGTTAAAATCTTGTTTTGAATAAAAAAACAAACTTTCTTAGTGTTTGTGAAATTTGGTGAAAAGTTATGTACTAAAAGATACGATACAAATGATCTAAAAACACGTTATTTGAACTCCTCAAAGCGTTAAAATCTTGTTTTGAATAGAAAAACAAACTTTCTTAGTGTTTGTGAAATTTGGTGAAAAGTTATGTACTAAAAGATACGATACAAATGATCTAAAAACACGTTATTTGAACTCCTCAAAGCGTTAAAATCTTGTTTTGAATCGAAAAACAAACTTTCTTAGTGTTTGTGAAATTTGGTGAAAAGTTATGTAGTAAAAGATACGATACAAATGATCTAAAAACACCTTATTTCAACTCCTCAAAGCGTTCAGATCTTGTTTTGAATAGAAAAACAAACTTTCTTAGTGTTTGTGAAATTTGGTGAAAAGTTATGTACTAAAAGATACGATACAAATGATCTAAAAACACGTTATTTGAACTCCTCAAAGCGTTAAAATCTTGTTTTGAATCGAAAAACAGACTTTCTTAGTGTTTGTGAAATTTGGTGAAAAGTTATGTACTAAAAGATACGATACAAATGATCTAAAAACACGTTATTTGAACTCCTCAAAGCGTTCAAATCTTGTTTTGAATCGTAAAACAAACTTTCTTAGTGTTTGTGAAATTTGGTGAAAAGTTATGTAGTAAAAGATACGATACAAATGATCTAAAAACACGTTATTTGAACTCCTCAAAGCGTTAAAATCTTGTTTTGAATAGAAAAACAAACTTTCTTAGTGTTTGTGAAATTTGGTGAAAAGTTATGTAGTAAAAGATACGATACAAATGATCTAAAAACACGTTATTTCAACTCCTCAAAGCGTTCAGATCTTGTTTTGAATCGAAAAACAAACTTTCTTAGTGTTTGTGAAATTTGGTGAAAAGTTATGTAGTAAAAGATACGATACAAATGATCTAAAAACACGTTATTTGAACTCCTCAAAGCGTTAAAATCTTGTTTTGAATAGAAAAACAAACTTTCTTAGTGTTTGTGAAATTTGGTGAAAAGTTATGTACTAAAAGATACGATACAAATGATCTAAAAACACGTTATTTGAACTCCTCAAAGCGTTAAAATCTTGTTTTGAATCGAAAAACAAACTTCCTTAGTGTTTGTGAAATTTGGTGAAAAGTTATGTACTAAAAGATACGATACAAATGATCTAAAAACACGTTATTTCAACTCCTCAAAGCGTTCAGATCTTGTTTTGAATCGAAAAACAAACTTTCTTAGTGTTTGTGAAATTTGGTGAAAAGTTATGTACTAAAAGATACGATACAAATGATCTAAAAACACGTTATTTTAACTCCTCAAAGCGTTAAAATCTTGTTTTGAATAGAAAAACAAACTTTCGTAGTGTTTGTGAAATTTGGTGAAAAGTTATGTACTAAAAGATACGATACAAATGATCTAAAAACACGTTATTTGACCTCCTCAAAGCGTTAATATGTTGTTTTGAATCGAAAAACAAACTTTCTTAGTGTTTGTGAAATTTGGTGAAAAGTTATGTACAAAAAGATACGATACAAATGATCTAAAAACACGTTATTTGAACTCCTCAAAGCGTTAAAATCTTGTTTAGAATAGAAAAACAAACTTTCTTAGTGTTTGTCAAATTTGGTGAAAAGTTATGTAGTAAAAGATACGATACAAATGATCTAAAAACACGTTATTTGAACTCCTCAAAGCGTTAAAATCTTGTTTTGAATCGAAAAACAAACTTCCTTAGTGTTTGTGAAATTTGGTGAAAAGTTATGTACTAAAAGATGCGATACAAATGATCTAAAAACACGTTATTTGAACTCCTCAAAGCGTTAAAATCTTGTTTTGAATAAAAAAACAAACTTTCTTAGTGTTTGTGAAATTTGGTGAAAAGTTATGTAGTAAAAGATACGATACAAATGATCTAAAAACACGTTATTTGAACTCCTCAAAGCGTTAAAATCTTGTTTTGAATCGAAAAACAAACTTTCTTAGTGTTTGTGAAATTTGGTGAAAAGTTATGTCCTAAAAGATACCATACAAATGATCTAAAAACACGTTATTTCAACTCCTCAAAGCGTTCAGATCTTGTTTTGAATCGAAAAACAAACTTTCTTAGTGTTTGTGAAATTTGGTGAAAAGTTATGTAGTAAAAGATACGATACAAATGATCTAAAAACACGTTATTTGAACTCCTCAAAGCGTTAAAATCTTGTTTTGAATCGAAAAACAAACTTCCTTAGTGTTTGTGAAATTTGGTGAAAAGTTATGTACTAAAAGATACGATACAAATGATCTAGAAACACGTTATTTCAACTCCTCAAAGCGTTCAAATCTTGTTTTGAATCGAAAAACAAACTTTCTTAGTGTTTGTGAAATTTGGTGAAAAGTTATGTAGTAAAAGATACGATACAAATGATCTAAAAACACGTTATTTGAACTCCTCAAAGCGTTAAAATCTTGTTTTGAATAGAAAAACAAACTTTCTTAGTGTTTGTGAAATTTGGTGAAAAGTTATGTACTAAAAGATACGATACAAATGATCTAAAAACACGTTATTTCAACTCCTCAATGCGTTCAGATCTTGTTTTGAATCGAAAAACAAACTTTCTTAGTGTTTGTGAAATTTGGTGAAAAGTTATGTACTAAAAGATACGATACAAATGATCTAAAAACACGTTATTTGAACTCCTCAAAGCGTTAAAATCTTGTTTAGAATAGAAAAACAAACTTTCTTAGCGTTTGTGAAATTTGGTGAAAAGTTATGTAGTAAAAGATACGATACAAATGATCTAAAAACACGTTATTTGAACTCCTCAAAGCGTTAAAATCTTGTTTTGAATCGAAAAACAAACTTCCTTAGTGTTTGTGAAATTTGGTGAAAAGTTATGTACTAAAAGATACGATACAAATGATCTAAAAACACGTTATTTGAACTCCTCAAAGCGTTAAAATCTTGTTTTGAATAGAAAAACAAACTTTCTTAGTGTTTGTGAAATTTGGTGAAAAGTTATGTAGTAAAAGATACGATACAAATGATCTAAAAACACGTTATTTCAACTCCTCAAAGCGTTCAGATCTTGTTTTGAATCGAAAAACAAACTTTCTTAGTGTTTGTGAAATTTGGTGAAAAGTTATGTAGTAAAAGATACGATACAAATGATCTAAAAACACGTTATTTGAACTCCTCAAAGCGTTAAAATCTTGTTTTGAATAGAAAAACAAACTTTCTTAGTGTTTGTGAAATTTGGTGAAAAGTTATGTACTAAAAGATACGATACAAATGATCTAAAAACACGTTATTTGAACTCCTCAAAGCGTTAAAATCTTGTTTTGAATCGAAAAACAAACTTCCTTAGTGTTTGTGAAATTTGGTGAAAAGTTATGTACTAAAAGATACGATACAAATGATCTAAAAACACGTTATTTCAACTCCTCAAAGCGTTCAGATCTTGTTTTGAATCGAAAAACAAACTTTCTTAGTGTTTGTGAAATTTGGTGAAAAGTTATGTACTAAAAGATACGATACAAATGATCTAAAAACACGTTATTTTAACTCCTCAAAGCGTTAAAATCTTGTTTTGAATAGAAAAACAAACTTTCGTAGTGTTTGTGAAATTTGGTGAAAAGTTATGTACTAAAAGATACGATACAAATGATCTAAAAACACGTTATTTGACCTCCTCAAAGCGTTAATATGTTGTTTTGAATCGAAAAACAAACTTTCTTAGTGTTTGTGAAATTTGGTGAAAAGTTATGTACAAAAAGATACGATACAAATGATCTAAAAACACGTTATTTGAACTCCTCAAAGCGTTAAAATCTTGTTTAGAATAGAAAAACAAACTTTCTTAGTGTTTGTCAAATTTGGTGAAAAGTTATGTAGTAAAAGATACGATACAAATGATCTAAAAACACGTTATTTCAACTCCTCAAAGCGTTAAAATCTTGTTTTGAATCGAAAAACAAACTTCCTTAGTGTTTGTGAAATTTGGTGAAAAGTTATGTACTAAAAGATGCGATACAAATGATCTAAAAACACGTTATTTGAACTCCTCAAAGCGTTAAAATCTTGTTTTGAATAAAAAAACAAACTTTCTTAGTGTTTGTGAAATTTGGTGAAAAGTTATGTAGTAAAAGATACGATACAAATGATCTAAAAACACGTTATTTGAACTCCTCAAAGCGTTAAAATCTTGTTTTGAATCGAAAAACAAACTTTCTTAGTGTTTGTGAAATTTGGTGAAAAGTTATGTACTAAAAGATACCATACAAATGATCTAAAAACACGTTATTTCAACTCCTCAAAGCGTTCAGATCTTGTTTTGAATCGAAAAACAAACTTTCTTAGTGTTTGTGAAATTTGGTGAAAAGTTATGTAGTAAAAGATACGATACAAATGATCTAAAAACACGTTATTTGAACTCCTCAAAGCGTTAAAATCTTGTTTTGAATAGAAAAACAGACTTTCTTAGTGTTTGTGAAATTTGGTGAAAAGTTATGTACTAAAAGATACGATACAAATGATCTAAAAACACGTTATTTGAACTCCTCAAAGCGTTAAAATCTTGTTTTGAATCGAAAAACAAACTTCCTTAGTGTTTGTGAAATTTGGTGAAAAGTTATGTACTAAAAGATACGATACAAATGATCTAAAAACACGTTATTTCAACTCCTCAAAGCGTTCAGATCTTGTTTTGAATCGAAAAACAAACTTTCTTAGTGTTTGTGAAATTTGGTGAAAAGTTATGTACTAAAAGATACGATACAAATGATCTAAAAACACGTTATTTTAACTCCTCAAAGCGTTAAAATCTTGTTTTGAATAGAAAAACAAACTTTCGTAGTGTTTGTGAAATTTGGTGAAAAGTTATGTACTAAAAGATACGATACAAATGATCTAAAAACACGTTATTTGACCTCCTCAAAGCGTTAATATGTTGTTTTGAATCGAAAAACAAACTTTCTTAGTGTTTGTGAAATTTGGTGAAAAGTTATGTACAAAAAGATACGATACAAATGATCTAAAAACACGTTATTTGAACTCCTCAAAGCGTTAAAATCTTGTTTAGAATAGAAAAACAAACTTTCTTAGTGTTTGTCAAATTTGGTGAAAAGTTATGTAGTAAAAGATACGATACAAATGATCTAAAAACACGTTATTTCAACTCCTCAAAGCGTTAAAATCTTGTTTTGAATCGAAAAACAAACTTCCTTAGTGTTTGTGAAATTTGGTGAAAAGTTATGTACTAAAAGATGCGATACAAATGATCTAAAAACACGTTATTTGAACTCCTCAAAGCGTTAAAATCTTGTTTTGAATAAAAAAACAAACTTTCTTAGTGTTTGTGAAATTTGGTGAAAAGTTATGTAGTAAAAGATACGATACAAATGATCTAAAAACACGTTATTTGAACTCCTCAAAGCGTTAAAATCTTGTTTTGAATCGAAAAACAAACTTTCTTAGTGTTTGTGAAATTTGGTGAAAAGTTATGTACTAAAAGATACCATACAAATGATCTAAAAACACGTTATTTCAACTCCTCAAAGCGTTCAGATCTTGTTTTGAATCGAAAAACAAACTTTCTTAGTGTTTGTGAAATTTGGTGAAAAGTTATGTAGTAAAAGATACGATACAAATGATCTAAAAACACGTTATTTGAACTCCTCAAAGCGTTAAAATCTTGTTTTGAATAGAAAAACAGACTTTCTTAGTGTTTGTGAAATTTGGTGAAAAGTTATGTACTAAAAGATACGATACAAATGATCTAAAAACACGTTATTTGAACTCCTCAAAGCGTTAAAATCTTGTTTTGAATCGAAAAACAAACTTCCTTAGTGTTTGTGAAATTTGGTGAAAAGTTATGTACTAAAAGATACGATACAAATGATCTAGAAACACGTTATTTCAACTCCTCAAAGCGTTCAAATCTTGTTTTGAATCGAAAAACAAACTTTCTTAGTGTTTGTGAAATTTGGTGAAAAGTTATGTAGTAAAAGATACGATACAAATGATCTAAAAACACGTTATTTGAACTCCTCAAAGCGTTAAAATCTTGTTTTGAATAGAAAAACAAACTTTCTTAGTGTTTGTGAAATTTGGTGAAAAGTTATGTACTAAAAGATACGATACAAATGATCTAAAAACACGTTATTTCAACTCCTCAATGCGTTCAGATCTTGTTTTGAATCGAAAAACAAACTTTCTTAGTGTTTGTGAAATTTGGTGAAAAGTTATGTACTAAAAGATACGATACAAATGATCTAAAAACACGTTATTTGAACTCCTCAAAGCGTTAAAATCTTGTTTAGAATAGAAAAACAAACTTTCTTAGCGTTTGTGAAATTTGGTGAAAAGTTATGTAGTAAAAGATACGATACAAATGATCTAAAAACACGTTATTTGAACTCCTCAAAGCGTTAAAATCTTGTTTTGAATCGAAAAACAAACTTCCTTAGTGTTTGTGAAATTTGGTGAAAAGTTATGTACTAAAAGATACGATACAAATGATCTAAAAACACGTTATTTGAACTCCTCAAAGCGTTAAAATCTTGTTTTGAATAGAAAAACAAACTTTCTTAGTGTTTGTGAAATTTGGTGAAAAGTTATGTAGTAAAAGATACGATACAAATGATCTAAAAACACGTTATTTGAACTCCTCAAAGCGTTAAAATCTTGTTTTGAATCGAAAAACAAACTTTCTTAGTGTTTGTGAAATTTCGTGAAAAGTTATGTAGTAAAAGATACGATACAAATGATCTAAAAACACGTTATTTGAACTCCTCAAAGCGTTAAAATCTTGTTTTGAATCGAAAAACAGACTTTCTTAGTGTTTGTGAAATTTGGTGAAAAGTTATGTAGTAAAGGATACGATACAAATGATCTAAAAACACGTTATTTGAACTCCTCAAAGCGTTAAAATCTTGTTTTGAATAGAAAAACAAACTTCCTTAGTGTTTGTGAAATTTGGTGAAAAGTTATGTAGTAAAAGATACGATACAAATGATCTAAAAACACGTTATTTGAACTCCTCAAAGCGTTAAAATCTTGTTTTGAATAGAAAAACAAACTTCCTTAGTGTTTGTGAAATTTGGTGAAAAGTTATGTAGTAAAAGATACGATACAAATGATCTAAAAACACGTTATTTCAACTCCTCAAAGCGTTCAGATCTTGTTTTCAATCGAAAAACAAACTTTCTTAGTGTTTGTGAAATTTGGTGAAAAGTTATGTAGTAAAAGATACGATACAAATGATCTAAAAACACGTTATTTGAACTCCTCAAAGCGTTAAAATCTTGTTTTGAATAGAAAAACAAACTTTCTTAGTGTTTGTGAAATTTGGTGAAAAGTTATGTACTAAAAGATACGATACAAATGATCTAAAAACACGTTATTTGAACTCCTCAAAGCGTTAAAATCTTGTTTTGAATCGAAAAACAAACTTCCTTAGTGTTTGTGAAATTTGGTGAAAAGTTATGTACTAAAAGATACGATACAAATGATCTAAAAACACGTTATTTCAACTCCTCAAAGCGTTCAGATCTTGTTTTGAATCGAAAAACAAACTTTCTTAGTGTTTGTGAAATTTGGTGAAAAGTTATGTACTAAAAGATACGATACAAATGATCTAAAAACACGTTATTTTAACTCCTCAAAGCGTTAAAATCTTGTTTTGAATAGAAAAACAAACTTTCGTAGTGTTTGTGAAATTTGGTGAAAAGTTATGTACTAAAAGATACGATACAAATGATCTAAAAACACGTTATTTGACCTCCTCAAAGCGTTAATATGTTGTTTTGAATCGAAAAACAAACTTTCTTAGTGTTTGTGAAATTTGGTGAAAAGTTATGTACAAAAAGATACGATACAAATGATCTAAAAACACGTTATTTGAACTCCTCAAAGCGTTAAAATCTTGTTTAGAATAGAAAAACAAACTTTCTTAGTGTTTGTCAAATTTGGTGAAAAGTTATGTAGTAAAAGATACGATACAAATGATCTAAAAACACGTTATTTGAACTCCTCAAAGCGTTAAAATCTTGTTTTGAATCGAAAAACAAACTTCCTTAGTGTTTGTGAAATTTGGTGAAAAGTTATGTACTAAAAGATGCGATACAAATGATCTAAAAACACGTTATTTGAACTCCTCAAAGCGTTAAAATCTTGTTTTGAATAAAAAAACAAACTTTCTTAGTGTTTGTGAAATTTGGTGAAAAGTTATGTAGTAAAAGATACGATACAAATGATCTAAAAACACGTTATTTGAACTCCTCAAAGCGTTAAAATCTTGTTTTGAATCGAAAAACAAACTTTCTTAGTGTTTGTGAAATTTGGTGAAAAGTTATGTACTAAAAGATACCATACAAATGATCTAAAAACACGTTATTTCAACTCCTCAAAGCGTTCAGATCTTGTTTTGAATCGAAAAACAAACTTTCTTAGTGTTTGTGAAATTTGGTGAAAAGTTATGTAGTAAAAGATACGATACAAATGATCTAAAAACACGTTATTTGAACTCCTCAAAGCGTTAAAATCTTGTTTTGAATAGAAAAACAGACTTTCTTAGTGTTTGTGAAATTTGGTGAAAAGTTATGTACTAAAAGATACGATACAAATGATCTAAAAACACGTTATTTGAACTCCTCAAAGCGTTAAAATCTTGTTTTGAATCGAAAAACAAACTTCCTTAGTGTTTGTGAAATTTGGTGAAAAGTTATGTACTAAAAGATACGATACAAATGATCTAGAAACACGTTATTTCAACTCCTCAAAGCGTTCAAATCTTGTTTTGAATCGAAAAACAAACTTTCTTAGTGTTTGTGAAATTTGGTGAAAAGTTATGTAGTAAAAGATACGATACAAATGATCTAAAAACACGTTATTTGAACTCCTCAAAGCGTTAAAATCTTGTTTTGAATAGAAAAACAAACTTTCTTAGTGTTTGTGAAATTTGGTGAAAAGTTATGTACTAAAAGATACGATACAAATGATCTAAAAACACGTTATTTCAACTCCTCAATGCGTTCAGATCTTGTTTTGAATCGAAAAACAAACTTTCTTAGTGTTTGTGAAATTTGGTGAAAAGTTATGTACTAAAAGATACGATACAAATGATCTAAAAACACGTTATTTGAACTCCTCAAAGCGTTAAAATCTTGTTTAGAATAGAAAAACAAACTTTCTTAGCGTTTGTGAAATTTGGTGAAAAGTTATGTAGTAAAAGATACGATACAAATGATCTAAAAACACGTTATTTGAACTCCTCAAAGCGTTAAAATCTTGTTTTGAATCGAAAAACAAACTTCCTTAGTGTTTGAGAAATTTGGTGAAAAGTTATGTACTAAAAGATACGATACAAATGATCTAAAAACACGTTATTTGAACTCCTCAAAGCGTTAAAATCTTGTTTTGAATAGAAAAACAAACTTTCTTAGTGTTTGTGAAATTTGGTGAAAAGTTATGTAGTAAAAGATACGATACAAATGATCTAAAAACACGTTATTTCAACTCCTCAAAGCGTTCAGATCTTGTTTTGAATCGAAAAACAAACTTTCTTAGTGTTTGTGAAATTTGGTGAAAAGTTATGTAGTAAAAGATACGATACAAATGATCTAAAAACACGTTATTTGAACTCCTCAAAGCGTTAAAATCTTGTTTTGAATAGAAAAACAAACTTTCTTAGTGTTTGTGAAATTTGGTGAAAAGTTATGTACTAAAAGATACGATACAAATGATCTAAAAACACGTTATTTGAACTCCTCAAAGCGTTAAAATCTTGTTTTGAATCGAAAAACAAACTTCCTTAGTGTTTGTGAAATTTGGTGAAAAGTTATGTACTAAAAGATACGATACAAATGATCTAAAAACACGTTATTTCAACTCCTCAAAGCGTTCAGATCTTGTTTTGAATCGAAAAACAAACTTTCTTAGTGTTTGTGAAATTTGGTGAAAAGTTATGTACTAAAAGATACGATACAAATGATCTAAAAACACGTTATTTTAACTCCTCAAAGCGTTAAAATCTTGTTTTGAATAGAAAAACAAACTTTCGTAGTGTTTGTGAAATTTGGTGAAAAGTTATGTACTAAAAGATACGATACAAATGATCTAAAAACACGTTATTTGACCTCCTCAAAGCGTTAATATGTTGTTTTGAATCGAAAAACAAACTTTCTTAGTGTTTGTGAAATTTGGTGAAAAGTTATGTACAAAAAGATACGATACAAATGATCTAAAAACACGTTATTTGAACTCCTCAAAGCGTTAAAATCTTGTTTAGAATAGAAAAACAAACTTTCTTAGTGTTTGTCAAATTTGGTGAAAAGTTATGTAGTAAAAGATACGATACAAATGATCTAAAAACACGTTATTTCAACTCCTCAAAGCGTTAAAATCTTGTTTTGAATCGAAAAACAAACTTCCTTAGTGTTTGTGAAATTTGGTGAAAAGTTATGTACTAAAAGATGCGATACAAATGATCTAAAAACACGTTATTTGAACTCCTCAAAGCGTCAAAATCTTGTTTTGAATAAAAAAACAAACTTTCTTAGTGTTTGTGAAATTTGGTGAAAAGTTATGTAGTAAAAGATACGATACAAATGATCTAAAAACACGTTATTTGAACTCCTCAAAGCGTTAAAATCTTGTTTTGAATCGAAAAACAAACTTTCTTAGTGTTTGTGAAATTTGGTGAAAAGTTATGTACTAAAAGATACCATACAAATGATCTAAAAACACGTTATTTCAACTCCTCAAAGCGTTCAGATCTTGTTTTGAATCGAAAAACAAACTTTCTTAGTGTTTGTGAAATTTGGTGAAAAGTTATGTAGTAAAAGATACGATACAAATGATCTAAAAACACGTTATTTGAACTCCTCAAAGCGTTAAAATCTTGTTTTGAATAGAAAAACAGACTTTCTTAGTGTTTGTGAAATTTGGTGAAAAGTTATGTACTAAAAGATACGATACAAATGATCTAAAAACACGTTATTTGAACTCCTCAAAGCGTTAAAATCTTGTTTTGAATCGAAAAACAAACTTCCTTAGTGTTTGTGAAATTTGGTGAAAAGTTATGTACTAAAAGATACGATACAAATGATCTAGAAACACGTTATTTCAACTCCTCAAAGCGTTCAAATCTTGTTTTGAATCGAAAAACAAACTTTCTTAGTGTTTGTGAAATTTGGTGAAAAGTTATGTAGTAAAAGATACGATACAAATGATCTAAAAACACGTTATTTGAACTCCTCAAAGCGTTAAAATCTTGTTTTGAATCGAAAAACAAACTTTCTTAGTGTTTGTGAAATTTGGTGAAAAGTTATGTACTAAAAGATACCATACAAATGATCTAAAAACACGTTATTTCAACTCCTCAAAGCGTTCAGATCTTGTTTTGAATCGAAAAACAAACTTTCTTAGTGTTTGTGAAATTTGGTGAAAAGTTATGTAGTAAAAGATACGATACAAATGATCTAAAAACACGTTATTTCAACTCCTCAAAGCGTTCAGATCTTGTTTTGAATCGAAAAACAAACTTTCTTAGTGTTTGTGAAATTTGGTGAAAAGTTATGTACTAAAAGATACGATACAAATGATCTAAAAACACGTTATTTGAACTCCTCAAAGCGTTAAAATCTTGTTTAGAATAGAAAAACAAACTTTCTTAGCGTTTGTGAAATTTGGTGAAAAGTTATGTAGTAAAAGATACGATACAAATGATCTAAAAACACGTTATTTGAACTCCTCAAAGCGTTAAAATCTTGTTTTGAATCGAAAAACAAACTTCCTTAGTGTTTGTGAAATTTGGTGAAAAGTTATGTACTAAAAGATACGATACAAATGATCTAAAAACACGTTATTTGAACTCCTCAAAGCGTTAAAATCTTGTTTTGAATAGAAAAACAAACTTTCTTAGTGTTTGTGAAATTTGGTGAAAAGTTATGTAGTAAAAGATACGATACAAATGATCTAAAAACACGTTATTTGAACTCCTCAAAGCGTTAAAATCTTGTTTTGAATCGAAAAACAAACTTTCTTAGTGTTTGTGAAATTTGGTGAAAAGTTATGTAGTAAAAGATACGATACAAATGATCTAAAAACACGTTATTTGAACTCCTCAAAGCGTTAAAATCTTGTTTTGAATCGAAAAACAGACTTTCTTAGTGTTTGTGAAATTTGGTGAAAAGTTATGTAGTAAAGGATACGATACAAATGATCTAAAAACACGTTATTTGAACTCCTCAAAGCGTTAAAATCTTGTTTTGAATAGAAAAACAAACTTCCTTAGTGTTTGTGAAATTTGGTGAAAAGTTATGTAGTAAAAGATACGATACAAATGATCTAAAAACACGTTATTTGAACTCCTCAAAGCGGTAAAATCTTGTTTTGAATAGAAAAACAAACTTCCTTAGTGTTTGTGAAATTTGGTGAAAAGTTATGTAGTAAAAGATACGATACAAATGATCTAAAAACACGTTATTTCAACTCCTCAAAGCGTTCAGATCTTGTTTTCAATCGAAAAACAAACTTTCTTAGTGTTTGTGAAATTTGGTGAAAAGTTATGTAGTAAAAGATACGATACAAATGATCTAAAAACACGTTATTTGAACTCCTCAAAGCGTTAAAATCTTGTTTTGAATAGAAAAACAAACTTTCTTAGTGTTTGTGAAATTTGGTGAAAAGTTATGTACTAAAAGATACGATACAAATGATCTAAAAACACGTTATTTGAACTCCTCAAAGCGTTAAAATCTTGTTTTGAATCGAAAAACAAACTTCCTTAGTGTTTGTGAAATTTGGTGAAAAGTTATGTACTAAAAGATACGATACAAATGATCTAAAAACACGTTATTTCAACTCCTCAAAGCGTTCAGATCTTGTTTTGAATCGAAAAACAAACTTTCTTAGTGTTTGTGAAATTTGGTGAAAAGTTATGTACTAAAAGATACGATACAAATGATCTAAAAACACGTTATTTTAACTCCTCAAAGCGTTAAAATCTTGTTTTGAATAGAAAAACAAACTTTCGTAGTGTTTGTGAAATTTGGTGAAAAGTTATGTACTAAAAGATACGATACAAATGATCTAAAAACACGTTATTTGACCTCCTCAAAGCGTTAATATGTTGTTTTGAATCGAAAAACAAACTTTCTTAGTGTTTGTGAAATTTGGTGAAAAGTTATGTACAAAAAGATACGATACAAATGATCTAAAAACACGTTATTTGAACTCCTCAAAGCGTTAAAATCTTGTTTAGAATAGAAAAACAAACTTTCTTAGTGTTTGTCAAATTTGGTGAAAAGTTATGTAGTAAAAGATACGATACAAATGATCTAAAAACACGTTATTTGAACTCCTCAAAGCGTTAAAATCTTGTTTTGAATCGAAAAACAAACTTCCTTAGTGTTTGTGAAATTTGGTGAAAAGTTATGTACTAAAAGATGCGATACAAATGATCTAAAAACACGTTATTTGAACTCCTCAAAGCGTTAAAATCTTGTTTTGAATAAAAAAACAAACTTTCTTAGTGTTTGTGAAATTTGGTGAAAAGTTATGTAGTAAAAGATACGATACAAATGATCTAAAAACACGTTATTTGAACTCCTCAAAGCGTTAAAATCTTGTTTTGAATCGAAAAACAAACTTTCTTAGTGTTTGTGAAATTTGGTGAAAAGTTATGTACTAAAAGATACCATACAAATGATCTAAAAACACGTTATTTCAACTCCTCAAAGCGTTCAGATCTTGTTTTGAATCGAAAAACAAACTTTCTTAGTGTTTGTGAAATTTGGTGAAAAGTTATGTAGTAAAAGATACGATACAAATGATCTAAAAACACGTTATTTGAACTCCTCAAAGCGTTAAAATCTTGTTTTGAATAGAAAAACAGACTTTCTTAGTGTTTGTGAAATTTGGTGAAAAGTTATGTACTAAAAGATACGATACAAATGATCTAAAAACACGTTATTTGAACTCCTCAAAGCGTTAAAATCTTGTTTTGAATCGAAAAACAAACTTCCTTAGTGTTTGTGAAATTTGGTGAAAAGTTATGTACTAAAAGATACGATACAAATGATCTAGAAACACGTTATTTCAACTCCTCAAAGCGTTCAAATCTTGTTTTGAATCGAAAAACAAACTTTCTTAGTGTTTGTGAAATTTGGTGAAAAGTTATGTAGTAAAAGATACGATACAAATGATCTAAAAACACGTTATTTGAACTCCTCAAAGCGTTAAAATCTTGTTTTGAATAGAAAAACAAACTTTCTTAGTGTTTGTGAAATTTGGTGAAAAGTTATGTACTAAAAGATACGATACAAATGATCTAAAAACACGTTATTTCAACTCCTCAATGCGTTCAGATCTTGTTTTGAATCGAAAAACAAACTTTCTTAGTGTTTGTGAAATTTGGTGAAAAGTTATGTACTAAAAGATACGATACAAATGATCTAAAAACACGTTATTTGAACTCCTCAAAGCGTTAAAATCTTGTTTAGAATAGAAAAACAAACTTTCTTAGCGTTTGTGAAATTTGGTGAAAAGTTATGTAGTAAAAGATACGATACAAATGATCTAAAAACACGTTATTTGAACTCCTCAAAGCGTTAAAATCTTGTTTTGAATCGAAAAACAAACTTCCTTAGTGTTTGTGAAATTTGGTGAAAAGTTATGTACTAAAAGATACGATACAAATGATCTAAAAACACGTTATTTGAACTCCTCAAAGCGTTAAAATATTGTTTTGAATAGAAAAACAAACTTTCTTAGTGCTTGTGAAATTTGGTGAAAAGTTATGTAGTAAAAGATACGATACAAATGATCTAAAAACACGTTATTTGAACTCCTCAAAGCGTTAAAATCTTGTTTTGAATCGAAAAACAAACTTTCTTAGTGTTTGTGAAATTTGGTGAAAAGTTATGTAGTAAAAGATACGATACAAATGATCTAAAAACACGTTATTTGAACTCCTCAAAGCGTTAAAATCTTGTTTTGAATCGAAAAACAGACTTTCTTAGTGTTTGTGAAATTTGGTGAAAAGTTATGTAGTAAAGGATACGATACAAATGATCTAAAAACACGTTATTTGAACTCCTCAAAGCGTTAAAATCTTGTTTTGAATAGAAAAACAAACTTCCTTAGTGTTTGTGAAATTTGGTGAAAAGTTATGTAGTAAAAGATACGATACAAATGATCTAAAAACACGTTATTTGAACTCCTCAAAGCGTTAAAATCTTGTTTTGAATAGAAAAACAAACTTCCTTAGTGTTTGTGAAATTTGGTGAAAAGTTATGTAGTAAAAGATACGATACAAATGATCTAAAAACACGTTATTTCAACTCCTCAAAGCGTTCAGATCTTGTTTTCAATCGAAAAACAAACTTTCTTAGTGTTTGTGAAATTTGGTGAAAAGTTATGTAGTAAAAGATACGATACAAATGATCTAAAAACACGTTATTTGAACTCCTCAAAGCGTTGAAATCTTGTTTTGAATAGAAAAACAAACTTTCTTAGTGTTTGTGAAATTTGGTGAAAAGTTATGTACTAAAAGATACGATACAAATGATCTAAAAACACGTTATTTGAACTCCGCAAAGCGTTAAAATCTTGTTTTTAATCGAAAAACAAACTTCCTTAGTGTTTGTGAAATTTGGTGAAAAGTTATGTACTAAAAGAGACGATACAAATGATCTAAAAACACGTTATTTCAACTCCTCAAAGCGTTCAGATCTTGTTTTGAATCGAAAAACAAACTTTCTTAGTGTTTGTGAAATTTGGTGAAAAGTTATGTACTACGATACAAATGATCTAAAAACACGTTATTTGAACTCCTCAAAGCGTTAAAATCTTGTTTAGAATAGAAAAACAAACTTTCTTAGTGTTTGTGAAATTTGGTGAAAAGTTATGTAGTAAAAGATACGATACAAATGATCTAAAAACACGTTATTTGAACTCCTCAAAGCGTTATAGTCTTGTTTTGAATCGAAAAACAAACTTCCTTAGTGTTTGTGAAATTTGGTGAAAAGTTATGTACTAAAAGATACGATACAAATGATCTAAAAACACGTTATTTGAACTCCTCAAAGCGTTAAAATCTTGTTTTGAATAGAAAAACAAACTTTCTTAGTGTTTGTGAAATTTGGTGAAAAGTTATGTACTAAAAGATACGATACAAATGATCTAAAAACACGTTATTTGAACTCCTCAAAGCGTTAAAATCTTGTTTTGAATCGAAAAACAAACTTTCTTAGTGTTTGTGAAATTTGGTGAAAAGTTATGTAGTAAAAGATACGATACAAATGATCTAAAAACACCTTATTTCAACTCCTCAAAGCGTTCAGATCTTGTTTTGAATAGAAAAACAAACTTTCTTAGTGTTTGTGAAATTTGGTGAAAAGTTATGTACTAAAAGATACGATACAAATGATCTAAAAACACGTTATTTGAACTCCTCAAAGCGTTAAAATCTTGTTTTGAATCGAAAAACAGACTTTCTTAGTGTTTGTGAAATTTGGTGAAAAGTTATGTACTAAAAGATACGATACAAATGATCTAAAAACACGTTATTTGAACTCCTCAAAGCGTTCAAATCTTGTTTTGAATCGTAAAACAAACTTTCTTAGTGTTTGTGAAATTTGGTGAAAAGTTATGTAGTAAAAGATACGATACAAATGATCTAAAAACACGTTATTTGAACTCCTCAAAGCGTTAAAATCTTGTTTTGAATAGAAAAAAACAAACTTTCTTAGTGTTTGTGAAATTTGGTGAAAAGTTATGTAGTAAAAGATACGATACAAATGATCTAAAAACACGTTATTTCAACTCCTCAAAGCGTTCAGATCTTGTTTTGAATCGAAAAACAAACTTTCTTAGTGTTTGTGAAATTTGGTGAAAAGTTATGTAGTAAAAGATACGATACAAATGATCTAAAAACACGTTATTTGAACTCCTCAAAGCGTTAATATGTTGTTTTGAATAGAAAAACAAACTTTCTTAGTGTTTGTGAAATTTGGTGAAAAGTTATGTACTAAAAGATACGATACAAATGATCTAAAAACACGTTATTTGAACTCCTCAAAGCGTTAAAATCTTGTTTTGAATCGAAAAACAAACTTCCTTATTGTTTGTGAAATTTGGTGAAAAGTTATGTACTAAAAGATACGATACAAATGATCTAAAAACACGTTATTTCAACTCCTCAAAGCGTTCAGATCTTGTTTTGAATCGAAAAACAAACTTTCTTAGTGTTTGTGAAATTTGGTGAAAAGTTATGTACTAAAAGATACGATACAAATGATCTAAAAACACGTTATTTTAACTCCTCAAAGCGTTAAAATCTTGTTTTGAATAGAAAAACAAACTTTCGTAGTGTTTGTGAAATTTGGTGAAAAGTTATGTACTAAAAGATACGATACAAATGATCTAAAAACACGTTATTTGACCTCCTCAAAGCGTTAATATGTTGTTTTGAATCGAAAAACAAACTTTCTTAGTGTTTGTGAAATTTGGTGAAAAGTTATGTACAAAAAGATACGATACAAATGATCTAAAAACACGTTATTTGAACTCCTCAAAGCGTTAAAATCTTGTTTAGAATAGAAAAACAAACTTTCTTAGTGTTTGTCAAATTTGGTGAAAAGTTATGTAGTAAAAGATACGATACAAATGATCTAAAAACACGTTATTTGAACTCCTCAAAGCGTTAAAATCTTGTTTTGAATCGAAAAACAAACTTCCTTAGTGTTTGTGAAATTTGGTGAAAAGTTATGTACTAGATGCGATACAAATGATCTAAAAACACGTTATTTGAACTCCTCAAAGCGTTAAAATCTTGTTTTGAATAAAAAAACAAACTTTCTTAGTGTTTGTGAAATTTGGTGAAAAGTTATGTAGTAAAAGATACGATACAAATGATCTAAAAACACGTTATTTGAACTCCTCAAAGCGTTAAAATCTTGTTTTGAATCGAAAAACAAACTTTCTTAGTGTTTGTGAAATTTGGTGAAAAGTTATGTACTAAAAGATACCATACAAATGATCTAAAAACACGTTATTTCAACTCCTCAAAGCGTTCAGATCTTGTTTTGAATCGAAAAACAAACTTTCTTAGTGTTTGTGAAATTTGGTGAAAAGTTATGTAGTAAAAGATACGATACAAATGATCTAAAAACACGTTATTTGAACTCCTCAAAGCGTTAAAATCTTGTTTTGAATAGAAAAACAGACTTTCACTATTAGTGTTTGTGAAATTTGGTGAAAAGTTATGTACTAAAAGATACGATACAAATGATCTAAAAACACGTTATTTGAACTCCTCAAAGCGTTAAAATCTTGTTTTGAATCGAAAAACAAACTTCCTTAGTGTTTGTGAAATTTGGTGAAAAGTTATGTACTAAAAGATACGATACAAATGATCTAGAAACACGTTATTTCAACTCCTCAAAGAGTTCAAATCTTGTTTTGAATCGAAAAACAAACTTTCTTAGTGTTTGTGAAATTTGGTGAAAAGTTATGTAGTAAAAGATACGATACAAATGATCTAAAAACACGTTATTTGAACTCCTCAAAGCGTTAAAATCTTGTTTTGAATAGAAAAACAAACTTTCTTAGTGTTTGTGAAATTTGGTGAAAAGTTATGTACTAAAAGATACGATACAAATGATCTAAAAACACGTTATTTCAACTCCTCAATGCGTTCAGATCTTGTTTTGAATCGAAAAACAAACTTTCTTAGTGTTTGTGAAATTTGGTGAAAAGTTATGTACTAAAAGATACGATACAAATGATCTAAAAACACGTTATTTGAACTCCTCAAAGCGTTAAAATCTTGTTTTGAATCGAAAAACAAACTTTCTTAGTGTTTGTGAAATTTGGTGAAAAGTTATGTACTAAAAGATACGATACAAATGATCTAAAAACACGTTATTTGAACTCCTCAAAGCGTTAAAATCTTGTTTTGAATCAAAAAACAAACTTCTTTAGTGTTTGTGAAATTTGGTGAAAAGTTATGTACTAAAAGATACGATACAAATGATCTAAAAACACGTTATTTGACCCCCTCAAAGCGTTAATTTGTTGTTTTGAATCGAAAAACAAACTTTCTTAGTGTTTGTGAAATTTGGTGAAAAGTTATGTACTAAAAGATACGATACAAATGATCTAAAAACACGTTATTTTAACTCCTCAAAGCGTTAAAATCTTGTTTTGAATAGAAAAACAAACTTTCGTAGTGTTTGTGAAATTTGGTGAAAAGTTATGTACTAAAAGATACGATACAAATGATCTAAAAACACGTTATTTGACCTCCTCAAAGCGTTAATATGTTGTTTTGAATCGAAAAACGAACTTTCTTAGTGTTTGTGAAATTTGGTGAAAAGTTATGTACTAAAAGATACGATACAAATGATCTAAAAACACGTTATTTGAACTCCTCAAAGCGTTATAATCTTGTTTAGAATAGAAAAACAAACTTTCTTAGTGTTTGTGAAATATGGTGAAAAGTTATGTACTAAAAGATACGATACAAATGATCTAAAAACACGTTATATGAACTCCTCAAAGCGTTAAAATCTTGTTTTGAATCGAAAAACAAACTTCCTTAGTGTTTGTGAAATTTGGTGAAAAGTTATGTAGTAAAAGATACGATACAAATGATCTAAAAACACGTTATTTCAACTCCTCAAAGCGTTAATATGTTGTTTTGAATCGAAAAACAAACTTTCTTAGTGTTTGTGAAATTTGGTGAAAAGTTATGTACTAAAAGATACGATACAAATGATCTAAAAACACGTTATTTGAACTCCTCAAAGCGTTAAAATCTTGTTTAGAATAGAAAAACAAACTTTCTTAGTGTTTGTGAAATTTGGTGAAAAGTTATGTAGTAAAAGATACGATACAAATGATCTAAAAACACGTTATTTGAACTCCTCAAAGCGTTATAGTCTTGTTTTGAATCGAAAAACAAACTTCCTTAGTGTTTGTGAAATATGGTGAAAAGTTATGTACTAAAAGATACGATAAAAATGATCTAAAAACACGTTATTTGAACTCCTCAAAGCGTTAAAATCTTGTTTTGAATAGAAAAACAAACTTTCTTAGTGTTTGTGAAATTTGGTGAAAAGTTATGTACTAAAAGATACGATACAAATGATCTAAAAACACGTTATTTGAACTCCTCAAAGCGTTAAAATCTTGTTTTGAATCGAAAAACAAACTTTCTTAGTGTTTGTGAAATTTGGTGAAAAGTTATGTAGTAAAAGATACGATACAAATGATCTAAAAACACCTTATTTCAACTCCTCAAAGCGTTCAGATCTTGTTTTGAATCGAAAAACAAACTTTCTTAGTGTTTGTGAAATTTGGTGAAAAGTTATGTAGTAAAAGATACGATACAAATGATCTAAAAACACGTTATTTGAACTCCTCAAAGCGTTAAAATCTTGTTTTGAATCGAAAAACAGACTTTCTTAGTGTTTGTGAAATTTGGTGAAAAGTTATGTACTAAAAGATACGATACAAATGATCTAAAAACACGTTATTTGAACTCCTCAAAGCGTTAAAATCTTGTTTTGAATAGAAAAACAAACTTTCTTAGTGTTTGTGAAATTTGGTGAAAAGTTATGTACTAAAAGATACGATACAAATGATCTAAAAACACGTTATTTGAACTCCTCAAAGCGTTAAAATCTTGTTTTGAATCGAAAAACAAACTTTCTTAGTGTTTGTGAAATTTGGTGAAAAGTTATGTAGTAAAAGATACGATACAAATGATCTAAAAACACCTTATTTCAACTCCTCAAAGCGTTCAGATCTTGTTTTGAATAGAAAAACAAACTTTCTTAGTGTTTGTGAAATTTGGTGAAAAGTTATGTACTAAAAGATACGATACAAATGATCTAAAAACACGTTATTTGAACTCCTCAAAGCGTTAAAATCTTGTTTTGAATCGAAAAACAGACTTTCTTAGTGTTTGTGAAATTTGGTGAAAAGTTATGTACTAAAAGATACGATACAAATGATCTAAAAACACGTTATTTGAACTCCTCAAAGCGTTCAAATCTTGTTTTGAATCGTAAAACAAACTTTCTTAGTGTTTGTGAGATTTGGTGAAAAGTTATGTAGTAAAAGATACGATACAAATGATCTAAAAACACGTTATTTGAACTCCTCAAAGCGTTAAAATCTTGTTTTGAATAGAAAAACAAACTTTCTTAGTGTTTGTGAAATTTGGTGAAAAGTTATGTAGTAAAAGATACGATACAAATGATCTAAAAACACGTTATTTCAACTCCTCAAAGCGTTCAGATCTTGTTTTGAATCGAAAAACAAACTTTCTTAGTGTTTGTGAAATTTGGTGAAAAGTTATGTAGTAAAAGATACGATACAAATGATCTAAAAACACGTTATTTGAACTCCTCAAAGCGTTAATATGTTGTTTTGAATAGAAAAACAAATTTTCTTAGTGTTTGTGAAATTTGGTGAAAAGTTATGTACTAAAAGATACGATACAAATGATCTAAAAACACGTTATTTGAACTCCTCAAAGCGTTAAAATCTTGTTTTGAATCGAAAAACAAACTTCCTTATTGTTTGTGAAATTTGGTGAAAAGTTATGTACTAAAAGATACGATACAAATGATCTAAAAACACGTTATTTCAACTCCTCAAAGCGTTCAGATCTTGTTTTGAATCGAAAAACAAACTTTCTTAGTGTTTGTGAAATTTGGTGAAAAGTTATGTACTAAAAGATACGATACAAATGATCTAAAAACACGTTATTTTAACTCCTCAAAGCGTTAAAATCTTGTTTTGAATAGAAAAACAAACTTTCGTAGTGTTTGTGAAATTTGGTGAAAAGTTATGTACTAAAAGATACGATACAAATGATCTAAAAACACGTTATTTGACCTCCTCAAAGCGTTAATATGTTGTTTTGAATCGAAAAACAAACTTTCTTAGTGTTTGTGAAATTTGGTGAAAAGTTATGTACAAAAAGATACGATACAAATGATCTAAAAACACGTTATTTGAACTCCTCAAAGCGTTAAAATCTTGTTTAGAATAGAAAAACAAACTTTCTTAGTGTTTGTCAAATTTGGTGAAAAGTTATGTAGTAAAAGATACGATACAAATGATCTAAAAACACGTTATTTGAACTCCTCAAAGCGTTAAAATCTTGTTTTGAATCGAAAAACAAACTTCCTTAGTGTTTGTGAAATTTGGTGAAAAGTTATGTACTAGATGCGATACAAATGATCTAAAAACACGTTATTTGAACTCCTCAAAGCGTTAAAATCTTGTTTTGAATAAAAAAACAAACTTTCTTAGTGTTTGTGAAATTTGGTGAAAAGTTATGTAGTAAAAGATACGATACAAATGATCTAAAAACACGTTATTTGAACTCCTCAAAGCGTTAAAATCTTGTTTTGAATCGAAAAACAAACTTTCTTAGTGTTTGTGAAATTTGGTGAAAAGTTATGTACTAAAAGATACCATACAAATGATCTAAAAACACGTTATTTCAACTCCTCAAAGCGTTCAGATCTTGTTTTGAATCGAAAAACAAACTTTCTTAGTGTTTGTGAAATTTGGTGAAAAGTTATGTAGTAAAAGATACGATACAAATGATCTAAAAACACGTTATTTGAACTCCTCAAAGCGTTAAAATCTTGTTTTGAATAGAAAAACAGACTTTCACTATTAGTGTTTGTGAAATTTGGTGAAAAGTTATGTACTAAAAGATACGATACAAATGATCTAAAAACACGTTATTTGAACTCCTCAAAGCGTTAAAATCTTGTTTTGAATCGAAAAACAAACTTCCTTAGTGTTTGTGAAATTTGGTGAAAAGTTATGTACTAAAAGATACGATACAAATGATCTAGAAACACGTTATTTCAACTCCTCAAAGCGTTCAAATCTTGTTTTGAATCGAAAAACAAACTTTCTTAGTGTTTGTGAAATTTGGTGAAAAGTTATGTAGTAAAAGATACGATACAAATGATCTAAAAACACGTTATTTGAACTCCTCAAAGCGTTAAAATCTTGTTTTGAATAGAAAAACAAACTTTCTTAGTGTTTGTGAAATTTGGTGAAAAGTTATGTACTAAAAGATACGATACAAATGATCTAAAAACACGTTATTTCAACTCCTCAATGCGTTCAGATCTTGTTTTGAATCGAAAAACAAACTTTCTTAGTGTTTGTGAAATTTGGTGAAAAGTTATGTACTAAAAGATACGATACAAATGATCTAAAAACACGTTATTTGAACTCCTCAAAGCGTTAAAATCTTGTTTTGAATCGAAAAACAAACTTTCTTAGTGTTTGTGAAATTTGGTGAAAAGTTATGTACTAAAAGATACGATACAAATGATCTAAAAACACGTTATTTGAACTCCTCAAAGCGTTAAAATCTTGTTTTGAATCAAAAAACAAACTTCTTTAGTGTTTGTGAAATTTGGTGAAAAGTTATGTACTAAAAGATACGATACAAATGATCTAAAAACACGTTATTTGACCCCCTCAAAGCGTTAATTTGTTGTTTTGAATCGAAAAACAAACTTTCTTAGTGTTTGTGAAATTTGGTGAAAAGTTATGTACTAAAAGATACGATACAAATGATCTAAAAACACGTTATTTTAACTCCTCAAAGCGTTAAAATCTTGTTTTGAATAGAAAAACAAACTTTCGTAGTGTTTGTGAAATTTGGTGAAAAGTTATGTACTAAAAGATACGATACAAATGATCTAAAAACACGTTATTTGACCTCCTCAAAGCGTTAATATGTTGTTTTGAATCGAAAAACGAACTTTCTTAGTGTTTGTGAAATTTGGTGAAAAGTTATGTACTAAAAGATACGATACAAATGATCTAAAAACACGTTATTTGAACTCCTCAAAGCGTTATAATCTTGTTTAGAATAGAAAAACAAACTTTCTTAGTGTTTGTGAAATATGGTGAAAAGTTATGTACTAAAAGATACGATACAAATGATCTAAAAACACGTTATATGAACTCCTCAAAGCGTTAAAATCTTGTTTTGAATCGAAAAACAAACTTCCTTAGTGTTTGTGAAATTTGGTGAAAAGTTATGTAGTAAAAGATACGATACAAATGATCTAAAAACACGTTATTTCAACTCCTCAAAGCGTTAATATGTTGTTTTGAATCGAAAAACAAACTTTCTTAGTGTTTGTGAAATTTGGTGAAAAGTTATGTACTAAAAGATACGATACAAATGATCTAAAAACACGTTATTTGAACTCCTCAAAGCGTTAAAATCTTGTTTAGAATAGAAAAACAAACTTTCTTAGTGTTTGTGAAATTTGGTGAAAAGTTATGTAGTAAAAGATACGATACAAATGATCTAAAAACACGTTATTTGAACTCCTCAAAGCGTTATAGTCTTGTTTTGAATCGAAAAACAAACTTCCTTAGTGTTTGTGAAATATGGTGAAAAGTTATGTACTAAAAGATACGATAAAAATGATCTAAAAACACGTTATTTGAACTCCTCAAAGCGTTAAAATCTTGTTTTGAATAGAAAAACAAACTTTCTTAGTGTTTGTGAAATTTGGTGAAAAGTTATGTACTAAAAGATACGATACAAATGATCTAAAAACACGTTATTTGAACTCCTCAAAGCGTTAAAATCTTGTTTTGAATCGAAAAACAAACTTTCTTAGTGTTTGTGAAATTTGGTGAAAAGTTATGTAGTAAAAGATACGATACAAATGATCTAAAAACACCTTATTTCAACTCCTCAAAGCGTTCAGATCTTGTTTTGAATCGAAAAACAAACTTTCTTAGTGTTTGTGAAATTTGGTGAAAAGTTATGTAGTAAAAGATACGATACAAATGATCTAAAAACACGTTATTTGAACTCCTCAAAGCGTTAAAATCTTGTTTTGAATCGAAAAACAGACTTTCTTAGTGTTTGTGAAATTTGGTGAAAAGTTATGTACTAAAAGATACGATACAAATGATCTAAAAACACGTTATTTGAACTCCTCAAAGCGTTCAAATCTTGTTTTGAATCGTAAAACAAACTTTCTTAGTGTTTGTGAAATTTGGTGAAAAGTTATGTAGTAAAAGATACGATACAAATGATCTAAAAACACGTTATTTGAACTCCTCAAAGCGTTAAAATCTTGTTTTGAATAGAAAAACAAACTTTCTTAGTGTTTATGAAATTTGGTGAAAAGTTATGTAGTAAAAGATACGATACAAATGATCTAAAAACACGTTATTTCAACTCCTCAAAGCGTTCAGATCTTGTTTTGAATCGAAAAACAAACTTTCTTAGTGTTTGTGAAATTTGGTGAAAAGTTATGTAGTAAAAGATACGATACAAATGATCTAAAAACACGTTATTTGAACTCCTCAAAGCGTTGAAATCTTGTTTTGAATAGAAAAACAAACTTTCTTAGTGTTTGTGAAATTTGGTGAAAAGTTATGTACTAAAAGATACGATACAAATGATCTAAAAACACGTTATTTGAACTCCTCAAAGCGTTAAAATCTTGTTTTGAATCGAAAAACAAACTTCCTTAGTGTTTGTGAAATTTGGTGAAAAGTTATGTACTAAAAGATACGATACAAATGATCTAAAAACACGTTATTTCAACTCCTCAAAGCGTTCAGATCTTGTTTTGAATCGAAAAACAAACTTTCTTAGTGTTTGTGAAATTTGGTGAAAAGTTATGTACTAAAAGATACGATACAAATGATCTAAAAACACGTTATTTGAACTCCTCAAAGCGTTAAAATCTTGTTTTGAATAGAAAAACAAACTTTCGTAGTGTTTGTGAAATTTGGTGAAAAGTTATGTACTAAAAGATACGATACAAATGATCTAAAAACACGTTATTTCACCTCCTCAAAGCGTTAATATGTTGTTTTGAATCGAAAAACAAACTTTCTTAGTGTTTGTGAAATTTGGTGAAAAGTTATGTACAAAAAGATACGATACAAATGATCTAAAAACACGTTATATGAACTCCTCAAAGCGTTAAAATCTTGTTTTGAATAGAAAAACAAACTTCCTTAGTGTTTGTGAAATTTGGTGAAAAGTTATGTACTAAAAGATACGATACAAATGATCTAAAAACACGTTATTTCAACTCCTCAAAGCGTTCAGATCTTGTTTTGAATCGGAAAACAAACTTCCTTAGTGTTTGTGAAATTTGGTGAAAAGTTATGTACTAAAAGATACGATACAAATGATCTAAAAACACGTTATTTCAACTCCTCAAAGCGTTAAAATCTTGTTTTGAATAGAAAAACGAACTTTCTTAGTGTTTGTGAAATTTGGTGAAAAGTTATGTACTAAAAGATACGATACAAATGATCTAAAAACACGTTATTTGACCTCCTCAAAGCGTTAATATGTTGTTTTGAATCGAAAAACAAACTTTCTTAGTGTTTGTGAAATTTGGTGAAAAGTTATGTACTAAAAGATACGATACAAATGATCTAAAAACACGTTATATGAACTCCTCAAAGCGTTAAAATCTTGTTTTGAATCGAAAAACAAACTTCCTTAGTGTTTGTGAAATTTGGTGAAAAGTTATGTACTAAAAGATACGATACAAATGATCTAGAAACACGTTATTTCAACTCCTCAAAGCGTTCAAATCTTGTTTTGAATCGAAAAACAAACTTTCTTAGTGTTTGTGAAATTTGGTGAAAAGTTATGTAGTAAAAGATACGATACAAATGATCTAAAAACACGTTATTTGAACTCCTCAAAGCGTTAAAATCTTGTTTTGAATCGAAAAACAAACTTTCTTAGTGTTTGTGAAATATGGTGAAAAGTTATGTATAAAAGATACAATACAAATGATCTAAAAACACGTTATTTGAACTCCTCAAAGCGTTAAAATCTTGTTTAGAATAGAAAAACAAACTTTCTTAGTGTTTGTGAAATTTGGTGAAAAGTTATGTACTAAAAGATACGATACAAATGATCTAAAAACACGTTATTTGAACTCCTCAAAGCGTTAAAATCTTGTTTAGAATAGAAAAACAAACTTTCTTAGTGTTTGTGAAATTTGGTGAAAAGTTATGTAGTAAAAGATACGATACAAATGATCTAAAAACACGTTATTTGAACTCCTCAAAGCGTTATAGTCTTGTTTTGAATCGAAAAACAAACTTCCTTAGTGTTTGTGAAATTTGGTGAAAAGTTATGTACTAAAAGATACGATACAAATGATCTAGAAACACGTTATTTGAACTCCTCAAAGCGTTCAAATCTTGTTTTGAATCGTAAAACAAACTTTCTTAGTGTTTGTGAAATTTGGTGAAAAGTTATGTAATAAAAGATACGATACAAATGATCTAAAAACACGCTATTTGAACTCCTCAAAGCGTTAAAATCTTGTTTTGAATAGAAAAACAAACTTTCTTAGTGTTTGTGAAATTTGGTGAAAAGTTATGTAGTAAAAGATACGATACAAATGATCTAAAAACACGTTATTTGAACTCCTCAAAGCGTTAAAATCTTGTTTTGAATCGAAAAACAAACTTTCTTAGTGTTTGTGAAATTTGGTGAAAAGTTATGTAGTAAAAGATACGATACAAATGATCTAAAAACACGTTATTTGAACTCCTCAAAGCGTTAAAATCTTGTTTTGAATCGAAAAACAGACTTTCTTAGTGTTTGTGAAATTTGGTGAAAAGTTATGTAGTAAAGGATACGATACAAATGATCTAAAAACACGTTATTTGAACTCCTCAAAGCGTTAAAATCTTGTTTTGAATAGAAAAACAAACTTCCTTAGTGTTTGTGAAATTTGGTGAAAAGTTATGTAGTAAAAGATACGATACAAATGATCTAAAAACACGTTATTTGAACTCCTCAAAGCGTTAAAATCTTGTTTTGAATAGAAAAACAAACTTCCTTAGTGTTTGTGAAATTTGGTGAAAAGTTATGTAGTAAAAGATACGATACAAATGATCTAAAAACACGTTATTTCAACTCCTCAAAGCGTTCAGATCTTGTTTTGAATCGAAAAACAAACTTTCTTAGTGTTTGTGAAATTTGGTGAAAATTTATGTAGTAAAAGATACGATACAAATGATCTAAAAACACGTTATTTGAACTCCTCAAAGCGTTGAAATCTTGTTTTGAATAGAAAAACAAACTTTCTTAGTGTTTGTGAAATTTGGTGAAAAGTAATGTACTAAAAGATACGATACAAATGATCTAAAAACACGTTATTTGAACTCCTCAAAGCGTTAAAATCTTGTTTTTAATCGAAAAACAAACTTCCTTAGTGTTTGTGAAATTTGGTGAAAAGTTATGTACTAAAAGAGACGATACAAATGATCTAAAAACACGTTATTTCAACTCCTCAAAGCGTTCAGATCTTGTTTTGAATCGAAAAACAAACTTTCTTAGTGTTTGTGAAATTTGGTGAAAAGTTATGTACTAAAAGATACGATACAAATGATCTAAAAACACGTTATTTTAACTCCTCAAAGCGTTAAAATCTTGTTTTGAATAGAAAAACAAACTTTCGTAGTGTTTGTGAAATTTGGTGAAAAGTTATGTACTAAAAGATACGATACAAATGATCTAAAAACACGTTATTTCAACTCCTCAAAGCGTTAATATGTTGTTTTGAATCGAAAAACAAACTTTCTTAGTGTTTGTGAAATTTGGTGAAAAGTTATGTACTAAAAGATACGATACAAATGATCTAAAAACACGTTATTTTAACTCCTCAAAGCGTTAAAATCTTGTTTTGAATAGAAAAACAAACTTTCGTAGTGTTTGTGAAATTTGGTGAAAAGTTATGTACTAAAAGATACGATACAAATGATCTAAAAACACGTTATTTGACCTCCTCAAAGCGTTAATATGTTGTTTTGAATCGAAAAACGAACTTTCTTAGTGTTTGTGAAATTTGGTGAAAAGTTATGTACTAAAAGATACGATACAAATGATCTAAAAACACGTTATTTGAACTCCTCAAAGCGTTATAATCTTGTTTAGAATAGAAAAACAAACTTTCTTAGTGTTTGTGAAATATGGTGAAAAGTTATGTACTAAAAGATACGATACAAATGATCTAAAAACACGTTATATGAACCCCTCAAAGCGTTAAAATCTTGTTTTGAATCGAAAAACAAACTTCCTTAGTGTTTGTGAAATTTGGTGAAAAGTTATGTAGTAAAAGATACGATACAAATGATCTAAAAACACGTTATTTCAACTCCTCAAAGCGTTAATATGTTGTTTTGAATCGAAAAACAAACTTTCTTAGTGTTTGTGAAATTTGGAGAAAAGTTATGTACTAAAAGATACGATACAAATGATCTAAAAACACGTTATTTGAACTCCTCAAAGCGTTAAAATCTTGTTTAGAATAGAAAAACAAACTTTCTTAGTGTTTGTGAAATTTGGTGAAAAGTTATGTAGTAAAAGATACGATACAAATGATCTAAAAACACGTTATTTGAACTCCTCAAAGCGTTATAGTCTTGTTTTGAATCGAAAAACAAACTTCCTTAGTGTTTGTGAAATTTGGTGAAAAGTTATGTACTAAAAGATACGATACAAATGATCTAAAAACACGTTATTTGAACTCCTCAAAGCGTTAAAATCTTGTTTTGAATAGAAAAACAAACTTTCTTAGTGTTTGTGAAATTTGGTGAAAAGTTATGTACTAAAAGATACGATACAAATGATCTAAAAACACGTTATTTGAACTCCTCAAAGCGTTAAAATCTTGTTTTGAATCGAAAAACAAACTTTCTTAGTGTTTGTGAAATTTGGTGAAAAGTTATGTAGTAAAAGATACGATACAAATGATCTAAAAACACCTTATTTCAACTCCTCAAAGCGTTCAGATCTTGTTTTGAATAGAAAAACAAACTTTCTTAGTGTTTGTGAAATTTGGTGAAAAGTTATGTAGTAAAAGATACGATACAAATGATCTAAAAACACGTTATTTCAACTCCTCAAAGCGTTCAGATCTTGTTTTGAATCGAAAAAAAAACTTTCTTAGTGTTTGTGAAATTTGGTGAAAAGTTATGTACTAAAAGATACGATACAAATGATCTAAAAACACGTTATTTGAACTCCTCAAAGCGTTAAAATCTTGTTTTGAATCGAAAAACAGACTTTCTTAGTGTTTGTGATATTTGGTGAAAAGTTATGTACTAAAAGATACGATACAAATGATCTAAAAACACGTTATTTGAACTCCTCAAAGCGTTCAAATCTTGTTTTGAATCGTAAAACAAACTTTCTTAGTGTTTGTGAAATTTGGTGAAAAGTTATGTAGTAAAAGATACGATACAAATGATCTAAAAACACGTTATTTGAACTCCTCAAAGCGTTAAAATCTTGTTTTGAATAGAAAAACAAACTTTCTTAGTGTTTGTGAAATTTGGTGAAAAGTTATGTAGTAAAAGATACGATACAAATGATCTAAAAACACGTTATTTCAACTCCTCAAAGCGTTCAGATCTTGGTTTGAATCGAAAAACAAACTTTCTTAGTGTTTGTGAAATTTGGTGAAAAGTTATGTAGTAAAAGATACGATACAAATGATCTAAAAACACGTTATTTGAACTCCTCAAAGCGTTAAAATCTTGTTTTGAATAGAAAAACAAACTTTCTTAGTGTTTGTGAAATTTGGTGAAAAGTTATGTACTAAAAGATACGATACAAATGATCTAAAAACACGTTATTTGAACTCCTCAAAGCGTTAAAATCTTGTTTTGAATCAAAAAACAAACTTCCTTAGTGTTTGTGAAATTTGGTGAAAAGTTATGTACTAAAAGATACGATACAAATGATCTAAAAACACGTTATTTCAACTCCTCAAAGCGTTCAGATCTTGTTTTGAATCGAAAAACAAACTTTCTTAGTGTTTGTGAAATTTGGTGAAAAGTTATGTACTAAAAGATACGATACAAATGATCTAAAAACACGTTATTTTAACTCCTCAAAGCGTTAAAATCTTGTTTTGAATAGAAAAACAAACTTTCGTAGTGTTTGTGAAATTTGGTGAAAAGTTATGTACTAAAAGATACGATACAAATGATCTAAAAACACGTTATTTGACCTCCTCAAAGCGTTAATATGTTGTTTTGAATCGAAAAACAAACTTTCTTAGTGTTTGTGAAATTTGGTGAAAAGTTATGTACAAAAAGATACGATACAAATGATCTAAAAACACGTTATTTGAACTCCTCAAAGCGTTAAAATCTTGTTTAGAATAGAAAAACAAACTTTCTTAGTGTTTGTCAAATTTGGTGAAAAGTTATGTAGTAAAAGATACGATACAAATGATCTAAAAACACGTTATTTGAACTCCTCAAAGCGTTAAAATCTTGTTTTGAATCGAAAAACAAACTTCCTTAGTGTTTGTGAAATTTGGTGAAAAGTTATGTACTAAAAGATGCGATACAAATGATCTAAAAACACGTTATTTGAACTCCTCAAAGCGTTAAAATCTTGTTTTGAATAAAAAAACAAACTTTCTTAGTGTTTGTGAAATTTGGTGAAAAGTTATGTAGTAAAAGATACGATACAAATGATCTAAAAACACGTTATTTGAACTCCTCAAAGCGTTAAAATCTTGTTTTGAATCGAAAAACAAACTTTCTTAGTGTTTGTGAAATTTGGTGAAAAGTTATGTACTAAAAGATACCATACAAATGATCTAAAAACACGTTATTTCAACTCCTCAAAGCGTTCAGATCTTGTTTTGAATCGAAAAACAAACTTTCTTAGTGTTTGTGAAATTTGGTGAAAAGTTATGTAGTAAAAGATACGATACAAATGATCTAAAAACACGTTATTTGAACTCCTCAAAGCGTTAAAATCTTGTTTTGAATAGAAAAACAGACTTTCTTAGTGTTTGTGAAATTTGGTGAAAAGTTATGTACTAAAAGATACGATACAAATGATCTAAAATCACGTTATTTGAACTCCTCAAAGCGTTAAAATCTTGTTTTGAATCGAAAAACAAACTTCCTTAGTGTTTGTGAAATTTGGTGAAAAGTTATGTACTAAAAGATACGATACAAATGATCTAGAAACACGTTATTTCAACTCCTCAAAGCGTTCAAATCTTGTTTTGAATCGAAAAACAAACTTTCTTAGTGTTTGTGAAATTTGGTGAAAAGTTATGTAGTAAAAGATACGATACAAATGATCTAAAAACACGTTATTTGAACTCCTCAAAGCGTTAAAATCTTGTTTTGAATAGAAAAACAAACTTTCTTAGTGTTTGTGAAATTTGGTGAAAAGTTATGTACTAAAAGATACGATACAAATGATCTAAAAACACGTTATTTCAACTCCTCAATGCGTTCAGATCTTGTTTTGAATCGAAAAACAAACTTTCTTAGTGTTTGTGAAATTTGGTGAAAAGTTATGTACTAAAAGATACGATACAAATGATCTAAAAACACGTTATTTGAACTCCTCAAAGCGTTAAAATCTTGTTTTGAATCGAAAAACAAACTTTCTTAGTGTTTGTGAAATTTGGTGAAAAGTTATGTACTAAAAGATACGATACAAATGATCTAAAAACACGTTATTTGAACTCCTCAAAGCGTTAAAATCTTGTTTTGAATCAAAAAACAAACTTCTTTAGTGTTTGTGAAATTTGGTGAAAAGTTATGTACTAAAAGATACGATACAAATGATCTAAAAACACGTTATTTGACCCCCTCAAAGCGTTAATATGTTGTTTTGAATCGAAAAACAAACTTTCTTAGTGTTTGTGAAATTTGGTGAAAAGTTATGTACTAAAAGATACGATACAAATGATCTAAAAACACGTTATTTTAACTCCTCAAAGCGTTAAAATCTTGTTTTGAATAGAAAAACAAACTTTCGTAGTGTTTGTGAAATTTGGTGAAAAGTTATGTACTAAAAGATACGATACAAATGATCTAAAAACACGTTATTTGACCTCCTCAAAGTGTTAATATGTTGTTTTGAATCGAAAAACGAACTTTCTTAGTGTTTGTGAAATTTGGTGAAAAGTTATGTACTAAAAGATACGATACAAATGATCTAAAAACACGTTATTTGAACTCCTCAAAACGTTATAATCTTGTTTAGAATAGAAAAACAAACTTTCTTAGTGTTTGTGAAATGTGGTGAAAAGTTATGTACTAAAAGATACGATACAAATGATCTAAAAACACGTTATATGAACTCCTCAAAGCGTTAAAATCTTGTTTTGAATCGAAAAACAAACTTCCTTAGTGTTTGTGAAATTTGGTGAAAAGTTATGTAGTAAAAGATACGATACAAATGATCTAAAAACACGTTATTTCAACTCCTCAAAGCGTTATTATGTTGTTTTGAATCGAAAAACAAACTTTCTTAGTGTTTGTGAAATTTGGTGAAAAGTTATGTACTAAAAGATACGATACAAATGATCTAAAAACACGTTATTTGAACTCCTCAAAGCGTTAAAATCTTGTTTAGAATAGAAAAACAAACTTTCTTAGTGTTTGTGAAATTTGGTGAAAAGTTATGTAGTAAAAGATACGATACAAATGATCTAAAAACACGTTATTTGAACTCCTCAAAGCGTTATAGTCTTGTTTTGAATCGAAAAACAAACTTCCTTAGTGTTTGTGAAATTTGGTGAAAAGTTATGTACTAAAAGATACGATACAAATGATCTAGAAACACGTTATTTGAACTCCTCAAAGCGTTCAAATCTTGTTTTGAATCGTAAAACAAACTTTCTTAGTGTTTGTGAAATTTGGTGAAAAGTTATGTAATAAAAGATACGATACAAATGATCTAAAAACACGCTATTTGAACTCCTCAAAGCGTTAAAATCTTGTTTTGAATAGAAAAACAAACTTTCTTAGTGTTTGTGAAATTTGGTGAAAAGTTATGTAGTAAAAGATACGATACAAATGATCTAAAAACACGTTATTTGAACTCCTCAAAGCGTTAAAATCTTGTTTTGAATCGAAAAACAAACTTTCTTAGTGTTTGTGAAATTTGGTGAAAAGTTATGTAGTAAAAGATACGATACAAATGATCTAAAAACACGTTATTTGAACTCCTCAAAGCGTTAAAATCTTGTTTTGAATCGAAAAACAGACTTTCTTAGTGTTTGTGAAATTTGGTGAAAAATTATGTAGTAAAGGATACGATACAAATGATCTAAAAACACGTTATTTGAACTCCTCAAAGCGTTAAAATCTTGTTTTGAATAGAAAAACAAACTTCCTTAGTGTTTGTGAAATTTGGTGAAAAGTTATGTAGTAAAAGATACGATACAAATGATCTAAAAACACGTTATTTGAACTCCTCAAAGCGTTAAAATCTTGTTTTGAATAGAAAAACAAACTTCCTTAGTGTTTGTGAAATTTGGTGAAAAGTTATGTAGTAAAAGATACGATACAAATGATCTAAAAACACGTTATTTCAACTCCTCAAAGCGTTCAGATCTTGTTTTGAATCGAAAAACAAACTTTCTTAGTGTTTGTGAAATTTGGTGAAAAGTTATGTAGTAAAAGATACGATACAAATGATCTAAAAACACGTTATTTGAACTCCTCAAAGCGTTGAAATCTTGTTTTGAATAGAAAAACAAACTTTCTTAGTGTTTGTGAATTTTGGTGAAAAGTTATGTACTAAAAGATACGATACAAATGATCTAAAAACACGTTATTTGAACTCCTCAAAGCGTTAAAATCTTGTTTTTAATCGAAAAACAAACTTCCTTAGTGTTTGTGAAATTTGGTGAAAAGTTATGTACTAAAAGAGACGATACAAATGATCTAAAAACACGTTATTTCAACCCCTCAAAGCGTTCAGATCTTGTTTTGAATCGAAAAACAAACTTTCTTAGTGTTTGTGAAATTTGGTGAAACGTTATGTACTAAAAGATACGATACAAATGATCTAAAAACACGTTATTTTAACTCCTCAAAGCGTTAAAATCTTGTTTTGAATAGAAAAACAAACTTTCGTAGTGTTTGTGAAATTTGGTGAAAAGTTATGTACTAAAAGATACGATACAAATGATCTAAAAACACGTTATTTGACCCCCTCAAAGCGTTAATATGTTGTTTTGAATCGAAAAACAAACTTTCTTAGTGTTTGTGAAATTTGGTGAAAAGTTATGTACTAAAAGATACGATACAAATGATCTAAAAACACGTTATTTGAACTCCTCAAAGCGTTAAAATCTTGTTTAGAATAGAAAAACAAACTTTCTTAGCGTTTGTGAAATTTGGTGAAAAGTTATGTAGTAAAAGATACGATACAAATGATCTAAAAACACGTTATTTCAACTCCTCAAAGCGTTAAAATCTTGTTTTGAATCGAAAAACAAACTTCCTTAGTGTTTGTGAAATTTGGTGAAAAGTTATGTACTAAAAGATACGATACAAATGATCTAAAAACACGTTATTTGAACTCCTCAAAGCGTTAAAATCTTGTTTTGAATAGAAAAACAAACTTTCTTAGTGTTTGTGAAATTTGGTGAAAAGTTATGTAGTAAAAGATACGATACAAATGATCTAAAAACACGTTATATGAACTCCTCAAAGCGTTAAAATCTTGTTTTGAATCGAAAAACAAACTTCCTTAGTGTTTGTGAAATTTGGTGAAAAGTTATGTACTAAAAGATACGATACAAATGATCTAGAAACACGTTATTTGAACTCCTCAAAGCGTTAAGATCTTGTTTTGAATCGAAAAACAAACTTTCTTAGTGTTTGTGAAATTTGGTGAAAAGTTATGTAGTAAAAGATACGATACAAATGATCTAAAAACACGTTATTTGAACTCCTCAAAGCGTTAAAATCTTGTTTAGAATAGAAAAACAAACTTTCTTAGTGTTTGTGAAATTTGGTGAAAAGTTATGTAGTAAAAGATACGATACAAATGATCTAAAAACACGTTATTTCAACTCCTCAAAGCGTTCAGATCTTGTTTTGAATCGAAAAACAAACTTTCTTAGTGTTTGTGAAATTTGGTGAAAAGTTATGTACTAAAAGATACGATACAAATGATCTAAAAACACGTTATTTGAACTCCTCAAAGCGTTAAAATGTTGTTTTTAATCGAAAAACAAACTTCCTTAGTGTTTGTGAAATTTGGTGAAAAGTTATGTACTAAAAGAGACGATACAAATGATCTAAAAACACGTTATTTCAACCCCTCAAAGCGTTCAGATCTTGTTTTGAATCGAAAAACAAACTTTCTTAGTGTTTGTGAAATTTGGTGAAAAGTTATGTACTAAAAGATACGATACAAATGATCTAAAAACACGTTATTTCAACTCCTCAAAGCGTTAAAATCGTGTTTTGAATCGAAAAACAAACTTTCGTAGTGTTTGTGAAATTTGGTGAAAAGTTATGTACTAAAAGATACGATTCAAATGATCTAAAAACACGTTATTTGACCTCCTCAAAGCGTTAATATCTTGTTTTGAATAGAAAAACAAACTTTCTTAGTGTTTGTGAAATTTGGTGAAAAGTTATGTAGTAAAAGATACAATACAAATGATCTAAAAACACGTTATATGAACTCCTCAAAGCGTTAAAATCTTGTTTTGAATCGAAAAACAAACTTCCTTAGTGTTTGTGAAATTTGGTGAAAAGTTATGTAGTAAAAGATACGATACAAATGATCTAAAAACACGTTATTTGAACTCCTCAAAGCGTTGAAATCTTGTTTTGAATAGAAAAACAAACTTTCTTAGTGTTTGTGAAATTTGGTGAAAAGTTATGTACTAAAAGATACGATACAAATGATCTAAAAACACGTTATTTGAACTCCTCAAAGCGTTAAAATCTTGTTTTGAATCGAAAAACAAACTTCCTTAGTGTTTGTGAAATTTGGTGAAAAGTTATGTACTAAAAGAGACGATACAAATGATCTAAAAACACGTTATTTGACCCCCTCAAAGCGTTAATATGTTGTTTTGAATCGAAAAACAAACTTTCTTAGTGTTTGTGAAATTTGGTGAAAAGTTATGTACTAAAAGATACGATACAAATGATCTAAAAACACGTTATTTTAACTCCTCAAAGCGTTAAAATCTTGTTTTGAATAGAAAAACAAACTTTCTTAGTGTTTGTGAAATTTGGTGAAAAGTTATGTAGTAAAAGATACGATACAAATGATCTAAAAACACGTTATATGAACTCCTCAAAGCGTTAAAATCTTGTTTTGAATCGAAAAACAAACTTCCTTAGTGTTTGTGAAATTTGGTGAAAAGTTATGTACTAAAAGATACGATACAAATGATCTAGAAACACGTTATTTGAACTCCTCAAAGCGTTAAGATCTTGTTTTGAATAGAAAAACAATCTTTCTTAGTGTTTGTGAAATTTGGTGAAAAGTTATGTAGTAAAAGATACGATACAAATGATCTAAAAACACGTTATTTGAACTCCTCAAAGCGTTAAAATCTTGTTTTGAATCGAAAAACAAACTTCCTTAGTGTTTGTGAAATTTGGTGAAAAGTTATGTACTAAAAGATACGATACAAATGATCTAAAAACACGTTATTTCAATTCCTGAAAGCGTTAAAATCTTGTTTTGAATCGAAAAACAAACTTTCTTAGTGTTTGTGAAATTTGGTGAAAAGTTATGTACTAAAAGATACGATACAAATGATCTAAAAACACGTTATTTGACCTCCTCAAAGCGTTAATATCTTGTTTTGAATCGAAAAACAAACTTTCTTAGTGTTTGTGACATTTGGTGAAAAGTTATGTACTAAAAGATACGATACAAATGATCTAAAAACACGTTATTTCAACTCCTCAAAGCGTTAAAATCTTGTTTTGAATCGAAAAACAAACTTTCTTAGTGTTTGTGAAATTTGGTGAAAAGTTATGTACTAAAAGATACGATACAAATGATCTAAAAACACGTTATTTGAACTCCTCGAAGCGTTAAAATCTTGTTTTGAATCGAAAAACAAACTTCCTTAGTGTTTGTGAAATTTGGTGAAAAGTTATGTACTAAAAGATACGATACAAATGATATAGAAACACGTTATTTCAACTCCTCTCAAATCTTGTTTTGAATAGAAAAACAAACTTTCTTAGTGTTTGTGAAATTTGGTGAAAAGTTATGTACTAAAAGATACGATACAAATGATCTAAAAACACGTTATTTGACCTCCTCAAAGCGTTAAAATCTTGTTTTGAATCGACAAACAAACTTTCTTAGTGTTTGTGAAATTTGGTGAAAAGTTATGTACTAAAAGATACAATACAAATGATCTAAAAACACGTTATTTGAACTCCTCAAAGCGTTAAAATCTTGTTTTGAATAGAAAAACAAACTTTCGTAGTGTTTGTGAAATTTGGTGAAAAGTTATGTACTAAAAGATACGATACAAATGATCTAAAAACACGTTATTTGAACTCCTCAAAGCGTTAAAATCTTGTTTAGAATAGAAAAACAAACTTTCTTAGTGTTTGTGAAATTTGGTGAAAAGTTATGTAGTAAAAGATACGATACAAATGATCTAAAAACACGTTATATGAACTCCTCAAAGCGTTAAAATCTTGTTTTGAATCGAAAAACAAACTTCCTTAGTGTTTGTGAAATTCGGAGAAAAGTTATGTACTAAAAGATACGATACAAATGATCTAGAAACACGTTATTTCAACTCCTCAAAGCGTTCAAATCTTGTTTTGAATCGAAAAACAAACTTTCTTAGTCTTTGTGAAATTTGGTGAAAAGTTATGTAGTAAAAGATACGATACAAATGATCTAAAAACACGTTATTTGAACTCCTCAAAGCGTTCAGATCTTGTTTTGAATCGAAAAACAAACTTTCTTAGTGTTTGTGAAATATGGTGAAAAGTTATGTAGTAAAAGATACGATACAAATGATCTAAAAACACGTTATTTGAACTCCTCAAAGCGTTAAAATGTTGTTTTGAATAGAAAAACAGACTTTCTTAGTGTTTGTGAAATTTGGTGAAAAGTTATGTACTAAAAGATACGATACAAATGATCTAAAAACACGTTATTTGAACTCCTCAATGCGTTATAATCTTGTTTTGAATCGAAAAACAAACTTCCTTAGTGTTTGTGAAATTTGGTGAAAAGTTATGTACTAAAAGATACGATACAAATGATCTAGAAACACGTTATTTCAACTCCTCAAAGCGTTAAAATCTTGTTTAGAATAGAAAAACAAACTTTCTTAGTGTTTGTGAAATTTGGTGAAAAGTTATGTACTAAAAGATACGATACAAATGATCTAAAAACACGTTATTTGAACTCCTCAAAGCGTTATAATCTTGTTTAGAATAGAAAAACAAACTTTCTTAGTGTTTGTGAAATGTGGTGAAAAGTTATGTACTAAAAGATACGATACAAATGATCTAAAAACACGTTATATGAACTCCTCAAAGCGTTAAAATCTTGTTTTGAATCGAAAAACAAACTTCCTTAGTGTTTGTGAAATTTGGTGAAAAGTTATGTAGTAAAAGATACGATACAAATGATCTAAAAACACGTTATTTCAACTCCTCAAAGCGTTAATATGTTGTTTTGAATCGAAAAACAAACTTTCTTAGTGTTTGTGAAATTTGGTGAAAAGTTATGTACTAAAAGATACGATACAAATGATCTAAAAACACGTTATTTGAACTCCTCAAAGCGTTAAAATCTTGTTTAGAATAGAAAAACAAACTTTCTTAGTGTTTGTGAAATTTGGTGAAAAGTTATGTAGTAAAAGATACGATACAAATGATCTAAAAACACGTTATTTGAACTCCTCAAAGCGTTATAGTCTTGTTTTGAATCGAAAAACAAACTTCCTTAGTGTTTGTGAAATTTGGTGAAAAGTTATGTACTAAAAGATACGATACAAATGATCTAGAAACACGTTATTTGAACTCCTCAAAGCGTTCAAATCTTGTTTTGAATCGTAAAACAAACTTTCTTAGTGTTTGTGAAATTTGGTGAAAAGTTATGTAATAAAAGATACGATACAAATGATCTAAAAACACGCTATTTGAACTCCTCAAAGCGTTAAAATCTTGTTTTGAATAGAAAAACAAACTTTCTTAGTGTTTGTGAAATTTGGTGAAAAGTTATGTAGTAAAAGATACGATACAAATGATCTAAAAACACGTTATTTGAACTCCTCAAAGCGTTAAAATCTTGTTTTGAATCGAAAAACAAACTTTCTTAGTGTTTGTGAAATTTGGTGAAAAGTTATGTAGTAAAAGATACGATACAAATGATCTAAAAACACGTTATTTGAACTCCTCAAAGCGTTAAAATCTTGTTTTGAATCGAAAAACAGACTTTCTTAGTGTTTGTGAAATTTGGTGAAAAATTATGTAGTAAAGGATACGATACAAATGATCTAAAAACACGTTATTTGAACTCCTCAAAGCGTTAAAATCTTGTTTTGAATAGAAAAACAAACTTCCTTAGTGTTTGTGAAATTTGGTGAAAAGTTATGTAGTAAAAGATACGATACAAATGATCTAAAAACACGTTATTTGAACTCCTCAAAGCGTTAAAATCTTGTTTTGAATAGAAAAACAAACTTCCTTAGTGTTTGTGAAATTTGGTGAAAAGTTATGTAGTAAAAGATACGATACAAATGATCTAAAAACACGTTATTTCAACTCCTCAAAGCGTTCAGATCTTGTTTTGAATCGAAAAACAAACTTTCTTAGTGTTTGTGAAATTTGGTGAAAAGTTATGTACTAAAAGATACGATACAAATGATCTAAAAACACGTTATTTGAACTCCTCAAAGCGTTAAAATGTTGTTTTGAATAGATAAACAGACTTTCTTAGTGTTTGTGAAATTTGGTGAAAACTTATGTACTAAAAGATACGATACAAATGATCTAAAAACACGTTATTTGAACTCCTCAAAGCGTTAAAATCTTGTTTTGAATCGAAAAACAAACTTCCTTAGTGTTTGTGAAATTTGGTGAAAAGTTATGTACTAAAAGATACGATACAAATGATCTAAAAACACGTTATTTCAACTCCTCAAAGCGTTAAAATCGTGTTTTGAATCGAAAAACAAACTTTCTTAGTGTTTGTGAAATTTGGTGAAAAGTTATGTACTAAAAGATACGATTCAAATGATCTAAAAACACGTTATTTGACCTCCTCAAAGCGTTAATATCTTGTTTTGAATAGAAAAACAAACTTTCTTAGTGTTTGTGAAATTTGGTGAAAAGTTATGTAGTAAAAGATACAATACAAATGATCTAAAAACACGTTATATGAACTCCTCAAAGCGTTAAAATCTTGTTTTGAATCGAAAAACAAACTTCCTTAGTGTTTGTGAAATTTGGTGAAAAGTTATGTAGTAAAAGATACGATACAAATGATCTAAAAACACGTTATTTGAACTCCTCAAAGCGTTGAAATCTTGTTTTGAATAGAAAAACAAACTTTCTTAGTGTTTGTGAAATTTGGTGAAAAGTTATGTACTAAAAGATACGATACAAATGATCTAAAAACACGTTATTTGAACTCCTCAAAGCGTTAAAATCTTGTTTTGAATCGAAAAACAAACTTCCTTAGTGTTTGTGAAATTTGGTGAAAAGTTATGTACTAAAAGAGACGATACAAATGATCTAAAAACACGTTATTTGACCCCCTCAAAGCGTTAATATGTTGTTTTGAATCGAAAAACAAACTTTCTTAGTGTTTGTGAAATTTGGTGAAAAGTTATGTACTAAAAGATACGATACAAATGATCTAAAAACACGTTATTTTAACTCCTCAAAGCGTTAAAATCTTGTTTTGAATAGAAAAACAAACTTTCTTAGCGTTTGTGAAATTTGGTGAAAAGTTATGTAGTAAAAGATACGATACAAATGATCTAAAAACACGTTATTTGAACTCCTCAAAGCGTTAAAATCTTGTTTTGAATCGAAAAACAAACTTCCTTAGTGTTTGTGAAATTTGGTGAAAAGTTATGTACTAAAAGATACGATACAAATGATCTAAAAACACGTTATTTGAACTCCTCAAAGCGTTAAAATCTTGTTTTGAATAGAAAAACAAACTTTCTTAGTGTTTGTGAAATTTGGTGAAAAGTTATGTAGTAAAAGATACGATACAAATGATCTAAAAACACGTTATATGAACTCCTCAAAGCGTTAAAATCTTGTTTTGAATCGAAAAACAAACTTCCTTAGTGTTTGTGAAATTTGGTGAAAAGTTATGTACTAAAAGATACGATACAAATGATCTAGAAACACGTTATTTGAACTCCTCAAAGCGTTAAGATCTTGTTTTGAATAGAAAAACAATCTTTCTTAGTGTTTGTGAAATTTGGTGAAAAGTTATGTAGTAAAAGATACGATACAAATGATCTAAAAACACGTTATTTGAACTCCTCAAAGCGTTAAAATCTTGTTTTGAATCGAAAAACAAACTTCCTTAGTGTTTGTGAAATTTGGTGAAAAGTTATGTACTAAAAGATACGATACAAATGATCTAAAAACACGTTATTTCAACTCCTGAAAGCGTTAAAATCTTGTTTTGAATCGAAAAACAAACTTTCTTAGTGTTTGTGAAATTTGGTGAAAAGTTATGTACTAAAAGATACGATACAAATGATCTAAAAACACGTTATTTGACCTCCTCAAAGCGTTAATATCTTGTTTTGAATCGAAAAACAAACTTTCTTAGTGTTTGTGACATTTGGTGAAAAGTTATGTACTAAAAGATACGATACAAATGATCTAAAAACACGTTATTTCAACTCCTCAAAGCGTTAAAATCTTGTTTTGAATCGAAAAACAAACTTTCTTAGTGTTTGTGAAATTTGGTGAAAAGTTATGTACTAAAAGATACGATACAAATGATCTAAAAACACGTTATTTGAACTCCTCAAAGCGTTAAAATCTTGTTTTGAATCGAAAAACAAACTTCCTTAGTGTTTGTGAAATTTGGTGAAAAGTTATGTACTAAAAGATACGATACAAATGATATAGAAACACGTTATTTCAACTCCTCAAAGCGTTCAAATCTTGTTTTGAATAGAAAAACAAACTTTCTTAGTGTTTGTGAAATTTGGTGAAAAGTTATGTACTAAAAGATACGATACAAATGATCTAAAAACACGTTATTTGACCTCCTCAAAGCGTTAAAATCTTGTTTTGAATCGACAAACAAACTTTCTTAGTGTTTGTGAAATTTGGTGAAAAGTTATGTACTAAAAGATACAATACAAATGATCTAAAAACACGTTATTTGAACTCCTCAAAGCGTTAAAATCTTGTTTTGAATAGAAAAACAAACTTTCGTAGTGTTTGTGAAATTTGGTGAAAAGTTATGTACTAAAAGATACGATACAAATGATCTAAAAACACGTTATTTGAACTCCTCAAAGCGTTAAAATCTTGTTTAGAATAGAAAAACAAACTTTCTTAGTGTTTGTGAAATTTGGTGAAAAGTTATGTAGTAAAAGATACGATACAAATGATCTAAAAACACGTTATATGAACTCCTCAAAGCGTTAAAATCTTGTTTTGAATCGAAAAACAAACTTCCTTAGTGTTTGTGAAATTCGGAGAAAAGTTATGTACTAAAAGATACGATACAAATGATCTAGAAACACGTTATTTCAACTCCTCAAAGCGTTCAAATCTTGTTTTGAATCGAAAAACAAACTTTCTTAGTCTTTGTGAAATTTGGTGAAAAGTTATGTAGTAAAAGATACGATACAAATGATCTAAAAACACGTTATTTGAACTCCTCAAAGCGTTCAGATCTTGTTTTGAATCGAAAAACAAACTTTCTTAGTGTTTGTGAAATATGGTGAAAAGTTATGTAGTAAAAGATACGATACAAATGATCTAAAAACACGTTATTTGAACTCCTCAAAGCGTTAAAATGTTGTTTTGAATAGAAAAACAGACTTTCTTAGTGTTTGTGAAATTTGGTGAAAAGTTATGTACTAAAAGATACGATACAAATGATCTAAAAACACGTTATTTGAACTCCTCAATGCGTTATAATCTTGTTTTGAATCGAAAAACAAATTTCCTTAGTGTTTGTGAAATTTGGTGAAAAGTTATGTACTAAAAGATACGATACAAATGATCTAGAAACACGTTATTTCAACTCCTCAAAGCGTTAAAATCTTGTTTAGAATAGAAAAACAAACTTTCTTAGTGTTTGTGAAATTTGGTGAAAAGTTATGTACTAAAAGATACGATACAAATGATCTAAAAACACGTTATTTGAACTCCTCAAAGCGTTATAATCTTGTTTAGAATAGAAAAACAAACTTTCTTAGTGTTTGTGAAATGTGGTGAAAAGTTATGTACTAAAAGATACGATACAAATGATCTAAAAACACGTTATATGAACTCCTCAAAGCGTTAAAATCTTGTTTTGAATCGAAAAACAAACTTCCTTAGTGTTTGTGAAATTTGGTGAAAAGTTATGTAGTAAAAGATACGATACAAATGATCTAAAAACACGTTATTTCAACTCCTCAAAGCGTTAATATGTTGTTTTGAATCGAAAAACAAACTTTCTTAGTGTTTGTGAAATTTGGTGAAAAGTTATGTACTAAAAGATACGATACAAATGATCTAAAAACACGTTATTTGAACTCCTCAAAGCGTTAAAATCTTGTTTAGAATAGAAAAACAAACTTTCTTAGTGTTTGTGAAATTTGGTGAAAAGTTATGTAGTAAAAGATACGATACAAATGATCTAAAAACACGTTATTTGAACTCCTCAAAGCGTTATAGTCTTGTTTTGAATCGAAAAACAAACTTCCTTAGTGTTTGTGAAATTTGGTGAAAAGTTATGTACTAAAAGATACGATACAAATGATCTAGAAACACGTTATTTGAACTCCTCAAAGCGTTCAAATCTTGTTTTGAATCGTAAAACAAACTTTCTTAGTGTTTGTGAAATTTGGTGAAAAGTTATGTAATAAAAGATACGATACAAATGATCTAAAAACACGCTATTTGAACTCCTCAAAGCGTTAAAATCTTGTTTTGAATAGAAAAACAAACTTTCTTAGTGTTTGTGAAATTTGGTGAAAAGTTATGTAGTAAAAGATACGATACAAATGATCTAAAAACACGTTATTTGAACTCCTCAAAGCGTTAAAATCTTGTTTTGAATCGAAAAACAAACTTTCTTAGTGTTTGTGAAATTTGGTGAAAAGTTATGTAGTAAAAGATACGATACAAATGATCTAAAAACACGTTATTTGAACTCCTCAAAGCGTTAAAATCTTGTTTTGAATCGAAAAACAGACTTTCTTAGTGTTTGTGAAATTTGGTGAAAAATTATGTAGTAAAGGATACGATACAAATGATCTAAAAACACGTTATTTGAACTCCTCAAAGCGTTAAAATCTTGTTTTGAATAGAAAAACAAACTTCCTTAGTGTTTGTGAAATTTGGTGAAAAGTTATGTAGTAAAAGATACGATACAAATGATCTAAAAACACGTTATTTGAACTCCTCAAAGCGTTAAAATCTTGTTTTGAATAGAAAAACAAACTTCCTTAGTGTTTGTGAAATTTGGTGAAAAGTTATGTAGTAAAAGATACGATACAAATGATCTAAAAACACGTTATTTCAACTCCTCAAAGCGTTCAGATCTTGTTTTGAATCGAAAAACAAACTTTCTTAGTGTTTGTGAAATTTGGTGAAAAGTTATGTACTAAAAGATACGATACAAATGATCTAAAAACACGTTATTTGAACTCCTCAAAGCGTTAAAATGTTGTTTTGAATAGATAAACAGACTTTCTTAGTGTTTGTGAAATTTGGTGAAAACTTATGTACTAAAAGATACGATACAAATGATCTAAAAACACGTTATTTGAACTCCTCAAAGCGTTAAAATCTTGTTTTGAATCGAAAAACAAACTTCCTTAGTGTTTGTGAAATTTGGTGAAAAGTTATGTACTAAAAGATACGATACAAATGATCTAAAAACACGTTATTTCAACTCCTCAAAGCGTTAAAATCGTGTTTTGAATCGAAAAACAAACTTTCTTAGTGTTTGTGAAATTTGGTGAAAAGTTATGTACTAAAAGATACGATTCAAATGATCTAAAAACACGTTATTTGACCTCCTCAAAGCGTTAATATCTTGTTTTGAATAGAAAAACAAACTTTCTTAGTGTTTGTGAAATTTGGTGAAAAGTTATGTAGTAAAAGATACAATACAAATGATCTAAAAACACGTTATATGAACTCCTCAAAGCGTTAAAATCTTGTTTTGAATCGAAAAACAAACTTCCTTAGTGTTTGTGAAATTTGGTGAAAAGTTATGTAGTAAAAGATACGATACAAATGATCTAAAAACACGTTATTTGAACTCCTCAAAGCGTTGAAATCTTGTTTTGAATAGAAAAACAAACTTTCTTAGTGTTTGTGAAATTTGGTGAAAAGTTATGTACTAAAAGATACGATACAAATGATCTAAAAACACGTTATTTGAACTCCTCAAAGCGTTAAAATCTTGTTTTGAATCGAAAAACAAACTTCCTTAGTGTTTGTGAAATTTGGTGAAAAGTTATGTACTAAAAGATACGATACAAATGATATAGAAACACGTTATTTCAACTCCTCAAAGCGTTCAAATCTTGTTTTGAATAGAAAAACAAACTTTCTTAGTGTTTGTGAAATTTGGTGAAAAGTTATGTACTAAAAGATACGATACAAATGATCTAAAAACACGTTATTTGACCTCCTCAAAGCGTTAAAATCTTGTTTTGAATCGACAAACAAACTTTCTTAGTGTTTGTGAAATTTGGTGAAAAGTTATGTACTAAAAGATACAATACAAATGATCTAAAAACACGTTATTTGAACTCCTCAAAGCGTTAAAATCTTGTTTTGAATAGAAAAACAAACTTTCGTAGTGTTTGTGAAATTTGGTGAAAAGTTATGTACTAAAAGATACGATACAAATGATCTAAAAACACGTTATTTGAACTCCTCAAAGCGTTAAAATCTTGTTTAGAATAGAAAAACAAACTTTCTTAGTGTTTGTGAAATTTGGTGAAAAGTTATGTAGTAAAAGATACGATACAAATGATCTAAAAACACGTTATATGAACTCCTCAAAGCGTTAAAATCTTGTTTTGAATCGAAAAACAAACTTCCTTAGTGTTTGTGAAATTCGGAGAAAAGTTATGTACTAAAAGATACGATACAAATGATCTAGAAACACGTTATTTCAACTCCTCAAAGCGTTCAAATCTTGTTTTGAATCGAAAAACAAACTTTCTTAGTCTTTGTGAAATTTGGTGAAAAGTTATGTAGTAAAAGATACGATACAAATGATCTAAAAACACGTTATTTGAACTCCTCAAAGCGTTCAGATCTTGTTTTGAATCGAAAAACAAACTTTCTTAGTGTTTGTGAAATATGGTGAAAAGTTATGTAGTAAAAGATACGATACAAATGATCTAAAAACACGTTATTTGAACTCCTCAAAGCGTTAAAATGTTGTTTTGAATAGAAAAACAGACTTTCTTAGTGTTTGTGAAATTTGGTGAAAAGTTATGTACTAAAAGATACGATACAAATGATCTAAAAACACGTTATTTGAACTCCTCAATGCGTTATAATCTTGTTTTGAATCGAAAAACAAACTTCCTTAGTGTTTGTGAAATTTGGTGAAAAGTTATGTACTAAAAGATACGATACAAATGATCTAGAAACACGTTATTTCAACTCCTCAAAGCGTTAAAATCTTGTTTAGAATAGAAAAACAAACTTTCTTAGTGTTTGTGAAATTTGGTGAAAAGTTATGTACTAAAAGATACGATACAAATGATCTAAAAACACGTTATTTGAACTCCTCAAAGCGTTATAATCTTGTTTAGAATAGAAAAACAAACTTTCTTAGTGTTTGTGAAATGTGGTGAAAAGTTATGTACTAAAAGATACGATACAAATGATCTAAAAACACGTTATATGAACTCCTCAAAGCGTTAAAATCTTGTTTTGAATCGAAAAACAAACTTCCTTAGTGTTTGTGAAATTTGGTGAAAAGTTATGTAGTAAAAGATACGATACAAATGATCTAAAAACACGTTATTTCAACTCCTCAAAGCGTTAATATGTTGTTTTGAATCGAAAAACAAACTTTCTTAGTGTTTGTGAAATTTGGTGAAAAGTTATGTACTAAAAGATACGATACAAATGATCTAAAAACACGTTATTTGAACTCCTCAAAGCGTTAAAATCTTGTTTAGAATAGAAAAACAAACTTTCTTAGTGTTTGTGAAATTTGGTGAAAAGTTATGTAGTAAAAGATACGATACAAATGATCTAAAAACACGTTATTTGAACTCCTCAAAGCGTTATAGTCTTGTTTTGAATCGAAAAACAAACTTCCTTAGTGTTTGTGAAATTTGGTGAAAAGTTATGTACTAAAAGATACGATACAAATGATCTAGAAACACGTTATTTGAACTCCTCAAAGCGTTCAAATCTTGTTTTGAATCGTAAAACAAACTTTCTTAGTGTTTGTGAAATTTGGTGAAAAGTTATGTAATAAAAGATACGATACAAATGATCTAAAAACACGCTATTTGAACTCCTCAAAGCGTTAAAATCTTGTTTTGAATAGAAAAACAAACTTTCTTAGTGTTTGTGAAATTTGGTGAAAAGTTATGTAGTAAAAGATACGATACAAATGATCTAAAAACACGTTATTTGAACTCCTCAAAGCGTTAAAATCTTGTTTTGAATCGAAAAACAAACTTTCTTAGTGTTTGTGAAATTTGGTGAAAAGTTATGTAGTAAAAGATACGATACAAATGATCTAAAAACACGTTATTTGAACTCCTCAAAGCGTTAAAATCTTGTTTTGAATCGAAAAACAGACTTTCTTAGTGTTTGTGAAATTTGGTGAAAAATTATGTAGTAAAGGATACGATACAAATGATCTAAAAACACGTTATTTGAACTCCTCAAAGCGTTAAAATCTTGTTTTGAATAGAAAAACAAACTTCCTTAGTGTTTGTGAAATTTGGTGAAAAGTTATGTAGTAAAAGATACGATACAAATGATCTAAAAACACGTTATTTGAACTCCTCAAAGCGTTAAAATCTTGTTTTGAATAGAAAAACAAACTTCCTTAGTGTTTGTGAAATTTGGTGAAAAGTTATGTAGTAAAAGATACGATACAAATGATCTAAAAACACGTTATTTCAACTCCTCAAAGCGTTCAGATCTTGTTTTGAATCGAAAAACAAACTTTCTTAGTGTTTGTGAAATTTGGTGAAAAGTTATGTACTAAAAGATACGATACAAATGATCTAAAAACACGTTATTTGAACTCCTCAAAGCGTTAAAATGTTGTTTTGAATAGATAAACAGACTTTCTTAGTGTTTGTGAAATTTGGTGAAAACTTATGTACTAAAAGATACGATACAAATGATCTAAAAACACGTTATTTGAACTCCTCAAAGCGTTAAAATCTTGTTTTGAATCGAAAAACAAACTTCCTTAGTGTTTGTGAAATTTGGTGAAAAGTTATGTACTAAAAGATACGATACAAATGATCTAAAAACACGTTATTTCAACTCCTCAAAGCGTTAAAATCGTGTTTTGAATCGAAAAACAAACTTTCTTAGTGTTTGTGAAATTTGGTGAAAAGTTATGTACTAAAAGATACGATTCAAATGATCTAAAAACACGTTATTTGACCTCCTCAAAGCGTTAATATCTTGTTTTGAATAGAAAAACAAACTTTCTTAGTGTTTGTGAAATTTGGTGAAAAGTTATGTAGTAAAAGATACAATACAAATGATCTAAAAACACGTTATATGAACTCCTCAAAGCGTTAAAATCTTGTTTTGAATCGAAAAACAAACTTCCTTAGTGTTTGTGAAATTTGGTGAAAAGTTATGTAGTAAAAGATACGATACAAATGATCTAAAAACACGTTATTTGAACTCCTCAAAGCGTTGAAATCTTGTTTTGAATAGAAAAACAAACTTTCTTAGTGTTTGTGAAATTTGGTGAAAAGTTATGTACTAAAAGATACGATACAAATGATCTAAAAACACGTTATTTGAACTCCTCAAAGCGTTAAAATCTTGTTTTGAATCGAAAAACAAACTTCCTTAGTGTTTGTGAAATTTGGTGAAAAGTTATGTACTAAAAGAGACGATACAAATGATCTAAAAACACGTTATTTGACCCCCTCAAAGCGTTAATATGTTGTTTTGAATCGAAAAACAAACTTTCTTAGTGTTTGTGAAATTTGGTGAAAAGTTATGTACTAAAAGATACGATACAAATGATCTAAAAACACGTTATTTTAACTCCTCAAAGCGTTAAAATCTTGTTTTGAATAGAAAAACAAACTTTCTTAGCGTTTGTGAAATTTGGTGAAAAGTTATGTAGTAAAAGATACGATACAAATGATCTAAAAACACGTTATTTGAACTCCTCAAAGCGTTAAAATCTTGTTTTGAATCGAAAAACAAACTTCCTTAGTGTTTGTGAAATTTGGTGAAAAGTTATGTACTAAAAGATACGATACAAATGATCTAAAAACACGTTATTTGAACTCCTCAAAGCGTTAAAATCTTGTTTTGAATAGAAAAACAAACTTTCTTAGTGTTTGTGAAATTTGGTGAAAAGTTATGTAGTAAAAGATACGATACAAATGATCTAAAAACACGTTATATGAACTCCTCAAAGCGTTAAAATCTTGTTTTGAATCGAAAAACAAACTTCCTTAGTGTTTGTGAAATTTGGTGAAAAGTTATGTACTAAAAGATACGATACAAATGATCTAGAAACACGTTATTTGAACTCCTCAAAGCGTTAAGATCTTGTTTTGAATAGAAAAACAATCTTTCTTAGTGTTTGTGAAATTTGGTGAAAAGTTATGTAGTAAAAGATACGATACAAATGATCTAAAAACACGTTATTTGAACTCCTCAAAGCGTTAAAATCTTGTTTTGAATCGAAAAACAAACTTCCTTAGTGTTTGTGAAATTTGGTGAAAAGTTATGTACTAAAAGATACGATACAAATGATCTAAAAACACGTTATTTCAACTCCTGAAAGCGTTAAAATCTTGTTTTGAATCGAAAAACAAACTTTCTTAGTGTTTGTGAAATTTGGTGAAAAGTTATGTACTAAAAGATACGATACAAATGATCTAAAAACACGTTATTTGACCTCCTCAAAGCGTTAATATCTTGTTTTGAATCGAAAAACAAACTTTCTTAGTGTTTGTGACATTTGGTGAAAAGTTATGTACTAAAAGATACGATACAAATGATCTAAAAACACGTTATTTCAACTCCTCAAAGCGTTAAAATCTTGTTTTGAATCGAAAAACAAACTTTCTTTGTGTTTGTGAAATTTGGTGAAAAGTTATGTACTAAAAGATACGATACAAATGATCTAAAAACACGTTATTTGAACTCCTCAAAGCGTTAAAATCTTGTTTTGAATCGAAAAACAAACTTCCTTAGTGTTTGTGAAATTTGGTGAAAAGTTATGTACTAAAAGATACGATACAAATGATATAGAAACACGTTATTTCAACTCCTCAAAGCGTTCAAATCTTGTTTTGAATAGAAAAACAAACTTTCTTAGTGTTTGTGAAATTTGGTGAAAAGTTATGTACTAAAAGATACGATACAAATGATCTAAAAACACGTTATTTGACCTCCTCAAAGCGTTAAAATCTTGTTTTGAATCGACAAACAAACTTTCTTAGTGTTTGTGAAATTTGGTGAAAAGTTATGTACTAAAAGATACAATACAAATGATCTAAAAACACGTTATTTGAACTCCTCAAAGCGTTAAAATCTTGTTTTGAATAGAAAAACAAACTTTCGTAGTGTTTGTGAAATTTGGTGAAAAGTTATGTACTAAAAGATACGATACAAATGATCTAAAAACACGTTATTTGAACTCCTCAAAGCGTTAAAATCTTGTTTAGAATAGAAAAACAAACTTTCTTAGTGTTTGTGAAATTTGGTGAAAAGTTATGTAGTAAAAGATACGATACAAATGATCTAAAAACACGTTATATGAACTCCTCAAAGCGTTAAAATCTTGTTTTGAATCGAAAAACAAACTTCCTTAGTGTTTGTGAAATTTGGAGAAAAGTTATGTACTAAAAGATACGATACAAATGATCTAGAAACACGTTATTTCAACTCCTCAAAGCGTTCAAATCTTGTTTTGAATCGAAAAACAAACTTTCTTAGTCTTTGTGAAATTTGGTGAAAAGTTATGTAGTAAAAGATACGATACAAATGATCTAAAAACACGTTATTTGAACTCCTCAAAGCGTTCAGATCTTGTTTTGAATCGAAAAACAAACTTTCTTAGTGTTTGTGAAATTTAGTGAAAAGTTATGTACTAAAAGATACGATACAAATGATCTAAAAACACGTTATTTGAACTCCTCAAAGCGTTAAAATCTTGTTTAGAATAGAAAAACAAACTTTCTTAGTGTTTGTGAAATTTGGTGAAAAGTTATGTAGTAAAAGATACGATACAAATGATCTAAAAACACGTTATTTCAACTCCTCAAAGCGTTCAGAACTTGTTTTGAATCGAAAAACAAACTTTCTTAGTGTTTGTGAAATATGGTGAAAAGTTATGTAGTAAAAGATACGATACAAATGATCTAAAAACACGTTATTTGAACTCCTCAAAGCGTTAAAATGTTGTTTTGAATAGAAAAACAGACTTTCTTAGTGTTTGTGAAATTTGGTGAAAAGTTATGTACTAAAAGATACGATACAAATGATCTAAAAACACGTTATTTGAACTCCTCAATGCGTTATAATCTTGTTTTGAATCGAAAAACAAACTTCCTTAGTGTTTGTGAAATTTGGTGAAAAGTTATGTACTAAAAGATACGATACAAATGATCTAGAAACACGTTATTTCAACTCCTCAAAGCGTTAAAATCTTGTTTAGAATAGAAAAACAAACTTTCTTAGTGTTTGTAAAATTTGGTGAAAAGTTATGTAGTAAAAGATACGATACAAATGATCTAAAAACGCGTTATTTGAACTCCTCAAAGCGTTAAAATCGTGTTTTGAATCGAAAAACAAACTTTCTTAGTGTTTGTGAAATTTGGTGAAAAGTTATGTACTAAAAGATACGATACAAATGATCTAAAAACACGTTATTTGAACTCCTCAAAGCGTTAAAATCTTGTTTTGAATAGAAAAACAAACTTTCTTAGTGTTTGTGAAATTTGCTGAAAAGTTATGTAGTAAAAGATACGATACAAATGATCTAAAAACACGTTATTTCAACTCCTCAAAGCGTTAAAATCTTGTTTTGAATCGAAAAACAAACTTTCTTAGTGTTTGTGAAATTTGGTGAAACGTTATGTACTAAAAGATACGATACAAATGATCCAAAAACACGTTATTTTAACTCCTCAAAGCGTTAAAATCTTGTTTTGAATAGAAAAACAAACTTTCGTAGTGTTTGTGAAATTTGGTGAAAAGTTATGTACTAAAAGATACGATACAAATGATCTAAAAACACGTTATTTGACCCCCTCAAAGCGTTAATATGTTGTTTTGAATCGAAAAACAAACTTTCTTAGTGTTTGTGAAATTTGGTGAAAAGTTATGTACTAAAAGATACGATACAAATGATCTAAAAACACGTTATTTGAACTCCTCAAAGCGTTAAAATCTTGTTTAGAATAGAAAAACAAACTTTCTTAGCGTTTGTGAAATTTGGTGAAAAGTTATGTAGTAAAAGATACGATACAAATGATCTAAAAACACGTTATTTGAACTCCTCAAAGCGTTAAAATCTTGTTTTGAATCGAAAAACAAACTTTCTTAGTGTTTGTGAAATTTGCTGAAAAGTTATGTAGTAAAAGATACGATACAAATGATCTAAAAACACGTTATTTCAACTCCTCAAAGCGTTAAAATCTTGTTTTGAATCGAAAAACAAACTTTCTTAGTGTTTGTGAAATTTGGTGAAACGTTATGTACTAAAAGATACGATACAAATGATCCAAAAACACGTTATTTTAACTCCTCAAAGCGTTAAAATCTTGTTTTGAATAGAAAAACAAACTTTCGTAGTGTTTGTGAAATTTGGTGAAAAGTTATGTACTAAAAGATACGATACAAATGATCTAAAAACACGTTATTTGACCCCCTCAAAGCGTTAATATGTTGTTTTGAATCGAAAAACAAACTTTCTTAGTGTTTGTGAAATTTGGTGAAAAGTTATGTACTAAAAGATACGATACAAATGATCTAAAAACACGTTATTTGAACTCCTCAAAGCGTTAAAATCTTGTTTAGAATAGAAAAACAAACTTTCTTAGCGTTTGTGAAATTTGGTGAAAAGTTATGTAGTAAAAGATACGATACAAATGATCTAAAAACACGTTATTTGAACTCCTCAAAGCGTTAAAATCTTGTTTTGAATCGAAAAACAAACTTCCTTAGTGTTTGTGAAATTTGGTGAAAAGTTATGTACTAAAAGATACGATACAAATGATCTAAAAACACGTTATTTGAACTCCTCAAAGCGTTAAAATCTTGTTTTGAATAGAAAAACAAACTTTCTTAGTGTTTGTGAAATTTGGTGAAAAGTTATGTAGTAAAAGATACGATACAAATGATCTAAAAACACGTTATATGAACTCCTCAAAGCGTTAAAATCTTGTTTTGAATCGAAAAACAAACTTCCTTAGTGTTTGTGAAATTTGGTGAAAAGTTATGTACTAAAAGATACGATACAAATGATCTAGAAACACGTTATTTGAACTCCTCAAAGCGTTAAGATCTTGTTTTGAATCGAAAAACAAACTTTCTTAGTGTTTGTGAAATTTGGTGAAAAGTTATGTAGTAAAAGATACGATACAAATGATCTAAAAACACGTTATTTGAACTCCTCAAAGCGTTAAAATCTTGTTTAGAATAGAAAAACAAACTTTCTTAGTGTTTGTGAAATTTGGTGAAAAGTTATGTAGTAAAAGATACGATACAAATGATCTAAAAACACGTTATTTCAACTCCTCAAAGCGTTCAGATCTTGTTTTGAATCGAAAAACAAACTTTCTTAGTGTTTGTGAAATTTGGTGAAACGTTATGTACTAAAAGATACGATACAAATGATCTAAAAACACGTTATTTGAACTCCTCAAAGCGTTAAAATGTTGTTTTGAATAGATAAACAGACTTTCTTAGTGTTTGTGAAATTTGGTGAAAAGTTTTGTACTAAAAGATACGATACAAATGATCTAAAAACACGTTATTTGAACTCCTCAAAGCGTTATAATCTTGTTTTGAATCGAAAAACAAACTTTCTTAGTGTTTGTGAAATTTGGTGAAAACTTATGTACTAAAAGATACGATACAAATGATCTAAAAACACGTTATTTGAACTCCTCAAAGCGTTAAAATCTTGTTTTGAATCGAAAAACAAACTTCCTTAGTGTTTGTGAAATTCGGTGAAAAGTTATGTACTAAAAGATACGATACAAATGATCTAAAAACACGTTATTTCAACTCCTCAAAGCGTTAAAATCGTGTTTTGAATCGAAAAACAAACTTTCTTAGTGTTTGTGAAATTTGGTGAAAAGTTATGTACTAAAAGATACGATTCAAATGATCTAAAAACACGTTATTTGACCTCCTCAAAGCGTTAATATCTTGTTTTGAATAGAAAAACAAACTTTCTTAGTGTTTGTGAAATTTGGTGAAAAGTTATGTAGTAAAAGATACAATACAAATGATCTAAAAACACGTTATATGAACTCCTCAAAGCGTTAAAATCTTGTTTTGAATCGAAAAACAAACTTCCTTAGTGTTTGTGAAATTTGGTGAAAAGTTATGTAGTAAAAGATACGATACAAATGATCTAAAAACACGTTATTTGAACTCCTCAAAGCGTTGAAATCTTGTTTTGAATAGAAAAACAAACTTTCTTAGTGTTTGTGAAATTTGGTGAAAAGTTATGTACTAAAAGATACGATACAAATGATCTAAAAACACGTTATTTGAACTCCTCAAAGCGTTAAAATCTTGTTTTGAATCGAAAAACAAACTTCCTTAGTGTTTGTGAAATTTGGTGAAAAGTTATGTACTAAAAGAGACGATACAAATGATCTAAAAACACGTTATTTGACCCCCTCAAAGCGTTAATATGTTGTTTTGAATCGAAAAACAAACTTTCTTAGTGTTTGTGAAATTTGGTGAAAAGTTATGTACTAAAAGATACGATACAAATGATCTAAAAACACGTTATTTTAACTCCTCAAAGCGTTAAAATCTTGTTTTGAATAGAAAAACAAACTTTCTTAGCGTTTGTGAAATTTGGTGAAAAGTTATGTAGTAAAAGATACGATACAAATGATCTAAAAACACGTTATTTGAACTCCTCAAAGCGTTAAAATCTTGTTTTGAATCGAAAAACAAACTTCCTTAGTGTTTGTGAAATTTGGTGAAAAGTTATGTACTAAAAGATACGATACAAATGATCTAAAAACACGTTATTTGAACTCCTCAAAGCGTTAAAATCTTGTTTTGAATAGAAAAACAAACTTTCTTAGTGTTTGTGAAATTTGGTGAAAAGTTATGTAGTAAAAGATACGATACAAATGATCTAAAAACACGTTATATGAACTCCTCAAAGCGTTAAAATCTTGTTTTGAATCGAAAAACAAACTTCCTTAGTGTTTGTGAAATTTGGTGAAAAGTTATGTACTAAAAGATACGATACAAATGATCTAGAAACACGTTATTTGAACTCCTCAAAGCGTTAAGATCTTGTTTTGAATAGAAAAACAATCTTTCTTAGTGTTTGTGAAATTTGGTGAAAAGTTATGTAGTAAAAGATACGATACAAATGATCTAAAAACACGTTATTTGAACTCCTCAAAGCGTTAAAATCTTGTTTTGAATCGAAAAACAAACTTCCTTAGTGTTTGTGAAATTTGGTGAAAAGTTATGTACTAAAAGATACGATACAAATGATCTAAAAACACGTTATTTCAACTCCTGAAAGCGTTAAAATCTTGTTTTGAATCGAAAAACAAACTTTCTTAGTGTTTGTGAAATTTGGTGAAAAGTTATGTACTAAAAGATACGATACAAATGATCTAAAAACACGTTATTTGACCTCCTCAAAGCGTTAATATCTTGTTTTGAATCGAAAAACAAACTTTCTTAGTGTTTGTGACATTTGGTGAAAAGTTATGTACTAAAAGATACGATACAAATGATCTAAAAACACGTTATTTCAACTCCTCAAAGCGTTAAAATCTTGTTTTGAATCGAAAAACAAACTTTCTTAGTGTTTGTGAAATTTGGTGAAAAGTTATGTACTAAAAGATACGATACAAATGATCTAAAAACACGTTATTTGAACTCCTCAAAGCGTTAAAATCTTGTTTTGAATCGAAAAACAAACTTCCTTAGTGTTTGTGAAATTTGGTGAAAAGTTATGTACTAAAAGATACGATACAAATGATATAGAAACACGTTATTTCAACTCCTCAAAGCGTTCAAATCTTGTTTTGAATAGAAAAACAAACTTTCTTAGTGTTTGTGAAATTTGGTGAAAAGTTATGTACTAAAAGATACGATACAAATGATCTAAAAACACGTTATTTGACCTCCTCAAAGCGTTAAAATCTTGTTTTGAATCGACAAACAAACTTTCTTAGTGTTTGTGAAATTTGGTGAAAAGTTATGTACTAAAAGATACAATACAAATGATCTAAAAACACGTTATTTGAACTCCTCAAAGCGTTAAAATCTTGTTTTGAATAGAAAAACAAACTTTCGTAGTGTTTGTGAAATTTGGTGAAAAGTTATGTACTAAAAGATACGATACAAATGATCTAAAAACACGTTATTTGAACTCCTCAAAGCGTTAAAATCTTGTTTAGAATAGAAAAACAAACTTTCTTAGTGTTTGTGAAATTTGGTGAAAAGTTATGTAGTAAAAGATACGATACAAATGATCTAAAAACACGTTATATGAACTCCTCAAAGCGTTAAAATCTTGTTTTGAATCGAAAAACAAACTTCCTTAGTGTTTGTGAAATTTGGAGAAAAGTTATGTACTAAAAGATACGATACAAATGATCTAGAAACACGTTATTTCAACTCCTCAAAGCGTTCAAATCTTGTTTTGAATCGAAAAACAAACTTTCTTAGTCTTTGTGAAATTTGGTGAAAAGTTATGTAGTAAAAGATACGATACAAATGATCTAAAAACACGTTATTTGAACTCCTCAAAGCGTTCAGATCTTGTTTTGAATCGAAAAACAAACTTTCTTAGTGTTTGTGAAATTTAGTGAAAAGTTATGTACTAAAAGATACGATACAAATGATCTAAAAACACGTTATTTGAACTCCTCAAAGCGTTAAAATCTTGTTTAGAATAGAAAAACAAACTTTCTTAGTGTTTGTGAAATTTGGTGAAAAGTTATGTAGTAAAAGATACGATACAAATGATCTAAAAACACGTTATTTCAACTCCTCAAAGCGTTCAGATCTTGTTTTGAATCGAAAAACAAACTTTCTTAGTGTTTGTGAAATATGGTGAAAAGTTATGTAGTAAAAGATACGATACAAATGATCTAAAAACACGTTATTTGAACTCCTCAAAGCGTTAAAATGTTGTTTTGAATAGAAAAACAGACTTTCTTAGTGTTTGTGAAATTTGGTGAAAAGTTATGTACTAAAAGATACGATACAAATGATCTAAAAACACGTTATTTGAACTCCTCAATGCGTTATAATCTTGTTTTGAATCGAAAAACAAACTTCCTTAGTGTTTGTGAAATTTGGTGAAAAGTTATGTACTAAAAGATACGATACAAATGATCTAGAAACACGTTATTTCAACTCCTCAAAGCGTTAAAATCTTGTTTAGAATAGAAAAACAAACTTTCTTAGTGTTTGTAAAATTTGGTGAAAAGTTATGTAGTAAAAGATACGATACAAATGATCTAAAAACGCGTTATTTGAACTCCTCAAAGCGTTAAAATCGTGTTTTGAATCGAAAAACAAACTTTCTTAGTGTTTGTGAAATTTGGTGAAAAGTTATGTACTAAAAGATACGATACAAATGATCTAAAAACACGTTATTTGAACTCCTCAAAGCGTTAAAATCTTGTTTTGAATAGAAAAACAAACTTTCTTAGTGTTTGTGAAATTTGCTGAAAAGTTATGTAGTAAAAGATACGATACAAATGATCTAAAAACACGTTATTTCAACTCCTCAAAGCGTTAAAATCTTGTTTTGAATCGAAAAACAAACTTTCTTAGTGTTTGTGAAATTTGGTGAAACGTTTTGTACTAAAAGATACGATACAAATGATCCAAAAACACGTTATTTGAACTCCTCAAAGCGTTAAAATCTTGTTTTGAATAGAAAAACGGACTTTCTTAGTGTTTGTGAAATTTGGTGAAAAGTTATGTACTAAAAGATACGATACAAATGATCTAAAAACACGTTATTTGAACTCCTCAAAGCGTTATAATCTTATTTTGAATCGAAAAACAAACTTCCTTAGTGTTTGTGAAATTTGGTGAAAAGTTATGTACTAAAAGATACGATACAAATGATCTAGAAACACGTTATTTCAACTCCTCAAAGCGTTCAAATCTTGTTTTGAATCGTAAAACAAACTTTCTTAGTGTTTGTGAAATTTGGTGAAAAGTTATGTAGTAAAAGATACGATACAAATGATCTAAAAACACGTTATTTGAACTCCTCAAAGCGTTAAAATCTTGTTTTGAATAGAAAAACAAACTTTCTTAGTGTTTGTGAAATTTGGTGAAAAGTTATGTAGTAAAAGATACGATACAAATGATCTAAAAACACGTTATTTCAACTCCTCAAAGCGTTCAGATCTTGTTTTGAATCGAAAAACAAACTTTCTTAGTGTTTGTGAAATATGGTGAAAAGTTATGTAGTAAAAGATACGATACAAATGATCTAAAAACACGTTATTTGAACTCCTCAAAGCGTTAAAATGTTGTTTTGAATAGAAAAACAGACTTTCTTAGTGTTTGTGAAATTTGGTGAAAAGTTATGTACTAAAAGATACGATACAAATGATCTAAAAACACGTTATTTGAACTCCTCAATGCGTTATAATCTTGTTTTGAATCGAAAAACAAACTTCCTTAGTGTTTGTGAAATTTGGTGAAAAGTTATGTACTAAAAGATACGATACAAATGATCTAGAAACACGTTATTTCAACTCCTCAAAGCGTTAAAATCTTGTTTAGAATAGAAAAACAAACTTTCTTAGTGTTTGTAAAATTTGGTGAAAAGTTATGTAGTAAAAGATACGATACAAATGATCTAAAAACGCGTTATTTGAACTCCTCAAAGCGTTAAAATCGTGTTTTGAATCGAAAAACAAACTTTCTTAGTGTTTGTGAAATTTGGTGAAAAGTTATGTACTAAAAGATACGATACAAATGATCTAAAAACACGTTATTTGAACTCCTCAAAGCGTTAAAATCTTGTTTTGAATAGAAAAACAAACTTTCTTAGTGTTTGTGAAATTTGCTGAAAAGTTATGTAGTAAAAGATACGATACAAATGATCTAAAAACACGTTATTTCAACTCCTCAAAGCGTTAAAATCTTGTTTTGAATCGAAAAACAAACTTTCTTAGTGTTTGTGAAATTTGGTGAAACGTTATGTACTAAAAGATACGATACAAATGATCCAAAAACACGTTATTTTAACTCCTCAAAGCGTTAAAATCTTGTTTTGAATAGAAAAACAAACTTTCGTAGTGTTTGTGAAATTTGGTGAAAAGTTATGTACTAAAAGATACGATACAAATGATCTAAAAACACGTTATTTGACCCCCTCAAAGCGTTAATATGTTGTTTTGAATCGAAAAACAAACTTTCTTAGTGTTTGTGAAATTTGGTGAAAAGTTATGTACTAAAAGATACGATACAAATGATCTAAAAACACGTTATTTGAACTCCTCAAAGCGTTAAAATCTTGTTTAGAATAGAAAAACAAACTTTCTTAGCGTTTGTGAAATTTGGTGAAAAGTTATGTAGTAAAAGATACGATACAAATGATCTAAAAACACGTTATTTGAACTCCTCAAAGCGTTAAAATCTTGTTTTGAATCGAAAAACAAACTTCCTTAGTGTTTGTGAAATTTGGTGAAAAGTTATGTACTAAAAGATACGATACAAATGATCTAAAAACACGTTATTTGAACTCCTCAAAGCGTTAAAATCTTGTTTTGAATAGAAAAACAAACTTTCTTAGTGTTTGTGAAATTTGGTGAAAAGTTATGTAGTAAAAGATACGATACAAATGATCTAAAAACACGTTATATGAACTCCTCAAAGCGTTAAAATCTTGTTTTGAATCGAAAAACAAACTTCCTTAGTGTTTGTGAAATTTGGTGAAAAGTTATGCACTAAAAGATACGATACAAATGATCTAGAAACACGTTATTTGAACTCCTCAAAGCGTTAAGATCTTGTTTTGAATCGAAAAACAAACTTTCTTAGTGTTTGTGAAATTTGGTGAAAAGTTATGTAGTAAAAGATACGATACAAATGATCTAAAAACACGTTATTTGAACTCCTCAAAGCGTTAAAATCTTGTTTAGAATAGAAAAACAAACTTTCTTAGTGTTTGTGAAATTTGGTGAAAAGTTATGTAGTAAAAGATACGATACAAATGATCTAAAAACACGTTATTTCAACTCCTCAAAGCGTTCAGATCTTGTTTTGAATCGAAAAACAAACTTTCTTAGTGTTTGTGAAATTTGGTGAAAAGTTATGTACTAAAAGATACGATACAAATGATCTAAAAACACGTTATTTGAACTCCTCAAAGCGTTAAAATGTTGTTTTGAATAGATAAACAGACTTTCTTAGTGTTTGTGAAATTTGGTGAAAAGTTATGTACTAAAAGATACGATACAAATGATCTAAAAACACGTTATTTGAACTCCTCAAAGCGTTATAATCTTGTTTTGAATCGAAAAACAAACTTTCTTAGTGTTTGTGAAATTTGGTGAAAACTTATGTACTAAAAGATACGATACAAATGATCTAAAAACACGTTATTTGAACTCCTCAAAGCGTTAAAATCTTGTTTTGAATCGAAAAACAAACTTCCTTAGTGTTTGTGAAATTTGGTGAAAAGTTATGTACTAAAAGATACGATACAAATGATCTAAAAACACGTTATTTCAACTCCTCAAAGCGTTAAAATCGTGTTTTGAATCGAAAAACAAACTTTCTTAGTGTTTGTGAAATTTGGTGAAAAGTTATGTACTAAAAGATACGATTCAAATGATCTAAAAACACGTTATTTGACCTCCTCAAAGCGTTAATATCTTGTTTTGAATAGAAAAACAAACTTTCTTAGTGTTTGTGAAATTTGGTGAAAAGTTATGTAGTAAAAGATACAATACAAATGATCTAAAAACACGTTATATGAACTCCTCAAAGCGTTAAAATCTTGTTTTGAATCGAAAAACAAACTTCCTTAGTGTTTGTGAAATTTGGTGAAAAGTTATGTAGTAAAAGATACGATACAAATGATCTAAAAACACGTTATTTGAACTCCTCAAAGCGTTGAAATCTTGTTTTGAATAGAAAAACAAACTTTCTTAGTGTTTGTGAAATTTGGTGAAAAGTTATGTACTAAAAGATACGATACAAATGATCTAAAAACACGTTATTTGAACTCCTCAAAGCGTTAAAATCTTGTTTTGAATCGAAAAACAAACTTCCTTAGTGTTTGTGAAATTTGGTGAAAAGTTATGTACTAAAAGAGACGATACAAATGATCTAAAAACACGTTATTTGACCCCCTCAAAGCGTTAATATGTTGTTTTGAATCGAAAAACAAACTTTCTTAGTGTTTGTGAAATTTGGTGAAAAGTTATGTACTAAAAGATACGATACAAATGATCTAAAAACACGTTATTTTAACTCCTCAAAGCGTTAAAATCTTGTTTTGAATAGAAAAACAAACTTTCTTAGCGTTTGTGAAATTTGGTGAAAAGTTATGTAGTAAAAGATACCATACAAATGATCTAAAAACACGTTATTTGAACTCCTCAAAGCGTTAAAATCTTGTTTTGAATCGAAAAACAAACTTCCTTAGTGTTTGTGAAATTTGGTGAAAAGTTATGTACTAAAAGATACGATACAAATGATCTAAAAACACGTTATTTGAACTCCTCAAAGCGTTAAAATCTTGTTTTGAATAGAAAAACAAACTTTCTTAGTGTTTGTGAAATTTGGTGAAAAGTTATGTAGTAAAAGATACGATACAAATGATCTAAAAACACGTTATATGAACTCCTCAAAGCGTTAAAATCTTGTTTTGAATCGAAAAACAAACTTCCTTAGTGTTTGTGAAATTTGGTGAAAAGTTATGTACTAAAAGATACGATACAAATGATCTAGAAACACGTTATTTGAACTCCTCAAAGCGTTAAGATCTTGTTTTGAATAGAAAAACAATCTTTCTTAGTGTTTGTGAAATTTGGTGAAAAGTTATGTAGTAAAAGATACGATACAAATGATCTAAAAACACGTTATTTGAACTCCTCAAAGCGTTAAAATCTTGTTTTGAATCGAAAAACAAACTTCCTTAGTGTTTGTGAAATTTGGTGAAAAGTTATGTACTAAAAGATACGATACAAATGATCTAAAAACACGTTATTTCAACTCCTGAAAGCGTTAAAATCTTGTTTTGAATCGAAAAACAAACTTTCTTAGTGTTTGTAAAATTTGGTGAAAAGTTATGTACTAAAAGATACGATACAAATGATCTAAAAACACGTTATTTGACCTCCTCAAAGCGTTAATATCTTGTTTTGAATCGAAAAACAAACTTTCTTAGTGTTTGTGACATTTGGTGAAAAGTTATGTACTAAAAGATACGATACAAATGATCTAAAAACACGTTATTTCAACTCCTCAAAGCGTTAAAATCTTGTTTTGAATCGAAAAACAAACTTTCTTAGTGTTTGTGAAATTTGGTGAAAAGTTATGTACTAAAAGATACGATACAAATGATCTAAAAACACGTTATTTGAACTCCTCAAAGCGTTAAAATCTTGTTTTGAATCGAAAAACAAACTTCCTTAGTGTTTGTGAAATTTGGTGAAAAGTTATGTACTAAAAGATACGATACAAATGATATAGAAACACGTTATTTCAACTCCTCAAAGCGTTCAAATCTTGTTTTGAATAGAAAAACAAACTTTCTTAGTGTTTGTGAAATTTGGTGAAAAGTTATGTACTAAAAGATACGATACAAATGATCTAAAAACACGTTATTTGACCTCCTCAAAGCGTTAAAATCTTGTTTTGAATCGACAAACAAACTTTCTTAGTGTTTGTGAAATTTGGTGAAAAGTTATGTACTAAAAGATACAATACAAATGATCTAAAAACACGTTATTTGAACTCCTCAAAGCGTTAAAATCTTGTTTTGAATAGAAAAACAAACTTTCGTAGTGTTTGTGAAATTTGGTGAAAAGTTATGTACTAAAAGATACGATACAAATGATCTAAAAACACGTTATTTGAACTCCTCAAAGCGTTAAAATCTTGTTTAGAATAGAAAAACAAACTTTCTTAGTGTTTGTGAAATTTGGTGAAAAGTTATGTAGTAAAAGATACGATACAAATGATCTAAAAACACGTTATATGAACTCCTCAAAGCGTTAAAATCTTGTTTTGAATCGAAAAACAAACTTCCTTAGTGTTTGTGAAATTTGGAGAAAAGTTATGTACTAAAAGATACGATACAAATGATCTAGAAACACGTTATTTCAACTCCTCAAAGCGTTCAAATCTTGTTTTGAATCGAAAAACAAACTTTCTTAGTCTTTGTGAAATTTGGTGAAAAGTTATGTAGTAAAAGATACGATACAAATGATCTAAAAACACGTTATTTGAACTCCTCAAAGCGTTCAGATCTTGTTTTGAATCGAAAAACAAACTTTCTTAGTGTTTGTGAAATTTAGTGAAAAGTTATGTACTAAAAGATACGATACAAATGATCTAAAAACACGTTATTTGAACTCCTCAAAGCGTTAAAATCTTGTTTAGAATAGAAAAACAAACTTTCTTAGTGTTTGTGAAATTTGGTGAGAAGTTATGTAGTAAAAGATACGATACAAATGATTTAAAAACACGTTATTTCAACTCCTCAAAGCGTTCAGATCTTGTTTTGAATCGAAAAACAAACTTTCTTAGTGTTTGTGAAATATGGTGAAAAGTTATGTAGTAAAAGATACGATACAAATGATCTAAAAACACGTTATTTGAACTCCTCAAAGCGTTAAAATGTTGTTTTGAATAGAAAAACAGACTTTCTTAGTGTTTGTGAAATTTGGTGAAAAGTTATGTACAAAAAGATACGATACAAATGATCTAAAAACACGTTATTTGAACTCCTCAATGCGTTATAATCTTGTTTTGAATCGAAAAACAAACTTCCTTAGTGTTTGTGAAATTTGGTGAAAAGTTATGTACTAAAAGATACGATACAAATGATCTAGAAACACGTTATTTCAACTCCTCAAAGCGTTAAAATCTTGTTTAGAATAGAAAAACAAACTTTCTTAGTGTTTGTAAAATTTGGTGAAAAGTTATGTAGTAAAAGATACGATACAAATGATCTAAAAACGCGTTATTTGAACTCCTCAAAGCGTTAAAATCGTGTTTTGAATCGAAAAACAAACTTTCTTAGTGTTTGTGAAATTTGGTGAAAAGTTATGTACTAAAAGATACGATACAAATGATCTAAAAACACGTTATTTGAACTCCTCAAAGCGTTAAAATCTTGTTTTGAATAGAAAAACAAACTTTCTTAGTGTTTGTGAAATTTGCTGAAAAGTTATGTAGTAAAAGATACGATACAAATGATCTAAAAACACGTTATTTCAACTCCTCAAAGCGTTAAAATCTTGTTTTGAATCGAAAAACAAACTTTCTTAGTGTTTGTGAAATTTGGTGAAACGTTATGTACTAAAAGATACGATACAAATGATCCAAAAACACGTTATTTGAACTCCTCAAAGCGTTAAAATCTTGTTTTGAATAGAAAAACGGACTTTCTTAGTGTTTGTGAAATTTGGTGAAAAGTTATGTACTAAAAGATACGATACAAATGATCTAAAAACACGTTATTTGAACTCCTCAAAGCGTTATAATCTTATTTTGAATCGAAAAACAAACTTCCTTAGTGTTTGTGAAATTTGGTGAAAAGTTATGTACTAAAAGATACGATACAAATGATCTAGAAACACGTTATTTCAACTCCTCAAAGCGTTCAAATCTTGTTTTGAATCGTAAAACAAACTTTCTTAGTGTTTGTGAAATTTGGTGAAAAGTTATGTAGTAAAAGATACGATACAAACGATCTAAAAACACGTTATTTGAACTCCTCAAAGCGTTAAAATCTTGTTTTGAATAGAAAAACAAACTTTCTTAGTGTTTGTGAAATTTGGTGAAAAGTTATGTAGTAAAAGATACGAGACAAATGATCTAAAAACACGTTATATGAACTCCTCAAAGCGTTAAAATCTTGTTTTGAATCGAAAAACAAACTTCCTTAGTGTTTGTGAAATTTGGTGAAAAGTTATGTACTAAAAGATACGATACAAATGATCTAGAAACACGTTATTTGAACTCCTCAAAGCGTTAAAATCTTGTTTTGAATCGAAAAACAAACTTTCTTAGTGTTTGTGAAATTTGGTGAAAAGTTATGTAGTAAAAGATACGATACAAATGATCTAAAAACACGTTATTTGAACTCCTCAAAGCGTTAAAATCTTGTTTAGAATAGAAAAACAAACTTTCTTAGTGTTTGTGAAATTTGGTGAAAAGTTATGTAGTAAAAGATACGATACAAATGATCTAAAAACACGTTATATGAACTCCTCAAAGCGTTCAGATCTTGTTTTGAATCGAAAAACAAACTTTCTTAGTGTTTGTGAAATTTGGTGAAAAGTTATGTACTAAAAGATACGATACAAATGATCTAAAAACACGTTATTTGAACTCCTCAAAGCGTTAAAATGTTGTTTTGAATCGAAAAACAGACTTTCTTAGTGTTTGTGAAATTTGGTGAAAAGTTATGTACTACATGATACGATACAAATGATCTAAAAACACGTTATTTGAACTCCTCAAAGCGTTATAATCTTGTTTTGAATCGAAAAACAAACTTCCTTAGTGTTTGTGAAATTTGGTGAAAAGTTATGTAGTAAAAGATACGATACAAATGATCTAAAAACACGTTATTTGAACTCCTCAAAGCGTTAAAATCTTGTTTTGAATCGAAAAACAAACTTCCTTAGTGTTTGTGAAATTTGGTGAAAAGTTATGTACTAAAAGATACGATACAAATGATCTAAAAACACGTTATTTCAACTCCTCAAAGCGTTAAAATCGTGTTTTGAATCGAAAAACAAACTTTCTTAGTGTTTGTGAAATTTGGTGAAAAGTTATGTACTAAAAGATACAATTCAAATTATCTTAAAAACACGTTATTTGACCTCCTCAAAGCGTTAATATCTTGTTTTGAATCGAAAAACAAACTTTCTTAGTGTTTGTGAAATTTGGTGAAAAGTTATGTATAAAAGATACGATACAAATGATATAGAAACACGTTATTTGAACTCCTCAAAGCGTTAAAATCTTGTTTTGAATAGAAAAACAAACTTTCGTAGTGTTTGTGAAATTTGGTGAAAAGTTATGTACTAAAAGATACGATACAAATGATCTAAAAACACGTTATTTGACCTCCTCAAAGCGTTAATATGTTGTTTAGAATCGAAAAACAAACTTTCTTAGTGTTTGTGAAATTTGGTGAAAAGTTAAGTAGTAAAAGATACGATACAAATGATCTAAAAACACGTTATTTCAACTCCTCAAAGCGTTAAAATCTTGTTTTGAATCGAAAAACAAACTTTCTTAGTGTTTGTGAAATTTGGTGAAAAGTTATGTACTAAAAGATACGATACAAATGATCTAGAAACACGTTATTTCAACTCCTCAAAGCGTTAATATCTTGTTTTGAATCGAAAAACAAACTTTCTTAGTCTTTGTGAAATTTGGTGAAAAGTTATGTACTAAAAGATACGATACAAATGATCTAAAAACACGTTATATGAACTCCTCAAAGCGTTAAAATCTTGTTTTGAATCGAAAAACAAACTTCCTTAGTGTTTGTGAAATTTGGTGAAAAGTTATGTACTAAAAGATACGATACAAATGATCTAGAAACACGTTATTTGTAGGGGTGTACACAACATTCTCCAACCCGCCCAACCCGTCCAACCCAACCCGGACCGACCCGTTTTTGCGGGTTTCGAAATTGTTGAGTCGGGACCCGGACCGACCCGGACCGACCCGTTTTTGCGTTAAAATCTTGTTTAGAAATTAAAAACCCGGATTAACCCAACCCGACCCATAGACTATCAAATTTTCATTTAATTAGGGAAAACTTATTCATATTCCTAATAACTTAAAAATTAATTATCACATTTATTTTCTACATTAGTTTTAACATAAAAAACCTTTTTTTTTTATTTCAGTCACGTTGGAAGCAAATGAAGTCGCAATAAACATACCAACAACATAAAAACTTCTTCATGGGACATAAAACAAAAAAGAATGTGGCGATTTCTTCACGGGACAACCGAGATCTTTCACACGAGTGGAATGTGGAGATTTATTTTGCAACAATTTCTTTTTAATATTCATAGTTTACTACAAATTTAAGAATTCCAGTTTACTTAATTAATGTTACATTATATGATTCAAGCACAAGTGGTATCATCGAATTGGGTGTTTGTTATATTATATGGTTTAATTAATTAAGATTTATTTTTCAATTGTGATTCATGTGTTTGTTAAAATAATTGTGATGATTTAATAAAAAAATGTAGTTCTTATTGAATATTTTTTTTGAAACATATGAATAATTGAATACATATCTCTATAGTATATACTCGGCAAAAAAAACCCGGCTAACCCGCCCAACCCGCCCAACCCGGTTATGTTGGGTTTCGAAATTTTTATATGTATCATGGGTTGGGTTGGGTTGGAAAAATGGAAACCCGTTATACGTGGGTTGGGTTATAGTTTCGATAAGAACCCGCCCAACCCGGTCTACGTACACCCCTAGTTATTTGAACTCCTCAAAGCGTTAAAATCTTGTTTTGAATCGAAAAACAAACTTTCTTAGTGTTTGTGAAATTTGGTGAAAAGTTATGTAGTAAAAGATACGATACAAATGATCTAAAAACACGTTATTTGAACTCCTCAAAGCGTTAAAATCTTGTTTTGAATCGAAAAACAAACTTCCTTAGTGTTTGTGAAATTTGGTGAAAAGTTATGTACTAAAAGATACGATACAAATGATCTAAAAACACGTTATTTCAACTCCTCAAAGCGTTAAAATCTTGTTTTGAATCGAAAAACAAACTTTCTTAGTGTTTGTGAAATTTGGTGAAAAGTTATGTACTAAAAGATACGATACAAATGATCTAAAAACACGTTATTTGACCTCCTCAAAGCGTTAATATCTTGTTTTGAATCGAAAAACAAACTTTCTTAGTGTTTGTGAAATTTGGTGAAAAGTTATGTACTAAAAGATACGATACAAATGATCTAAAAACACGTTATTTCAACTCCTCAAAGCGTTAAAATCTTGTTTTGAATAGAAAAACAAACTTACTTAGTGTTTGTGAAATTTGGTGAAAAGTTATGTAGTAAAAGATACGATACAAATGATCTAAAAACACGTTATTTGAACTCCTCAAAGCGTTAAAATCTTGTTTTGAATCGAAAAACAAACTTCCTTAGTGTTTGTGAAATTTGGTGAAACCTAATTATTTGTGCTTATATTGTTATTTAATGTTATTTCTGGTACTTGTACACCATGTGAAAATTTGTTGTTTTATAGAGGCAACTTTGGTTTAATTAAGAAAGAAATAGAAAAAAATATGTTGTTATAAAATATATTCTATGTGTTGTCAAAAGATTATCTATATAAAATTGAATCCAGAACGGTGCATCCCAAATATTTGTTGGATTGTATTAATATTTTGTTGGATTGTATTAATATTTGCATCCTTTTTAATTATTATGACAATGTTCCTATATATTGGCCTCATTGTTGTTATTTGGTTGTGTCATTTGTTTTTTAAATTTATGAATTATTATGTTGTGAATTTATGTAATTTTTTTTGTATCTCGGGGTTTTTTTTAATTTAGTTTGTCAAGGGTTCTATATCCGAAGAAATTCGACGACTTTTGAACATTAAACAAGATTTGAGTGACGAGCAAAAAAAAAAAATTTAGAAAAGTTGGATTCAATTTATTTTTTAATTTAAAGGAAATCACATTATGACCAACGTGGTGTTCATTTCTTACTAATCATTACCACGGCACTATCAAATTTTTTGCCATCAACAATTGTGTTATTCCACTCGCGATCAATGTGGTCTTGTCTTGTGCCATCTCAAATTTTTTGCCATCAGAAGAGAATAAAATGTTAGAAACAAAGAAGGACAAGATGGAAAATTAACCAGAGAATATAAATCGAGGTGAGAGAAAAATTTAATTAGGATTGAGACAAAAATATCATTGAAGATATCTTGTCTTGTGGTTTCTATATTTGTCAACAAATTTAAATTATATTATGCTGAAATTAAGGAGAGGAGAAAAACAAGAGAATTTAATTGATAGGAGAGAGAAAATAAATAGTAAATTCGGATGAGAGAGAGTATGGCATTAATTAGATGAGTAAAAAAAAAAAAATCTCAACTGTTATTAATAGAGAAGGAAAGTAAGAGATAACTGAAATGGACAAAACAAAGTATCATGAAATGGAGAGAATTAATTCTAATGACATACAAATTTTTCTAATACCGAAATTACCCTTTTACAAAAAAACTGTACCATAGAATCACCCAAACAAATTAATGGGCCTTAATCATTTTAGATTTACATATTCTAATAAATAATTTTAAAAAAAAATAGAAAATTACCGTAGTATTTACAGTCGATAGATTGCGCGGAGAATGGGATGACTGACAGATTTAATCTGCAAAAACACAAATAAAATAAAAGGTATTATTGAAACATCACAAATTCTAAGAGATAATTAAAGGGAAATTTGTACACAAAAGAATTGAAAAGATATTTATTAAAAAGTATTAAGGACTTACTCCTTCAGCTGGAGGACGGTTTCTCGTAAATTTTGATCCACCAGGTGACCAGGGGCTCGTGGAACTACGAATCGACAAAAAATAAGAAAATTATATACAAAAATTAAAATTATACATAAATGAATTACCGATATAAGGATCAGGGTGCTGAAGTTTCTCTCTCAGATCTGAGGCCTGAAACATAACAAGCCTCAATTGAATCAAACATTCGTTAACTTTTTCCTAATTTTATGGATGAATCCGATTCAATAAGCTAAACTATCTCAAAAACAGAGTAAAATAAGCACGAATTCGAGATAAAACGGTACGTAGCACAAGATTCGAGCTAAAACGAGTACGCAGAACAAAATCGAGATACAAGAACTCGGATTGAAGAAACAAGAAGAGAGCAGAAGATACATGTCGATGCACAGTCCAGTCGAGAAGACGAACCCTCTCCTTCTGACCCGATCGGCGTGCCAGATAGCCAGCCAAACCCGTCAAGCTCATCCTCTTCTTCTCTTTCTTCTCTTCTCTCTTCTCTCTTTTCTCTTCTCTCCTCTTTATACTTGTTCTCTGAAAAATCCTAACAAACTAGGCTGAGTCAGCAGTACTGGTACAATGGTGATCTTCTCCATTTTGGACCGGAGGTCTCCAGTTTGATCATCTCCAGTCCTTACTGGAGGTGTCCAGTACTTATACAGCCTTAAATACTTGTCCTAATTTTGGGCTTATTATTGATCTAATTTATTATACAATCGCCTCTCCATTTTTTATCCTTACTAATTTGAACCCAATTATTATACAATTCGGCCTGAATTTATTGTTTGAACCCAATTATTCTACAATTCGGGCCTGAATTAATTATTTTGGGCTTATTATTGATCTCATTTATGGGTCGTTTTGAGATTTAATTAAGTAATAAAGTTTGGTTACTGTCGAATTACGAATTGGACATTTTAATTAACATTTGCAGTAGACAACAAACCTAATTAAATTATGTTATCATACAAAAAAATTAAAAAAAAAGTATACTCATGGATTAGTTCAAGTTATGTATTTTAATTTGTACTTGAGTTCGTCATTGATTCATTGGTACTTGTATCATTTTACAAATTTCAATTTAATATTTAATTTTCGAAATGCTGTTTTGTTTTGACAAAATTAGATAGAAGGAAAAAGGCATTTTGGCCAGACTTTCAAAATTCAAACTTGATTTAGTAATATTATGAATTTAATTTTAAAAATTCAAAGTAGTGAATTTGTGAATTTATTCGGGTATAAATGAAAAAAGAAGAGAAACAATAAAAGCAAAGCAAGGGACGGCATTTACTCGATCAACGAGAAACCAGGTGGATGCATTTATTTGAGCATTTTTGCAGAATCATCCTTCTACAAATACAAAAATCCAAAATAGCAATTTTCTTGCCAAAATTACATCTTCATCCAAACAATATAAAAAATTACTTCATTGCTAGTTATTGAATCCTACTGAATATGTAAAATAAATTATTTTATAGGGTCTTAGAAGTAAACAGTTATGAATTGTATTAAATTTTGTGGGGTGTATCTAGCATATTACCTTCTATGCTAGGGAATAGATATAGTATTTATTAGCATTTATTAGCAAAAAAAAATAAAAAAAAATAATAATTTTTTTTTTGACAATTTCTTGTAGTGGATTTGTTGAATTATCTTCAATTTAATAGTATGTATCACATAATATTCACTGGCATAATATTTATTAATAAGTTAAATGTCGAAATTAATTGTCATATATACATATATTTACGCGAGTTATATCAACCAAGTTATAGTCTTTTCTTATTCGAAATGTCGAATCGTTTTAGTCGAAAAGAACTTATGCGTAGAATATGACTCGCTATACGAGTTTACGCACGACGAAGCTTAGGGTTGGGGTTTGGAATTGGAACTTTGGGGCAGTGTGCTTTCGTATAGTAGAGGTTGGTTAGGTCAACATCATGGATTAGTTAAGAGTATTATCCGGGATTTAACAAAATTATATTCACGATTAAAATAGAATATTACGGGACTAATTTAATATATTGTTCAACCTTACTTTTTATTTGAAAATCAAGGTTTTGCTAAGGTCATCTAATACGTATTTTATTTTATTTTATAGAGGATATGGTTTGTATCACCCGCTAATTATCATCTAAATACTGACGATTAATTTTATACAATTTTATTCGAATATACATTATATTCGATTTAACATCATTTTTAATCACGATACGTGTATTATTTTATACGTGCATTGTATTTTATGTGTGTGTGTTACATTTTTATATAGTCTGTCACGTTTATTACAAGGTCGACGGTGCCAATGCTTATAGTAATTTCTAGATTGTGCATAAGATTACGTGTTGATTTTGTTTTTCAAAACAATTTTTTAGGCATTTTGGCCGTCTATCGCATGCCGACTAAATGTATAAATCCAAAGATGTATCTCACACGTAAAAAAAGTATATAACATGTATTTTATTTGAAATTTGTATATCGCAAATCTAAATTTTTTGTGATATATTAAATATATATAAAATAGAAGTGTATATCATACATAAAATAAACTATGACATGTACTGTATTTTAAAAAATATTGTATACAACTAAAATGTATGTGATACGTCTAAAGTATATAAAACAAATATATCATACATGTAGACATATCATGTATTATTTTTTTAAATGTATATCATACCCCTATATCATACATATAAAAAAAAATGTATAACGTGCATTGTATTTGAAAAATATATATCATACATATAGAAAAATATAAAACAGTAGCATTTACAAAAAATACATCATACATTAAAAAAATATAAAACATGAATGTATATCATATATTAAAAAATATTTGATATATAAAACAAAAATGTATATCATACATGATCCATCTAAAATGTATACAATATGTAAAAATGTATAACAAATATGGGGGGTTTTATGATAAATTCATTTCGTTATGATAGACCCAGCTTCAAAAGAAATATTTTGAATATTTGTTAACTAATGATTTTTTTTGTAAAATTCAATTGTATATTTATCATTTAATGTTATGCAAAACATAAAATTTGTATTAATTAATTGATAAATTTCCTAAAATATCTTAAAATAATTTTTGAAAAAATATTCATGATAAAAAAAAATGGGTCTATCATAGAACTCTCCAACAAATATTATATCGAAAAATATATATCATATATCTAAAAGGTATAGTATAAATTTAAAATGTATGCAAAAATAATGTGAAGACTGGCGTGCGAAGTACATTCTCATTCATGAGAGAGCGGGTCGAGATTTTCGACCTACGTTTGGTGTACACAACACCGACGTTCATAATCATTTCTCTATTTCTCCGTGTATATTTTCACTCACTCCAAGACCAATAATTTTTGAATTACCATCCTAAATTTTGACAGACTACATTGTAATATTTTAATGAGGTTAACTTTATGAAAATTAAACAAAGGGTGACATGTAAACCAAATTGTGATGTGTCATGAAAGTCACAATCAAATGACCTCAAAAACATAGAAATTTAACAAACGAAAATAACCACATAATAAAATAAAAATTTAATGCATACCAAATACTACAAAACAAATATATGTTAATATCACCAAATCTTGAATTTTCTTCCATTAGGAAAAAGAAAAGTATTATATCCTAATCTTTCAACATCCCACAAACTAATGGAAACCTCCAGCCCTCTCCGAGCAGGAGATAATTAATCCTCTCCATTATTTAAAATATTCTTATTACAAGAAATACAAATACTGCCTTTCTTTCCTAACCGTCCCCAACACATTCTCACTCAATAAAGTTACAAACATTAACTTATACAACTAAATCTTCTTATTTCTGCTGAGTTGGTAACAAGTAATGTAAAAAGTAAATAAACTATAGTGTAAATAACATTCAAGTACTTTAACCGGGTTTCTGGAGGAAATCCTGCACAGCAAGCCAGACGCGTCAAATCCCGTTCATTCATCACAACACCAAACAAGAAAACCAATCAATAATATACTTCCACTTAACGATTTTACCCTAATTATCGCTGTTTGCTGTACTCTCCGGTACAACGCATCAAGACATTGGAAATTACAAAAAGAACCCTTAGAAGTTTCTTAATTCTTCTGAACCCAACGGCGCGCACATATTTTTGCGAATCAACACTTGGAAGTTTGACATTCACAGTCTTCTCCCTTACATTCGCAAAACGCTTAAACCAAAATCTCAACCCCTTCCTTCTTCCTCTTTCTTCTCCATTGCAAACCGAAACCTAATTAGGTATCTCCGGATCGATCGAGCTTAAATCTCTGCTTGTTAAATTTCTCGCTCTTCGTGTGGTGTTGAGGATTGATCAGAAATTCGAGGAAAAAGAGGAATTTTTTCATGGGTCAGTGTCATGGAAAAAATATAGCCGTGATCGGAGAGGATGAGGAACGGCCGCCACCTGAGCCGTTCAGTCCTTTGCCGGCTCACAGCTCCACACCACGTCAGCATAAGTCGAGCACCCCCTCGACGCCCACGCATCACCAACCAAATACCACTTGGCCTAGTCCATTTCCGACGGGTGGTGGCAACACGTCGCCGTTGCCAGGCGGAGTATCGCCGTCACCAGCCAGGTCAACACCTAGAAGATTCTTTAAACGCCCTTTTCCGCCCCCATCTCCGGCTAAACATATAAAAGCTTCGATTGCAAAGCGATTAGGCCCTCAGAAGCCTAAAGACGGTCCCATACCGGAGGATGCCACCGGCGAAATCGAGAGACCCTTGGATAAAACTTTTGGATTTTCCAAGAATTTCGGTGCCAAGTACGAATTGGGGAAGGAGGTCGGAAGAGGCCATTTCGGGCATACTTGCTCCGCCACGGTGAAGAAAGGCGAATTTAAGGGCCAAATTGTGGCCGTGAAGATCATTTCTAAGGCTAAGGTACAAAATTCACCTGATCTTCACTTCAATCTCTTTCAAAATTGGGTTTAATTAATGAAAATGATTCGTTTAACAGATGACCACAGCGATATCGATCGAAGATGTCAGAAGAGAAGTGAAAATATTAAAAGCTTTATCTGGCCATCCAAATCTCGTAAAATTCTACGATGCTTGCGAAGACGGCTTAAACGTCTACATTGTCATGGAGTACCGATTTTTCCCCAAATCAATTTTAGTTTTCATTCAAAATACAAATTTATAACATATAATTTCTCTTGATTTTCAGGTTATGCGAAGGAGGAGAACTATTAGATAGAATTTTAGCCAGGTAATAATAATAATAATAATTTTTATTTATTTTTCACAAACAATTAAATATTTAAAATAATATTTTTATGATTATTACAGAGGGGGAAGATACACAGAAGAAGACGCGAAATCAATAGTGGTGCAAATATTAAATGTCGTTGCGTTTTGCCATCTCCAAGGCGTGGTCCACCGTGATCTAAAACCCGAGGTCTATTATTTTTTTTATTTTTCTTAATTTATTTAATTATAATTATTTTAATAATATTTTATTTAATTTTAATTTTATTGGTTTGTTCAGAATTTTTTGTTTAAAACAAAGGAAGAAGGAGCATCAATGAAGCTCATTGATTTCGGCCTTTCCGATTTCATCAGACCAGGTACTAACAAACTCTAACAAACTCTGACAAACTCTGACTGACAATTTCGTCCTTTTCTATACAGACGAAAGACTGAACGACATAGTAGGTTCGGCATACTACGTGGCACCGGAAGTGCTACACAGATCGTACAGCATGGAAGCGGACGTGTGGAGTATCGGAGTCATAACCTACATTCTCCTTTGCGGGTCCCGTCCTTTCTGGGCCCGAACCGAATCGGGAATATTCCGCTCCGTTCTCCGCGCGGATCCCAATTTCGACGACGCGCCGTGGCCGTCCGTGTCACCAGAAGCGAAAGATTTCGTCAAGAGATTCTTAAATAAAGATTATCGCAAACGCATGTCCGCGGTGCAAGCTTTAAGTACGTTTTTATTTGCAAAAAAACCCTTGGATTATTTTAAATTAATATTATATTTATTATAGCGCATCCGTGGTTGAGGGAGGAAGGGAGGCAAATACCGATTGATATATTGATGTTCAGATTAGTCAAGCATTATTTACGCGCGACTCCACTGAAACGATTGGCGTTACGGGTATGTATTATTTTTTTAATATTTAATTTGTTTTTTTTGCAAATATAATTTTAGTTTTTTGGTGGGTTTTTAGGCGTTATCGAAGGCACTTGGAGAAGAAGAGTTGCTTTATTTAAGGATGCAATTCGATTTGCTTCGACCTAACAAAGACGATCGACTCACCTACGATCATTTTAAAAATGTTCGTCTTTTTTAAATTATATTATTTCTATTTTATTTAATTAATTTAGTTTTAATATTTGCATAGGCGCTCATGCAATATTCAACCGACGCGATGAAAGAATCGAGAGTTCTCGAGTTTTTATCAGCGGTACGTTTAATTAATTAAACATAATTAATTATTTCGAATATTAATTAATTATTTCATTATTTTCTGTAGTTGGAACCGCTTCATTATAGACGGCTCGATTTCCAAGAATTCTGCGCGGCGGCGATAAGTCCGTACCAACTCGAAGCGTTGGATAATTGGGAGCAGATAGCCAGCTCCGCTTTCGAGCATTTCGAAGTGGAGGGCAATCGTGGAATTTCACTCGAAGAACTCGCCCAAGTAATAATTAAATATTTTCATAAAACAAATTTATTTATTTTTTATTTAATTTATATTTTATTATTTTTGAAGGAGTTGAATTTGGGGCCGTCGGCGTATTCGATAATGCAAGATTGGATAAGAAAATCGGACGGGAAATTGAATTTTCTGGGATTTACGAAATTCTTGCACGGAGTAACGATTCGCGGCTCCAACACGAGAAGGCAATGATAAAAGGAGAGAGACACGAGAGCGAGATATATATAATATAATATAAGATATATTATTAATTGGTTATAAAAAAGTGTAATTGTTTAAAGTTATTTGGGTTTATGATTATTATTGCCTTTGCTCATTTTTTTTTTTCATGGGGTATTTTGATTTGATTTGATTTCTTTTTTTGATTTGGGTGTTTTAACTCGTTCCGTGTTAGATTTTTGTAGAGAATATATGTAAAGATAAGTTTCCATCTCTCTCTCTCTCTCTCTCTCTAGCCTAAATTATTGTTGGGTACAGGACAGGTAGAAGTAGAACTTGGTGCAGTTACGTACCGGACCGGTACGACCGTATTACATGTCGTACTCAAAAGGAACGTGGCAGAAATGTGGGGGCTATGGTTGTGTAATGTTATTTATTAATAGTTGCATCATATATTTTGGTATTATTACCTAAGTTTGGACTTGCATGAGACGAAATATTAGTTCAACTAACTCTCTCTCTCTATTTTTTATTTAGTCTCCCTTGCAGTCTTGTTATAATAATAATAATAATAATCGCAATTTATTCTGATGACTTGCCGACGTGAATAATGACGTGTACTACTTTTTGTAGGAAATACGAAGGAAATGGGATAAAAATTCTGCAGTAGGTTCATTGAATTAATAGTTAATCAATTTAGAAAATTAATTTTAATTAAATATAGCAAGTACGGACCAATGAACAAACAAATAAATCAACAAAATAATTAATTTTAATTAAAATTATGATAGACAGACTGATTAACACATCCGTGATGATGTCATCAAAAGATGTTTATTCTATTTTTGTTACGAAGAGTATAATATCCCTAAAATAATTACAAAACATATGACTTTTAAAAAATAACATATTGATAATCAATGAATGTGATCAAATAACATCACACCATCTAAGATTAAAAATATGACACACAAATCATTATATAATCAATGGATATGAATCGAACCAAATGACAAAAGATCACCAGTTAGAAAAATAGTGTTTGGTTTAATTTGATGACAATATATTTTATTGAACACCAAAAAATATATTTTAATGTATAGTTTATAAATGACACTATGATTTAATATATAATTAAGAACTCCGGCTTACTGCACTCTCGTCGTCAGGATTCACCACGACGCCGACACGTAGCATAATCATTTCTCATACAAAAATCAAGTTTTTTTTTTTTATTGTTTTGGTTGTATAATGCACGCGGTCTCTTATCTAAAAATGTTATAACTTTTTGTATCATATATTTTTACATATATATTTTAGATGTATGTTATATCTTTTTACATTTATGATGTTTTATATGTATTATATAGTTAATTTAGAATATATATATAATATACATTTTTAAATATTTCTTAAAGCATATTTCATGCTTTATTATATTTATGCCATGCATTTTAAAATGTATCATTTTAAATATTTCTACCTGATTTACAAAGGGTTTATATACGGTGCCCTCAAACATTCTTGGTTGTTGGTGGCGTGACCATAGTGTTTAATTGGATTGATTGACATCCTTAATCAAATAAATTAACGGATTAATTGATCGGTTAATTGAACTTGACATGTCAATTAACATGTACTAACAAGAGCGTTTGTTTATTGTTTGTTCCGAATGATACTTAACAAAAGCGTTCGTTTGTCATTAACGGTACATTTTTTTAATGTCAACGAAACTTGAATCCGCAACTTCTCACAACATATGAGTTTTTGTGCTTGATTTAATTTCATGGCATTGTATTTTTATTGAATACTAAAAATTATATTTAATGTATAATTTATAATTGACACATACAAAAAGTAAGTTTTATGTTGTTTTGGCTGCCTAATGCACGCTGTGCTTTATCCAAATAATTTTTTTTAGATGTATCATACATTTTAATATTTTTTATGTCTTGTACATTTTTAAATGTATTTTATATCATTTATATTTATAATATATATTTTTAAAATACAATACATGTTATACCATTTTACATGTATGATATATATTTTTTAAAAATCTTATAATATATTTTTATATATATTATATACATATTTTAAATACAATACATGTTAAATTTTTATACGTAAATGATACACATATAAGATGTATCATATTTTTATATATTTTTTTTGAACTATATTTATAATTTTTATATAATAATAATATATATCTTTTGGGTCCCGTGTGTTTGAATTTTCAAAATGTTAAAAAAAAAAAAAAAAAAAAAAACTGTCACGATGCGTTTAGAGCATAACATCGGTATGCCGATTTCTTTTACCAGATTTACAAGCTGTTTGACAGCTCACATATGTGAGAAATATTGAAATGTACACATGTCAAAAGAAAGTTTTGAGTTTTGAATTTCGAAATTGCGTGACATAATTAACATCAAACCGTAGCCATATGGATACAAATTGTATAGCCATACTTTGACTAGGTTTACAAAGTTCAGTTCCCATTATTGTCAATTTTCTTTCTAATTGAATCACATTATTATTATTTTTATAAAATTACGAAAGTAGATATATGTTAATAACATTAAATTAACAATGCAAATCTTATCTGTCTAGATTACATCTAGTAAATTTATTGATGTTTATAACAATTTCAACTCGATTGAAAGAATCTCAGTGCCTCAGTTCTTTATCTTAGAACTGGCATGCATGCAATTTAGAAAGAAGAACCGTCTTTATAACTTTCTCTCTCTCTCTCTCTCTCTCTCTCTCTCTCTCTCTCTCTCTCTCTCTCTCTCTCTCTCTCTCTCTCTCTCTCTAGATATATAACGACCTTTCTCGTGAACTTGCAGCCATTAATGATTTCTTGAAACAAAATTTTCGGCCATTAATGATTTCTTGAAACAAAATTTTCGGCCATTAATGTTAGTATTTATAGCTGGATACCTAGGAATCAAGGCCTTTAGGAGTCACAAGATTCAACCAGTTTTTTTTAAAAAAAAAAATCAAAAGCAGTAAGAAAAGAAAACAAAAAGAGAGACCAACAGGGGAAGAACATGATAATTTAATTTACGACCCAACTAAATAAAGGAAGAGATAAAAAACACCTAGAACTTGCACCAAATTTCCTTCTCATATCTACACTTGATCCAAAACAGTAAAACATAACAAAACAAGAAGTTAAAGTACAACAAAACCTAATATTATCCTCTAAAAGTTTAAAACTAAGCCCTAATTAATCAAGCTCTGAAGCAACCAGCTATGTGGAAATGGCTATTATGCCCTCCGTGATGTGCATGATGACTATGCGTACCGGTACCGGTACCATGCACGGCATCTCGCTCGATAACGCCTTGTACCTGTCTAAAGTACTCTACGTGGCACGGAATAGTTATTGCGCCTTTCTGTTCGAACCCGTATTCTTCTTCCGCCTCCTTCAATAGAGAAACAAAGAGAGGATGGTTCAAGTACATGACCGGTACGATAAATTTCTGAGGCTCCTCTTCTCCTGTACCGACTCGTATTGTCATGCAACCTTTGGGCGGTACCGTACACGTCTCTTCCTTGCGATTTTGCTTCGAGTGCAAGTGCACCCCCATTATATGAAATTGTTAATTGAAAAAAGAAATTGGTTTTGATTAGAAGTGATAGGTTAATGTGTAGTGGCTTTGTTTATAGAGAGAAGGGCCAGGTATTGCAGCTGCAAATGGTGAGATGAAAAAATCGGGTTGGAGATGTGTCGAGTTTAGACATGGTGAAATTTTAGGGTTTTGTGGTGGGGAAGAAGCATGTGTTCTTGTGCTATGGATTCGGTGTAGATTGAAGAGAGAGGGATATGTGGGTTGCAGAAGGGTCTATTTATGAGAGAGAGGAGGAGGGAGAGAAACAATACTAGTTAATTAGGTTTTTTGAAGAGTGTTCTAGTTATATCTTACTTTCTTTTAAATTGTATTTAGTACTGTTTTTTATTGTGTAAATGTAAAATTCAATTAATAGATGTTGCTTGACCTAAACGAAAAGTTATGACGGTTAAGTCCAATTTAATATGGGGTTATATATGGTGCTCCTAAAACTTACTCAAATATTCTTGACGATGTGGCAAAGATGTTTAATTAAATTGATTAACATCATAATTGAATGAATTAATGAATTAATTGATCGTGACAATTAAACGTGATAATTAATCTTAATTTGAGTGTTAATCAATCTAATTAAACTTAATTTGTCCAACTTCATCAATGGTGGTGGGGTGAGATTGGGGACATAATATATTTTCCATATCGTTAAATATAAACTAGTGTAATGTTTGAACTCTCATGTGGCTTATGAAATGCAACCAACATATAGCAAATAGCTTTGTTTCGTCAATACAATATTATAAGGGGAAATTATACTGTGCTCCTGAGATTCTCCCACTATTCATATTCACGATATGTTCAATGAACAGTGAGGTATGATATTAATACCCATCTCCAATTCGTACTTTCCATTTCAATTGACGGTTAATTGTACTTTGAATTAACAGTTAATTCAAATATAATTAACACGTAATACAATTGTATTAGTCATTAACATAATTAATAATTTCAATTAACGATTAATACAATTCACCGGGTATAATTTTGGAAGATTTCAATTAGCCCCCATATCGTGAATAGTTGGGGAAATGGGGCACAGTAAATGGCCTCGTAAGTTAGTCAGATCCAAAGGCATCATATTTTTTTATAGGCAAATTCTACTTTTCCCCCTCATTCCCCAGATTTAACAATGGGGGGGAAAATGATACTCTCCCCCATTTTGCACCCTCCATTGTATTAGTGATTAATTGTATTTGGAATTAACGGTTAATTCAAATGTAATTAACGGTTAATATAATTATATTAGTCATCAATATAATTAATAATTTCAATTAACCATCAATTCAAATGACGGGGTATATCAATCGGGAGATGTATATCATTTCCCCCCAATTGTTAAATCTGGGGGTCAACGGTGGGGCACGGTAAATGGCCTCTTTTTTATAAGGGCCAGAGAAATTATACAATGCCCCAAGAATGCATCATATTTTTTTAGATGCATTTTCGTAAATAACCAAGTTTTCAAGTTTTATTATAAAACTAACTCAGTTTTCAAGCTTATTCCGGAAATATCCAAAGCCATGATCTCAAATCCCGTAAATTGCCAAACTGGCGATATCCCAAATTCCGTCAAAATTTAGCAACGTTAATTATAAGTTAGTGAGTGTAAATAAATAAAATAAATAAATTAACGGGATCCATGTCAAATAATACTGCCTCACACACGCGCACGCGCACATATATTATATATGCATGTATTGTTATAAATCTTTTCTAATATAAATATATATTATTATTATTTATTCGTATCAGATATCACATTCGTATTCGTATCCGAAACCGAATACCGTATTCGTATCGGAAATCGGATACAGTATCCGAAATCGGATGCTGTATTCGTATCATATATTAGATATCGTATTCGTATTCGAAATCGAATATCGGATATCGAATTCATATCCGAAATCAGAAATCGGATACCGGATAATGTATTCGTATTCGACATCGGATATCAGATATCGTATTCGTATTCATATCCCAAATCGGATATCGGATATCACATATCGTATTCATATTTATATTCGTACCGGATACCGTATTCGTATTTGAAATCAAATATAAAATACCGGATATTGTATTCGTATCCGTATTTGTATACGAATATAATATCCAATATCTAATTTTGAATACGAATATGATATACGGTATCCAATATCCGACTTCGGATACGAATACGGTATCCTATATCCGACACGAATATGATATCCGATTTCGGATACGGATACGAATACGATATCCGGTATTCGATTTCGAACACGAATACAAATACAAATACGAATACGATGTCGGATACGACTAAATAGTAATAATATACATTTATATTAGAAAGGAATTTATAAAAAAAATATTTAGATATAAATATATATGTGCTGATAGGATTTTAGATGCTGTTATTTTTTAATTTTATTTTTTTCACTCACTAACCTATAATTATTTGTTAAATTGTGACGGAATTTGAGACCCCGCCAATTTGGTAATTTACGGGATTTGAAATCCCGATCTTGAATATTTCCGGAATAAACTAAAAAACTTAATTATTTTTGGAATAAAATTTTAAAACTTGATTATTTACAAAAATGCACTTTTTTATGTAGTCATGCATACATCAATAGAATATTTAATGGAGATAATTAAAATCCTAATTAACGTTTTTAAAAAAGTTCAATTAACAATTAATACGTACACAAGTTAATTAGTGTATATATTAATTTACTTTTACGTGTTAATTTATGTTAATTAAGATGTTAATTATCTCAATTAACCATTTCGCTGATACAAATTTGACACGTCAAGAGTGTTGGAGCGCACATTGAGAGACATCATATCAAACCTTTATACCGTGCTTTCCAAACTCACTCTAATTATATTTTTTATTAGAATTTCATAAATGATTAGAATGATTAACAATTCAATTCAATAACATATAATCTTTGTTACGCGGATACTTCAAAAATGCAGAAGTATCCTGAGGATGCGCGTATCTGATACGGATACGGGTGCGATACGGCTCGGATACGTATCGGATACGCCACGTGGCGTATCCGAATATTTTAATTTTTTTTTTCCGGATACGGCAGGATACGGCTGAGGATACGTCCAGGATATGACTGAGATACTCCATTTAGGATACTTCGGCCCATTATATATTTTGGCTCATAATATTTTAAAATAAATTATATATGATACTTCTAGGATATTTTTAGATTAGTTCTAAAATATTTCTAGAACAAGTTTATGGTAATTTTATGATACTTGTATTGTTTGATTGATATTATTTATTATCATGATATTTAATTTAAAAATATTATTAATTTATTACTTATTTATTAATTATATATAATATAAATATATTAAATTAATAATTATATAGCCGTATTCGTATCCGTGATTTTTTGAAAATTACCGTATAGCCGTATCCGTATCCGTGCAACATAGCATATAATTAACACCATATCAAGAATGTTGGGTGAATTTGAGAGACACCATATCAAATATGATAATATAACAACAAAATGATATATTTGTATCAACTGCATGCATGGATAACAATATGGCTCGAGTCTTAGAAACTAAGAAAAGATACCAAGGATAAAGATGGCAGCTGGCACGTGTCAAGTCGAAGAAGACAACACTCAACACGTGCGGATCAGACTCGATTCATCTCATAACCGGGGAAGGTTGGTACCGAGCATGGTCATAGGACATGTCGTAACCGGTACCGGTACACCCTAAAATGTCTCTTTCTTCAAGGTCATTGTCTCTTTTGTTAGTTTCATCTAAACCAAGGTGAAGTGAACCTCCTTTTTGTCTTTGTTATAGCCTCCTAATCTTAAATTACACATTTTATTACTAATTAATGAACCTAATCTAAATCTAATGCAATGAGTCATATAAATAGATGTTAGCAAATGGAACAAGGGCTAGTGGAAGATAGGAAGTTGACTATAAATTATGATAATTATGGTGATGGGCACATGCGAGCATGAAATAGGAGAGTAGACTTTTTTTTTATCGACTCAATAATGCAAATAGAAAAATAATTTAGCACTTTGTCCCGTTCTATAGCTATTTTATTATTCAGTTATTCTCAATCATGCTTCTCTTTTACATTTCCTTTTCATCAAAAGATGTGTTCTCAAATTATTGCTAATTGAGATGTTAATTAGGTTATTTTCTTATGTATACTTTATTTTTAGTAGGGGGTTTGTTTTTTTGTTTTTTTTTTTAAGTAATAGTAGGTTATTGTTATGATTATAGCTAATAACAACCATTTTAGTTTTCTTTTCATTAAATGTAAAACATTGTTTATTCCTTTTAAAATGAAAACTCAACTCACAATTGATAATGATTCCATAACAGCCGATTGAGTGTTTAACATAATAAAATCATATGTGATTATTTCATTAACATCATAATAAAAATATATAAATATCAGTAACGACTAGCGGTCGATTGTCGGGTACCATTAAAAAAAAAACTCAACTCACGATTTATTGATTTACGTGCAAAAATATATATACAAAAGTTAAATTCTGAGTAATTGATTTTTATATAGTTGAATCCGAACTTGACTCGAATAAAAAAATGTTAAAAACTCACCACCCAAATCCGAACATGATTCAAAATTGAAACGATTCAAAATCCAAATGATCCAAATAAACCGGAATTGAAACACAAATGACCCGAAAACCAGAACGGTATCCGTGACATGAGTAACTCACGATTCGAACGACCCGAATTCAAATAAATCGAAAGTTAAACCACAAATAACTCGAAATTTGATGTCATTATATAATTAGAAATTTCTCCGATCCGAATTCAATACAAAAATATATTGAGATAATTATATAATCATGCTAAAAGAAATTATATATTATATACTGAAAAGGATTTTTAAGTCTTTTTATTCCATTTGAACAACATAGGATTGCTATCCCCTTCACTTTTATGTTGGGTTAAATATCCATTCATAATCCTCTTTTCATAGGATCCGTCTTTGTTTTCGACAGTGATATAACTTTAATACATGACATGAAAATATGCACTAATTCGAATGATACGATTGATTATTCCAATCATGAAATGAATCGATATTTTTGGCTGTAACAAAAATCTTATGTCGTGAGAGATTGTGAGTTCGAATTTCATTGACATCAATAAATGGAGGACCACCGAACCTTCTCTATTTTTTTATTTTTTTTTGTTATTGTATATAATATACACAAAACATATACAGTATAGTACATGTAAATATTGTAAAAGAATATTAAGAATAGAAATGGAATATAATGTGGCATGAGAACATGTGAAACAAAATAGCTGATATTTATGTTTTTTTCTTTCCATTTGTGTTATGCTTAGCTTTGTTTGTCAGAGTGATAATTAACTGGCCTAATCATATATTGACAGCACTTTGAAATTTGAATGGCCTCCATTAATCAAGGTGTTAAATATGATTAGCGTGGTCAAACAATTATTCTATTATCATTTTTTTTTCGATAGAAAGGAAAGCAAAGTCAAAGCTTAACACAGGTTTCGTTCATCCACATCCCCATGTTTGCTAATTGATTAGTCCTAAATTATGCTTAAATTGAAAATAATGACCTATATAGTCCAAATTTAAAAGATCATAATCTCCATTGTTTTTTTTTTCTTTGGATAAAAGAAAATCTTCATTGCTATTTTTTTTGTTTTTTGATACATTAGATTTCAGGGTCCTTTTAAGAATTTATTCATGCAATTTAAGGATTGGTCCTTTTAAGGACGAAATAGTGGTACAACAAAATGGCAATACATTTGAGAAGCACCCAAAAAAGAATCGACATGATAGATAGATAGGGCCCAAAAGCAAAAGCTTTGTCTTTACTTGCATTCTTTCTTTTCATATCCCATCATTGTGAATCACCAAACAAATTTTCTCCTCAACCTTTTCCTTCTACTTATATTCTTTTTTCTTCAAGTTTCTCTCTCTTTGGGGCCTTGAACTACTCCAAAAAATAATTTGGGCAGATTAATTAAAGGGCCTAAACTGAGAACTGCATATAAGATTTAATTCGCAACCCAATGTAATGAGGCCCAAATTTAGGAATTGTGATTATTTTATATATTTTTGTCATTTTTTCATTAATTGACAACTTTTAAAAAATATCATATTGGTCCCTCTAAAATTGTTAATTTCAAATTTGTCCTTTCAAAAATCACAACTTATCAAAATTGTTCTTTCAAAACTAAAATATATCACATCTATCCATTCCTAGTTTATAAATATCAAATTTATCCAAATTGTTAGCTTGCCGATAACTCAATGTTAAGTAAATCATAATTAATTGTATAAGCTCTATTAAAATAGTAAATATAAATCTACCTTACCAAAATACTCTTCTATCCTTGCCCCCTCATTTCGCTTGTGGGTTTGCATTTATGATGTGAATATGAAGTTTATTGTACTCATATCATGTTATATGTTTGATATATCAGTTATTTCAATTTCATTTCAAAATGTGCATAGATATAGCTCATACAATCATACTTGCATTTCTGTTTCGTGAGAGAGAGGTGAAATTGCATCGTGTGAATTCAGGTCTGGTTCAGTTAATCTTGCTAGAGAAGAGTCAGGATTTCAGATAATCTTGCGAATTTAAATCTCGTCTGAATCTGAATGGATTAATACTTGAGAGGCGAAGCTGAGATGTTTCTCGAAGAGTAGAATTGTAACTTCACCGATTCACAATTAAACTTAACCGAGTACTCACGTAACCACGTTTAATAGAAATCCAAATTTAGAAGGATATATTTGAAATTAACAATCTAAGAGGGCCAAATTTGATATTTTGAATTTTTGCATAAATATACCTGAAATCAGCTCTTTAAAAAAAGTTGGGGACTAAAATCCAGATTGACCATGATCACTTGTGTTTTCTATTTAGTTTATTTTTCTTTTATTTTCGTTTTAATTTGTAGTTCTTCTGTAAAGCAAATTTCATCAATGAATCGCATACGGATATTTGAAGCAAAATAAAAATGAAAGACTGACCCCATTATTTCCATCAAGTACAAATTAATTTTACTTTTTTTCTTTTTTGACGAAATTTGGAGATGTTTTTCATACCCTTCTTCCAAATATTTGCATACAAATTAATTTTACTATATTTATATACAAGTTCAACAAATATTTGCATACAAATTGGTTTTACTATATTTATATATTAGTACCATTTTTCTTGTACAGTAAGAGATCTTTTGCAATTTGACACAACCCAACATAATTAACCCTAGTCCAGCATCATTATGCCTAATTAACCACAAAACACAATCAACAAAATCTAACTCTCCTTAAATTTTCAATATATTCAAGCAACTTACAAATGTCACATTTCTCTTTATCAACCATCCAATTTTTTGCTTTATTGACTTTTGTGTTAAATTATGTTATGCCAAATGCCATATTTCTCTCAATCAACCATTCGATCAAGATATTAAGTTAAATCTAGACCATCCAATTACACACAGAATTAACTTTAGTTAAAACTAATTTATACAAGACTTTCATTCTTTTCCTTTGAACTGTTCCTAGGTACAGCGAATTTATTATTTTCAATTAACATCTTGGTTTTGTTTGCAGTTCTAATTTTGTACCAAGAAACATTTTTTTTAGTTTTATTCTGATGATTTATACTATAGAAATTTTATTTACTGAGACACTTTAGTTTTATTTTTTCCCTTTTTTGGTAGAAAACACTATATTTTTATTTTTTTTCATAAATTTAACAATAATTATGTCAATTATTTGATAATACCGACTATTTTACGTTGCTTTTTAACGAAGTTAACGCACGTATTGGAAACCAATAAGAAATCTTTATGGCGGAACTCGATTTGCCCTTTCGACAATTCAAGAGTTATGTATACATTTCGTCTCCGGCAAAATTATTCAAAAGAAGAGTTATATATACCTTTGATAATCTTGCTAAACAATTTAATTCAAAGTCATTTATTTTGATTTCTTTCTGTATCGAGAAACCCTAAATAAAGCAATATACACTCTTTTGCAAGCTGTCTTTATTTGAAAAATAAATGATTCACACTGGAATCATTATATTTTATAACCTTAAAAACATTGTTAAAAATCCAAAATATAACTGGTTTTGAATTGCTAAGCATAAATTAATATTTTACAGAACTAAATTTATTTGTGAGTCCTCCAAAAGTTCACTGGATGTTTGAAACAAATTGATTTGTATAATCTGTGGAGTTGAACTGATAATAGGTGGGAATTGGGATACAAGTATCAGTGCCTCAATTTGAAATACAAAGTTGCCAAAAATACATTTAATTATTTATTCAATTTTACTATATTATCTATGGAAACTTAAGCAAATGACTTTACAATAACGTTTTTTAAACAAGCAAGAAGTCACAAAATTATTTTTTTTATTTTGAAGTCACAAAATTATTATTCTCATCCAAATCTTTACCGAATTGAAGTGTTTTTATTTTTGTAATTAATCACAAAAGTCTCCAATTGGACAATTTAGACTTTACATATTTAATTTGTATTAGTTTATTTTTGGTTAATTTGATTGTCTATGGTCCCATCAAGTTTATTTTATGGGACATTTTATGTGTACCCTACAAAACATACAAGAAATATCATGTAAATACTAGAGAAACTTGAAAGAAGAAATGTTTCATTTGAAGAAGAATGATTCATTAAAAAAGAATGTTTTATTTAGTGAAAAACCTTAAATAATTAACTTATAGTTGCTCTCATGAAGTGCTTATTTTGTATATGAATTATTAATATGTACAAGCATTATATATTCTGTGGGCATTTGATCCATAGAATCCATTAATTTCCGCTAGTTGGTTACTAAAACAACAATATTTTTTAGCATAATGCTATTTCTATTGGCCGGTTTGTTGAAAATGGACAACAGCTTGATATTATTTTTCTAATTAAAATGTATTTAATATACATTAATTATCCATCAATAATATCTATTTATTGTCTTTACACGCAATTAAGCATTATTCTGAGGCTAAGTCAGTAGTATAGTTTGATAGCTACATGATTTTTTTGTCGTCTTTTTTCTTTCTGCAAAACAATTATTGAAGCAAAAATAACTAAAGCTTAATCAAGGAAATAACCAAATATTATTTTAAAGGTCATTTGTTAAGTTTTCAAGCTACATATAACAAAGAAATGTAATTAAGAGCTATTAGAGGTTTTTATGTATGTTTATTAGTTATATGACCTAAAGTATCTTCTTCTAGCATTATCTTTCAAACTAGACCCTACTTGTTTTCAATTCTTTATTTATTTCTTTCAAACATAATTAAAGCACACTAATTATTTATTCTGTTTCATTTAAATTTTCTAATAACCTCGAAGGTATTAAAATTAAATTTTTTTAAGATATTTATTTTGATGTATGCATGAAATAAATATATTATTGTGAAATGTAGTGTGTATGGATAAATATTTATAGTGCCATGTAAGGTGTCTTATAACATATTAATTAAAGAGTTGTATTTGAGAAGATACATGCGTATCTATAAATGTAATTTATCTCTATGATTGTGACAGAGAGAAAATAAAGAGAAACATTATTGAGAGGGAAATATCACAAACAATGTGATCCTCCAAATATTCAGAAAAATAGAGTAATTCTATACAATATGCTCTCGCAACATGATCTTGCAGCAGAATATTAATTCGACGTTGGATATTGTATTCACATTATAAAATTAGTTTAACTTAATTCAATTCACATCATACACCTCATCACAATGTTATCAATTATGTTGCGAGAGCATATTGTCTAGAATTACTCGTGTTGAAAATAATCTCATCTTTATCTGAAAGATGGTATCTAGTTATTACAGTATGTGCAACCTTTGGTTGCTTATAGATATGAGTAATTTTACACAACATGTTTTCGCCACATAATTGGTAGCAGGATGATGAAGTGTAAGGTGTGGATATAAAATTTAATATCTTCAAATTTAACATATTAATTTATGTTGCACATACTTCTTATCCTTCTCCCACATCATTGATGTGGCATATAAAATTTAATATCTTCAAATTTAACATATTAATTTATGATTTAACATTTTAATTATATGTTCAATCATAAAATAATATAATTACACCATAAATTAAAATGTTACATCATAAATTAAGATGTTAATTTTGAAGATGTTAAATCTTATGTGACACAACAAAAGTGTGTGTGTGTGTGTGTGTGTGTGTGGGGGGGGGGGGGGGGGGGGGGGGGGAGAGAATAATGTGTATGTGCATCGGTGCTATTTCTAATATCCATCTCTCCAACATCAAACCCCGACAAATCTGTCCAATATTATTCAATACAAAATTAAACCCCGAAATCCCAACACAAGGGACCCACTTTAATAATTTGATAAATTATATTACTTTCAATAACAGTTTAATTCGGTGGATTTATTTTTTAAAAAATTTCGTGATGTACTTAAAATCTAGTGTTTGATTTGAGAGATTCGTGTATTTGAGCAAGCAAATCTAGTAAAAGGACTCTCCATTATTTATAACACTGGAGAGAAGATTTTAGATACCGTTAATTCTGTTTAATTACCACAGGAAGTTAATAAGCACGTCCATGTCTTCTGGAAGCAATGCCACCTTAATGTGTTAAAATTGCGCCTATAAAATCATCACAAACCCCTCTCCTTTCTTCCTAAATCAATCTTTCAATAAAACAAAAATCCACATATTCATGCATGGCGACCAAGTTTGCAGAGAAAGGATGGATATTCTCTTCATCTATATCGGCGAAATGCTTAGAATCTCTCGTCCGAAACCCCTCTACCCTCCTCTCTATATTTCTTCTTCTTATTCTCACATATCTCTTCGTGATCCTTCTCGAGTGGACCGCACCAGGTGGCCCCGCCTGGGGGAAATATTGGCGGACCTGTAAGAAATGGCCGTCGATGACTATTCCGGGCCCGCGAGGCCTACCGTTCATAGGGAGCATGAATCTCATGAATGGCTTGGCACATAGAAAGCTCCACGCAGAATCAGAGAGATTCGGTGCAAAGAGATTGATGGCTTTTAGCATTGGCGATACACGAGCTATCATGACCTCAGATCCTGATGTTGCCAGAGAGATCTTGTCCGGTTCGGTCTTTGTTGACCGGCCCATCAACGAATCTGCGTACGGTTTAATGTTTCATCGGGCTATCGGCTTCGCACCGCATGGCTTGTATTGGCGAACTCTTCGTCGCATCTCCTCAACTCATTTATTCTCACCTAAGCAAATTAATCTCTCGGCTGAGTTACGCGGAGATATTGCAGATCAGATGATTCGAACGTTGCGTTTAGAGGCTATAAAAACCGAGAAACCGAATGTTAGGCGGGTTCTTAAACGAGCATCGTTGAATCATATCATGTGGATGGTTTTTGGAAAAAAATATGAAATCGGGGTCGAGTCGGAGGAGATGAAGGAGTTGAGTGATATAGTTGAAGAAGGGCATGACTTGTTAGGGAGACTCAATTGGTCGGACCATTTGTCGGTGCTACATGGATTGGATCTTCAAAAGATTCGGACTAGAAGCACCGGTCTCGTGCCTCGGGTTAACCGGTTCGTGAACCGGATAGTTCAAGAGCATCGAACTGTTTCGAGAAAGGAGGCCGAAAATGACGAAATTGCCCCTGATTTTGTTGATGTTATGTTGGCCCTACAGAGTAGCGAGAAGTTATCCGATTCCGACATTTCCTCCGTTCTCTGGGTAAGAATCGAAGAATGTTCTTAGACTTTTTATATGATCATATAAACTGAATATATTTTACTTTTTTAATTTTTATCACACGTACTAGATATTTATATGAAATATTTTCTGTCAACACACTCAAGTAGGACCAGCTGGCCCCTGCATTTTTCTTAAATAATTTTTTTTGCTTTGTATTTTAACATTACTCTGAATATATTATTCCAACTATAAATTATTCTAATATATGCAGGAGATGATATTTCGAGGTACCGACACCGTGGCAGTGCTGATCGAGTGGATACTCGCACGGCTCGTCATACACCAAGAGATACAAGCTAAGGTCCACGAGGAATTGGACCGCGTTGTCGGCCCTAACCGGTCCGTGACAGAATCAGACTCCAGCTCTCTCGTGTACCTCCAAGCAGTAATCATAGAAGCCTTAAGAATGCACCCTCCGGGCCCGCTATTATCGTGGGCCCGACTCGCCACGTCAGATACACACATAGACGGACAACTAATACCTGCAGGAACTACAGCAATGGTCAACATGTGGGCCATTACGCATGATCCTAAAATTTGGCCCGAACCATTTGAGTTCAAACCAGATAGGTTTATGGAACCGGGTTTAACCGAGTTTCCAGTTCTCGGGGCCGATCTCAGGTTAGCCCCATTCGGCTCTGGTCGGAGAAGTTGTCCCGGCAAGGCACTGGCAATGTCGACAGTTAGACTTTGGGTGGCGTCTCTTTTGCACGAGTTTGAATGGCTTCGTGCATCTGATGGGACACGTGTCGATCTCTCGGAAGTTCTCAGGCTATCATGTGAGATGGTAGTGCCGCTTCCTGTTACGCTGAGACCTCGTCGTAGCATAATAAGTTAAGTGATTAATCGTGCTACATTTGAAGTTTGTGATTTAGTTTTTTTTTTGTTCGTTGAAAATATATTCCTTAATTGGTGGTTTGATTTTTACATATATTTCTTAATTGTTGGTTCCAAAATTTGATTGTGATTTTTCTGATTTGGTTTGTGCTTTAGTTCTCCGTGTAATCAATTGTTTTATCTTTCTCTGTCTTGAAGGATAACAATATATTGTAAATTATATAATGTGGGTTCCTTGTATGTATTTGTCGTTAAATTTTATCTTTTCCCTTTCTTAATATTTTTTTTTTATTGTGGGGACATATTTTTTGTTCTTTATGGATTTTTGAGGCACATTTTATGAAGAAAAATAAGTATAGTTACATTGTGACCATTCAGGCCAAATTAACAGCTCGAAGCATTTGAATAAAATTTGATGGTTAATAATTCTTATAACACAAATTTACATTTAAAACCTTATATTATTCTAAAAATACAAAAAAAAAAATTATATTAACAAAAATCATATTAAATTGTATAATTGTTTTTTGAAAAATAAATATTCATGTAATATTGTCTTGTGAGTCTTAAATATGATAAAAAAAATCAATGAAAATTACATTGAAATATGATAATTATGAAGGATTTTGGACAGATTCTTGTCCAATTTGGGCTAGACCTGGACCCAACAAAATTATATTGATAATCAATCAATGTGGAAATCATGTAAACTAATAATCTTTTCATTAGCGCAAGTCATAATCAAGATAAAACTGACTTTTTAAAGAAATAATATTCATGAGCTAATGCATAGCATATATATATAGTGCATATGCTTGGAAGATTATATATATAGAGTACCTTATCATATGAGATTCGATTAAATTTTTTACTTGATAAATAATCCTTCAGTTGCCACGTGTTAAACGATTGGTCGAAAATTACTTTGATTTTTATATACATCACATTGTTGACTTGTCTTTAACTACTCCAAAGATTAAGGTATGTTAGATTGATTTCATGATTACTAGATTGATAGGAATTATACTAATTAAACCGCAAAAATCAAGGACCACAAAATAGCATACTATATCATTTTGAGTTTGATTAGGTTTTTTTTTGACACATATGTTCCTCTTTATAAACCTACTTTATATATATTTTTTTCTCTTCATAAATTTATTGGCCTTCTACTATTAGAAATGATTCCGCACGCCGATGTTGTGCACGTCAAAGATACGGCAAAGATCTATGTCCGTCTAACCCGTTGTCTACCATGTGATAATGCACTCCTAGCACACGTCGATCTTATCTCCATTTTTTAAAAGAGGCCATTTACTGTGCCCCCACAATGTCTTGAAATTTCTTCCCACAATAGTAATCCATGGTTAATTCATGAATTAGTAGTTTGGATTAACGATTAATTCATGATTATTAAAATTTTAATATATAATTAAGGTCCATATCAATTGATGATTAATTCGAAGTAATTAAAAATAGATAATTATGAATTAATCGTTAATCCAAAATACTAATCCATGAATTAACCATGGATTACTATTGTGGGAGAAAATTTCAAGACATTGTGGAGGCATAGTAAAATTTCCCTTTTTTTAAATATGTTTCTAGATACATCATATACCGTTTTAGATATATCACATATTTTATAGATGTATAATATACATTTTTAAATATAATACATGTTGTATATTTCACATTTTTATACATTTTTACATATATCATATATTTTTTAAATGTATGAACTATCTTTATGCTTTATATATTTTTAAATATATCATTTCGATGTACGATATATTTCTTAGATATCATACATGTTTTTTATATTTTAGATGAATGATATACTTAGTTTAAATACTACACATATTATATATTTTTTAGATGAATAACATTGTGTATAATTCAAAGTTTGGCATGTCTGTAGGATTGTGAAGATCTTTGAAAATCTCATCGAACAAGGATAAGTCGTGTCAACATCTATGATCTGTATTTTTAATTTGAACAATATTTTCTGTTGTGTTCACACACGGCAACAAGAAATATATAAAAAATATTTGCTAAGCCATCAATTTTCTTAGCTCAGATTGTTTTTTTGCCTACTATATCCTATACTTAAAACATTGTTCAATGGTATTTTAGTTAGTTAATTAATTAATCATGTGTTGTGGATCAACACTAACCTTCTATTAATGAAATTAATTATGAACATATCATAATACTTATTTCGGTTTATATATATATATATATATATATATATATATATATATATATATATATATATATATATATATGTATATATATATAACTATAAATAAATATCCAGTAAAGAAGCACAATATTGGACAAAGAAGTTCTCTTACCAGTAATAGACTAATAGGTACGATAGTGATTTGTAGTTTGTACACACATTCATTAGAAAATAAACTTAATTCCATCTGTTTGAATTACAAACCATTAAAAACATATCACGAGCATATCATTAAATATTAAAACTAGATTTCACAACAACAACAGATCCCTTAATTTGATTAAAATTAATATGAAGCAATAGTATAAGATATAGTAGGGCCCATTAGGAACCATACATAAAAATTAAGGGGGACCAAGAAGAACACGATTTTTTATCTAAAATTATTAAAACATGATCTACAAAACTAAAAAAAACATAATATTATTAAATTATAAGTAAATTCCAAAAATATATATTTGTCTAAAATAATAAAACATTCAAAATAAATCTAATTTAAACATACTAAAACTTGTCTTTTGTGCATTAAAAAAAAGTTTTCTATAATTCTCCGTTGAAAAAGATTCGGTAACTTTGTTTTCAATATAAACAATCAAATTGTTAGTTAAAACATATCCTCCATTGTAAATCAAATTAAGAGCATTCAAAATATTTTGAGATTTGTCTTCAAACATTTTGTACAAAATTTCAGTGAAATTTCCAAATAATTGATTGTTTTTTGTTACAAGCCCGTAGGCATCCAAATAATTGATCTAATTTTATCAATTAGTTTTATTTTTCTTACTTCTAGATTTTGCAAGTTCGGTACAAAATTAATTACTAACCTTGAAAATTTTAAGAAACTTGAAGGGATACTTGTTTGTTATAGCTTGTTTTTATTTTATTTGTAGTTTGAAAAAGATTTTGGGTTGTTTTGCAAAAATTTAGTGGGGTTCGCAAGAAAAAACAAGGAAGAAATTAGACGAGGCATTTGTAAATTGAGGAATTCTATTATGTTCTTCCATTTTCCCCAAGGTTTCATGATGTCATCACATCATGAAATCATTTTGGGTGAAATGAGTCTTCAATTTGCATCCGAACGTTTTTTCCAATTAATAATGATTCTAATTAATTTCTAATTAATTATCTTTTAATTAAACTAATAAATGGTGTAATAAATTAAATTTCAATTAAAATTATCAAATTTTGGGTACAAAATTAATTGGAAGTTGGGGTACAAAATGGGAGTACTTTTCACCCAACTTTAATTGGTGATGGCATCATGAAAAGTTGGGTGAAATGAGAGGGCATACCATAATTTTTCTTGTAAATTGGGGAAGATGCATGATATATTATATTCGGATGAAAAAAATTGATTTTTTTTGTACTTGGGCCAACCTATTTTGAATGTGCATGTAATTGCATGGTCCAAATTACATCTTAAAATATCTAATTAAGATGTAATCAAGATAATTTCTCACCTAATCTTTGTGCTTTCTCGACAGAATCTAATAGAGATGAGGAAATGAAATTCGATTTCGAAAAGGACACCTCAGAGAAAGTAGACTATGAAGATGAGAACAACTTCTTCATGTAGGCCATATGGGCACTCTTCGTGTTGAGCATTTGGCTCTTTTTCTTGTTATTTAATGTTGCTTTTTAATTTCATGTCGTTTTTGTGTTGGAATGTAAGAGGGCTTGGTAGTTTAGAAAAATGCAAAGTGGTTAAGAATGTCTTAAGAAATGCAAATTGTAATATTATTTGTCTTCAAGAGACTAAATGGGATAGTCCAAATTTCTTTAACATGAAATCGGTTTGCCCCCCCGAACATTGTTAATTTTCAAGCAAAAAGTTCCATCCAAACCAAAGAAGGGTTATTGACGGCGTGGTCCAACGATTTCTCTCTAGTAGATTCTAACATTCTCCAATTTTCTCTTAATGTCACTCTCTCCTTGACAAACGGATATACCTTCTTAGTATCAAACATTTATGGTCCAACGGATGACAATCGAAAAAATAACTTCTTCCTAGAACTTCAAAATATTAACTCCAATAACCTCACATGGATATTACTAGGCGATTTCAACACTATTAGGCACTTGCAAGAATCAACGGGCCATAATCATCTACCTAGGGACATCTCGAGCTTTAATAACGTTATTGATACTTGTCATCTTAATGAAACACCCCTAAACGGAAGGAAGTTCACTTGGTCGAGTAGGCGAGTCGAGCCAACTTTCTCCAAACTAGACCGAGCTTTCACTTGATCTCATCATTTTCTTTCGCTAGATGTCATTACCTCTCTACAACCCCTAACTTTGGTAACTTCCGATCATGTACCCCTAACCTTTTCTCTCAAAAAACCTCATTCACGGCAAAGCACAGCCAAAAAATTTGAATGAGCTTGGTTAAAACAGTCTGAAGCCATCTCCCTCTTTCAGGAAAAATGGGGGAGTCAAATCCTCCACAAAAACATAGTCAAGAATTTCTTATACAAATTGAACAAAACATGGGCGTCCCTTTCCAAATGGTCAAAACAAAATAAGCACACCGAAGCGGCCGCCAAAGAAAACACTCTAGCTTGCTTAGAAATCCTTGATTGGATGGAGGAATCTCGTACCCTTGACAACGATGAACTAACGTTAAGAATAAATCTTCGCCAAAAAATATACGACTTATCCCTACTCGACGAGATCAAATGGCAACAACGAGCCTCTACAACTTGGCTTAAACTTGGCGATAATAATACGGCGTATTTTCACGCCGTATCATCAAACAAACGCTCACGCAACCAAATTTCTCTAATAAGCACGCAAAATCTACAACTGAGAGAAACCGATCAAATTTTGCAAGCATTCTACAATTTCTATAACCAAATCCTCGGAATACCGTCGGCAACCTCTACTTGGAATCCGAGCACTATCATCCAGCCACTGCCTCCCTCCCCTGAACTAGATAGCCTCATCTCCCCATTCTCGGAACACGAGGTCTTAAGCGCCATAAATTCGATTAGCGGAGGAAAAGCAGTAGGTCCCGACGGACTACCCATAGAATTTGTTCGTTCTCACTGGGCGATCATGAAAAAGGACATTATGGCTATCATTGAGGCTTTTGAAAGTAAGTCACTTGACCTATGGCGTATCAATCAAGCGTCCATAACGCTCATCCCAAAGAAAGAGGGGGCGTCCTCTCTAGAAGATTTTCGTCCTATTAGTGTGATTTCAACTCCGATAAAGATTATCACCAAACTCCTAGCTAATAGACTACAACCACTTCTACCCCGAATAATCAATGCTCACCAAACGGCCTTCATTAAGAATAGATCGGTAGTCGATTCATACGCTACGGCTAGAGAGCTTATCTACTTCTATTATGCAAAAAAGATTCCCACCATCATCATCAAAATCGACTTCAAAAAAGCATTTGATAACGTTTCTTGGGATTTTATCGAAAAGTTTTTGGTGGTCAAACGGGTTCCGAGTAAACGGATCTCGTGGATCCGAGAATTACTATCATCCTCTTCCTCTTCCATTAAGGTCACAATGGATCCTCTTCCCCCTTCTTCTTTCACAAAAAAGGTCTTCGACAAGGGGACCCTCTCTCTCCTTTACTCTTTGACATTGCGGTTGATATATTACAAAACTTAATCGGCGCAATAGACAACATCCTCAAAAAAGTCTTCAATATTCAAACCCCTATCCTCCAATTTGCGGATGACACGATTATTTTCGTGGAAGAAAATCCCGAAAATATCAAAATTATTGCACACACACTTGACCTCTTCACGGAAATAACGGGTCTACAAAACAATAAAGCAAAATCGAGTTTCACGCCTATAGGAATCTCGGATGAGCATATCCCGCTAATTGAAACGATTCTAAATTATCCGAAAAAGACTTCCCTCTAACCTACTTGGGGGTCCCTCTATCAATAAGAAAGCCCTCAAAAAACTCATATCTACTCCTAATCGCGATAATCCAAAAAAGTATTGCTTCTTGGCAAGGTCGTTTCCTATCTTTCGGAGGTCGTCTCACCCTACTTAAAGCAACGCTCAACGCGATCCCCATCTATTTAATGCAAATGGTTAAACTACCCATATGGGTTACGGACCAAATCGAAAAATTGATGCGTGCATTTTTGTGGACCGGGAAAGACAAACACATGAATGGAAAAAATCTCATCAATTGGGACACGGTGTGTCTTCCAAAAAAAAAATGGGGGACTAGGCATCCTCCACTTACAAACGATGAACCTAGCGTTATTGCAAAGGTTTATTTGGAAACTAGATAAAGATCGCTCTAATCTATGGGTCATCTACATGCAGAGACTATATGGCATCCAATCCTCGCGAGATCTTCTCGGTCTATCCTCCCGCTCACAATCTCCCTTCTCTAAAGAACTTATCAAGATACTGCCACTCTACAATGCATCCATAGATACAAACCCACCAGCAATCGAGACAAATTGGAAATGGTCTTCGGACAAATTATACTCGGCCAAATCATCATATCTCTTTTTACGTAACCACGGGATGCTACATCAGTGGCAAAGACGCATTTGGCGCACGAGGGCTCCTCTTAAAGTACGTTGTTTCTCATGGATAGCTTCACATGATAAGCTCAATACGGCGGATATACTCCAAAAAAAAGGCTGGCCGAATAACACCCTATGCGCCCTTTGCTCCGTTCAGCCCGAAACTCACGACCACCTCTTCGGGCACTGCTCCTATACGCAGCAAGTATGGACACTACTCCAAACACGCCTTCAACAGAATCTTCAAATCCAACCAAATGAGCCGATGTTCGACGCATGGTTTAAGACAACATCATCGAGGACCACAGCGGAAAAGAACAATTGGGACATCATCTGGATGGCGGTGAATTGGCAAATCTGGAAAGAACGGAATAGACGAATTTTTCAACACTCGCCCAAACCAGCGACATGGGTAACAGCTAGGGCCCTGGAGGAAGCAAATTTATGGAAAGCGAAGCTAGGTCATTAGAATAAGGGAGACAAGACTTCATCTTAATCTTTTTTCTACTTTTATGTTCTAGTTTACTTAACTTGTATTTATTTAATCATTAATGAATACAACACATAGGATTAGCCTCTGGCTCTCCTACTTCAAAAAAAAAAATCTAATTAGGGGTGCATTTTATTTGGATCCCTAACAAAATTAATGAATATTATGTTGTCTGATTAACATTAATTTTAGCTTATGTTAATTCATTGTGTTAGATAAGATTAATTGTTAATTCAACTAACCAAAAACATAATTAATATATAGTAATTAACTTGTTTAATAATATAGGGTATAAATTTAATAGTAATCTCACAATTCGATTAATTAATAATATAATTAACAATTGTAATCATATCTCATAATTAATAACATAATTAATATATGTAATTAACAAAATACAATAATTAATAAATACATTAGTTAACATGAATAATAATTTTAATTAAAAATTTCATATATTAATTATGCTTGCTCTAAATTCTCGCATATTCAAGATTGTTTTATTTTCAAAAAATTTAATTATTTTCTCCCCAATTATTAGTATTTTAATTTTAATTTTGCAAATATATATATTCAGAATGAATGAATTATTTTTTTTTTTTGAATTTCACAGGTTTGGTCAATCTACTTTTCAACGATATCTCAAATAATAAAAAATAAACATATCAAAACAATGTCATAAACAATGAGTTACGTGCAATTGTGCAGGAATTTTTTTTTGAAAAATTAATAAATATAAAGATATTAATTTACCAAATACAAATAAATTCTTAAACTTATAAAACATAATTTTTAAAATAATAAACATTAAAGCTTGAAATTAGCTAACTCAAAAGTTTTATTGAACTATTAAAATGCATATGTAATATATCCTTATTTTTAGATATGTAAATCTAAAATATAGTATGATACTAAATAATGTCTACTTGTATTGTTTAAATAAAAAAATATTAGTTTTAAACGGTTTTATGTTTATGTTAACTTCATAGTAGTCTCTACACGAAAATTTTGCTAACAATTATAAATATGATAATGTAATATCATGTACAAATTAATTGTATTTTTTGTGTAAATTTTATTATTTGTATCATATAATCAATAAGGTAAAATCTACTTACATATTATATGGTTCGTTATTCCTGAATTTGTTATTGCTTGAACTATTCTGACAACAATGATATAATATTGTTGTCGTGTTTTTTTTTTTTAAATTGTATTATATATGAAATATACTTATAAATTTATAAGTTGATGTGGATATCGCAACAGATGTCCATGTCTACGATGATAGCCTAGAGAGAAGGTACACATTTTGCATATTAGTCCATTTTAAGAAAAATATTCAAAGATAGGGTTTTTTTTTTTTTTGAAATGTAATGCCCGTGGGCTTAAATATAGGATTTCTTTGAAAGTGTATCGAAAGTTGAAAAGTTAATTTCTCAATATGGCCCTCATAATTTATAAAAAATAGAGTAAGAGAAAATTAAGTAAAATGATTTAGAATAACAATATAATTTACGAAAAATAATTAATGATATTTGTTTTAGGATAACACTGAAAAGAAATAAAGAGGCATTGCTCCTAAAAAGCCCCTCAAAGATATACTTTAATTTGTAATATAGTTTTCCTAAAAACAGTTTTTTATATACAAAAATATATATAAGTACTTTGGTACCATGATGTATTATTTTCTCTAATTAACATTTGATTTATTATTCTGCTTAGGATCACAAAATGACGTATTGCGAGGTTTTAATTGCATAAAATTATAATTATTTGTATTGTTTATATTTTGACTTTACGTGAAATTTTGAATTATATGTACCGCAATTCTTATACTATGTGTTGTTTACCTTTGCATGAAATATGAAGTTCTATGTTATATTAGCCACTTTAATTATTTCTTATCACAAAATTTGTAGAGATTGTGGTGTTGTTCAATATCTATCTATCACTTAATTGTGAATGAAATGTAATAATTACAAATTGAATGGCAATTTAGTCAAAAGTGTGTCTAATAAAAACTAATTACTACATGATCATATATTGAATATTTAAACTATCGAAAACACATATGAGAATATTCATTTGGTCATTGAGGGTGCCGGTGAATCGAATTTTGAGAACAGCTTCACCAATTGGAAATGCTGAATTGTATTTGGAGCACCAAAATCTCATCTCGTGAAACCCTTCATCTCGTGCCGTTGAATCCAATTTTGAGAACAGCTTCGCCAATTGGAAGTGTTGAATTGAATTCGAGCACCAAAATATCATCTTCCTCCATCAGAATGATGTTTGAGGGTTTTATCTCCTATCAATTCAACATCTTCAATGTCAATTTTACCTTCTTAATAATTCAAATTTTAATTCTTGATGAAAACATTAGCAAACCAGATTGGAATGAAGCGAGATGGAGTCCTTGTCCACAATAAGATCGGCCGAGTTAAGCACGAGAAATCTCGTTTCAGAAAGCACATCAAGGGCGGCCGCAACGAATCCGGAGAACTCGCACGAAGATAAATCGGGTTTCAGAAAAATGTGTTAACTTTTGGGTTCCGCGAATTTGGGTAGGCGAGGTTGCGCCTTGAAGCACTCCGTGCTCTGTTGGTTCGCCATTAGAGCCTCTCAATGCGAAGTTCTCTCTCTCTCTCTCTGTTGGTTCCAGCCTCTCGATGAAAAAGCGAAGTGCTCTCTCTCTCTCTCTGTTAGTTCCAGCCTCTCGATGAAGAAAAAAAAAAAAAGACAAAAAATGAACTGATCGCAGTGGGAATCGAACCTACGCTCATCTGAGGCCGAAGTCTACGCTCTTGCCACTGAGCTATACGATCTTTTATGTCGTTTTATAAGTTTCTTTTTTATAAATAACGATTTTGTTATCCAGCGAAAATTCTATTACTTCCCCAAAATCTCCAAGGTTTTCATGATGAAGTCAACCTTATGTCATCATGTTAATTAGGGGTGCAAATTAATTGTATTTTTATCCTAATTAATTCTACTACCCCCCAAAAATAATATCATGTACAAATTAATTGTATTTTTGTGTAATTTTTTTTGTTAGTTTTATATAATCAATGATGTATTTGTTATTGCGTGAATTATTCTAACAACAATGATATTGTTATAAAATAAAGCTTAAACAACAAGAAAGAGAGGAGAGAGAAAAATGATATTAATTACGTAAAAGCCCTTTAATTGTTGACAAATTCAAAATTTGGTCCCTACAATTACTTTTTTTGTGTCCAGATTTTCCTTTACTTCTATTATAGAATTTGTGATGTTTCAATAATACCCTTTATTTTGTTTGTGTTTTTGTAGATTGAGATCATTTATAACCAAGGAAAAGAGGAATGAGTTTCTCCTTTTTTGTCAGATTGGTTTTATAATATTCGGTAATAAATAAGACCGTTTCGAGGCATGAACAGAAAAACTTTTTTTTTTTCCTGGTTCTTAGTTTCGAGTTTTGATTCGATACTTTGTTGGTATCTTGTGAATGTATAAATTTCTGTTTCAAGTTTTAACCCTTTCACTTGACTTACGATGTACATATTTATTTTGTTCAAATGAAGATCTTTTAAGCCTTGAATCTAAACAAATCTATATGAACATTTATATAAATTTTTTTTTTTTTGTATGAATCATTTTTTGGTAGAAGATTTGGTGTTGTTTTTTTATGTATATATATATATATATATATATATATATATATATATATATATATATATATATATATATATATATATAACTTGTACAATTCAAATTTCAGTAATCAGAATATTTTTTTTTGTAAATTCTTTATTTTATTCAAAGTATATGTTCTTATAATGATGATATAATATAAATATGTTAGTTTTAGAAAAATATAATATTCTGGAACTTGTAATTTTTATTTGTGATGAAATGAATGGATCCGACACTTCCATTCCATGAACAACTTGAAGGCCTTTACCGTAAGTGTTGTATATACCACTAATTGTTGACTTCAATATCATATTATTGCATCTTACCCGATTCTTAGGTAAATGAAATATTTTGGCATGTACATAATAAGTGTTGTGTATGTATGTAAATAGTACGTTTTGTGGACCTTTAGGTGGTATATATATTTAGCTATCAAAGTAAATTACAAATTATAAATCATTAATATACTTTATCGAGTACATATAAGACTGGTATGCATACTACAGTGGCACCTTTATCGAGTACCGCCTTGAGTGCGAAAATCAGGTACAGGTAGTCAAGAAAGCCGACCAATATTTTATTTTATTTATAAAATTTCATAGGGGCATTCATGATATTTTACAAAGATATAAATTAATTAATTACCTAAGAATAGCAGAACTTTTTTCCTGGAGTAATTTCCCCAATTCAACTTCAAGCCAACTAACCTTATCCTTCGAATCCGGCATTGTCTCCTTTTCTTCCGCCTACTCTCCCAAATTACCAAAATACCCCTCCCCATCTCGTCCATTTGAATCCTCATCATTATTATCAACATTAACATTGTCGTGTTTGAAGCTATACAACTTAGAAGCCAATCCTTTATTCTTCGAATCCTTCCAAGTATACTGATCTCTCGCTCGTTCCTCCATCACTTCTAGAACATCAGGACGGTATTTTGCTCTAAGGTCCTCCAATTTTGACTCGCTCACGAATTAGTATCACATGCGTGCGATCAGAAAGAGCTGACTCGAGTCGGACGTCGAACTCGGCAATGATTGGAGCAAAGTTATCGTGTTTCCTGTGGCTATTTTTTAAAATTCCAGGGGCCTTTTCGCAACTTTTACAAATTTCAGGGACCTAATTGTAAATTTTATTTTTAATCACGAGTCTATTGTGAAAGTGTACTGTAAAGTTTGATGAGAGCAAGAGCGGTGCGGAATAACATTGTGCGGTTTCCTTGAAATAATACCACGCCCCAAATTATAAGCACTGCGAAATAATTATACAAATTATTAAATTAAATTATTATTATATTATTATTATTTATATTTTATGAAATTAAATTACTGACATGTTTTCCAAGGAAGAAAGTTGACGAAAATAGAGAGGAAGCAAGGGCCGGGTAGGCAAGGAAATTCAACGCCGAGATAATTAAAATGTTTCGCAGAAATAATAATTAAAAAAAAATACGGGTTAATTAATTTTGTGTGGATTATGAGATTAAGATTATGAATTACATGGTTTCATAATTTGACATACTATAATTAGATAGAAACCCAACTTGGGGAATTTATCTAGCACGACACTGGTCCACCTATTAATTATTTTAATTTTTAAAGTAATGTATTAAAATATGAAAATGTGAAATATCATGAGTACCAGTACCCCTGTCTGTACAAGGCTTCTAGCTCGTTGTTGCTTCTCGCTTCTGCCTCGAAACCTTCTAACTTTCGTACCGTCTCGTGTAAAGCAAACATGCCTTGCTGGCTCTTGCCGACTTGAGTGTACACACAAACTTTCGTACCGTCCCATGTAAGGCTTTCGAGATACTCGAAATGGCCAATGACTAAAGCGACGAGATAAGTTCACATGAGACTTACTTTATGGTAGGTCACTCGGCACCTCCAATGAGATTTTGAATTTAGTCTGATAAATGAATAAATATATGTAATTATGCATTTATACAAGTTTTAATTTGAGAATAGGAGAAAGAAGGACCTTGAAAGAGGGTTCGTCCCAACAAGGGAAGCAGCGCCTTGCATCCACGGACTCGAATTGGGTCACTGCCACCATTTTCTTCACGTAGAAACCCTTCATTTGGTCATTGAGAGTGCCGGTGAATCCAATCTTGAGAACAGCTTCACCAATAGGAAGTGTTGAATTGAATTCGAGCACCAAAATCTCATCTTCCTCCACCAGAATAATGTTTGAGGGTTTTATCTCCTATCAATTCAACATCTTCAATGTCAATTTTACCTTCTTAATAATTCAAATTTTAATTCTTGATGAAAACATTAGCAAACCAGATTGGAATGAAGCGAGATGGAGTCCTTGTCCACAATAAGATCGGCCGAGTCAAGCACGAGAAATCTCGTTTTAGAAAGCACATCAAGGGCGGCCGCAACAAATCCGGAGAACTCGCACGAAGATAAATCGGGTTTCAGAAAAATGTGCTAACTTTTGGGTTCCGCGAATTTGGGTAGGCGAGCATGCGCCTTGAAGCCTCTCAATGCGAAGTGCTTTCTCTCTCTCTCTCTCTCTCTCTATGTTGGTTCCAGCCTCTCGATGAAAAAGCGAAGTGCTCTCTCTCTCTTAGTTCCAGCCTCTCGATGAAGAAAAGATGAAAAAAAAAAGACAAAAATGAACTGATCGCAGTGGGAATCGAACCTACGCTCATCTGAGGCCGAATTCAGAAGCTCTTGCAACTGAGCTATACGATCCTTTGTGTTTTATAGAAGTTTCTTTTTTATAAATAACGATTTTGTTATCCAGCGAAAATTCTATTACTTTCCCAAAAATCCCCATGATTTTCATGATGAAGTCAAGCTTATGTCATCATGTTAATTGGGGGTGCAAATTAATTGTATTTTTATCCAAATTAATTCGACTACTCCCCCAAAAAATAATATCATGTACAAATTAATTGTATTTTTGTGTAATTTTTTTTATTAGTATTATATAATCAATGACGTATTTGTTATTGTGTGAATTATTCTAACAACAATGATATAATATTGTTGTTGTGTTTTTTTTTTTTTTTGTAAACTTGTATTATATCTGAAATATAATTATATCATGGTATTGGTGTATGTATTGATCATGAAATATATATGTGATCGTACTTGCATCAATTATAAACGATAATGATCTCAATATAGCGCGATATAATTTTATTTTGAAAAGATATTATACTGATAATCGTAAATGATAAATTTGTATTAACATAAAAATATAATTATACAAAACCGCTTAGCACGAGTATTATCCTAGTCCTAGTTTACCAACTTCATTATCCATCTAAACAACTTTTATTACTTATAAACACCTATCAAATAATTTTGTTATTTTTAAAAAGTAAATTTTAAAAAAAAATCAAATAGCTGTGAATTGAGCATAATTTTCTATACCAACAAAAACTATTCATTCATTTTGTGGTAACCTAAAAATTATATATTTTTTCCCCATCCTATATAGGGTGGAAGAAAAAAAAAACATCATTTCACACCTCATTTAATGCATTTAATATTTCTAACTAAATTTTTTACAACCATTCATTCTTAACTGATTCTAATTTTACAAATTTAAAAACTAAATCACTTGTCCAAATTAATTTACCGTGGGTTAAACGTATAGTCATATATCATCTTTATCATTTCGCACATAAACCGTTTAACATGTGTTAAATTTATAATAAATCTACAAAATGAGGTTTTGATTTTTTTTTTTTAATTTACCCAACAAATAATAATCATAAAAAACAAACAAAAATAAACAAAATTCACAAAATTCATAAAAGTGCAAATGAAAATATTTTGTTTTAGCAACGTTCACACCTAGTCCGTTCAGCACGTGTTAAATTTATAATAACTATAATAAATTAAATTTTGATTTTTTTTAAACTCCCCCAATAATAAAAAAAAAGTGGTGATGCATGTCTCCCTTAAAATCCCCTAGATTGATTGATGTGTTGGCATCTGCATTAATGAAAGTGGCAAACCATGATTATTTAATTTTTTCCATCCTATATAGGAAAAGATGATAAAAAATATCACCGTTTCGTACATCATTAATTTATTTAATATTTTTAACAAGTTTGTTTACCATCATCTATAATTAATGAAATTTAAATCTATAAATTTGGAAAAGAAGTTATTTGGACTAAATTAATATACCAGTTAACATGTGTTAAACGGGTACACATGAATAAAACCATCGTAAAAAATAATGAAAATAATAATTTTGCAAAAATTAGAAAATGAAAATGAAAATATTTTCTTTTACAAAAGATTGAAAAAAAATAATAAAAATTAGTTCAAATAAATATGACTTATCATGTGTTAAATTAAATATAATAAAAATATTAAATAAACCAAGTTATTTTTTTATTATTTGGTTTAGCACCTAATCAATGTGGTTTACCACATAATTAATACAGTTTGCCACCTAATTAATATGGTTTGCCACCTATTATGATTTATTATCTAAAATAATTTAACATTTAATGCATTTATTATATATTGCCAAGACATTAATACATTGAGGGGATATTAAAGGAAACAAATAAAAATTTTCATTAAAAAATAATAGTTTTGCAAAAAGTCAAAAAATATATAAATTAAATTATTTTAGAGATTGAGGATAATAATTTTGGTTTTAAATAAATATGATTTATTAAATGTACAATGAAAAAATAAAAAAATATACAAAAAACCTGAATTTATTACATAATTAAGGTGGTTTATCGTCTATTTAAAACGATTTGTTACCTGTCATGATTTTACATTTAACGTAATCTTGTATTTAATGCAAAATACCAACACATCAACATGTTGATGGGATATTTACGGGGACAAATATAATTTTTCAAATTTTTTTTCCAAAGACGCGCAATTCCGGCTAGTTTTGGTTAAATTTGTATGCATCAAAGATTAAGGATAAAATGATCAAAATCATTTTTCTCGAAACTTAACGCTCAAACATCCAAATTTGGGTCTCAAAAATATCACGACTCTCGTACTGGAAACATTCCATAAATAGGTTTTTTTTAAACCTTTTTCCACAGGTAAACCCAAATTTAGTTCAGGCTACTCATTCATGAAATCTCCTGCCCCATCTTTTATATATTCAAAAAAAGGTGGACATTTGCATAAAGATTTATAATTTGCTGATTGAATTGAAGCTCTTCGAAGTTGGATTTTGTGGTTGGATAATTTGTTGATTGAAGCTCTTAGAAGTTGGATTTGGCGGGACTTTGAATTTGGATTCGGTGAGGTGAAATTATAATGTTGCGTGCGGCTGGGATTGTTTGTAGGAGAGGCAGAGCGGCATTTGGATCTGCGAATGGATCCTCAATTGAGAATTGTAATTTGGGGTCGATTCGAACCATGTCCGAGTTGATTAAGTCGAATGGGAGACAAGCTTTCATGGTCGACACCTCACCCTTGGTAATTATTTTTCTCCCAAATCTTCATATTCACTCTCTCTTTTTATTGCTCTTATTTTGGAGAATCACTAATTAGAGCCTGTTATTCTATTTTAATTCAAATCTTGAATTAAATCAATACGTCTAATTTAAGCCTCGATCTATAATTAAATTGATAAAGACATCTAATTGAAGTCTCGATCTCGAATTGAACTAATTAAGACATCTAATTCAAGCCTCAACCCAGAATCAAATGGATCGCCGCGTCTACTTCTATCCAAAATCTAGAATCAGATCTTGCGAAAGAGACCATAAATTCAGAATTAAAGCATTTAATTTAAAAAAGACCCTCTAATTTTCAACAATATCTTTATTTTATTTGTGTTTTTGCAGATTAAGTCTACTCTTGTTACTCCGTATTTAGGAGCTACGAGAAGTATTTCCAAGCGGTCACTTGCCGAACTTGAATATACTACGGTAATTTTCTATTTTTGTATATTAGTATTTTCGTAATTTATATTTAATATATGTAGAGTGATTTTAACAAAGCTGAATGATCAGCTCAAGGACCAGACAAGAAAAGAACTTGAAGAGGTAGAGGTAGAGGACCGATTAAGAAAAGTTGAAGAGGTAGAGGACCGATTAAGAAAAGAACTTGAAGAGGTAGAGGACCTATCAAGAAAAGTTGAAGAGGTAAAGTACCAGATAAGAAATGTTGAAAATGTAAATAGTATTGACACTTTCTTAGGACTTTGGTGTAATTTTAAATTTTACATAATATATTTTAAATGCAGGAAATCAATAATCTCCGTCGTAGTGTGAATCGTATGATAGACGGGGATACCGAAAAAATAAAGTTTTTTCGTACAATAATTCTTGCGAGCGCTTTCGTTACAATCGTGCTCCACGGGTGTCAACGGTTCGGATAGTGGTCATAGCAGATCCATATCCATATTTTTTTCCGATACGGTTCGGATATTAAACGGATACGGATACGGTTCGGATATTGTCGGATACGATACGGATATGGATTCTATTCGGATATTAAAACGAATACTATGATTTAATAATAATATAATATTTTTAAAATTGAAGTCTTGATTATTTTGTAATTTTAAAACAAATTATATATATTATTGATTATTAAGTATTATTATGAATTAAAATATAGTTATTGTTTATTAGGTATTACTATGATATTGTTCATGATTTCAAGAAAACGGTTATCCATTTACAAATTTTATTCGGATCCGGATAGTATCCGGATCCATGAAAAAATTAGCTCCTACATCCGGATCCATACCCATACCCATAAAAAGGATACGGTTCCGGATCCGGTTTCATCCGGATCCGGATATTTTTTTTGGGATCCGGATATTTCTTCGGATCGGTTCAGGCAATATCCGCCCCATTGACACCCCTACATGTTCCACAAATAATGTGAGTTTTTAATATTATCTTTTCAAATTATGCCTAAATTACGTAAAAGCCCTTTAATTGTTGACAAATTCAAAATTTGGTCCCTACAATTACTTTTTGTGTGTCCAGATTTTCCTTTACTTCTATTATAGAATTTGTGATGTTTCAATAATACCCTTTATTTTGTTTGTGTTTTTGTAGATTGAGATCATTTATAACTAAGGAAAAGAGGAATGAGTTTCTCCTTTTGTCAGATTGGTTTTATAATATTCGGTAATAAATAAGACCGTTTCGAGGCATGAACAGAAAACTTTTTTTTTTCCTGGTTCTTAGTTTCGAGTTTTGATTGGATACTTTGTTGGTATCTTGTGAATGTATAAATTTCTGTTTCAAGTTATAACCCTTTCACTTGATTTACGATGTACATATTTATTTTGTTCAAATGAAGAGGAATGAGTTTCACTTGACTTCAATATCATATTATTGCATCTTAGGTAAATGAAATATTTTGGCATGTACATATAATAAGTGTTGTGTATGTAAATAGTACGTTTTGTGGACCTTTAGCTATCAATGTAAATTACAAATTATAAATCATTAATATAATTTTATAAGAATGGCATGCATACCACAGTGGCACCTTTATCGAGTACCGCCTTGAGTGCGAAAATCAGGTACAGGTAGTCAAGAAAGCCGCCCAATATTTTATTTATAAAATTTCATAGGGGCATTCATGATATTTTACAAAGATATAAATTAATTTAATTACCTAAGAATAGCAGATCTTTTTTCATCGAGTAATTTCCCCAATTCAACTTCAAGCCAACTAACCTTATCCTTCAAATCCGGCATTGTCTCCTTTTCTTCCGCCTCCTCTCCCAAGTTACCAAAATACCCCTCCCCATCTCGTCCATTTGAATCCTCATCATTATTATCAACATTAACATTGTCGTGTTTGAAGCTATACAACTTAGAAGCCAATCCTTTATTCTTCGAATCCTTCCAAGTATACTGATCTCTCGCTCGTTCCTCCATCACTTCTAGAACATCAGGACGGTATTTTGCTCTAAGGTCCTCCAATTTTGGCTCGCTCACGAATTGGTATCACATGCGTGCGATCAGAAAGAGCTGACTCGAGTCGGACGTCGAACTCGGTAATGATTGGAGCAAAGTTATCGTGTTCCCTGTGGCTATTTTAAAATTTCAGGGACCTTTTCGCAACTGTTACAAATTTCAGGGACCTAATTGTGGATTTTATTTTTTAATCACGAGTCTATTGTGAAAGTGTACTGTAAAGTTTGATGAGAGCGAGAGCGGTGCGGAATAACATTGTGCCGTTTCCTTGAAATAATACCACGCCCCAAATTATAAGCACTGCGAAATAATTAAATAAATCATGAAATTAAATAAAGAAATAAATAATATCGATTATATCCCTGAAATTAACAAAAATAGACGGAGTAATGTTACCTGACCAACTTGTTTGGTGCCGAACTCGTGCTTTCGAAAACAGTACATCTGCAATCTAGTCGAAATAAATAAACATAATTTGGTTTACCAGCATAACACGTTTTGCTTACCATCATAAAAGAAATAAATAAGAATACATTACCATCATATTCCTAATGTTTGAAACAAATGTGGATATGAATGAAGGGTAATTAGGTAATTTACCACGGAACGTCAGTAGTTCACTCCTTTGGTAAACCCCAATTCTTTCGCTCTCGCGGGAATTACCCTTTTGTCCTTCCAAAACCTAAACTTCCCGAAAATAAATTACAAATTATAAATCATTAATATAATTTTATAAGACTGGTATGCATACCACAGTGGCACCTTTATCGAGTACCGCCTTGAGTGCCAAAATCGGGTACGGGTAGTCGAGAAAGCCGCCCAATTGCTTGCTCTAAATTCTCGCACAAGTAATTTTTTTTTGTTTGAAAAATTAGAGAGGCTCGAGAGGACTCGAAATAAGTGATTGAAATGGGAATATTTATTTGTAAAATTAAATATAAATCTGATGAACTTGCAATTGTGATGCTTTGAGATTCGTGCAAACAACAGGATATGAGAATATTCATTTGGTCATTGAGGGTGCCGGTGAATCCAAGTTTGAGAACAGCTTCACCAATTGGAAATGCTGAATTGAATTCGACCACCAAAATCTCATCTCGTAGAAACCCTTCATCTCGTGCCGTTGAATCCAATTTTGAGAACAGCTTCACCAATTGGAAGTGTTGAATTGAATTCGAGCACCAAAATCTCATCTTCCTCCATCAGAATGATGTTTGAGGGTTTTATCTCCTATCAATTCAACATCTTCAATGTCAATTTTACCTTCTTAATAATTCAAATTTTAATTCTTGATGAAAACATTAGCAAACCAGATTGGAATGAAGCGAGATGGAGTCCTTGTCCACAATAAGATCGGCCGAGTCAAGCACGAGAAATCTCGTTTCATAAAGCACATCAAGGGCGGCCGCAACGAATCCGGAGAACTCGCACGAAGATAAATTCAGAAAAATGTGCTAACTTTTGGGTTCCGCGAATTTGGGTGGCGAGGTTGCGCCTTGAAGCACTCCGTGCTCTGTTGGTTCGCCATTAGAGCCTCTCAATGCGAAGTTCTCTCTCTCTCTCTCTGTTGGTTCCAGCCTCTCGATGAAAAAAGCGAAGTGCTCTCTCTCTCTCTCTGTTAGTTCCAGACTCTCGATGAAGAAAAGAAAAAGACAAAAAAATGAACTGATCGCAGTGGGAATCGAACCTCCGGTCATCTGAGGCCGAAGTCAGACGCAGACGCTCTTGCCACTGAGCTATACGATCTTCTGTGTTTTTCTATTAGTTTCTCTTTTATAAATAACGATCTTGTTATCCAGCGAAAATTCGATTACTTTCCCAAAAACCTCCATGATTTTCATGAGGAAGTCAAACTTAAGTGATCATGTTAATTGGGGGTGCAAATTAATTGTATTTTTATACAAATTAATTCTACCCCTCCCCCCCCCCCCAAAAAAAAATAATATCATGTACAACTTAATTGTATTTTGTGTAATTTTTTTATTAGTATCATATACTAACAACAACAACAAAAAATATTGTTATGGTGTGAATTATTCTAACAACAATGATATAATATTGTTATGATGTTTTTTTGTTAGTATTATATAATCAATGACGTGCAAAATCATGTATACATGTTGTATGGTTAATTATTTCTTGGTTCGTTGTTATTTGAGCTATTCTAACAATAATGATATAATAATATTGTCATGTTTTTAATGTAAAATTGTATTATATACGAAATATAATTATATCCTTGTACTGTTATATGTATTGATCAAGAAATTTATAGATGACCATATTTGGATGAGTTATAAATTTAATGATCTCAATATTGTGTGAAATAATTTAATTTTGAAATGATATTGTATTTATCATGCAAATTGGGGGTGGGTAAATGATTTGGTTTATTTGGAAACCGAACCGAATCGGTCAAATTTGGTTTTTCGGTTTGTTCGGTTCGGTTCGGTTCGGTTAAAAAATTGATATTGTTTGGTTTATTCGGTTCGGTTCGGTTTTGGTGGTCCTAAAACTGGTTAAACCGATCCGACCGAGTTACTATTATTTTCATTTTTTTCATTTTGTTAATTATAAAAATATTATAAATTATATAATTATATTTCGTATGATATTTTTAAATATTTTTTGCTTAATAAAATTTGAATTTTTACGTTATGAAATTTCTTATTCGGTTCAACCGAATAAACTCATTTCGATTTTAAATCGGTTCAATTCAGTTAGGTTATGTTTGAACATGATTAATTTCCATTTGAAACGGTTTGGCCTCTTCGGTTCGTTCTCACCCTAATGTAAATGATAAATTACAAAATATAATTATCATACTCATCGCTGAACACGGGTATTATTATCCTAGTGTAATTGATAACTCGACACAAATCTATCATATTTCGTTTCTTAATTAATCTAAAAATTAAAGTATTAAATCAAGAAACTAATTACATCATGTAAATCTGAAAATGGCCCATAAATTAAACCAAAATTAAGCCGAAATAATTTACTTGGGCCTAAATTTTACAAGAACTGGGTTGAAAATTAGAAAGGGCTTAGGATTTATAAAGGAGGGGGGATTGTGTAAAGTTACCATTTCTTTGTCGTTCAGTGAGGCAAAGAGAAGCTCGGATCAGAGAGAAGAGACGAGAGACGAGAGAAGAAGAAGAGGATGAGCCTGACGGGTGTAGCTGGCTATCTGGCTCGGCGAGCGGGTCAGAAGGAACGGGTTCGCCTTCTGTATCGGCGTGCTCTCAAGGATACGCTCAACTGGGCTGTGCATCGACATATCTTCTATCAAGATGTATCTTCTTCCTTCTTCTTATTTCTTTAATCCGAATGGTTTTATCTCAATTTTGTGTTACGTACTCGTTTCACCTCGAATTTGTGCTGATTTTACTCCTTTTTTGACATAGTTTAGCTTATTGATTTGGATTCAACTGTAAAATTACGAAAAAGTTAACGAATGTTTGATTCAATTGAGGTTTATTATATTTCAGGCCTCAGATCTGAGAGAGAAATTCGAGGCTAACAAACATGTGGTATGTGATCCTTAACACCATTTTATCCTTTTCTCTCATATTTTCAATAGTTCTTGTATCCTGAAGTTCAATTGAAACACATTTTGGGGGAAAATGAATTGCAGGAAGATTTGGATACCATTGATAGGATGATCAATGAAGCCGAAGCACATTATCAGAAATTTCAGCACCCTGATCCTTATATCGGTAATTTCAAATATCAATAAATCACAAATTAAATTTCATTTATTTATATAATTTTCTCATATTTTGTCGATTTATAGTTCCATGGGCTCCTGGTGGTTCCAAATTTACGAGAAACCCTCCTCCAGCTGAAGGAGTAAGCACTTACTAATACTTTTTAATAAATATCTTTTCAATTCTTTGGAAATTTACCAAAACAACCCTGAATGCTGCCTAAATTGCAAAAAAGCCCTTGAATTGTTTACAAAATCAAAGTTTGGTCCCTACTATTAGGTTTTTTTTTGTGTGCAAACTTTCCAATAATACCCTTTATTTTATTTGTGTTTTTGCAGATTGAGATCATTTATAACTATGGAAAAGAAGAATGAGTTTCTCCTTTTTTTCAGTTTGGTTTTATACTATTCGGTAATAAATAGACCGTTTCGAGGCATGAACACTAAAACCTTTTTTTTTCATGTTTTTTGGTTTCGGGTTTTGTTCTCTATTTTCTTGGTATCTTTTTGAATGCTTAATTTTCTGTTTCAAGTTTGCACCATTTCTCTTGAATTTGTTCAAATGAAGATTTTTTATTGAGTAAGAAATAATACAAATGCTGGTTCACAAAATAATAAATTAAAAAGAAACAAATTCACTAGATTAAGAAATCAGACACGATTCATCTCCAAAACCAAAGCCTCACAAGTCACAATTTATCTCCAAATTCACTTGCACACGAAATGAAAGCAGTAAGAAACAATGCAGATGGTGAACTCAATCTATGATGATTATCCTGCAAATCGAGGATAAAGTAATATATCTTCATAAATTTAGGGTTTATAATTAAAATAATAATTTTGAAATACGTAATTTCCAAAAATTAAATTTAAGTATTTTGCAAGTGTTAGTTTTAAGAAGACCCAAAAAGTGAGTTTTCATATGCCAACCTTTAATTACGGCACTTTTGTGAATATAATTTTTTTTGTATTTCGCGTTTATTAGCGTACAATATTTATATACAAAAACGAGTATTTTTCATTTGCCTGCCTTCAATTTGACATTTTTGTTGAAATTTTGACTTGAGATTTTCAATTCGGGTACACTGAGAAAAACTAAATAATAGAATATTTTTGCATATATTTTGTCTTCAATATATTGGTTTACTTCAATATAGGGAAATTTTGAGAAAAACTTGTTCATTTTGTATTTTGCACGTGTTACTTCCAATTTTATGAAAATTTCGAAAATGAAATAGTTTTGCACAATTAGTTTCGAAACTAGTACTTATTTTTCGTGAAACTAGTATTTAAATTTAAATACTAATTAAGGATAACTATATTGGTGTTCATCTATTTTCCAGCTCGTGAAATGTCGCATTTCTTATTTTAGACTTTTTTTTTGGGAAATCTTATTTTAGACTTAAGATTCATACATTACTAATTTAAACAAAAGGAGCAAGATTAATTTTTGACCACATAAATTTGAACTATTTAATACATAGACCACAGTATTAAATTAGGTAATAGTGAAGAATTATTTACTCTCTATAAAAGAAGAAAAATCATTTTTAAAAAAAAATGAATTAAATCTCCTTGATGATATCACGCAAGGCCTCCTTAATAACGGGATATTTATAATTAAACCCCAATTCTTTCGCTCTCGCCGGAATCACCCTTTGTCCTTCCAAAACCTACATAAACCCCAAAAATAAAACACAAATTATAATAATTAATGTAACTTTATAAGACTGGTACGCGTACCACAGTGGCGCCTTCGCCGAGTACCGCCTTGAGTGCAAAATCCGGTACGGGAAGCCAAGAAGGCCGCCCAATTGCTTGCCCTAAATTCTCGCACATTTCTCCTAGTCTCACTGGATTCGGTGCCGTTCCGTTTATCACTCCTAAATTTTTTTTCGAATTTTTAATTTCAAATTTTTGAATAATTTTAATTAGGATTTAACTTTATTTACTACCTTTATAAGAAGGATTTATGAGGGATTCGTATATGAGGCTCACCAAATCATCCAAATGAATCCAAGAAAACCTTGAATAATATAAAATTATTATTTTAGTAATTTAATAAATAATATTTAATATTTAATTTATTACCATTGTTGGCCCGAACCAAGTGGGCCGCCAGCAAACATCATAAACAACGGTATCATTTTCGCTATAAATAAATTTATAAAAACCACGATAAAAAAAAAAATCACGAAACTAATTAAAATAAATAAATAAATAACCTAAAGCGCCACCGTCCTTGCCAAGTACAACACCGATTCGAATCAGCACCAATCTCACGTCTTTATTCACTTCTAATGCTTTCGCTTCCCACTCTCTACATACCTGCAAATTTACATTTTTACCCCTCGTAAAATATCCAATTAATAATAAATTACATTTATATTTACCTCTGATAAGTAATCATTTCCAGATGGACTTGTTTCGTCAAACCTCTTCGTTTCACTTGTACCTAAAATTGAATGAATTAATTCATTAAAATTTATCAAAAAAAGAAAGAAATAATTAGAATAAAAATTGGATTTTGAATTACCGTAATAACCAACTGCAGTAGCACTAACAAAAACCGAAGGCCTAAATTCAGGATTTAATTTATTTACATAACCAACTATTTTCGAAGTAGTGTTAATCCTGCTTTGTTTAATCTCCTTTTTAACCTACAAATTAATTAATTATGAATAAATAATTCGTTGATAATTGCAAATAATTGTAGAGAAACGAACTTCAGGAGACCAACGAGTGCTAATAGGCATGCCAGCGAGGTTGACTATTGCATTTGAACCTTGTACGCAATTCTCCCACTCTGATTCCTCCGCAATTATAATTTCGGGATATTTTTGCTCTGCAATTGTCGTGTTTTGTCTTTCGGTATTAAATAAGAAATTGTAGGATAGAATTTCGACGAAATTGGAAGTAGAATAATGATTATTTATTTATTTATTACCTTCTTACCAGGAAATACTACTCTTGCTTTAGATTTGGATCTTGTTAAAACACGAATTTTATGATTATCTGAAATTAATTTCTGAACTAAACTTTGCCCAACGAATCCAGTAGCTCCAGTGATCGATACTATCATCTGATTAAATTGGCGAATTACTATTTTTGAATTTTGGCACAATTGATGAGATTTTTTTGCAAAATTAACTGGTTTTTAACCTTGGATGAATCGGAATTAGTGCTGCTTAGGCAAACCACGCGAAATTTTCTTGCAATGCCTCGTTCCTAGAATAAAATCGAACAATTTGTCATCACCAAGTTGATACTAAAAGGAAAACGAAAGAGAAGAAAAATCGAGAAGGAAGAAGCTCACAAGCGAACGTGGTTTGTGAAGAGAGGGAAAGCCAAGAGTAAGCCTCGCAAGCTCCATTTTCGTCGTCGAATTGGTTCCAAGAGAAGAGAAGAGGAAAGAGAGAGAGAGAGATTGAGAGTGTGAGGCGATGAGAGAGAGAGAGAGAGAGAATTTGGCGGGTAAACGTGTTCAGTTCACAGCCGGAGATAGGATTGCTTGTAATCCGTGATTACAATTCCAGGTTTTACTAATAATCCAACTTTGAAATTCTGGATTTCTTACTTTTTTTTGGGGAAGTGGCAGTATCAACGGGGGTCATGCTTCTCTTTCACGCATTTCATCAAACAGGTATGGCTACTCCAGTATCCGAGGAAGATACAGTATCCAAGCTCCATACCTTTCTCCAATGGCTCCAGGTATACAATATACTCTTTCTCTCTAATACAAGAGCACACCAGTGCGCACACAAACCAACAATTCCACCATCTCTCACCTCGTTCAAACCTAGGCAAACGGGACGGAGCTACGAGGATGCACAATCAAACCATGCGGCGGTTCAGACAAAGGATTCGGCGTCTTCTCCACCTCTTCGTCCGAGCAAGCCAACGGTAACCATCTTCTCAAACCTGTCTCTCAATTCCCATCTAATCCTTCCCACCTCTCGTACAGGGATAACGATGGTGGTGCCTCTTGATCTCGCCATTACACCAATGCGTGTTCTTCAAGACCCAACACTGGGTCCCACTTGCAGAGCCTTATTCGATCAAGGTGGAGCTGACGATCGATTTCTCGTCATGTTGTTTCTCTTAGTCGAAAGCATTCGCCCCGATTCTCTCTGGAAACCGTATAAACACAATTTTGTAATTCGTTGTGAAAATTTGGTGAATTAATTTGATTAATAATAATAATAATCTAATTTTAGATATTTGGACATTCTTCCAAGGAAATTTGGGACACCTCTTTGGTTCGATGAAAATGAATTGTCCGAACTTAAAGGAACGACTTTATATCGCGCCACTATATTGCAAGTACGTTTTTTAAAACCCTAAACCCTAAATTTAGTAATTATTTATATCATGAGTTTACTTTTGACAGAGAAAAACATTGGAAAATCTGTATGAACAAAAAGTTAAAATCTTGGTTGAGGAGCTTTTGGTTTCGCATGGGATCCAAAGGTCGGTTTAACTAATCAGCCTTGAACCCTAAACCCTAATTTATTTTCTTCCCAAAAAATTATATGATGTTAAATTAGATACTAATTAATTTTGAATGTTTTTGATAGGACGAGAGAATTACAATATGAAGACTTTCTTTGGTACATTTTTCACTTTAGTCCTTTATATTCGTGTGTATTTAATTTAATATATATGAATGTAAACATTTCATATATTTTTAGGGCTAATTCGGTATTCTGGACTAGAGCTTTGAATATGCCAATGCCTCATTCATTTGTATTTCCAAATTTGCAAGAAAATCAAATTTCAAGTTCAATTTCAAAATCAAATTCCTCTCCCGAATCATCAAAACATACCAAACATAAGGTAATTAATTAAATAATTCATGAAAAAAATTGACCGTTAATTTGTCAAAATAATTGTATTTTTAATACTAATTAGGGTTTGGAAAATGAGTGTAATTGTGGAGACGAACATTCAGACTCTGAAACTGGAGACTCCATTTGGGTCGAGGGACTCGTCCCAGCAATTGACTTTTGCAATCATGGTAAAACCTTAAAACAATTTTTTTAATAATTTTTTTCAATTTAATTATAATATATTTTTAGGGTTAAAACCTTTGGCTTCTTGGGAGGTTGATTCGACGGGGTCCGTTACGAATATTCCTTCTTCGATGTATATTATTTTTGGTAATTATATAATTATCTATATAGTATATACTTTTTAACTTATTAATTCCTTAATTAACTAGTTAATTAATTTTTTACATTTCGTTTAGCTGATGAGAAAATGATTTGTCCTGAAAAAGAGATTAATATAAGCTATGGAAACAAAGGAAATGAGGTAAATATTATAATTATTGTTATTATTTAATTGTATAATGTTAATATTTAATTCTTTATTTTGTTCAGGAATTATTGTATCTTTATGGGTTCATCATCGAAAACAATACTGACGATTTTATCATGGTATTATTATTATTAGTATTAAATAATAATATAATTATTATATTTTAGTATTTATTTAATTAATTTCCGTTTTTTTAATTATTAGGTGCATTATCCAATTGAAGCTCTCGAACACGTCCCATTCTCAGATAAAATATCTAATCTCCTCGAGTTACAAGTAATTAATTAATTAATTATTTAAAAAATATATTATTATTAATTTCAATTATTCATTTATTTTTTAGAATGCTGAAATGAGATGTCTATTACCGAAAGCTCTACTCGATGACGGTTTTTTCGGTACCAACAAAGAACCGTACCGAAACGAAACTTCGAATTATAGTTTTAGCGGTACGAGAAAAGTACCTTCATATATAGACAAAATAATATTTCCCGAAGAATTCATATCGACTCTCCGCACCGTGTCCATGAAAGAAAACGAAGTCGAAAAAGTTTCGTCCTTAATTGCTGATGTGGCGGACGATGACGTGGCAAAAGCAATTTGGGAGGTTTGCGGCGATCTCGGCGCGTTCGAATTGCTCGTCGATCTTCTCTCTTCAAAGTAAATAATTTTTGACTAATCTTGAAAATATTATATTTACCCTTTAAAAAATTTGAAATATCATATTTGCCCTTCTTTTTTGTGATAGGTTGAGAGATCTAGAAGAAGGTTCTGGAACCGAGGAAATGGATTCGAATCTACTCGCGAAATATAATTCTGAAAGGTAAATTAAATACACGATTTATATTTTTTATTTTTTTGTTGATTTAATATATATATTTTCTTATTTTGAAGTGAAAAGGGAGGAGAGAAAAGGAAGAATTATTGGTCGAGTATAGTGTACAGAAAAGGACAAAAACAACTCGCGAAATTATTTCTTAAAGAAGCACAACACGCATTCGAGTTGTGCGTCAAAGAAGAGGACAATTAGCAATTGCACTGCAATTTCTTTTTATTTTCTTGTAAAGAATTAATTGAAGTTTTGTGTTCTTCTGTATTTTGAATAAATTTCAAAGTTTAATTTGGAATATCTATTTTTAAAATCTATTATTAAGGAGAAAAAAGTATATTACAATGACACTATCCTTTTTTCACAAACTCAAAAATTTACAAAAAAAAAAGAATCTGACAAGCACTTGTCATGAGATTCATAACTAAATCCAAAAAAAAAGGTGAAGTAATTAACAAGGCCTCTTGATCTCTATAATTTTTTTCTTTCTATTTGATATATATTCTTATATTTTATGCTATTTTTGATTAATTTTGCTAATGTGAACTTGAGGTTAAACCTCTTGCTTCAGATCCCTTCATTATCCTCAATTTGTTGCATGAAGAGACAAACATCCTATAAAATCACATAAAAACAAAGAAATTAGCCCTAATTTACTTGATCCAAATTTTTTTGTTGACACAATATCATAAATAATTGAGAGAAAAAAATGAAAATAAATACTTACTCCCATGGTACATCACCAACAAGCATCAAATCTCCATCTTTATCCTCATAAGTGATTGCAAATTCATTTCCACCTAAAACAAAGTCAACACAAAAACAAACATTTCAATACAAATTTTGCTTAATTTCATATTAATTATAAACTTATTACCTAATGAAGAACATTTGAACATGCCTTCCAAAGCAACCCTAAGTTCCTTATAACCATGAAGAACCTTCAAATCTAGTTTTCGCAAAAATCGAGCTCCATCCATACTAACCTTCACATAAACTCCATTTTTCTCTTCCGCCACGTCATCTCTTCTCGATCGAAAACTATTCATCCTTTGAGCCCTCACCGGTGGCCACCCTACCACTTGTGTCCTATAAAATAAAAGATCACACGAGATATAAATATTAATAATTAAATTAATTTATATATAAGGGAAAAAATATGATAAATACATACTTGGAAGATTGCTCGTTGGAGTCGGTCATGACCCGTTTATTCGAATTTGGAATCGAGGCCTCTCGCGTTTCGGTGCCGGGAAGAGCGAGTTTTAACTCGGTTGCTTTGAGATAATCCAAATCACCAGAATAGCTTGATTTTGCTTCCATTTTTAGCTCCAAATTTGAGCTCAAAGTCTTAGTTCTTCTTGGATCTACTTGAATTGAGAGGATGAATTGTTAGCTTGATCGATATCCTTTAATGGAGAGTGACACAAAGGATAGTTTTATAAATAGTTGAGAGAGAGAGAGAGAGAGAGAGAGAGAATCAAGGAGAGAATAGTTAATTAGATATTGTTTGCTTTGCAAAAGTTTAATGTGGGTGTTTGTTGATAGTTTAATAGAGAAGGTGAGGTGTGTAGGGAAAGTGGTAGGCAAAGAAATGGACCTTTGCCGGCTCAGCCGGAGACAGGTGGGTCCGGCCGCCGGTTTGGACCGGACTTGGCCGGGTCGTGAGGATGATTATGTTGGCCATGTGGGTGTGAAAGGGGGAAATGGGCGGTGGACCATGTGTATGTATTGGAAGATTAATTGGATTTGTTTGCTTATTTAATTCGTATATATTTTTACTTTTTAGGTGTAGATTTCTTTTGAAAAGAAAGTAGATTTGGGTTTTGATTCTATTTTATTTTGTGTTGGGAAAAATACATACAAAATTTTGCTAAATCTTTAGAAATAATACTTTTACCGATTGGGTCAAGATCATTAATTAACACTATATACTTTATATTTGAAAAAGAAAATCTTTAGAAATTAATTGTAGCATGTTCTTATGTTTAATCATAGATGGTTATATGGATTAGTCTTATTTAATCATGGATTGTTATGCTTAATTAGGAAATTAAAATTGCATTTGGACTAGGGGACAAAACCATGTCAATTGCTACCGCTTTGATTGTCCCCTTTACATTATTTTTGGGTGTGATTTAATTTTAATTTAATCGTAATAAAAATACTGTGAAAATTATATCAAGTCATTATAAATCACTGAATACTGTGATAAATTATATCATCGTAGTCACTAATTATTAACATTTTATGTCGTGTTGTCGTTTGATCACACCAATAGTCACCAAATTATAAAAGATCACACAAGATAATTTCTTGTAAAATAAATATATTTAATCAAATATTTGAAATATAAATAGTGACTGAAAATGATCATATTTTAGTAGTCACCAAATTATCATCGTAGTCACTAATTTCTTGTAAAATAAAATAAATCTTAAAAATCATATTTAAAAATAAAATAAAATGCCTGCCCATTAAAAATGTTTCATATTTATAAAATTATATATTTGAATTTTAAAGTATAAGAATGAATTTAGAAAATATGTTTCATCATAAAATCTTGCAAATCATATTTATTTAAAAAAAATTGTGTGCCCAATAAGACATTTCATATTTTCTAAAATGATATATCTAAAAGTATTTTATTTACGTACAAGTGTGGATTTTATTTTCATTGTGTTAATATAACAAATTAATCAAGCACCATCCTATCAAGAAATTAAATATTGTTTTTTATAAATTTTTTTATACCTCATGTTTTAATATTCTCAAATATAAATTATATTAAAAAATAATTTATAATATTTTGTCATATTTTATAAAATTTGTAAATATTTTAAATATTTTACAGATTTTTTAGATATTTGTAAATATCTCAAATATTAATTATATTTTGAATATTTTAATTATATTTTGAAATACAAATAAATCTGATTTTTTAGATTTCATAATGAAATATTTTTTTGTTTTGATATATTTTTTTTCTTAAATGTAATATTTCTTTGAAAAATATGATTTTTATTTGCGAAATAAAATATTTTTAGATATATCATTTTACAAGATATGAATCATATTTTAGTTGGCACACATTTAAAAAAAAATAAAATAAATGTGATTTCTAAGATTTAATAACGAAACATATTTTCTAAGTGTCATACTTATATTTTAAAATATTTCTAGGTATATCATTTTATAAATATGAAATATTTTCAATGAATAGGCACACAATTTTTTTTTTTTTTTTTTGAAAATGTATGATTTAAATATGATATTTATAGTAATTTTTGTTTATTTAAAATCCTCTGAATTTTGGTGATAAAAAAGGGTGTAATATGGGGTAGTGTATCCATTAAAAATTAATCTTGTACATCTCTGTGGTATTTTTGCAATTTCAAAACTGCAATAGTTCATATCTTTCTTCTGGAAATTTACGTGGAACAAAAATTGATGGCTAAAAAAAAATACTAATTTTGATACATATCCACTGACTAAAAAATGTTAAATAATATACGCCAAATATCGGTGTTGCAAATTGCGCTCTGTTGCGGCGATATTGCGCGCAATAGCGTGTACTGGAGGCCAAAACGCTACGCGATGCGATTTTTTAGCGTTGTTGCGTTTTTTGACGGTATATTAATGTTGCGTTCTCAATAGCGCGAAGCGTACGTTGCGCAATATCTTATTTTTTCAACATTTGTTTTGTTCGGCCTTGTGAAACTATTTTGGGTAATTTTTGTTTATGTAAAAGATTTGTAAAACCCCATATAGTTATAGATCTCAATATAAAACCACAAATAAGAATATATATTTTTTTTCTTTCCAAATCTTCGGTAGTCTCTAATTATATATCCAATTTTAATTTTCTTTTTTGTCCTAACTATTCATCCCACAAGAAGGTGAAAATATTGTGATTGATGATGAGTATTCTTCATGAGTAATTTTGGATTAAATGTTTGGATTTTGTGTTAGATTATATTACTATTTTGTTATGGATACGGTGTTGCGCTCTGAGTTGTGTAACAGTTAATTATTTGGGTAGATATAATAATGCTATATCAATATATTATGATTTTTATTAGGTTGTCGCGTGCTTGTATTTTTTGTATTTTGAATTATGTAGTTTTGGGGTAGTAGTGCCATAGGCCCATAATGAATTTTTACTTTGAGTTATCATATACAAAATTATTATTGCTATTGCTCGCTACAAAAGGTGTAGCTTCGCTATATCACACGCTATACGCCGTACGCTAGAAAAAAAATCACGACGCGACACTACGCTACACGCTTTTTGCAACCTTGCCAAATACTCATTTGAGTATTTTGGCGTTATCCTCGCATCGTATTTAACGTGGTCTAATGATGTGAATGCCGAGTAAATTATTTTGGATAATTTTTCTAACTTTGCATCAATTGATTGTATTATGGTTAATTAATGCCGTATTTGAAATTATTTCATATTTTGTAACGAAGATTGGATCTAGATTTTTTCAGGGGATTTCATGTTTGGCTCCAATAATTGAACTTCTTTTTTCAGATATTACTTGGTATGAAGATTACTATTATTACTGATTACCAATGAGGAGAAAAATAAGGGACAGTATAGTGTGAGTTTATTATTATTTGTTAAGTAAAATAATAAATTCTAGCCGTGAGAAAATAAGTTAATTTTGCTTGATAAGTCACGAATAAAATGTGATTGAATGTAAGTACAGAGGTAAATTTTGCGTGACAAAAGTGCTACAAATAGTCTCTAGTTTCTGAGATATATACAAGCTTGGCAAAATATAAACAAAATATATATGCTAGAATTTTACTTTCAATATTAAAAAAAATCAATATTTCCTTAGATGAAAATAACTTTTGAGGCATTAGAGGATAATCATTAGTTGAAAATAATCATGACATGATTAGCAAGGATATACGTATACTTCGCGCGGCAGTTTTGGATAATAAACTAATATATGAAGTTAGAAGAATTTTTTTCTCTCTCTTTTGAATTATAATTTTTATACTTTTTTTTTGAAGAAAATAATTGTTATAATTTAAAAAAGATAATATTACATATGATAAATTATCATCTATTTTAGTTACATTTTTTATGGTTTTATTATGGTTTTATCGGTAAAGCACTAAAATAACAACTCACCTTTTCGTTTCGTTTCACGTGTTTTACAACTTGCTTTAGACAAAATAAAACTCCATCCCAAGCCCATAATAATAATAATGATAATAATAATAATAATACTAATAATCAGCGTAATAATGACTTTCCAATAATAATAATTATTATCTTCCTGCAATTCATCACTACAAAACATCAATTCAGTATTTTTCAATAATAATAATAATAATAATAATAATAATAATAATAATTTATCATCATCATTAATCATCATTTTAGATATGTATATGATATGAATATGACAAAACGACATTTTTTTTTCAAAAATATAAAATACGTATACGTTTATATAATATTCAATGTAAATACATAAATTAACTAACAAACAACAACAATTTAAATTGGAACATCATAACATATAAAAATAAAATCCCAGAAGTATTTTTGACCGTGTCCTCAAAATATCTTGACATATGCATGTTATATAGATAAAAAATAATATTAAAATACTTAATTACTCCGTATTGAGTATTCGATGTGTATTTCAAACATATCACATCCATACCAATATCCCTAAATTCTTCATCATTTTAGAAATATTACCCATGGTCGTTACAAAACATATGACATAACTAAGTAATCACATAAGTATTTTCGACTGTGTCCTCAAAATATATTGACGTATGCATGTTATATTGATAAAGATAATATTAAAAATAATTATCGATGTTTAATGCAAACATATCGCATCCATATCAATATTATCCAATGTTCCAGAAATCGCTCGGCGCTTGCTGGTCGGCAGACGATCATCAAGCGCCAAGGATGATTAATCGGGATTAATCGGGAATCTCGGCGGATCTCGGCGGATTTTTATTTTTTTATATTTAATATTTAAATTAATTAAACAAAATTACAAATCACAATTTTTTTAATAAGTTTTAAATAATTTAAGTAACAAAATACACTACGTCACTAAACTAACATAAACTCAAATAATAAAAATAATTTATATATATATAAATAATATTAAAAATATGAAAAAATTTAGTCCAAATTTATTTTTTTGAATAGTATCCGACAAATGATCGTTTTCATTATTGATGCCTAATTTTTTTGATGTCAATGGAGATTCATTGGCAATCCATAACGAAAACGATCGTTATTTTGAATAGTATCCCACAACCTCTCATAATATATGATTTTTTGTGCTTCACATTCAACCAACTAGGCTATGGACCCGTTGGCAATTCAAAAAAAAAAAAAAAAAAAAAAAAAAACTTCTAAAAATCGGCTCGGCGGTGGCTTGGCGGTCTTGGCGGCCGCTTGGCGGATTCCGCCAAACACAAAACGCCAAGGGGTTATCTCGACGGCGGACCATCGAGGAGCGATTAATCACCGATTAATCGGCCGCCAAGGCCGATTTCTGGAACGCTGATATTATCCCTACTTCATCATTTTTGATATATTCCCATCACCGTTACAAAACATACAATATATATCACTCCTATAAAACAAAAGATAATTTTATTATGCAACATCACTCGTAACTCGTAAGTTGTACCTAACAAAAATGTATATAATAATATACTTTTGTTAAATTTACATTTATTATTTTCTTTATGACAAAATAAAACAGTCACATATGTGTGAAATTATAATTCTTTTCTATTATAAATTATAAGTTAGTGCATAATTTCACAAAATTATAATTCTTTTAGTTAACTAAAAAAAAGAAAAGGAAATTAGCATATAATATACCCTTTTGTTTTGGATGATATGGGCCAATATATAAAATGGGATTAATAAAAGGACCAATGCACTCATACTAAGGCCCATTGGACTGGAAGAGTAGATAAGAGTCCAAACCAAGTCTCAACAAATCCAACTTCTAGATTTGCAAGACTCCATATCTAATTCTGTAGCGACTCACTATCATAAAATAACATAGGCAAATACTCTAACGTACTACACGAAGACAAGCATAGTATAGGCCACAGCAAATCTGAAAGCAGAGTTAGCGGAAGACGCAAAGCACGAAGAGGAAGAAGAAGAGAGAAGAAAGCAATCATAAGAGAAGAAACAACCAAAACAAGTAAAGATTTTGCGATTTTACAGCTCAGCAAGCACGAATCTCAGAGGTACGTGGATTTCGGAATGCAACAGTACCAGAGATTGGGGAGTGGCGGTGGCGGAGTGATGACTATGGGACCGGCCACGGCTGCGGCGATCAGACGGAGGTTAGAGGGTACGGCGATGGGTGCCATCACTCTTGACCTTCGTCCTGGTCAAGGAATCGGTCCTTTTTCTCTAGGTATGGATCTAATTCGATCAATTTCATGCTTAATAAGTGGAGATCAGTACGGATTTGTGAGAATTTTGAGGAAAATGAAGCTTGATTGTAAAGTTAATTACTAATTTCTACTGTTTTTAACACAGGAATGCCTATTTCCGAAGCATTCGCACAAATCGAAAATCAACCGAATATATACGATGTAGTTCATGTCAAATATCTCGACGAGGTTTCATTGATTTTCCATATTCATTCAAAATACTGCAAATATTATACATATTTCTCAAATAATTGAAATTATATTATAGGAACCTCTAAAATTGGACATTGTTATAAGCTTTCCAGACCATGGATTTCACCTTCGTTTCGACCCTTGGTCACAGGTACTTCCAAAAAATATTTCATTTTTTTTTAATAATTTCCTCATTATTACTATGTATTTACTTATTTTTGCAGAGGTTGAGATTAATTGAAATATACGACGTGAAAAGATTACAAATGCGTTACGCAACATCTCTCATTGGGTAAACATTATATCTCACAATGAAATATAATAAATATTCATTTATAATTATTTAATTTTATTATTTTTATTTAATTTTAGTGGGCCCTCGACGCTGGCGACATTTGTAGCCGTATACGCTCTCTTCGGCCCCACTTTTCCAGGAATATATGATGACGAAAGAGGAATTTATACCCTTTTTTATCCAGTAAATCATTTAATTATTTATTTATTTATTTATTTATAATTACACCATTTAAATAATATTTATATTATTTTAAAATTAGGGGCTTTCATTTGCATTTCCAATCCCTGGCCAATACACCAACTTCTTCAACAATGGCGAAGGTAATATTAAAATTAATTAAATAATTAATGTGAATTTTTTGAAAAAGACCCATATATTTTGTAGTAATTGCGGAATTGCCACTGGAATTTCCTGACGGAACGACACCTGTAACGTGTAGGGTTTCGGTGTACGACGGGTCGACAGATGGCAAAGTGGGAGTCGGGTCCTTAATGGATAAGGCTGTCGTCCCCCCTTTGCCACCTGGCAGTTTCTATATGGAAGAAGTCCATGCCAAGGTCCCTCTCCCCCTCTCTCTCCTCACTTTCTCTCTCTAAAAATAATTTTCGTTTTTTTAAATATTTTCAGCTCGGAGAAGGATTGTGGTTTACAGTTGGTGGACAACATATACCTTTCGGTTCTTCTCCTCAGGTTTGTTTCTCTCTCTCTACCACTTTCTCTCTCTCGAAACCCTAAAACATAAACCCTAATTTTTAATTTTTTTTTTAATTTGGAAGGATGTATGGACTGATTTGGGAAGACCTTGTGGGATACATCAAAAACAGGTTAATTTTTTTTATACCCTAATTAAAAAGAAATATATATATTTCAAATATAAAATATTTAATTTCAAGTTTACCCTTGTATAGGTGGATCAAATGGTGATACATTCTGCGTCAGATCCGAAGCCGAAAACGACTCTCTGTGGAGATTATTTCTACAATTATTTTTCGCGCGGTCTCGATATATTATTTGATGGACAGGTAAAATTACATATATACCCTTACAAATATATATATTTTTTATTATTATTAATATTTATTTATTTTGCAGACACACAAGATAAAGAAGTTTGTTTTGCACACAAATTTTCCGGGCCATTCAGATTTCAACTCGTATATGAAATGCAACTTTATTATTTACGACGCTGAAAGTAATTTCATTATTATTATTATTATTATTATTATTATTATTATTATCATTTATTTTATTAATTAATTAATTTTAAATTATAGACGATGGTTCGGTTCAGCCTGGCACTACGACTAAGAATTGCATCACTTCATCGACTAAGTGGGACCAAGTGAAAGTATTTTGTTTTTCTGTTATTTTATTATTTATTTATTTTCTTTTCTTTTAAATAATATATTAATATTAATTTTCTTTTATTATTTTGAAAGGAGATATTGGGGGATGGGGGAAGAGCTGCGATTCAGACGCAAGGTTCGATGAACAACCCGTTTGGGTCGACCTTTGTTTATGGCTATCAAAACGTAGCTTTCGAGGTAAATAAAAAAATAAAAAAAATAAACAATGAAATTAATTACATGAAATTGATATTTAAATAGGTGATGAAGAATGGATACTTGGCAACGGTAACTCTCTTCCAATCCTGAGGTATTTCTTCATTGTATTTATGTATATATATGTGGAGGAATTAATCTCAAATTCATGACTTATGTAAATTATAATTGCAAGACATATAGACATTATTGCTTTAATTTGAATATTCTCAATTCAACTTGATTTATAATTAATAATAGGGTTGAAATACATTTATTCAAAAGTACAAACAACTCAAATACAAGAATATCCATCAAGAACACAAATTTGTCACGAATCGTGCAAATTCCTGCGAAGAAGGGCCGTCTTTCTCCATTGCCTCCATTGCTTTCTCTTTCAATATCTCGACACGTTCTTTAATCTCCTTCGATTTCTCCGACTCCATTAACAACCTCACCTTGATCTCGATCTCGTCAGGCTCGACCAGTTCCTCGTCATAACCTTTCAAGTCCAATCCAATCTTCATCTCTTCGACCAAAATCACCTTGTTCGCTCTTTGCTCCGCGTATAATGGCCAGCAAATCATAGGCACTCCTGTCGTGACCGCCTCGAGTACCGAGTTCCATCCACAATGAGTCATAAACCCACCGATCGACTCGTGTCGCAAAACTTGGATTTGAGGTGCCCATGATTTAACGACCATGCCTCGATCTTTTGTTCGGTCGAGATACCCTTCTGGCAATACCGTGTTCAGATCCGTATCTGGATTCGGGTAGTAAAACTTTGACGGGTCGCTGATAACCTTCACGACCCATAAGAATCTTTGCCCACTATTTTCCAACCCGATAGCGATATTTTTAATCTGATTAGCGGTGAAACCACCTTGGCTGCCGAAACATAAGAATATTACACTATTTTTAGGTTGCGAGTCGAGCCACGAGAGAGATTCGTGTCTCTCTTCTCCTTCTTTCTCTTTCCCTTCCGAAGTCAACGGGCCTATGCAATAAACAGACGGCATGCTACGGCTAGGCACGCAAAGACCTTTCTTTAGCGCGTTCAAAGATTTTGGTTCTAATGACTCAAATGTATTGATTAGAATACCTTTTGCTTTGGTCAAATTTACCGAGGTTTCCATGAAGGTCTTGTACGTGTCGCTATCACGATCGAGAAGTATAGATGGTATATCCGAGGCGGGAACGGGAGGAAGGCCCGGGAAGTTCACCGGAGACTTACCCATATCTTTGAACGAAACCGTGGTGGTAGTATCGAGTTCGGTTATATGGAGAAACATGGCCACGTCCGAAGCACCGAATGCCGAGAAAAAGTAAGCGGGAATTGCCAACTCATCGGTTATCTCGATTGCGGCCGTGCAGAAGAAATCAAGTACAATTGCTTTGACGAGGTTTGTTTTCGAGAAGGTAGTCAAGAAGTTTAGAAGATTGGGGTTGTGGTCTTGTAGGAACTTGAACATGCGAGCTCCGGGTGGAAGTTTCGCGAAATTGGTCAAGTCGATATCGGGGAGGATGTGGAAGGAGATTGATGGGTTGGACTCGGAAAGAGCGGAGACGGCTTTGGCCGTCGAACCGGGTTTGTAAGGGAGATCGAGGGTCACGATAGTGATGGAGAAGCCTTGTTGGATGAAGAGTTTGGCCAGGGCCACCATTGGTACAAGATGGCTCGGGCCCATGCCCGTGTAGAAAACAATTGTCTCTTTCATGTTGCTCATTTTGGGGGAGGATTGGTGTGTGGTGTGCGTGTGGGTTTGTGGGCAAGGAGGGAGTGGATCTGGTTTCAAGTCAATGACTGATTTATGGAGAGGGGAAGTAGGAAGCTTGATTAATGATAATTGAATTATTGGGATCAGTAGTAGACTTCTGAACAACTAGGTATGAAAATGGGAGCATTTCTGACAGTAACCCGGTCTGAAATAAATTTGTTTGAAAAATAATCTTGTTTTGCAAATATTCCAAAATTAACTCGGATTTTAAAATTCCGATACCACCTGATTTAAGAAAACCGATGAGTTGGCTAAAGTTAAATCATGATTTGTGACAGTCACATTTTTTTTTGGAAAAATGACCGGGTTTTAAAATCCGGGCATAAATTAAATTCAAAATAAATATGTCCCTAGATTTTACTATCAAATATTGTATATTCTCGTTAACGAATTTAATTAGTAAAGTAATCAATACATGCCATGTAGCTCATAATTAATTTAATACATAATTAACATTAATTAAATTCATAAATATAATTAATATAAATTAATTATTAATGATATATTTTTTAATTATTATGCTAATTAAGTGTGTTAATTCAAATATGATGAATTCGGCGGAGTAATTTTGGACCAAAGTAAAAATTACTTTTTTTTATTAACATGACTTCCAGATAAATAAATTGGAAATGCTCCTGAAAATGGTAGTGATCTAGGCATGTGCTACTGCTGATTGAACGAGAGAGGACAGTGCATCATGTGTATCAATTAAAAAAAACGAGTAAATGAACAAGACACGTGTATCAATAATAAATGTAAATGGGCTCATTAAAAAACTAGTATAATGTAACCAAACATTATTTTTTCTTTCAAAAAGATACCAATAATTACTTTTTTTCTAAAGTAAACGGGCTCATTAAAAAAACCGATCTATAGTCAATGGGCTCAATAAAAAACTAGTATAATTTACTCAAAAAAAAAAAACTAGTATAATGTAAATGGGCTCATTAGAAAACTAGTATAGTGTAACCAAACATTAAAAAACTAGTATAATGTAACCAAACATAAAAAAAACTAGTATAATTGGTATCTATAGTAAATGGGCTCATTCAAAAACTAGTATAATGTAACCAAACATTACAAAACTAGTATAATGTAAACGGGCTCATTAAAAAATTAGTATAATGCAACCGAATATTATTTTTGCGTTCAAAAAGAAACCAAGCATTACTTCCGTTACTTCCATGTACAATAATACACTTGAAATAAATAAGAAGAAAAACCGATAATTTTTACCTCTTAATTAATTCTTTGATCCTTGAAGTCCTGAAGTGACCAGATTCATTTCTCATACAACATACATCTTAATTATTTCTTCATATCCCCCTCGCTCATTTTCTCTCTCAAATCCTCCAAGAACCGTATAAACGCCTTGGAAGAAGATCCATTTTCTCGTCGTGCCTCCTCAGCCTTCTCCTTCACTTCCACCACTCGCTTTTTAATCACTTTTCCACCTTCCTCCTCCATCAACCACCTCGCCTTCTTCTCGACCACCCAGGGCCGGCCCATATATACATTTTTTTGAAACCCCCGCTCATGTCCGGATACAAAAAAAAAAAAATACGTAGTATAATTTATAAATTTTAGAGTCCATTATAAAAAAAATCGGGATTCATTTTAACAAATTACACAGTATAATAAAGAAAGTTAGGGTCCATTATAAAATATTTTGAGTTAACTTTATAATTTGGCTTAGGGCCTGTTAAATCCTTGGGCCGGCCCTGCGACCACCTCACTCGCTTTTTAATCAGTTTTCCAATTTGTTTTGTCATCACAGAGCCAAAGTCTAACTATGAATGTATCATTGTAACCATCATACCTCATTTCTCTTATTAAATATCTCGCATTCATATAATTATTATCGAAATTAACTAATAACTACTATGGCGTACACATTTATAAGAAAAACTATTACATCTGTAAACAAACTTCACTATCACATCCTCACAACAAGTTTTCTTTCATTCATGTCGAGGAATTGACAGTTTTTCTATCTTATCAAACTAATCAATATGCCGTAATTGATTTAAATGTGCATCTTAAATTATTTTTTCATGAATCATAACCCCCCTCACTAATTTTTACCTCTCGGATCCTCTAAGAACCGTATAAACGCCTTGGAAGAAGATCCATTTTCTTGTAGTGCCTCCTCAGCCTTCTCCTTCACTTCCACCACTCGTTTTTTAATCACTTTTCCACCTTCCTCCTCCATCAACCACCTCACCTTCTTCTCGACCTCCTCGGCCTCCACCATTCCATCATCATACCCTTCCATTACGACTCCGATCTTGATCTCTTCTACCAATACCGTCTTATTTATTCTTTGTTCAGCGTATAAAGGCCAGCATATCATCGGAACGCCAGCGGTCGCAGCCTCCAATATCGAATTCCATCCACAGTGAGTCGCGAATCCACCTACAGACTCGTGCTGTAATATTTGGACTTGAGGCGCCCATGATTTTACGATCATGCCCCTATCTTTTGTTCGATCAAGAAACCCTTCAGGGAGTATGGTACCCAAGTCTGAGACGGGCCTGTGTTCGAACATTTTCTTCCGATCATCGGTGACTTTCACGACTCATAAGAATCTTTGTCCACTATTTTCCAACCCGGTAGCAATTTTTTAAATTTGGTCGGGTGTGAATGCGCCCATGCTTCCGAAACATAGGAATATCACACTACTTTTAGGTTGGGAATCGAGCCAAGCGAGAGATTCATGCCTCTCTTCCTGATCTTCTTTCTCTTTCCCTGCATTTCCCACTGGGCCTATCGGATAAATTGGCGGCATCGTACGACCTGGCAAGCAAAGCCCTTCTCTGAGTGCGGCCAGAGCTTTCGGTTCTAGCAACTCAAAACTATTGATGAGGAATCCATCGGCTTTAATTAAAGACGAGAGTATTTCAATGTAACTATTATAGGTCTGAGTATCACGATCCGAAAGCATCGTTGGCACATCAGTGGCTGTTAAAGACAAAACACCGGGAAAAGGAATCAAAGTTTTCCCCATATCTTTGAACGAAACCGTACTCGTGTCGTGAATTTCTAAAAAATGAAGAAGAACTGCAATAGCCGAGACGCCAAAGGATATGAAAAAGTACGCAGGGATACCCAGTTGATTTGTTACGTCAAGAGCCGCATAACAGAAGAAGTCAAGAACTACAGCTCGAACATGATCGGTTTTTGATAGGAAAGTCAAGAATTGTAGAAGGTTAGCGTTGTTCGCACGAATAGCTGCTTGCATGATAGCGAGTCCCTCAAGATTTTCATTATCGCCCAAGGAGACATCGGGGAGGATGCGGAACGAGATGGAAGGATTGATAGAGGAAATTCGAGCAGCCTCTTCAGCCACGGAACCAGGATTGAGACGACTATTGAAGGTCACAATTGTGACAGAGAAACCACGTCGAATAAATTGCTTCGCTAATGATACCATTGCCGTTAGGTGCCCTGCACCATCCCACGTGTAGAGCACCATTGTTTCCTTCATCTTGCTCATTCTTCTTTTTGTTCTTTTGAGGTTATTGTGTGAAGTTGATAGAAGTAAGTGTTGTTTTGTAGCGTGGCTATTGATATTTTATATGAGATCTCATTTTGTATTGGTGTTAGGTGGGTGCCCCGCACTAAATCAATGGGTGTGTGGTGTGTGTGTGTGGGGGTAATACAGTAGTACATAATTTTTCAGTTCTATCGTAAAATACACTGACATAATTACATATATATATTACCGTTCAAAAATTTAGGGGGGGCAGTATTTTTGTACTGTCCGTAGCGTGGTTATATTTTTTCCTCAGCGATAGCGAGTAATGTGCGTTATTGCAAGAGTTATATCGGATAATGTAAATTGTAGCACATACAATAATTCATAAAACATATGAAAATGAACGTTCCAACAATTCAAAACATCTCAATTTAAATAGGAGACGGAAATTTTTGGTTTATTTATCAACCAAAAATATTTTTAATTATTAAAAAATTTCATGAAATAAATTTCTTTAATGAAATGCATTTGATTTTTTATAAATTAATCTAAAAGTATTTTCATTAGATGTAACGGACTACAAAACTGCAGAGTGCATCGTTTTGTCTCTAAACTAACTATATCGGTATATCGCAACGTTTAGCGAAGCTATTTGCAACAATGAAAAAATTCGATTGTATTGTTATCGATTAATACTATGCAAAATAATATCTTTTTTTTTGTGAAAATACATAAATAAATAAATTAGAACGAATGTCAAGACATGCTCATTTTAAATACAAACAAAAAGGTACATAAGGAAAAGATTTGTTTTTGTTTTAAAAAAGAGGGGGGTTAGTTTGAATTTCGAATGAATATAATGGTACATGTACTCCAATTTGAGTTGTTACCTTCTGAAGAGACTTGATTTTTCTTCCATGCTAGTGAGTGATTACCGATAGGAAATTCTATCCCCTCTCATCACACATACACACATACATATACACAAAAAAAAAATCCTCATAACTTTCGTAATAACATCAACATGACGTCATAGTCATGCTATTTATTCATGGATCCAGTTTGCCCGAATTTTTTTGACATATATAATTGTAAAAATAGTTCTGATATTTTTCAATTTGCAAAACTAACTCTTTTGCGATACTGCATGGCGAAAGAGAGTGCACTTTCACCTGGAGAGCTGGCGAAAGAACTTAGGGATCTAAAGATAATCAGTGCTTGCATGGATGAAAAATCTTGAATTTGTTTAATAATTTTTTTTTGAATGGGAGAATTTGAACCCTCTTCTTTTTGTCAAAAAAAAAGTGCCTTCTTGTTAATTATCATGTTAATTAATTGCTAATTGATAATATAAATGATGTTGGGGAGAATTGAGGGGCACCATATATAGGTTTTAGTTGTCTATTGTCACGTAAAATATCGATTAGCTCTATATTGAGAATAAAGTATTTTTTGTGTTTTAGTTGTCTATTGAAATAATATACAAAATGGAAGTTAATTGTTTGACGTTTATTAGTTTCATAAAAATTGTTAAAATGAAAGTTATTTGTTTGACGATTATTACTTTCAGAACATTTTCATTTGAATTGTATCTTACAATCGATCGGATCTGGGTTTGAGGGTGTTGCAATATCAGGATCTCTTGCCGATTTACTAACATTTAGTTTCATTTTTATTTTTTTCGTTTAATCACGATAATAACTCCTTCAAATTCTTACGCACTAAAATATTTATTTTGTTCTTTTCAATGTTGTTTTTATAGAAAATGACTTTGTTTATATTCCTTTTTTTTTTGTTTAATGTAGGTTTAATTTGTAGTTAATGTCATACCTTATCATTTCATGGACGAAAGCTAATTTTATTTTAATTACATTGCAAAGGCTCGCATCATTTCTGCGGGTATCATTTCTTCCTAATTTCATTTATCACTAAATTTATTTGATTATGGACATAAATTTAAATTTACTAACAGTATAACACATCGTTTTCACTAAATTTCAATTTAAAAGGGGTGTTACTAGCTGTACAGTACTATTATTTATTACTTTGGTTGTAAATATAGTGATTTAATGGGGATCCATATAATGATCTGAACTTAATTGTGAAGTGAAAATTTGAACATGTTACATTACGTGAATAGGGATTATATTTTTAATGTTATATTTTTTTGGCATATTAGTATATTTCATTCGTTAAACGCTAATTAGTATATTAGTTTTTATAGGTCAATATTTTTTATGGGAAAATATAGTCTTTCCCAAACCCATTCGAACACCCTTGAAACACCCTTGAGTTGATTAATTTTTTTCGAAAATACTTTATAATATGTTAATATTAATACAATACATTATATTTGACTTGTCAATTTAATTAAACGCTCAATTAAATTGCTAATTGAGTAAATTAATAATACTAATCAATACATTTTATTCTTTCATTGCCATGTTATCAAGGGTTTGTTTTGAGTTTGGGGTACTGAATAAAGAACCCCATTTTTTATCATCTCATTTTCCTCAAGTCAGCTAAACATCAAAAGGTTTAGTTTTATACATTGCATTTAATATATTTGTTTGGTTCATATTCATTTATTATACATTACTAGAAATATTTCTCGCGATTCGCTGCGATTTTTCAAAATCTTTTATGATCATAAAATAATAATTTTATCTAAAACGTTACAAGTGCAAAACAAAAGTAGTCTTCATAAATGTTAATTTAAAAAAAAAGTCTGATATTAAACAGTCTCACAAGTATCATGCAATAAATACAAATTTTTTTCCTCCTTAAAGCATATCATATGTTCCAAAAGAAAAATTGAAATGTTTTATTTAGAATACAAAACATGTCAAATAAAATAAAATTCTGAAAAAGACAAACAAAAAAACATAAAAGACGCAGAAAAAGACAAACAAAAAAACATAAAAGACGCAGCTTGGTACCAATCAAAAATATTATAATAAGCACAAAAAAACGCAGAACCGTTATAATAAGCACAAAAAAACAATAATACAAGCTCAGGCTAACAAAAAGTATTTCCGTGTGAACAGTAAACGATGAACAGTAAAATTATAGTATACAAATTATATTTATTAATACGATGAAAAATTCAAATATTTTATTTAGAACACAAGACATGTCAAATAAATAAAATTTCATATGGAAAAAAAAAAAAAACACGATGAACAGTAACCCGGACGAGAAAAATTCAAATATTTTATTTAGAACACAAGACATGTCAAATAAATAAAATTTCATATGAAAAAAAAAACACGATGAACAGTACCCGGATGAGAAAAATTCAAATATTTTATTTAGAACACAAGACATGTCAAATAAATAAAATTTCATATGGGAAAAAAAAAAAACACGATGAACAGTGACCCCGGGATGAACAGAGAGTAAACAGTAACCGGGTAAACAGTAGCCGGGAGAACAGTAATGTCGACGTGGCCTTTTGGTTTGGCTCCAAATTTGTGAAAATTTAATGGGAGGGAAAATTTGTTACTTTTTGTATTTTATTTTACAATTATGTTATCCAGATACATTTTTTATTGTATATATTTTTATGCAAAACTTCAATCTAATGTCGTTTTTTTATGGATTTTATAACTTTTAGTTAACCGACAAAAAAATGATCTACATTCTCTTTGAACCGATAATTTTTTTTTAATGACATGGTTCAAGTATGGACGATCAAACAAAGTGGGACTACTTATAGTTTGGCGACAAAAAATTAACATATGGATTAATAAAAAAAATTATAATGTACTAAAAAAGTCACTGTCTATAACATTACATACTATGTAAATAATTTTTTTATTTCTTTAGTAAAATCTTGGTTGGCTATTACCATTTACCACTTCAAAAAAAGTTAAATAATAACATCAGCAAATAGCCATATCGAAAAGGTGAAATTTGAGCTAGAAATATTCAACACATTTATTACACGAGCAAATAACTAAACAAAACAACATTGATCTAGAGTACCTAATACTTCAATATCTAATTTTGAACATATCACACAATCATGACACCTGTCGTTTTTCTTTTAGTTTTTTTCTATTACGATCCAAATTATATCCATATATGGAAGAAAAATATAATTGACCCTCAAACTCATCATAATATCCTTGATAAAGTGACAAAGTAAATTAATTATCATTTCAAATTGACTCAATTAAATATTTTCAATATATCTAATTTTGAACATACCACACAATCATGACAAGTGCCATTTTTTTTAGTTTTGTTTCTATTGCATTCCAAATTATACCCATGTATGGAAGAAAAATATAATTGATCCCCAAACTCATCACAATATCCTTGATGTAGTCTCAAAGTGAATTGATTAGCATTTCTAATTGACTCAATTAAATGTTAATTGACGTGCTTATTAACACATCAATCATTTATAATATGTTAATATTAGTAAATGTTAATTGAAGTGTCAATTCAATTCAATGATCAGTTAAATTGTTAATTGAGTCAATCAATAATACTAATCAACCTACTTAATTCTCTCTTGACGCTTCATCAAGGATGTTATTTTTATGTTTTTTTTTTTTTTTAAAAAATAATATTTTTTATGTTAATGGATAACATTAAATTTATATTTCGGTTTTATGTGTATTATTCATGTTTTTTTTTTATATGTTTTGAACCTTTAAGTTGGTTTTAATTATAACATGTTATATTTTATTTATTTTGTGTGGGTTTATAATGATGGATCAATTTCATGGACCATTATTAATTATAATACAAATATCTATGGTAGTTAAATTTCATGAATCTTTATTAATTATAATATATTTATTGACATTAATATATTTGCAAAAATATCATGATTTTAAAATTATCCGCGCAAATTCTATTTAACCAAAATTAACCAACGAAATGTAAAAAATGCATGAAGTCCCTCTCTCTCAGGGCTATTGCGAGTTAAATTCAAAACTCGAAAATACAAAGAAAATGAGCAACAACAATACAAAGAAGACTACTTTGAGCAATCAATATTAATATTAATATTACAATTAAGCATGGTTCTGAGACTCGGCCGAGTCAAAAAAAACTCGGCCGAGTTGAGTCGGACTCGGACACAGCCGAGCCGAGTTTCGGCCGGATAACTCGGATCCGACTTTTTTTTTTGCCGATTCTCTATTTTTTTTGCCATTTTCGCGAGTTTGAGAACTTGGGACAAAGAGAGGAAGAAAGGTAATGGCGTGCTGTTGAGTTGAGCACTTATGTCTTATGTGTGTAGGGGTCAGCTAGACTTGATGTACGGGTTGAGGGCTGTTTAGTCTTGTTGAGGAAGAAAGGTAATAAGTACCTGAGACTTGGTCTAGTTCACGTGACCAAGAAATAGAGTAAAGTATAATATTAATTAAATAATGTATTTCATATTTCTTCTCAGGTACATAAACTCAAATAGCAAGAGTAAAGTATGATATTTAATTAAATGTTATATTTTATATTTCTTCTCTCACATAAAAAAACTCAAAAAAACAATAGAGTAAAGTATGATATTAATTAAATGTTGTATTTTATATTTCTTCTCTCACATACAAAAACTCAAAGAGCAATAGAGTAAAGTATGATATTAATTAAATGTTGTATTTTATATTTTTTCTCTCACATACAAAGACTCAAAGAGAAATAGAGTAAACTATGATATTAATTAAAGGTTTTATTTTATATTATCAAAATGAGTATGATAATAACGAGATCATGCAACAGGCACGTTATAATTTTTTGCACTAGTTTATTTTATAATGTATATCTTTTTTAATTAATTAAGTATTACTATATATAATATAATGTAATTTGCATTTGTGTTATTTTTTTTAATTTTTTAATTTTTTTTTAATTAATAAAACAACATTTTCACAAAATCCGACTTTCCGATCCAGATTCGATATTTAAAAATTGTCTTTATTTTACTCCTAAATTTATGAAAATCGAATAAAAGAAACTAAAAGTTTTAAGGGTAGGCTTACAATTTACAAATATACATACGTACCATCCAGATTCGATATTTTGCATATGAGATGTGATTTTTTTTTTTTTTTTAAAGATTGTTATATTAAAATAGATTGTAGTTCTATAAAAATTGTCTTTATTTTACACATACTTCAATTTCATTTTTACAGTGCATAAAGATTTTACAGTACATACTTTATTTCAGTCATACTAGCCATATTAGACATACTTCACTTTTCATTATAAAAATTTTGGATTTGATTAGTTGAATTTGTGTGTATCATGTTTATGAATGATTATCTATTTTTAAAATAATTTTTTCTATTTTTTTCTATTTTTTCCGATTTTTTTACTAATCGTCCGAGTTTTTTTTTTGACTCGTCCGAGTCTTGTCCGAGTCGTCCGAGTTCCGAGTCTCCGGAGCCAACCGAGTCCGAGTCCGAGTCCGAGTTTCAGAACCATGCAATTAAGCACACACAGAATATGGTTCTAACAATAACATAGCCTAGCAGTATCTCCTTCAATAACACACACTAACACACATAGAATATGATTACACAAATTTTTCAGAAATTCTACTTTACCCCCTGATTTCTTAATTATGTGGCAACATGTTCATTACCATGTTCAATTAGTTGTGTAAATTAGGATATAGAGGATATGGTGATGAAATCTGGGGGTAATGTAAAATTCTCATATTCAAACTGTCATTCGTAACCCTAGATCCCAATGCAAGTTATATTATGTCACCCATGAATCCCTCGACATCAACATAAGAATCGATGCAGCCTCCTTGACCTGGTCGGTACTGGTTTTCGGTTCCATAGCAGGTTGTTGGTCGTGACGTGTAGGAGGAGGATTAATGCCTCGCCATTTTCTCTCTGGATGGCTCCTCATATGGCCATAAAGTGCTTTCAGTGACGCGAATTGCCTGCCACACTCGGTGCAAGAAGGCTTCGGTTTATCTGGGGTTTTGGCCTTCTCTTTCTTGGGTTTTGCACGGGGAGACAAATGATTGGCACTGGCAAGAGTTTCTTCTTCCTTAATCTTTCTAAATTTTGTCTTGCGCCTGGCTAGGGTTTGGTCTCCATTAGGGTATGGAGAGAGAGGAATGGCGTTCGTACAACCTTCTCTTTCCTTAGGCTTACCAAACTTGATTCTTATCTTGATAGGAATGTTTGGGTTCGAAATTGCAAGATTAGGGTTTGAAGTTGGAAGAGGAAGATTAGGGTTTCCTGAAGAACTAGGGCCCTGGATTACTAACGAAATATCTGGATCCATTTCGAAAAATGGGGTTTTGAGTCTTTGACTCGTGATCGAAAATAGAAAGTTAGAGGTTAATGTGCGCTGAAACTCGTAATTAGAAGGTAATTATGGTGTTAAGAAGACGAACTCGGTACTTGAGAAGACGAACTCGTAGGTAGTTATGGCTTCCAATTTTGAGTAAAATAGGTTTATATTTAATATGTGGATTGATAAGTACTCTTTTTAATCTGTACAAAGAAGAGTTAGTTATGGTGTATTCTATCCGTTGTATACATGGTCTATTCAGGAATATACATTGTTCCACGTCAAATTAGTGGGTACCTTTTCGTCTCATGGTTTATATCCGGTTATTTATTGCCACCACTATAATTATTAGATCTTAATTAATTAATTACCACATGTTAATAAACATATTAATTTCTCATGCTACTTGGGTTATATATAGAGATTGTGATTTAATTTAGCGTTTAGTGATATAAACAAAAAAAATATACTATTTATTATTGAGATTTTTTTTTTGAAAGTTTAAAAAAAAAAAAAAAGTTTATTGAGATTTTTTGTTAATAATAAAAAGTCATATGGAGTGTACTTACATTATTTGTAGTGTTATTATATAAAATTAGAGTAGTGACGTACATCCCTTAGTATTCTTCCAAATTTTACAAATGATCTCATACTCTTATACTGCCTTGTTTCCCTTTACTCATCATCTTCGAATTTCTTTTTCTTTCAAACTCGTTTCTCGTTTCACCATTGTTGTGTTCATTGTTTATATACCAAAAATACTAGAGAAAAATCATATCAACTATCTATATTTTGTGAAATCTCATACCAGGTCTTATCACTATATGGCTCTATGCATGCACTATCCTATAAAAAAAAAAAAAAAAAAAAAAAAAAAAAATCGAAAACTCGTCCGGCGAGATATTCGGTCGAAACTCGGCTCGGGTCAGGCCGAGTTCGAGTCAACTCGGCCGATTTTTTTTAGCTCGGGCGATTTTACGAACCATGATTATGAATACATCAACAAATTTGTCTTCTTTCATTAGTTCGTGCATAATTTACTGAAAAGGAGAATATTTCTATCATACATCCTTTTTACTTGTGATATTTTTATTTTCAAGAATATTTTGAATAATTATTAATTAATGAGTATTTAAGATAAATTTTCAAGTATATTTATCAATAAGTGATAGACTAAATAAGAAAATTTGAATTGTTCATGAAATAACAAATATCCATAAAAGTAAAATTTATGATACACTTTTCTAAATACCCGAAATAACATTTTAAACGGATATATTTTTTTTTGCATTAATCAGGTGTGTAATTAAATAATATTTATGATTTTACTCATAATGTTAGTTGATTAATACAATATTTAAGTTAAATCATATATATTTTTAGAAATGAACTAATTGTCAGATTATACTAATCAAAATATTATAACCATACAACAGTAATTTCCTTATTTTGGAAAATTACGGTAATATTGAACTAAGCAAAACATGAATGAGAGAATAGCCGCCTCGTTTGACTTTTTATCTTTCATTTTTCTCTCAAATATCAATAGTAAATGAATTATGAGACTTCATAATGCAAACAAGTAAAATAAATGAGACTTCATTACTAATTTCTCATTTATTTATGCATCAATATCATCAACTAATTAGGTCTAAATATTAATAATAATAAAAAAAACTAGTATAATGTAACCAAGCATCTTTACTTCCACGCACACAATACACTAAAGAAGTAACCATCAAATTCATTTCACATACAACAGACATCTTAATTTTTACCTCTCAAATCTTCTAAAAACTATTGAAATTAATGTTTTTAATATTTTATTTAATAATTTTATTAATAATATGTGGCAGGATTAATAATTAATTAGGTGTGGAAATATGATAGATGCATATTAAATTAGAGGATGTATCTTGACATGAATAAGTATCTATTCAAATAGAATTATCTAGAATTTAGTTATATAAGATGTATGATTGAAATGGTGCATTTAGGGGTTGCATATTCTTTCTATTTAAACTACTTTTATACTGTACGATTTAGGGAGAAAAATTTATAAGAAAATTTAAAGAAGGGCAATGCCCTGTGTGTCTCCCTCTCCATGTTATTATAATATCTTATTTATTTGATATTGATATCTATCCCCCAATCCAAACCCCATCCATATCTCTAATCAAATGAAGTCCAAATTCAAACATGGTACCAGAGCCAAGATTATCGATCGACGGTTATCTAAAATTTATTGATTGTGTCGAGCGATATAAGTTGTTTTGCGTATTTATTTGTTTTGCGTTTCAGGCATCGTCAGATTCATTAAATTTCTGTCGAGCGATATAAGTTGTGTCACTATTTATATCATGAGGTTCATATCCTCCCTTATATCTAAAATTAATCAATATTCTCTATTATAATAATATGTATTGTTTATGGATGCAGAATATTGCCTAACTAAAACATGCAATTTATTGATTGTGCATTTTATAAGGTACAATAATAATCAAAATAATTATCATCTAATAAGGCAGAAAGTTTTGGGGTCAATGAAAAAAATAAAATAATGAGGCTTGAAAGTATGGAGAACGTGAATTTTGAACTTTGTGTCATTTTCATTGAAAATAAGAAAGAAAAACCTCACCATGTAATAGTCGTTGTACTTTTTCATGTTTAGTATAATATTGCTGAGTCATCTTCATTGAAAACGAGAAAGAAAAACCTCATGTAATAATCGTTATACTATTTCATGTGTAATATAATATTTTGTATAGAATATATGTTCATGTGATGTTTTGTATAGAATATATTTTCATGTAATGTGTATTTCACTTCCTAAAAAAAAAGAACCTCCACTACCATTAGTTGTTTATTTTGATTTGTTTATATGGTCATGATAATATGTTTTCTTTTTTAACATAACAATTGATATGTTTTAAAAAAAAAAAAGCAACAACGTAACAATTGATAATTCACGACATGTACCTTTCGAACCTTTATTTTCTCTTTAATTCATTTTTTCTTTCGCTTCTTTCGATCCTTTTGGTCCGGTCAATTTTTTTTCGATAAATTCCAATTGTTACAATTCTCTTTTTTTATTAGTATTCAATTATCTTTCTGTGGAACGAATTCTCTTTATTTTATACACTGATTTTATTATGCGCTTGCAATTATTTTAATGGTATTTTAAAAAAAATTATCGAATCGTCAAATTCACATCATTAACCTCTTGTCCATTGTTAACCATCTGTTTGTTGCAGTTATAGTTTAAATTAGATGAATGAAAATAAGATATAAATATGAGTATATAAAATAAATCATACAAAAACAAAAAAGTAAATAACAATTAAATGTCTAGATCAGAGTAGAGATTTTTCATGTAATAAATCAGAGCAGATTTCACCAGAGGTAGATTCATTAAAAAAAACATCTAAATGACTTGCATCAAACTTGTGAAAAATAGAAAGGGGAAGAATCATTCATGAATTAATCAGCAAAATGACGTAGAGTTAAACTTGAATTGTCAAACTTAGAATTGATTAATCACAAATCATCTGATTATGTTTTGACAGAGAACAGAAACAGAAAAATCCAGATTTCTTCACCAAAACGAGGTGTTTACCAGAATATAATAACTTTAAAGTTTAAAAAAATTAAATACCTTTCTGAAAATATTTCCAATTTCTTAAAATGTTTCGAATAAAAATAATTTAATTTCTAAATATGCATATTTGCTACTTTAAAAATTACAAATATACATACGGGACTAGCAACGAGCCGCGTTCGAACAAACATAAGTCAACTCGGCTAGGCTCAGAATAAGAATTCGAGTTGTGCTTTTTCAGCTTGAAAAAAGCTGGAACCCGCTCGAATTTTTCTTAAAAAAATCACACAAAATGAGAAGAAAAGTTGTAGTGTAAAGTTGAAAAAATCACAAAAAAGTTCGAGTTAGCTCATGATTAGGACTAGGTTTTAGTTCTTTTTTGTGGTTTGTATGTAAAGTGTCCGAACTAGAGTTAGTTCGAGCCGATCAGGACCCAGCTCAAGCTCGGTTCAATTTTGTTCGAGTCAATTTTCGAACGAGTTTTGTTCTAATCTTATAAACATATACATATAAAATTACAAATTATTATTATTGTTGGTTTTGTTACAATTTATGCAATTTCTTTTGCTGCAAAATCGTGTCAAACTAATCGTTTGGCTACGTGTCGATGCTTACAATCGACATCAGATGCGTTAGGTGTCTCTTGGCAGGGACAGATCTTAGTAGGGGCCGAGAGGGGTCTTGGCCCTTTCAAAATTTCGCCGAACAATATATATAACGAGTGTTCCAATTTATTTTTATCATTATAATAGTGTAAATTTTACTGTTTGATCTCCAAATTATTTTTTTGCAGTGTAATTTCAATAAAAGAATTCTTTTGGCCTATCCAAAAAAACCCGTCAAGATCCGCCACTCCCTCTCGGTGGCATCAATGTTGAGCATTATTGTCTCCTTCATTTTACATCTTTTCCGTCAAGAATTTAATTAAGAATTGTTAATATATATGTATTTTAATTATATATTAATTAACTGTTAATATAGTGGTTAATTATCATGTTAATTAATCATTAATTAGAAATATAAATGATGTTAGGGGAAAATTGAGGAAATTGGGGCACAGTATATGGCCTCTAAACTAAAAGCGTGTTTTGAGAGTAATGCCCATCATCCATCATCCATCATCCGTCCACCTTACATATTAATTCTTGGGGAATTCTTCAAAAACCCCCCAACTTTTCTGGAATTTCTGAAAAACCCCCTGTACTTTTAAAAACCCCCCTATCTTTTTTAGATTCCCTCAAAAACCCCCTATATTTTTTGCTTCTTCAAAAACCCCCTAATTTTTTTAGATTCTCTCAAAAACCCCCTATCTTTTTATTATGTTTTTTAAAAAATAACCATTATACCCTTTAGTTTTATTTTTTAAATTTCTATAATTTAATAAATAATTAATATATATTAAACTATTATACAAAAATTAAAAATAAATAATACATTATATTATAATATTATAATAAATAATATATAATATTAAAATATTATAATAAATAATATATTGATATTAAAATATCATTTTCAACAATTATTATAATATTTTAATATCAATATATTATTTATTATAATAATTTAATATATATGTATTATTTATTATAATATTTTAATATCATGCATTATTTATTTTTTGTAATTTTATTGATATTAAAATATCAATAAAATGTTATAATAATATAATATCATGCATTATTTATTTTTTATAATTTTATTGATATTAAAATATGAATAAAAATGTTATAATAATTTAATATCATGTATTATTTATTGATATTAAAATATCATAATAAATAATACATTGATATTAAATTATTATAATAAATAATATATTGATATTAAAATATTATAATAATTGTTGAAAATGATATTTTAATATCAATGTATTATTTATTATAATATTTTAATACTATATATTATTTATTATAATATTATAATATCATGTATTATTTATTTTTAATTTTTTTATAATAGTTTAATATATATTCATTATTTATTAAATTATAGAAATTAAAAAAATAAAACTAAAGGGTATAATGGTTATTTTTGAAAAAACATAATAAAAAGATAGGGGGTTTTTGAGAGAATCTAAAAAAGTTAGGGGATTTTTGAAGAAGCAAAAAATATAGGGGGTTTTTGAGGGAATCTAAAAAAGATAGGGGGTTTTCTAAAAGTACAGGGGGTTTTTCAGAATTTTCAGAAAAGTTAGGGGGTTTTTGAAGAATTCCCCTTAATTCTTTATTGTTGAGAGGTGGTGGAGCTCAGGCTTTTGTATTGTTTCTTCCTGTTGCAGATAAGGTGTATGATGAAAGGTTTGCAGCTGAGGTGCAAAGAAAACTTTAATTTCGCAAATTTGTTTGTCTTTTTTTTTTTGTTGCTTTATTTACCATTTATCACTAACACATATTTTTTCTTGATTTACCATTCACTACCATGAATTTCATACGTACAGTTTTCCTTTTGCTTATCTCCAAGCGTGTGAATATGCCAATTTGTTTTGTCATCACATAGCCAAAGTCTAGCTATTAACCATCATACCTCATTTCTCTTATTAAATATCTCGCATTCATATAATTATTATCGAAATTAACTAATAACTACTATGGCGTACACATTTATAAGAAAAACTATTACATATGTAAACAAACTTCACTATCACATCCTCACAAAAAGTTTTCATTCATTCATGTAGGGGAATTGACAGTTTTTCTATCTTATCAAACTAATCAATATGCGGTAATTGATTTAAATGTGCATCTTAAATTATTTTTTCATGAATCATATCCCCCTCACTCATTTTTACCTCTCAGATCCTCTAAGAACCGTATAAATGCCTTGGAAGAAGATCCATTTTCTTTTAGTGCCTCCTCAGCCTTCTCCTTCACTTCCACCACTCGCTTTTTAATCGCATTTCGTCCTTCCTCCTCCATCAACCACCTCACCTTCTTCTCGACCTCCTCGGCCTCCACCATTCCATCATCATACCCTTCCATTACGACTCCGATCTCGATCTCTTCTACCAATACCGTCTTATTTATTCTTTGTTCAGCGTATAAAGGCCAGCATATCATTGGAACCCCCGCAGTCACGGCCTCCAATATCGAATTCCATCCACAATGAGTCACGAATCCACCTACGGACTCGTGTCGTAATATTTGGACTTGAGGCGCCCATGATTGTACAACCATGCCCCTATTTTTTGTTCGGTCGAAAAAACCTTCAGGAAGTAGGGTGGCCAAGTCAGAGTGGTCGGGCCTGTGTTCATAGATTTTACTCGGATCGTCACTTACTTTCACAACCCATAAAAATCTGTGTCCACTATTTTCCAATCCGGTAGCGATTTTTATAATTTGGTCGGGGGTAAAAGCACCCATGCTTCCAAAACATAGAAAGACGACACTACCTTTAGGTTGCGAATCGAGCCAACCGAGAACTTCATGTCTCTCCTGATCTTCTTCTTTCTCTCGTCCTTCATTTACCAGTGGGCCTATGCAATAAATTGGCGGGATCGTACGACCCGTCAAACAAGCCCCTTCTCTTAGTGCGGCCAAAGCTTTCGGTTCTAGCGACTCAAAGCTATTGATGAGGAATCCATCACTTTTAACCAAAGGCAGGAGCAATTCAAGGAACCATTTATAGGTCTCGGTATCACGATCCAAAAGCATCATTGGTAGATCACAGGCCGGTAAAGGCGGGACTCCTGGAAAAGGAATCACAGTTTTCCCCATATCTTTCAGCGAATCCGTGCTCGTCTTGTCAATTTCTAATAAATACAGAAAAACCGCCATATCTGAGGCGCCAAAGGTTATGAAAAAGTACGTCGGGATTCCCAGTTGGTTCGTCACGTCAATAGCCATACCACAGAGGAAATTGAGGATGACAGCTCGAACCGATGCGGTTTTTGATAGAGAAATCAAGAATTCTAGAAGGTTTGTGTTGTTTACACGAAAAACCGTTTGTACGCGAGCCAGTTCCGAACTATCTTCAAAATTTTCTGCGGATACGTCGGGAAAGATGTGGAAAGAGATGGAAGGGTTAGTCGAGGAAACTCGAGCAGCCTCTTTGGCGGCATGACCGGGTTTGAGAGGGTTATCGAAGGTCACGATTATAACGGCGAAACCATGTTCGATAAATTGTTCGGCTACGGCGACCATTGGCGTTAGGTGCCCGGCGCCAAGCCAAGTGTAGAGCACCATTGTCTCCTTCATCTTGCTTCTACCCTTTTTCTTTTGGCTCTCTTTTTTAAGCTTTTTTACGAAGCTGATTGGAGTAAGTGTTGACTTGTACTGTTGTTATATTGGCTGGTTTTAATATGAAAAATTATACTTGTCCCCTCTAAAATCCCCCAGAAAAATGGATGTGTTGGCAAAAAAATATTTAATACATTTAATAATAACAAATTTTACATCTTAGGTTTACCACGTGGTAAACCTAAATTATTTATTTTATTATATTTTAATTAAATTTCTCACGTTTCACATGCGGTAAATGGAGCATTGGTCCATCCAAATAATTTTTTTTCATATTTGTAAAATTTATATTTAATGACATATGAATGATTATAATCAAGTACTATTAAAATGTGAAATTCATTCATTATGTGTGAAAAGGTTGAACTTTTCTTTTCCTATATTTGTGAGCAAAATATCCATCTCCTCTGAATTTTGCTAACTGATTGATGAATTGACAATTAGCGAGAAATAAAATAATAAGACCAACACGTATGTTAAACTAAATATCTTTATGTGTTAATACACATCTATTTACTTATTTATCATATGTTATTTTAATATTTATTTAAAGAAAAAATATGTTTATTTTCTTTACATCCCCTCACAATAAATATTTGATGTGTTGACAGGAATTTAATTGACTCAATTTAATGATAAATACAAATCAATACTTGATGTGGCAAAATCGTATTAATTAGAAGGTAAACGACATTTATTATGTGGTAAACCAAATTTTTAAAAAATAATTTGATTTTTTAATTATTTATTATATTTGATTTTACACATGACAAGTCATATTTATTTTAACTATTTTTTATTATTTTATTTTCAATCCTTTTTAAAAGCAAAGTATTTTTATTTTCATTTTGCTAACTTTTGCGAACTTATTATTTTTAATGTTATATTTTTGTTTATTTTTTATGATATTTTTATTCATGTGTATCCGTTTAACACATGTTAAACGGTGTATTAATTCGGTCAAATAACTTTTTTCTAAATTTATAAACCTAAATTTGATTAATTAATATTATAAATGGTGATAAACAAACTTGTTTAAAATATTAAATAAATTAATGATGGGTGGAACGGTGAATATTTTTTATTTTTCTTTTTCTATATATGATGAAAAAAATTAAATGTTCATGATCTACCACCATCATTAATACAGGCGACAACACATCAATCGATCTATGAGATTTTAAAGGAGACATGCATAGCCACTCTTATTTAAATATCATTCGCATGTGTGAATGGAATCATTATTCATTTATCATTTATTATTTGAACGAATGGTCCAAGTCTTTTCGGCCAACTTCAATATTGTGGTCCCGTTTAACATCAAGGTGATAAATCATTTTATTATTTTATTTCTTCGGAACCACTTGCATAATCAGAATGGATAAGTGTAAAAAGAAGAATTGATTACTACACTTTTTTTGTGATAACATAATGTGATATACTATAATTTATTAAAATAATGTGATGTATCACTTTGTTACTCTGCGCCTCTAGGCTCTAATATTTGTGTGATAAATCATTTTTCGGCCACTTGCATAACCACTTTGTTACTCTGCGCCTCTTAACATTTTATTAATTTTTTTTTATTTACTACGAGAATACTCGCGCTGCGCGACGAACATGTAAATTATGTTTTTTTTATCGTAATACAAATTACACATTTGTATGATAATATTAATAATATCATTTTGAAATAAAGTTATTTGAATTCATTTATCTGATATATTTTACAATTATTTTACATTATAATAACAAAATATTTCATTTTTTTAATCAAATAATAATACTTATATTAGTGTCATTATATAATAATATATGAGATATAATACAATTTTACGAAGAAACATTACAACAAATATTATATCAATGTTCACAATATTTCATACAATATCAAATATAAAAACAATAAATCATACAACATATGTAGTAACATATTATTAATTATACAGTAGTAATAATTTTTATTGATTCAAAATGTAATAGAAAATATAAAATATTATAAAACTTAATAGTGGAGGTAATTTAAGAAATAATATCAAAATTTAATTTATAACAAACATAAATATAAATTATTTTATATCATATGATTTTTTATTTATATATTTTAAAATAACAATACTATTTGATAGGTGTTTATAAGTTTAAGAAGTTATTAAGATGGATAAATTATTATTTAATTCTGTTAGTTTTGAAAAAAAAATATTAAATTTGTTTGCTTAAAAAAAACAAATATAATCTACTTAGTAATATATGTGATTCTCATAGTTATAATTTTCAAAAAATATAAATAATAATAGATACAAATTCTATTATGCAAATAAAATACTTAATAATCTATTATGTAAATATGTATTATTTTGCATTGTATTTTCTTACATAATATCTTTACAAATTGAAATTATGAAAAACGGTATGTATGAACTATGCTAATATGGATGTCAAAATAAAGAGAAAATTAAAATGAATATACTTGATGGGTTTTTTAAATTAAATTTTCAATAATAATACTAATATATGTTCTGTGTTTTATAATATTACATATTAAATTATTAGTATTTTATATATAATTTTTTCATATTCCATTGCATTCACATTTGATCATGTAATCTTATGTAAAATATTAAACATTGATTATGCTTGGTCTAATGTGAACTTAACCAATAAAAATAATCCACATCATTAATGTACGATGATATGGATTTCTAAGAATGTTTTACAATATAGTGTAAAATAATGACACATACATGACTACACAAAATATGATCTTCAAAAAATCTAACAAAAATTTAATGATTGAGATTAAACCACATCATTATATCTAACGGTTCAAATTAATACTTACAAATAGTCATATGAAATGTATGTCTTAAATTATCAAATATAATGTTAATGTATATGATGAATCCACATCACACAATCTAATGGTTAATAATTATGATGATGTGGTTTCATGAGGAGGCTCAAAGATAGGTGCAAAATAAGGGATGGGTAAATCTCACATAATATCTTTATAAATTGAAATTATGAAAAACGGTATGTATGAACTATGCTAATATGGATGTCAAAATAAAGAGAAAATTAAAATGAATATACTTGATGGGTTATTAAAATTAAATATATAAAAATAATACTAATATATGTTGTATGTTTTATAATATTACATATTGAATTATTAGTATTTCATATATAATTTTTCATATTCCATTGCATTCACATTTGATCATGTAATCTTATGTGAAATGTTAAACAATTGATCAGACTTGGTCTAATGTGAACCTAACCAATAATAATAATCCAAATCATTAATATACGATGATGTGAATTTCTAAGAATGCTCACAACATACTGTAAAATAATGACACATACATGAGTACACAAAATATGATCTTCAAAACATTTAATGATTGAGATTAAACCACATCACTACATTTAACGGTTCCAAATTAATATACTTACAAATAGTCATACGAAATGTATGTCTTAAATTATCAAATATAATATTAATGTATATGATGAATCCAAATCACACAATCTAATAGTTAATAATCATGATAAACATGATGATGTGGATTCATGAGGATGGTCAAAGATAGGTGCTGTTGTTTAATTTAGACCTAGAGGGGGGTGAATAGGAAGTCCTACGGTCCAATTTTCGCGGTAATGGATACAATTACAATTTTGTGCGGAAGCGTAAATAAATTAGAGAAAGAAATACAATACCGAAACAAATAACACGCGATATTTGTTTACGGAGTTCGGTAGGTGGTTGCTTTGTAGCTTTAACTCACCGACTACTTGCTCAATCGACCGACTCGATTGATTGCAAGTACCTACGTCTCCGGGGTTCCCTTGCGCCTTTTCGGCTTTCGATTGAATACCCAACTCAAACAATTACAAGGTTTGCCTTGATCGATTTACACGAATTTATCAATCAATGGCGGACTTTACAATTAGTAACTAGCATATTACAATTTACTACCAACGAACTAGTCGTGATCGGTCACGCAAGTTGGGAATCGTTTAGTAGTGGATTCGAAATTGGATCTAATAATCTCTAAGAATGTTTAGATGATTAAGCTAAAGATTTAAAACTAGGATTCTCTCTTTTGATTGGGAAAATATATTGATTGAGATGATGTGAGAGAATGAGGGAAGGGTTCTATTTATAGAACACATAGGCCCTTCCCTTAATATGTTTTTTTTCTGCATAGTCCGTTATAACTGACCTGAGGTCCGTTACAACGGACTCAAAGTCAAACTAGCCGTTACAGGCAATATATTCGAAAATTTCATAGTCCGTTATAACTGAGTTTAGGTCTGTTATAACCGACCTACTCCGTTACAACTGAGTTTAGGTCCGTTATAACCGACATCTTATTGTGATCAGATTTATTCTATAGTCCGTTATAACTGAGTTTAGGTCCGTTATAACCGACCTACTCCGTTGCAACTGAGTTTAGGTCCGTTATAACCGACATCTTACTGTGACTTCACTTCAGATTTATTCTATGGTTCCGTTATAACTGAGAAACTTCCGTTATAACGGTTAGTATATGTCCGTTACAACGGATTGGTGATTCCGTTACAACGGAATAAGAGAGTGATTGGTTAATTCTGAAGTGAGTTCACAGGTCCGTTATAACCGAGAGTAAGTCCGGTATAACTGACATGAGGTCCGTTATAACGGACATGCTCTTATTAACAACTATTGTTGAATGTCCGTTATAACTGACCTGAGGTCCGTTATAACGGACCTGAGGTCCGTTATAACGGACCTGATGTCCGTTATAACGGACATGATGTCCGTTACAACTGACATGTGGTCCGTTATAACGGACATGCTCTTTTCAACAATATTCATGTATGTCCGTTATAACTGACCCGAGGTCCGTTATAACCGACATGCTTTTGGAAATCTGTTTTATTATTTCATCATTTTAATGGATTTCGAATATATTTCTTTGACTAATCTTGAGCTTAATAGTTCATAAACAAGTTTAGGGATACCTATAAGTTGTTTTGGTGATTTGTATGATTTCCCAACTTGCGGAATCTTCTATGTCTTGATTCCTTGATTCTTCGACATTTTTATTTCTTTGACGTCATCTTGATTCTTCGACGTCTTGAGTCTTTTTGAGTGATCTTGATATTCCTTGGCTTTTGTTATCTTGCTCGCGTATGTGTGATTGATTGTTTCTTCTTTTGATCCTTTTATGGGCCATACCTATATCTCCTACAATTGATACTTACACAAATTCGTTAGTAGTATCGACATTATTTTGAGATAATCAAACCCTAGGAAATTTGAGCCAACAAATTCCCCCTTTTGATTCATTTCAAAATAATGTCGATTTTGGAGAGTTGAATCGATTACCGAGTAACTTTCCATATGATTTTCTCTTCTCTCCCTTTTTGAAAAGGATCAAAAGGGAATAGAGCGTAATCATACGAGAAGCTCCCCCTACATACAAGCTCCTCCTAAATCGTTGCTTTTTGCTATTTTAGGCTTGTATATAGATGAATTTCGCAAATTGTTGTTGAAATTTTTTTTTTTATTATTAAATTTTTTTTTTTTTTTTTTTTAAATGTATGAAAAGGTTTTTAGTGTAAAATAGGTTTTAACCAAGATTCTCAACTTCTGCGATGTATTAAAAAATAGACGAAAACTTAATAAATTTTGAAACTCAAATATAATTCTCAAGAGTATGCATACCTAGCTCGAGCCACGGACTCGAGTCTTGATCTAAAACACCCGACTCCTCAAGTGACACTTCTCAACATCCATTTATGTCGCGACATTGGCTCCCTTGATAGTGCAAGGTGGTGATGTTGAGTTTGGTACGCATATTTATTTCCCGTTATTGCCGATTCATTTTCCATTTAGCATACCTTCATACTAGTCAAAATACCTTTCTCGTCTTTTTGTAAGTGTATAGATGATTGAATTATCAAGAAACGAAAATGGTCAAGATAATCGAATCAACTAAACCCGAGTTTAGTTATGCGAATTCTTGTATTAGCACTCCCCCTCAAACTAAGGCTAAGTTTACACGTGGATGAGGGAGTGCTTTGTCCATGACTTAAGTCGTTTTCGGACACACCCCATTTGAGGTGGACGTGCTAGCCATGTTTCGATCTTTTCGAAGCCACAACCAAGTGGAATTTGGTTGTGGTTTTCGAAGGGGACAACCCGTTGAGATATGTCCCATATTGCAACAATAGTTGCAAAATGCGCGAGTCGGTTTATTTGTGTTTTCCGAACTCTTGACAAAGTAAGATTGGAAATGGTTCAAGTAATCTTTCGGTTGAGTTATCGGCTTTGTCGACTTAGCACAATTATTATTTGATTTGTTAAATCGTTGTGTGCTTGTGAAATGTTTGGGAATACGTTGTTGATTATTAGCGACATGTGGTGAACTCACCTTATAGAAGTAACCATTTGATCCCCGTTTGTATAAACATTCGGTTCGTCCCGTATGGTTATCTCTATAAGACGAGTGAGGTGCATAATGATTAACCCTATTATAGTTTCTAACATTTTTAGGTTGGTCAATTTTAGCACTTTTACCCTTATTCGAGTCACGGTACATGAAAGTATTTCCGCGACTCGTGTTGGTATTGTACTCCCGTTTACCTTTTTGACCTTGAGATTTTGAAGACATGGGTTTATGACCGTTAGTCTTCTTAAATCCTAGACCCGTCTTATCATTGGGATTTTGCCCCTCCAAGACTTTGTCCCTCCAAGACTTTGTCCAATGAAGAAGTGCTAGGTGTAAGTGATACACATGCGCTCTTCAATGACTCATTCACAAATTTCAAATTTTGGATTTCGACTTTTAGAGATGAGGTCTCGCTTTTTAGGGCTTGGCACTCGCATTTTGAAAATCCGTTAAATTCGGTTAATTGTGCTTTGTGCGACTTTACCGATAATTCAAGAGAGGATACCTTAGCCTTGAGATTTATAATCATGCTCTCTTTCTCAATTTCACTTTGTCGAAGTCGATTGACTTCTCGCATTAAACTCTCGTGAGAGTCAACTTCTAACTCAATTTCCGATTCATCGGATGAGCTAGAGTCTTCCTCCATCGAAATTGATTTAAATTTAGAGTTTAGTTGTACCTCATGATCGGAGTCATGCGAAGCATCGATGTTGGAAGTTTGTGGAGCAACTTGAGGAGATGCGACACTCGGAATTTGGATTTCTTGCGGTTCCGATTGTGAACCTCGTTGAAGAATTAAGGCTTGAATGGCTCGTTCCACCACATCGTTATTTGGAGAGTCGATTTCCGCCATTAATGTTACATTGACGATTTTGTGCTCGAGGTTGCACTCCGAGTCGGAGAATGTGCTTGAGCACTCCGAATCTCCCCATGGATCCGAATCGACAATTAAGGCCTTCGTTTTACCTACATTTCTTACCTTCTTTTTGCCTTTGTCGGTTAGGGCTTTATCCTCATATCTTCGTTCGCGTCTCAAATCCGTTCTTTCCCTACCTTTTGGATTGTCTTCGCGTTTGTTCCAAGGTGCGTGTTCGGGGTGTATCGTCCAACCCGCGTCGGTTGTGTGACCAATTTTTCTTGCACTCGAAACACAACGGTTTCAAGCGTTGGCGATTTCGGTCATCGTTGAATTTGTGTTCTTGGTCCTTCAAATCCTCGTGTCTCCTTACCAACAATGACATCTCGTTTTCGTTTTCGTTCGTGTCGATAACGAGGTTGGCTTGATGTTCGGAATATGAGCGGTGCTCGCTATGTTGTTGCTTCGTTGGTTCATGCGTGCCTCGAAATTTCGGAGATAACTTACGAAAATTTCCGGAGTGATGTCTTGGGTAGCCATCATGGTTTCCAAGGCGACGATGAGCGTTTCCCAACTTGACGGCATAGCTCGAATAAGCTTACCTACAACTCGAGAATTCGTTAGTGTATCTCCTAGAGCGATGAATCCGTTTTTGATATCCGTCATTCGTGATCACATATCATCTACGGATTCATTCTCGATCATTCGAAAACGATCAAATGATTGTTCGAGTCCCATTAATTTGGTTCTCTTCATTCTATCGTTTCCTTTGAATCGATCTAGGAGTGCCCGCCACATTGAATGAGATGTGGTACATCCATCCACAATTATGGAAAGTGATCCGACAATATTTGTGAGAATAAGATTTTGAGCATATGTGTCGACGGTCACATCGAGATCGGTGCCGTGGCATATTTTTTCAATCGATCCACTATTCGATCGGCAATCCATCCTTGAGTAGCTCTTTTGTTCCCGGATTTATTACTTTTTGTGCAAGTATGTACATCATTCATCGTTTTCACCTAAGAATTAGCATACAAAAATAACATTAAATCATATCAAATAAGACAACAATGTGACATGTGTTTATATTCTAACCTGAAATGTAATATCATCTTGGAGAATCGAAGCATGAATTCTCCATGCACAATCTTTGTTAGCACACCTTGCCGTGAGACGCGTTAGGTCACTTTTCTCAATTAAATATTCGAATTCTTCCATCAATGCATGATGATTCAAAACTCTCCTGAATACAACTACGTTAGGAAATTTGGAATTGACTTTCATGATCACATCGTTCTTGTTGTATGCGTAAATTTCCTCTTCGTATGCCAAAATCTCATCACCACTTTCACTGTTGGACGAATCTTGGCTGCAAAGAACAATGTCATAAAAGATCATAAAATAATTTTCTAGACAGTGGTATTATTCGCCCAATAATTTTCTGGACGAATCGAATCTTCAGAGAAAATAGACTGGTATAAAATTTTCTGGACAGTGGTATTATTCGCCCAATAATTTTCTCTGCATATCAAATAGCACCATAATTTCTTGTTGGACGAATCGACTCACGCACTCGATATTGGGCGAATCTCTTCAGTGGTAAAATTTATATTTTACAAACATTAAAAGGAAAAGAAACATTAGAATCACATACTCGATATTGGACGAATCTTCAGTGGTAATATTTTGAGCATCGTCGTCCTCTAAATTGATCTCAAAATTCATGATTGAGCTCTCCTTTCTTCTTCGCCAAACTTCTTCCAGTAGATAGTAGGGAAAACAGGATTTGTTACATTGCATTTATCGTCTCATTTTTCTCAAGTCAGCTAACATCAAAAGGTTTACTTTTATACATTGCATTTAAAATATTTGTTTGGTTCATATTCATCTATTATACATTATTTGTTACTTTTTGTATTTTATTTTACAATTATGTTATCCAGATACATTTTTTATTGTATATATTTTTATACAAAACTTCATTCTAATGTCGTTTTTTTATAGATTTTATAACTTTTAATTAACCGATAAAAAATGATCTACATTCTCTTTGAACCGATAAAAATTTTTAATGACATGGTTCAAGTATGGGCGATCAAACGAAGTGGGACTACTTATATTTTGGCGACAAAAAATCAACATATGGATTAATAAAAAAAGGGGCAATTTCATGTATGTCCTTCCTAAAAATCGAAATATCATATTTGTCCTTCTAAAACAACAAATATCAAATTTGTCCTCCTAACATTTTATTTTTATCAAATATATCCATCTAAAACTTAAAAAATATCATATTTGCCCAAATCACTAACATTCCGTTAAGTTTCTGAGTTTAATCTTCTAAATAGCATTGGTGTTAATAAATATAACGAGAATTGACTAAAATACCCTTTCTTTATTTTATACTCAAAACAATGTCTTTCTTTCTTCCCATCAAATATCAATTGCTCCCTCTGTCTCTTGCTCCATTACTAGTACTCTAAAATTGCTCTCTCTCTCTCTCTCTCTCTCTCTCTCTCTCTCTCGCTCCATTACTAATATAACTCTAAAGTTCTAACAGTGATTCTTCTCCTTACTTTAAACGATTCTTCTAAAAGACGATCAAGATTGCAAACAAAGACCATCTGAAATGGGATCAAGTTAGCTCTTTCCAGAAAAAATATCCAACTTAAAAGTCCCATCTTCTCATTTTATGTGTCCATTTCTTAATTTCTTTGGATAAATTATGACTGGGACGTTAAAATGGAAAATCAAGATTAAAAGACCCATCTTCAAGTTCAAGACAAGATTAAGAGGATTGGGCCCTTTCCAAATGTTTGATTTTGAAATAGAATGTATGTATTTTAAAAGTAAGTGGCCAAATAATTTTGCAACTTTTGGCTCTTATTATGTTTGTTTAGCTTTTGGTTCTTATTATTCGTATAGTTGTGATATGTACATCAAATATCAAGGGTTACATGTAAGGTTTCATTGACACATTCGAAATTTCAACTTCGTAAATATTGTAGTTCCAATTTCGAAATTACAACTAAAATTTTGTTCCTACTTCAAATTTTCAAATTTCTAGCCTTTAATAATTTATTGATGCATGCAGATCAACAAATTATGGAGTTACTAACATATATATAATTTTACATACAACATGTATGTATCCTTCTATCATCGGTCATCACAAATACAATCGAACTTCTCCATCATGTCTATTTCAATTAAGATCAATTACACTAATTTCAAGAATGGAACAGTATCAATTTTTCTAACACTTATTTGGGAGGAATGAGAAATCCTCTGTTCTATTTGGTATCACTTCTCAAGATGGAAATAGATCCACGGCTACGGATTTCAGTTGCCAACGTGTAAAAAAATCAGATTAACTCAAGGCGCTGTCATAATTTAGGAAATACATGGTTCTTTCGGATGACTGATACAAGCTGGAGAAGAGAGGGCCTTCCTGTAGGAGAGACGAGCATAGAAGAAGATAGAAGCTAGTTGAGGCGAGGGTATTATAGGAACTTCACAAAATTTGTGTTAATTCTCACAGAAAATTTAACTGTGGTTAATTTTGATAGAGATAAATTTTTAGAAGGACAAATGTGATATTTGTAAATTTAGAGGGACATATTTGATATTTTAGTTTTTTGGAAGGACATAGGAGAAATTATCCCATAAAAAATTATAATGTACTAAAAAAATCAATGTCTATAACATTACAAACTATGTAAATATTTTTATTTTATTTCTTTAGTAAAATCTTCGTTGTCTATTACCATTTACCACATCAAAAAAATAAAAAATAACTTCAGCAAATAACCATATTACACGAGCCATTTTGAACATAATCTACACATTTATTACACGAGCAAATAACTAAACAAAACAACATTGATCTACAATACCTAATACTTCAATAGATCTAATTTTGAACATATCACACAATCATGACACATGCCATTTTTTTTTAGTTTTGTTTCTATTGCAACCCAAATTATACCCATGTATGAAAAAGAAAAATATAATTGACCATCAAACTCATCATAATATCCTTGATGAATTTACAAAATAAATTAATTATTATTTCTAACTGACTCAATTAAATATTTTATTTTATACTAATTATGAACATATCACACAATCATGACACGTGGCATTTTTTTTTTTTGAGTTTTGTTTCTATTGCAACCCAAATTATACTCATGTATGGAAGAAAAATATAATTGATCGTCAAACTCATCACAATATCCTTGATGAAGTCACAAAGTGAATTGATTAGCATTTCTAATTGATTCAATTAAATGTTAATTGACGTGTTTATTAATACATCAATAATTTATTATATGTTAATATTAGTAAATGTTAATTGACGTGTCAATTCAATTAAACGATCAATTAAATCGTTAATTGAGTCAATCAATAATATTAATCAACCTAATTAATCCTCTCTTGACGTTTCATCAAGTATGTTATTTTTGTGTTATTGGAGCTCCATATATAATCCCCGTATGAAACTATGGATCAATTGTTTATTTCTTATGGTATAATTTACAATTGTGTTCTTTTTTTAAAAAAATAATATTTTTTATGTTAATCGATAACATTAAATTTATATTTCGATTTTATGTGTATTATTCACGGTTTTCTTTTATTTGTTTTGAAACTTTAATTTGGTTTGAATTATAGCATGTTATATTTTATTTATTTTGTGTGGGTTTATAATGATGGATCAATTTCATGTACCATTATTAATTATAATACAAATATCTATGATAGTCAAATTTCATGAGAATTTATTAATTATAATCAATGTTTTAAATTGCGATATTGCGGCCCATTGCGGTCGGATCTTTTTTGCAGCGGGTTGCGTTTGCGGGCGCAATTGCGGCGCAATGACCTTATTGCCGACAGTCGTTGCGATATTAAATTATGTAATAATAATAGTTTGTTTAAATATATTTTTCACAATATTTTCTTCTGAAAATAATAAAAAAGTTGATTGTCCAGGAACATTTTCAATATAAATAAAAGTTGATCATAAAATTTCCATTAAAATGGCAATTATACGGGATCTTTGGATTTGTATTTTGTTGAAGAATTTTTTGTCAACATCCAAAAATATCAAAACACTATAACTCAAATTTTAAATCGAAACATCAATGAAATACAATGAAAATTATGAAATTCATACATTTATAGATGAAAATGACACATTTTAGAAGTTATATATGTTATGCGCATATTTTATCAAATATTTTGATAATAAAACATGAAAACTAAGTATTAAATAATCACAAAAATTATGTTATAATGTTTATATTAAATAATTCTCGACGAAATTAATTTAACGTGTGTTTTGTGTTTAATTCAGGGTAAAAGACAAAATTTCACAAATTCAAGCCCATCACTGCGTTCCTCTCGTCGAGACGAGCGATTTCGATATAAATTTCATGTAATTTGGTGGAAGGATTTGAAAATTACAACGATTTGAATATTATCCCGCAATTTTTACCCGCAATTAGCGCAATTTAAGCCCAATTTGCCCGCAATTGCGCCGCAATGCCCGCAATTTTTCGAAAACGCAATATCTCGCTATATGTTATTCCGAAATTGCGATTCTAAATTTCACACCGTAATTTCCGCAATTGCGCCGCAATTTAAAACACTGATTATAATGCATTTATTGACATCAATATATTTGCAAAAATATCGTGATTATATAATTGAGTTTAAAAATACACGCGCAAATTCTATTTAACCAAATTATACCAAAAAAATGTAAAAAAATGCATGAAGTCCCTCTCTCTCAGGGCTATTGCGAGTTAAATTCAAAACTCGAAAATACAAAGAAGACTACTTTGAGCAATCAATATTAATATTACAATTAAGCACACACAGAATATGGTTTTAACAATAACAGAGTCTAGCAGTATCTCCTCCAATAACACACACTAACACACACAGAATATGATTACATAAATTTTTCTGAAATTCTACTTTACCCCCTGATTTCTTAATTATGTGGCAACATGTTCATTACCATGTTCAATTAGTTGTGTAAATTAGGATATAGAGGATATGGTGATGAAATCTGGGGGTAATGTAAAATTCTCATATTCAAACTGTCATTCGTAACCCTAGATCCCAATGCAAGTTATATTATGTCACCCATGAATCCCTCGACATCAACATAAGAATCGATGCAGCCTCCTTGACCTGGTCGGTACTGGTTTTCGGTTCCATAGCAGGTTGTTGGTCGTGACGTGTAGGAGGAGGATTAATGCCTCGCCATTTTCTCTCTGGATGGCTCCTCATATGGCCATAAAGTGCTTTCAGTGACGCGAATTGCCTGCCACACTCGGTGCAAGAAGGCTTCGGTTTATCTGGGGTTTTGGCCTTCTCTTTCTTGGGTTTTGCACGGGGAGACAAATGATTGGCACTGGCAAGAGTTTCTTCTTCCTTAACCTTTCTAAATTTTGTCTTGCGCCTGGCTAGGGTTTGGTTTCCATTAGGGTTTGGAGAGAGAGGAATGGCGTTCGTACAACCTTCTCTTTCCTTAGGCTTGCCAAACTTGATTCTTATCTTGATAGGAAGGTTTGGGTTCGAAATTGCAAGATTAGGGTTTGAAGTTGGAAGAGGAAGATTAGGGTTTCCTGAAGAACTAGGGCCCTGGATTACTATCGGAATATCTGGATCCATTTCGAAAAATGGGGTTTTGTGTCTTTGACTCGTGATCGAAAATAGAAAGTTCGAGGTTAACTAGCATTGTACCCGCACGTTTGCGCGGGGTTGTCTTTTGATTTTTTTGGTGTTGTACTATGTTGTTGACTCAAAATGAATATGAAAGGAAATAGCCTTAAAACAAAAGAACTATGGCAAGCAGAGATTGCATTTATGTTTGCGCAACCGTTAAGAGTTGCGGCGTTTTACAAAACCAAAAGTAATTTTTTCTTCTCACTGTTTTCTTCTCTCTCATTTCTGCTTTGCACGCGAAGACCACGTTTACTATCTGAAAATATTGAAATGTTGTATAGATTTTTATTAACCATTTGAGAATTGTTTGAGCGAGTGAATTATTGTTAACTTCTTTTCTGGATAGTAATTAATGCAATAAATAACACAATGTTCTAATTGCAAAGAAGACCTTGTGTTATCTCAAAATTGCAGAAAGCCCCTGACCTTAGTGCCGAGTCGTCCTTGCAATCCCGCTTCTTCGTCGGAGTTTGACAAATTTCCTTTGCATTGGTCGGAGCTCGACCAAGCTCCACTCTTCTTTCCTTCGAAACAGATAGCAAAATGCACAAATAAATATAGATACATAAAACCTAATATTTCAATCAAAATTTGTTTTAACTAAAGGGCATACTACTTGTCTTCACAGTGAAGAGTGTTTGTACAGTCCTTTCTATTGACCAGTTCGTATCTTGTCAGTAATTCAATGGTGAAGGATATCCTCCTACAGATAATCAATTTGACCTAATTAGTTAATTAATAAATTATAATAATAGTTTTTAGGGATATCCATGCTATTTCTCATTTTTGGAAGGGTATATATGATATTCTAATTTTTGGAATGGTAAATCTTATATTTTGGACTGTTGGAAGGGTAAATATGTAAATCCTACTCTTTTCAGCAAATTTGCAAAGAAGACCTTGTGTTATCTCAAAATTGCAGAAAGGCCCCTGACCCTAGTACGAGTCGTCCATGCAATCCCGCTTCTTCATCGAAGTTCGACAAATTTCCTTTGCGTTGGTCGGAACTCGACCAAGCTCCACTCTTCTTTCCTTTGCATTGTCCTTAAAAACAGATATCAAAATGCAAAATAAATATAGATAACTTAAAACTGAATATTTCAATCAAGTTTTGTTTATAAAGGACTCACTACTTGTTTTAACAACGAAGAGTGTTTCAAGAGTCCTTTGTATTAATCAGTTCATATCTTCGCGGTAATTCAATGGTGAAGGATATCCTTCTACACATAACCAACTTAATTCTAATTAGTTAATTAATAAATAATAATAATAATAATAATAATATTTAGGGATATCCATGGTATTTCTCATTTTTGGAAGGGTATATATGATATTGTAATTTTTCGAATGGTAAATCTGATATTTAGGACTGTCAGAAGGGTAAAATATTTAAATCCTACTCTTTTCAGCAAACTTGCAAAGAAAACCTTGTATTATCTCAAAATTGCAGAAAGGCCCCTGTCCCTAGTGCCGAATCGTCCTTGCAATCCCACTTTTTTTATTCATTTCAAATTGCTGACGCATCGTACCTGTACAATTAGGAATGTACAAACGATATATTCATGGATGTAAAAATCATATACCCCTATAATTTCAGGAAATATCAAATATACCCCTATCATTTCTGAAAATATGGAATACAGTTAGAAACCCCTATAATGTCTGAAATTATCAAATACAATGCCAAAACAGTAATCGAGTTCATTTCGCATGCAAACATAACTCAGAATAAAAAAAATCTTTTTTATAAATTAAATTCGGAATATATCAAACCCTAATTAGTCGTGCAAACCTTTAATCTACCCTGAAATATACCCCTATAATTTTCTAAAATGCCAAATATACCCTATAGATTCGGAAAATAGCAAATATACCCCTATTATTTCTGAAAATATGGAATACTCCCTTAAAATGTATTGTATACAAATACGAATTAAATTGAAACATACACACTCAGAAGAAAACAATGTCTTTTATACAAATTAAGCTGAAATTGCAATTTTCGTAAGAATATATATTTTTTATTCTAATGATAGAAAGTCTTTTTGCAAACAAATAAAGTACTAACCGATTCCTCTTAGAATTACCGCATTGGGATCTGAAGGTGGTTTGTCATACACATCACACACATATATCTATTTTATATAGAAACCCAATCAAGTTTTGAATTTATATATCTTCTGTAAAAATATAAGTACCGAGCATAAGAAATTACCAAAAATACTATTTCCGTATTTGGGGCCAAAAAATTCTCCAAGATGACGAATAATGACATCAGCGCTCAGAATTGTGCAATCCTGGTAATTTTAAGACTGCAATCAGTACCGAAATATAAACCTACGAAACAAATGAAATTGTGTTGAATTATTTTGTGAATTAAGAAGAATATAAAGATAAATTGATCATTGTGTACCAGTGAATGATCCAAGATTCTATCATCATGCAAAACCTGATTAAATATTAATACATAATTTATTCAATAATATGTTCCTATTAAACAAATGAACAAAAATAAGAATAAAAAAATAGGACAAAAAAATGACTTAACAAAAACTAATAATCTGAAATAGAAAAGGGTAAAAAAGTAAATTTGCAAACCTTCAAGACTGGTGCAAGGAATTGGCGCTACGCTGGCATCTGCAAGACCCGCCTCGATACCGTACCAGGCCCGCATCAGGGGGACCAGTCTGCAGCCCATCCCAGACCCTCATTGGCGAGACTCGCCCCCACCCCGTCCTAGACTCGCGTGCCCGTCAGTGCCCGTCTCCAGCCTGGAACCAGCGATGTCGTGGCTCTTCTCACGGATTTCTCGCCAAACGCCGTCGCCTTACTGTCGCCTCTAGGTCATCCTAGCCAACCTTCCGTCACGTTCTGGCCGGTAGGTTTCAACGCTAATTAAATTAACAAAAAACAATGTTTAAAAAACCATAATTAGGGAATAAATAAAATAGAAATTTACCTAAAATTCCTTTGTTCACCATAAGTTAATATCGCATGAGAATGAGATGTCCCATTTCAATTTGCGAAATGAAAAAAAATCCTGAAAATTGAAACAAATTAAGCACATAAATGATGAATTTTTCATTTTCATTAAAAAAAAAAAATCGCTTCTTACTCAATTGAAATAGTGTGTAGGGTTAGGTTGCGAAAATGTCGTCCAGCACCTGCCGAAATCTGTACCTGCCACTCACGTCGCCTGATCGCCATCGTTTTGAGCGAGCTCACGTCACCTAATCGCCATCGTTTTGACCAAAGAAGACAGAATGAGCGCCGAAAAGAATAGCCGCACTCCTCGAACTCCGAACAGCCACCTTTAGGGTTTCGTCATCGAGAGAAGACAACGCATGGACGTGCTCGAAACGGAGAAGTTGGGAAGCGCGACGCGTCTTCCATACCGGCGACCTTAGTGCTCGGCCGTCGCCTGTTCTGCGTCGTGCCACATGCTCCGCCTCGCGCATATCCTCCTCTGCGTCGCGCCATCGCCTCCTCTGCGCCGCTCCCTCACCATCTATGCGCCACGTCACCGCCTTCTTCTCTTTTCTCTCTCGCGACGTCGCCAGCGTCTCGCCTCTCCGTGGCGAGCCTTCCGCTAGGGTTTCGGTAACCGGTTTTTTTCTGGGGGCGGGGTTTTTTTCCTTTTCTTCTTGGTCGTGAAATAATGAGAAAAAAAAGGAGCGCATCAAGTTATTTTCAAAGAGAACCAACAGTAAAAAGAGACGTGGAAGCAGGATAAAAAGGCCCAATCAAAGGGATTAGAACTATTATAGATGTGCGCTCAAACTCGTAATTAGAAGGTAATTATGGTGTTAAGAAGACGAACTCGGTACTTGAGAAGACGAACTCGTAGGTAGTTATGGCTTCCAATTTTGAGTAAAATAGGTTTATATTTAATATGTGGATTGATAAGTACTCTTATTAATGCCAACTAGAGTTATAGCCTAGTTGGTCACACCTCTTGGCTAGGGAGCGAGAGGTGTGGGGTTCGATTCCCGGCGGGAACACTGGATTATAAATTAAATTATAAATTAAATGTTAAATAAGTTAATAGAGTGTGTGGTCTACGGGCCGGCCTACGGGTTTGTAATAAAAAAAAAAAAAAAAAAAAGGAGATTGTGTTTGGAAGTGGGACTTTGAGCCCTCTCCGAATTTACTAAAAAAAAAAAAAAAAAAAAAAAATACTCTTAGGGGGCGTTTGGTTGGAGCTTTGAAGAACGCATTGGCATAAAGTATGCCAAGGAATTCAATGCCAAGGCATACTATTCCTTGGAATACTTGATTACCATGTTTGGTTAGAAATTTATTTATTCCATGTCATGCTAATTCATCACAAATATAAAATTTTTAAACATTCTATATTTGCAAAACTAACATATTTATACTAAATTTTTGTTATAAAATAAATAACTCATCCAAAAAAATAATTCAAATTATAAAAATAATTATTTATTGTCAACAAAATATTATAAATCAAGGAACATATTATTATAAAATTGATTACTCAAAATATTACTACTTTCAACCACCAAGCACCCAAAGTACATATTCTTCCTTCACATTATCTGGTAGTGTGAAAAAGTACTTTGTCATGCTTGTATCTTTTGAAATAAGGGCTCTTGCTTTCATGCGGTCTTGACTCGTTAATCCTGGTAATTTCATTAGCTCTTCAAATACTCTATCTTTCTTTGCTGCATCTTCAGACTTAGGAGAAAATCATATTATCATGTGAAAATTCAATGTAGAATCATTTCTGCATGTGCACTTTTACATAATCATATTAGAAGAGAGATGCTTGTTGATCCTATGGAAGAAGAATCTCAAGAAAATAATTTATTTCAGTCGACGAATGAGATAGAGAATAATCGAATTAGATATATCGAAACAAGTGACGAGTGGACACATTGGAGAGATACTCTAGTCGAACAAATGTTTAATCAGTGGAGGAATTCAAGGAATATTAATTAAACCAATTTAGTTATTTCGTATTTTGACGAATTATTAATTTTATTATTGCAATGATATATTTTGTTGTATTTTTTATTTTATTCTAGTATACTTTATGACAACAATTTAATATAAATATATTAATTTAATGAATATGTTGTTTTTATAAGTACAATATGATATGACATGTAATTTCTTTCCCATGGGAATAGAGAAAAGCCACCAATTTTGGTGGTAATCCTATTCCCATCAATTATGCCCTAGGGAATGGAGTATTCCGTTACTTTATTACCTAGCGCGCAAACCAAACATGGGAATGGAATCCATGCTGGAGTATGCCAAGGCATTCTCATTCCAAAGCTCCAACCAAACGCCCCCTTATTAATTTGTACAAAGAAGAGTTAGTTATGGTGTATGCTATCCGTTGTATACATGGTCTATTCAGTAATATACATTGTTCCACGTCAAATTAGTGGGTACATTTTCGTCTCATGGTTTATATCCGGTTATTTATTGCCACCACTATAATTATTAGATCTTAATTAATTAATTACCACATGTTAATTAACATATTAATTTCTCATGCTACTTGGGTTATATATAGAGATTGTGATTTAATTTAGCGTTTAGTGATATAAACAAATAAAATATACTATTTATTATTGAGATTTTTTGTTAATAAAAAAAGTCATATGAAGTGTACTTATATTATTTGTAGTGTTATTATATAAAACTAGCGTGAACCCGCGCATTTGCGCGGGTATTTTTTTTAACTTGTCTGTTATGCTTCAGATTTTTTTTTTTTTTTTTTCCCTTGTGATAAATTGCATGAAGTTATATACAAACTCCATATAAAGTATTATTTTAGAAATGAAAACTGCTTTGAGTTTTGTTTTGAACTCATGAATTGGGTATACAAAACGTTTTAAGGGCTCAGTAAAGATTAGGATGATCGAACATGAGTATCAATAAGTATCAATAAGATTGTTGCGCTAAAGTGTTTTTTTGGACTAACAAAGCAATATTACAGAAGAAATAAGTAGTAACTGCATTGTTTAAAACAAAGTTCAAGCCAACTCGGCTAATTTTGGAACCTCAATCATACAGAGCCAAAATTCCCCCTGACTTACTTTTATAACCTGCAAAAATAAGGAACAAAAAGAGAACAATTAGGAAGGAATCTGAAACTCTATAATTCAAAAAACGGAAGACAAAAATTGGCTTAATTTGACCAAGAAGAGACCATTATATAATTTTAAATACGGAAAAGATCGAAGAAATATGCCTACACCAGAACCAAGAAGAGACCATTATATAATTTTAAATTTTACTCAACAGAAATTGAATTGCACACAAAAACTCATTGGCTTAATTTGACCAAATGCTTAAATTTTGGAAAAAGAACAACAAATGTCAAAATTAATGAAGTACTAAAATCCACATAAATACGAATACAAACGCTGAAATTTAATCAATCAAATCCAAGAATTGCATAAATTTTAAAATAGAAGACATGCAAATATATCGAAATGTATACAAAACTCCCCAAAGTGTTGAAATTTAGCAAAAAAATCGTTATACGTGGGAATATAAAAGAAATACTCAAATTGACAAAAATGAAAAACCAAAATTGTGAAATGTACAATCATTATTGCAAAAGAAACCTTTAAATCCCTGTAGAAAGTTGAAAATTACCTAAAAACCCTTAAAGTTTCTGCATTTTGAAAAAAAAAAAACAATCCTAAATATTGGTTTATCATTTTAAACCTTAAAATTTCTGAAAAATAAAACCTAAAACACTGAAAATTACTAAAAAAACCCTCAACAAAGTAAAAAATTACAAAACAACCCTTACAATTTATATAATGCCAACATTGAGAAAAATAATCCTTAATTAGTCACAATTTAAAGAAGAACCCTACAAATAATCCTTAATTAGTCACCACTTTAGCTAAAATTGTTGGAAATGAAAAAAAGAACAGAAAATAATGAGAAAACCTTCTATAAAGTTCAAAATTACCAAAAAAATCCTTAAAGTTTATGCAATTTGGGAAAAAAAGATCGTAAACATTGGTTTATTATTTTAAACCTTAAGTGTCTGAAAATAAACCAAAAATACAGAAAATTACCAGGAAACCCTCGATGAAGTCAAAAATTACCAAACAATCCTTAAAATTTCTATAATTCGGAAAAACAATCCAAAATATTGGTTGATTTGTTAAAACCTTAATGTTTGTGAAACAAAACAGAAAACTTTGATAATTATAAAGAAAAATCCTATGAAAGGCTGAAAATTACAAAATAACCCTTAAAATTTCCTTAATCTGAAAAAACCAATCCCAAATATTGGTTCATTATTTGAAACCCAAAAATTTGTGAAATATAAAACCGAAAAATACCAAAAAACCCTCTAAGAACTGAAAAGCACAAATGAATCCTTAAAATTTCTGTAATTTTAAAAAATAATCTCAAATAGTTGTTTATTTGTTTAGACCTTAAAATTTGTGAAACGGAAAACTCCGGAAATTACCAAAAACCCATCAAAAAAGCAGAAAATTTTAAATTTTTCATAATTTGGAAAAACAACCCCAAATATTGTTGATTTTTTTAAACTTTAAAATCGAAAAACGAAAATGCTAAATATTACAAAAAGAATCCTCTAAAAAATAGAAAGTTACCAAAAAAAAAAAACATTTCCAATTACAAACATTTTAAGGCATATATTAAACGCAATATGAAGGCGTACCTCGAAGGAGTCCGTGGATGAATAGCACAATATGAACGCAGCCGAAAGCTACCAGTACATAAGTATATAGTAAACATATACAAATAAGTCGCTTTATTACCAATTCAGAAGCTAGAATAAAAATCGATATGAATATTCATACTTTTTTTTGGGGACAACATGTCCTATAGATCTCAGAATCCCCAAATAGTACCCTTTTTTTTAATATCTGTTCTTGCAGGGTATTTCATCACAGATCAGGGCAAAGTAGGCAAAGCATTATAAGCAAATAAAGAAGAAAACATTATTGAAGTTAGTATCATCCGCGCGAGAGAGAGAGAGAGAGAGAGAGAGAGAGAGAGAGAGAGAGAGAGCTGTATGTATGCCCGAACAATTTTTTTTGATAACTATTCCAACAAACACAAATTGCTTGTAATCATTTCAGACCAGCTCAACACATCCAGACCAGTATCGGCATTGCGACACAGACTAAACGGAAAACACAAATTGTTTGTCATGACACCAAACCAACTCAGCACATCCTGCGCCGAACACATTTTAAGCAAATCAAGCCACCTCAAAGCAATCGTCTCATAAATACGTCCTGACCAGTATCGACATTGCGACACAGACTAAATGGCAAACACGAATTGTTCGTGACGAGACCAAACCAACTCAGCACATCCTTAACTGAACACATTTTAAGCAAATCAGGCCACCTCGAAGCAATCCTCTCATAAATCACAGAATACAAACGCAACATAAAACCACAACATGTTTCTCACAGTAATTCCAGAGAAGAACGACCGGTAACAAAAGTTTTGATTGGAGAACCTTCTCAGAAGAGTAATTTTGAAATATGTAACTAAATCAGTTGGAAAGAAACAAAATGAAAATAACCACAAATAGATAACGAAATATAAGGAGAAATAAACACAAATAAATAAGCAATTGAAATATAAGGAGAAATAAACACAAATAAATAAGCAATTGAAATATAAGGAGAAATAAACACAAATAAATAAGCAACAAAGCAATAAAACGAAAATAAACACCAAATCTTAACTAAAACAGTTAGAAAGGAAATCAATTGAGAAAAACAGGAAGCTAAAATTCCAATTAGGGGTCGGAAAAAGCATGAAATTTAATCGAAACAAATAAATAAAGCAATAAATCATGCAATCGAAACAATGAAATAAGGCAATAAATCATGTAATAAATCACAGATTGGATCTCAGCCCCAAATCACAGATTAATCTAACCAAAAAGGTAACCTCAGCCTCAATTACCAAACAAACGACAGATGGTATCCAAATAAGGCAATAAATCAGGTAATAGAGATACGAATAGAAGAAGCGATGGCACCCACAACAGTAAATAGAAAGAATTACGTACCAGAAGAAGCAATAGAGCAGAAAAGAGCAAGCACACACAACGATATCAAGAAACAGAACCAAACCCTAAAGAGAACAATCAAATAATACCCAAAGTATACCTCGAAGAAGAGAGCTGAATAGAGAAGAAGAAGAAGATCCATCATCAAAGAAGAATCGCACGGCCAAGCGAGAGGAAGAAGCTAACAGCGAGAAGAGAGAAAAGAATAGAAGGCGACGTGGAAGCAGGATTTTACGGCCCAATGAAGCGGATTAGTACTATTAATAATTAGAGTAGTGACGTACATCCTTATTAATTTTTTTCAAGTGTTTTGATGACGTGGATATTATTTGTAGTGTTATTGATGTCGTGATATTTATTGACTTGCCAAAGAATTAGATTTCGGTTTTTTTTTGGCAGCACATTTTTTCTTCTTCTTACAGGCCCCAATTTCATGCAATGCAATGTCTTGTTAATGCAAACATATTAGTGCAAACATGACAATAGAATAAAATCAAATGATTTTGACAAGTCAATAAATTCGGTAAGAACTTCGTATTTATATCATAAAATCTGCTTCGTTAAAACCTTACTAGGTAAAATCCAGTGAGACAAAAATCCTAATGAAGAAAAAAAGAATGCAACATTATTATGTATTAATTTATGCGCCTCATAAGCTTTTTCGTTAAAAATATTATATTTTTCTAGAATTTCCTATTTCACATAGATTCTCCAAAATACAATTTTCTAAATTTGGAGAGTGTCAAGATGGAAGAAAACCAAAAAAGAGAGTTGATAATGAAAAATGAATTATAAATTTTTTATTATATGATAATTATAAAATTCATATAATTTAAAGTAATTCCGTAATTTTACAGCATATTATAATTTGGAGATCCGAACAAACTATGAAATTACTAATTTCGTAATTTTTTACTCCTCCCCCTTATAATCCAGTTCCACTACTAATTCCGCTTGCCAAACTATAGAACTACTATTTCCAGAACTTTCGTTAATAATTTTATAATTACTATTGGATTAGAATACCATGAATGGAATTTTATATCCTAATAATTTTACCTGTTTTTTTTTTCTACGTTTTTTGAAAAGCCCTACCTTTTTTTTTTTTCTGATTTTGATTCTTGTAAATATTCTGAGTGCATAATATGCAAAAAGCATTGGAAGAGGGGTACACAATCCCTCTCCAAATTTCTTCAAAAAACAAAAAAAATATTTTCACAAAATAAAAAAACAACCAACACAACTTGGAAATAAATTATTGGATTCCATCCTAGACTAGAATTGAACTCCTTGAAGAATAACCGGAATCTTATTCAATTATTTGTTTAATATGCTATGTCCCACGCATGTATGTTTTATTTGATGAATTTTGTGGGATATGTATTTCAGAATCCGGCATTAGCTCAATGTTCTTCGATTTCATGTTATACTGTATTTTGGTCTTCAAAATCCCGTATATTGTACCACACCAAGAAGTACAGATGGGTTATTTTGATAATTTTTTTTTACTTGTTTGTTATTTATATGAATTAATATACCCTAATTAGGGTCTTATGGTAAAGTGATTAATTAGACCCAATTAGGATTTGAAATTGCGGGGATGAAAATGAATAATATATTCCCTTCAGTACTATAGTTAACATCGTTTTCTGTCAATACTGGTGAACCGAGACATGTATCGTGACAAATTGATAATGTATCGACGATACTTTCGTTCTCTCGAGTAATTTTCGAAAAGGAAAATAATGACCTAATTTTAATAATGTATTTGAAGGGAATCGATCCAACCCCGGACCCGCGCATATGAAGGTCCGGTCCGGTTCCCAAATCCCGAGATCACGTCTCGATTTCGAGAGTACGATGCAAAGTAGGATAAACAATTACCGGCGAGAAATTGATCACGTACGACGGGTTGATCGCTCGCATCCTTCCATTCTCCGGTGTCACGTTGGTGACTAGCCCGTGCGTCACATACCACACGTCTCCCACCATTTGGACTCCATGAACGTCTCCGGTTTGATCACAACTAAGAGCCACATGTGTCGCTCCTCTACTCGTATCCACCGTGAGTCGTAACACCTCGGTCGCGGATGCACTTGCCTAGACGATTCACCGGCGAACTTGCTTAATCGCGTTTGATTCTCTAATTCGTCTAATTCGAGAAAACTCTTTTTCTCTTTCTCTTTTTCTCATCACACCCATTCAACTATTGATGGTGTTCTTTCGAATGATCATCTCAATTAGTCTAATCTGAATTAGATTCATGATTAACTCTTTAATTGACTTTGATTCACTTCGATTTTCTTTGATTGATCGATCCTTTAGATCAGAGAGAAACATCATATATATTCTCCATATCTATCTAACCTAATTTGAACCATTCAAATTGGAGTCGTTATCTGAAAGTTATGTCAGTTTTACTAAAACTGTTTCTTATGCCCACGAACGCGTACGTTCGTTTGTCCTTTTACGTACCATTTTACCGTTGATCCAAAACTGTATTTCCTTCAGTCTCTCGCTCAGTTTCAGATTCAACTAAAAGGTACTCATGTATATCACATATACACTATATCAGAGAATCTGGCCCGCGTATCATATACGCTAAAGTCATGCACATCCCATGTGCAAAATTTTGCAATCAAGCCCGACATAGTATGACTCGTTGTGTGACCGTGTAGGTTCGTTTAACGATGGTAGTAGGCCGTTTTCAAATCAGTACAAACCCATGAACGAGATCTAGTCACTCCATTCGACATGCAGAATAATAAAAGATAAACACTTGGTGTATCCTGGACCCCTTAATATGTTTGTTTTTGGTGGATGGTTCACTTGCGCCGGGTTCGTGTTGTCTCTTTTCGTACTGTTCGTACTGTCTCTTTTTGAAGACTTGTTACTTTTATGTGATTTGTTATGGTCATAACTGTAATATATTTCTTGTAATTATTTAATTTACAATAAAACGAATACAGATATAAAAGCTATAGACCAAATTTTACAAATGATCTCATACTCTTATACTGCCTTGTTTCCCTTTACTCATCATCTTCGAATTTCTTTTTCTTTCAAACTCGTTTCTCGTTTCACCATTGTTGTGTTCATTGTTTATATACCAAAAATACTAGAGAAAAATCATATCAACTATCTATATTTTGTGAAATCTCATACCAGGTCTTATCACTATATGGCTCTATGCATGCATTATCCTAACAAAAAAAATAAAAATCGGAAACTCGTCCGGCAAGATATTCGGTCGAAACTCGACTCGGGTCAGGCCGAGTCCGAGTCAACAAATTTTGCGAACCATGATTATGAATACGTCAACAAATTTGTCTTCTTTCATTAGTTCTTGCATAGTTTACTGAAAAGGAGAATTTTATCATACATCTTTTACTTATGATATTTTCATTTTCAAGGATACTTTGAATAATTATTAATTATTAATTAATGAGTATTTAAGGTAAATTTTCAAGTATATTTATCAATAAGTGATAGACTAAATAGGAAGTTTGAATTGTTTATGAAAGAACAAATATTCATAAAAAGAAATTTATGATACACTTTTCTAAATACCCGAAATAACCTTTTAAAAGGATATATGATAGAACTCTCCCGGAAAGATTATTAGTTTTATTTTCTTTCTATATTTTTTTTGCATTAATCAGGTGTGTAATTAAATAATATTTATGATTTTACTCATAATGTTAGTTGATTAATATAATATTTAAGTTAAATCATATATATTTTTAGAAATGAACTAATTGTCAGATTATACTAATCAAAATATTATAACCATAAGAAGCAAAAAAAAAAAAAAAATATTATAACCATACAACAGTAATTTCCTTATTTTGGAAAATTACGGTAATATTGAACTAAGCAAAACATGAATGAGAGAATAGCCGCCTCGTTTGACTTTTTATCTTTCATTTTTCTCTCAAATATCAATAGTAAATGAATTATGAGACTTCATAATGCAAACAAGTAAAATAAATGAGACTTCATTACTAATTTCTCATTTATTTATGTATCAATATCATCAACTAATTAGGTCTAAATATAAATAATAAAAAAAAAAACTAGTATAATGTAACCAAGCATCTTTACTTCCCCGCACACAATACACTAAGAAGTAACCATCAAATTCATTCCTCATACAACAGACATCTTAATTTTTACCTCTCAAATCCTCTAAAAACCGTATAAACCACCTCGAAGAAGATCCATTTTCATTTAGTACCTCCTCGGCCTCCTCCTTCACTTCGGCCACTCGCTTTTTAATCGCATTTCGTCCTTCCTCCTCCATCAACCACCTCACTTTCTTCTCGACCTCCTCGGCCTCCACCATTTCCTCGTCATACCCTTCCATTACGACTCCGATCTTGATCTCTTCTACCAATACCGTCTTATTTATTCTCTGTTCAGCGTATAAAGGCCAACATATCATTGGAACGCCAGCGGTCACAGCCTCCAATGTTGAATTCCATCCACAATGAGTCGCGAATCCACCTACAGACTCGTGCTGTAATATTTGGACTTGAGGCGTCCATGATTGCACGACCATGCCCCTATTTTTTGTCCGGTCAAAGAAACCTTCAGGGAGTATGGTTCCTAAGTCTGAGATGGGCTTGTGTCCGAAGAATTTATTCGGATCATCGGCGACTTTCACAACCCACAAGAATCTTTGTCCACTATTTTCCAGCCCGGTAGCAATTTTTTTAATTTGGTCGGGAGTGAAAGCACCCATGCTTCCGAAACATAGGAATATAACACTATCTTTAGGTTGCGAATCGAGCCAAGTGAGAGTTTCATGCCTCTCTTCCTCTTCTTTCTCTTTCCCTCCATTTCCCACTGGGCCAATGGAATAAATTGGCGGGATCTTACGACTTGGCGAGCAAAGTCCATCTCTGAGTACGGCAAGAGCTTTTGGTTCTAGCAACTCAAAACTATTGATGAGGAATCCATCGGCTTTAATTAAAGACGAGAGTATTTCAATGAAACCTTTATAGGTCTGAGTATCACGATCCATAAACATCATTGGCAAATCACATGCTGGTATAGACGGGACTCCGGGAAAAGGAACCATCGTATACCCCATGTCTTTAAGCGAAATCGTACTTTTGTCATGAATTTCTAACAAATTTAGCATAACTGTGATCGCGGAGGCGCCAAAGGCTATGAAAAAGTACGCAGGGATACCCAGCTGATTCGTTACGTCAAGAGCCGCAACGCAGAAGAAGTCGAGAACTACAGCTCGAACATGATTGGTTTTTGATAGGGCAGTCAAGAAGTTTAGAAGGCTCGCATTGTACGCACGGATAAACGCTTGCATGCGAGCAAGTCCCTCAAGATTTTTATCCTCTTCGAACGAGATATTGGGGAAGATGTGGAAAGAGATGGAAGGATTAGTCGAGGAAATTCGAGCAGCCTCTTTAGCCACAGAACCGGGTTTGAAAAAATCATCAGGGGTCACTATTGTGACCGAGAAACCGTGTCGGATAAATTGTTTCGCAAGCGATACCATTGGCGTTAGGTGCCCCGCACCAGCCTTCGCGTAGAGCACCACTGTTTCCTTCATCTTGCTGATTCTTCTTTCCAGTTTTTTGTGTTGTTTTGAGGTTTTTGTGTGAAGTTAATGGGAATAATTGTTGTTTTATAGCGTGGTGATTAATATATTTATAGACAAAATATGATTGTCCATTTAAATCTCCCCTCAATATAAATATATTAAGAGAAATTATGCTTGTCCTCTTTACAATCTATTGATATGTTAAAAATGGATAATAAATACATTACATATTAAATTATATACATAGTATATCACAATAAATAACAAATCGTATTCATTATATGATAAATCATATTATTAGAAAATAATTTAATTTATTTAATTTTACACATGATAAGCCATATGTATTTGAACAAATTTTTAATTATTTTATTTTCAATATTTTTAACAAAATATTTTCATTTCTATTTTGCAGATTTTTACAAAATTATTATTTTTAAATTCATTATTTTTTTTATGATAGTTTTATTTTTGTAAAAATTTCGACAAACTCTAATTAGTAATTTTTGTTTTTTCAAATTTATTCAAACTTATTAAAAAAAATTATTATTATTTATTGCCAAGTTTTATTATATTTTTGCATTATTATGTGCTCATAATTTTTTCCTATTTTCATATTATGTTGAATAAATAAATAAAAGATTGGTAAATAAATTCAAAATTTAATTTATTTGAATTTAGTTGAATTAACACATGTTAAATGATGTACGTGTGAAATGATGAAGATGCGATATGGGCATTCGTGAACGGTGAAGACAGTCTAGGTCCATCTATTTAACACATGTCGAGCGCAATTCGGTTGAATAACTTATTTTTTAATTTTGTATAGTTAATGTTAATTTAAAATGGATGGTAGTAAATAAAATATTAAATGCCTAAATTACATGGGAAATAATGAATTTTTTTGTTCTCTCCATTCTATATTAGGATGGCAAAAAAAAAACATTTCTGATTTATTTCCTATATTTAGTGGAGATGCCAACACCAAGGAAGTTTTAAAGGAAATGTGAATCACGAAATATGTTTGTGTATTCTTTTTCTAAAAATAAATAAATAAAAAATCTTCAAAGAAACGTGCCTCATCGATGGTGTCATCAGTAGCCAGAAAGTCACATTTAAATAAAAAAAGCAACACAACAAAAAGAATTGATCAACTAATTTTATGTATGAAATACATTTGAATTATAGAAGATATAAAACAATATGATATGTTTGTGCATCCTTGACCAAGTTATCTGAAAATTTTGTTCAAAGCAAGGACAATAATTAATTGATAAATAATGATTGTCTTTTTAAATATCTCTTCAACTCTCTTCAACCTATTAATGTGTTGGAGTTAGATAGTCGACGCAAGAAATGCTAAATTATATTAGACGATGAATCGTGGTGATAAGTGTTGAATCGTATTAATTAGATAGTATGTATTAATTAGATAATATATCATATTGATTAGGTAATAAGACACATTAATTAATTATATAGTCAATTCAGTTTATATGTATATCTTTTAGCAAAGAAAAATTATGGTATGTCCCCAATTTCATCCGGATTTTCATTATGTCATCATCAATTAAAGTTGGATGAAAAGTACTTCCAACTTGCACCCCAATTCTCCTCCAATTAATTTTGTATCTAATTTGATAATTTTATTAATTAAAATTTAGTTTATTACATCATGGATTAGTTTAATTAAAAATTAATTAGAATCATTATTAATTGGAAGAAAGTTTTGGATACAAATTGGAGATCCATTTCATCCAAATTGGATTTGTGATGCCATGATGATGACATCACGATTTTGTGACTGAAATGGAAGAACATAATAAAATTCCTCGGAAAGGAAAATGTTACATCATTGATGACGTCATCGATTAATTGTCACTTCATATGGTGTTTGAAATTCATTTGGAGGACCTCTCAAATTAACATATTTTTTGTTTAAAATAATTTTAATTAACAGTGACTGTATAAATGATAATTATCATTCTTATTAACAAACATATTACATAAGTTATAATATACTTGAAATCAGTCAAAAAAAATTAAAAGTAATTAAAGAGGAAATCTGTTAATACTTACAGTAGGAAACTAAGTATCATAATACCATCCCAAACTAAGGAAGCATGTCTAATTAACAACCATTAATTGAAGAACTTAAAACAAATCAATATAATTTTCAAATCCAATTGAATTAACACCAAAAAAGTAATTAATTCCATACATACTAACGAATCATCATTATCTTCTTTCCATTTATAATCCGTCAATTAACAACCACCAAAAACAAAGGAAAATTTTGATCTATATACTCTGAAAAAGTAAAGGAAAAAATGAACTTTGATTTTTTTTTTTTTTTTTTTGCAATATTAACGGATTTTGAGAGTTCTTGAACATTTGAATTTTCGGACTTTGCGAGTTCAAAAATTATACTGATAATGAAATATAAAGTTATATTTGAATGTCACGTGCAGAAAGAAAAAAAAGCGAGCTCAACTTAGTGACAAATCACTCCTTCTCAAAGCATTCAGTCAAGTCACAAGCTTTGTTATTCAGCATTCGGACTACTCTCGGATTAGGTAGTCGAGCCGAATAAACGTCCGATATGATTGTACTCCCCTCTGGTTTACGTTCTTGAAAATATGTACAAATATGTATAAAGAGTACCTCGAACGCTCAAAGAAGAAGAATTCAAGTATCAATAATGAATGGGAAGCAACGAGGAGATCAATCCAATCTCAAACCCAATCTCAAGATTTGGGAGTTGCGTATTTGGTTTCATACGAACCGAACGAAAGTGACCCCGTAACGAGAGTGTGTGCTAGAGTAGACTCCGGAAAACGAAAATAAATCGAGCTAGATGGACATTCCCATAAAAATCAGGCATGATGTTCACGACCGTCCTCACTCATACAATTAATTGGTCACTCAACTAGTATTTTAGACATTCTAAATAATTGATAGAAAGTACGAATCATCTTCCAAAAAACAAGATCGCCGGAAAAGAATATCTATGGTGACAACAAAATCTGGTTTGCGTGCTTTATAGTAGAAGAATCATTCAATATTGAAAAAGAACTTTATGACTTGACTCATATGTTGAGAGCAAAATGACGTCATCAATGTAGAAAAGAGCACGATGAAGAATCATATTTCATATTTGTTTTCGTAGCGCTTGGTGGACTCGGCGGACTTTAAAAATGTCAAATCCTTATTTATCTCCTTGTTGTAAAAAGCGAAGTAAAAACAAAAGAATCTGTAAAAGCAACGATATTCATGAAATTAAACTCTCCTCCCATCGTACACAATAATTTTTTCTAATGAAAAAGTTTGTTAATTAACAGAAATGTCTAGATCAGAATAACTAAAAAATAAATACAATTAAATGTCTAGATCAGAATAGGGATTTTTTATGTAATAAATCAGAGTAGATTTCAGTGTTTCACCAGAGCTGGATTCAATAAAAAAACATTTAAATAACGTGCATCCAAGTTGTGAAAAATAGAAAGGGGAAGAATCATTCATGAATTAATCATCAAAATAATGTAGAGTTGAACTTGAATTGTCAAACCTAGAATTGATTAATCACAAATCATCTGATTATGTTCTGACACAGAACAGAGACAGAAAAATCCAGATTTCTTCACCAAAACGAGGTGTTTACCAGAATATAATAAAATTAAAGTTTAAAAAAATTAAATACCTTTAGGAAAATATTTCCAATTTCGTAAAATGTTTCGAATAAAAATAATTTAATTTCTACATATGCATAGTTTCTACATTAACAATTACAAATATACAAACAGGACTAGCAACGAGCCGCGTTCAAACAAACATAAGCCAACTCGGCTAGGCTCAGAATAAGGATTCGAGTTGTGCTTTTTCAGCTCGAAAACGGCTCTAGCAAATTTTTTCTTAACAAAATCACAAAAATGAGAAGAAAAATTGTAGTGTAAAGTTGAAAAAATCACAAAAAAGTTCGAGTCAGCTCAGGATGAGGACTAGGTTTTAGTTATTTTTTTTGGTTTATATGTGAAGTGTCCAAATTCGAGTTAGTTCGAACCGATCAGGAGTCCAGGACCCAACTCGAGTTATTTTTTTTTGGTTTATATGTAAAGTATCCGATACGCGTCGTCGTATCGTCGTATCCGTGCAACACAGGTTATGACTTGTTCTGAGTATCTTGGCCGTCTTCGCCAGTTGGTCCGCCTCTTGATTGAACTTCGGGAGGTTATTTACTTCTGGCTTGCATTTTCTTATCGTGTCGTATGCCCACCAGTCAGGTACGTCCTGATCATCCTGATTGCATAATATATAATATATAATATATAATATACCATTAGTAAGTTGTCTTAGGTGAGGTATGCCCACCAGTCAGGTACGTCCTGATCATCCTGATTGCATAATATATAATATATAATATATAATATACCATTAGTAAGTTGTCTTAGGTGAGGTATGCCCATCAGTCAGGTACGTCCTGATCATCCTGATTGCATAATATATAATATACTATGTTGCACGGATACGGGTACGGGTATCGTATCCGATACGATACGGATACGGCGATACGACAATTTTCAAAAAATCACGGATACGGATACGGCTATATAATTATTATTTTAATATATTTATATTGTATATAATAAATTAATAAATAAATTAATTAAATAATATTTTGAATTTAAATATCATGACAATAAATAAAATGAACATAATAATACATATCATAAAAGTATAATAAATTTATTCTAGAAGTATCCTAGAATTAATTTAGAAATATCCTAGAAGTATCCTACAAGTATCATATATAATTTATTTAAGAAAATTATGGGCCAAAATATATATTAGACCGAAGTATCCTAAATGGAGTATCCCAGCCGTATCATGAACGTATCCCAGCCGTATCCTGCCGTATCCCCGCCGTATCCGAAAAAAATAAATATTAAAATAATCGGATACGCCACGTGGCGTATCCGATACGTATCCGAGCCGTATCGTACCCGTATCCGTATCGGATACCCGTATCCTCAGGATACTTCTGCGTTTTTGAAGTATCCGCGTAACATAGATAATATATAATATATAATATACCATTAGTAAGTTGTCTTAGGTGAGGTATGCCCACCAGTTAGGTACGTCCTGATCATCCTGATTGCATAATATATAATATATAATATATAATACTAGCCTTACCCCCGCGCAATTGCGCGGGGTTGTTCGGGTTTATAAGTAATGTAGTTGAAGAAAATTGTTGTTCATTTTGTGTATGTGACTTTCTTATTGTAATCATTATTATATGTGTAATTTAGTGTGTTGTGTGCGAGTGAAATTTTGTAGCAAAAATCGTTTGAATATTTTAAGAGCCGGATTTCTTGAATAATTCAAACGGTTATTGCTAAAAAAATTATCTATATTTTATACTTCATAAGCAAAATAAGGAAAAAGAATGAATGAGTCGTCATGAAATTTATTAAGAACCTAATAGATCAGAAAACATCGCCGAAAAAAAGAGTGTTCTTAATTTCACAAATCCTTAATTTCGCTACATATTTAGCACAAATATTTTTCGCCCTTTGTGTGGTCGGCCAATAACAAAGTTTCACGATGTCATCGCTAACCGTTACGTTCGAAACTTTAATTTAAATTATGTCATGATTATTCGCACGTCCGTGATTTGGTATATTTTTAACCCCCTAATTTTTTTTGGATATTGTAAAAAATCATCTATCTTTTCGTAAACTCCAAAAAAAAACTCTTTACCAAATTTTTATTTTAAAATACTCCTTATGGATGATATTAATTTTTTTTTTTCCAAAATACCCTCCAAATCTCATATGTAATAATTAAAACTTATTTTTGTTATTTTTTATTTATTTTAAGAAAATTCATAAACACTTCTTAATATGTAGTGATTTAAAAAAATTTAAATTATTACATATTTTGTTTATATAATTTTAATATTCCATTCTTTATTCATAAAAAACAAACATTAAATAATAATAAATAAACATTTTGCAAATATATTCATAGAAAATATCTATTTAAACATCTACTTTTTATTTTAGTTTTCCTTTTATGTATTTTTTAATAGTTTTGTGATATTTTATTTTTAAATATTTTCAAGATGTTCTTTTATTAATATTGTTCAACTTATTATAATTTTATTTTAGTTTTTTAAAAAAAATAATACATAAGTCGAATATTTGTAATGAATGAAATATTAAAATTATATAACATATAACATATAGTAATTTTTTTTTAATTATTATGTATTACAAAAAGTTTAAGAATTTTTTAAAATTAAAAAAGCATTTTTTTTTAAATGAATACATATGTAAATTAATTTTTTTTTACAATATCTAAAAATTTAAGGAGTCTTTTGAAATTTTTTCAAGTAAAGTGGTGATAGGAAGGCATAATAAGGTGTTGATGTGGACGCATGAGATGAGAGGAATTATTAATAATGTAAAAAAGGACCGAAATTTAAATTAAAAAGGACCAAAATGTTAATAAAAAGTACCAAAGTGTGAAGTAAAACTGAAAATGACCAAGATATAAATAAAAAGGACTATAATGTAAATTCAAAAAAGTAAAAAATGACCGATATGTAAATAAAAGAGGATGAAGATGTAAATATGAAGGACCAAAATGTAAGTTTCTAAACTGAAAAGGACAAAAATGTAAATAGAAAGAACAAAAATGTAGTTTTTTCAACTAAAAAGGACAAAAATGTAAATAAAAAGGACCAAAATGTAAATAATTTTTTTACAAAGAGGTCCCTGGACCAAAGTTTAATTTTTAAAACTTGAAAGGACTAAATGTAAATAAAAAGGACCAAAATGCAAATAAAAAAGGACCAAATTGTAAATAAAAAGGACCAAAATGTATTTTTTTCAGAAAAGGGCCAAAATGTAAATAAATTATTTTTACAAAGAGGCCCCTGGACCAAAATGTAAATTTTAAAACTTCGAAGGGCCAAAATGCAAATATAAAGGACCGAAATGTGAAAAAAAGGACCAATTTATGGCCCCTGGACTAAAATGTAAATTTCAAAACTTCGAAGGACCAATTTATGGCCCCTGGACCAAAATGTAAAAAAATTTCGAAAAAAAGGACTAATTTGTAAATAAAAAAGGACCAAAATGTAAAAAAAATATTTTTTTTTTACAAATAGGCCCCTGGTGACGTGGCTGCATCAGGAGGCAGCAAATCCCCTTGCATTATATTATAGATAGATACCATTAGTAAGTTGTCTTAGGTGAGGTATGCCCCAATTTCCTCTTAAGGAAAATTCCTCTAATTCCTAATTTTTTTGGGAGCTGATTCGGACAGGATTTTTTTAGGCCTAGAATTATTGTTTTGGCTTTTGTTTCAATTGGTGATATGATACGGTTGTAACTAGGATTGAGCTCATTTACTATGCCCCTCAAATTCCTTCCAAGATCTTCTATATTACAAATTAGCGATTAATTATCAAGAAGATTAGTAAAAGTACATTTCCTTAACAATTAATTAATATATAATTAAAATATGTATATATTAACGGTTAACAATCAATATTAAATAATTATTAATGGAATATATTTTGTTAATCACCATGTTAATTAATCATTAATTGTTGATATATAAAAAATGTTGAAAGAAATTTGAGAAAAACAGTAGAATTGTCCATGAAGATTTCCCCCTTCTTGATTATGAACCCGATTCCTCCATCTTCATTTAAGAAGCCATTTACTGTGCCCCCCGTTTCCAACTATTCACTATGGGGGGGCTAATTGAAATCTATCAAAATTGTACCCGGTGAATTATATTAATCGTTCATTGAAATTATTAATTATGTTGATGACTAATACAATTGTATTATGTATTAATTACATTTGAATTAATCGTTAATTCAAAACATAATTAACCGTCAATTGAAATATGAGTACGAATTAGAGATGAATATTAATATCATACTCCACTATTCACCATTTCGTGAATAACGGAGGGAATCTCAGGGTCGTAGTATAATTTCCCTTCATTTAATGCCCATCATCCATCCCCACCTTACATATTATTTCTTTATTGTTGAGAGGTAGTGGAGCTCGGGCTTTTGTATTGTTTCTTCTTGTTGCAGATAAGGTGTATGATGAAAGCTTTGCAGCTGAGCTGTAAAGAAAATTTTAATTTCGCACATATTTTGTCTTCTTTTTTTCCCTTTATTTACCATTTATCACTAACACATATTTTTCTTGATTTACCATTCACTACCATGAATTTCATAAGTACAGTTTTCCTTTTGCTTATCTCCAAGCGTGTGAATATGCCAATTTGTTTTGTCATCACATAGCCAAAGTCCAGCTATGAATGTATCAATGTAACCATCATAATTCATACCTCATTTCTCTTATTAAATATCTCGCATTCATATAATTATTATCGAAATTAACTAATAACTACTATGGTGTACACATTTATAAGAAAAACTATTACATCTGTAAACAAACTTCACTATCACATCCTCACAAAAAGTTTTCTTTCGTTCATGTCGAGGAATTGACAGTTTTTTTATCTTATCAAACTAATCAATATGCCGTAATTGATTTAAATGTGCATCTTAAATTATTTTTTCATGAATCATATCCCCTCACTCATTTTTACCTCTCAGATCCTCTAAGAACCGTATAAACGCCTTGGAAGAAGATCCATTTTCTCGTCGTGCCTCCTCAGCCTTCTCCTTCACTTCCACCACTCGCTTTTTAATCACTTTTCCTCCTTCCTCCTCCATCAACCACCTCACCTTCTTCTCGACCTCCTCGGCCTCCACCATTACCTCATCATACCCTTCCATTACGACTCCGATCTCGATCTCTTCTACCAATACCGTCTTATTTATTCTTTGTTCAGCGTATAAAGGCCAACATATCATTGGAACGCCCGCAGTCACGGCCTCCAATATCGAATTCCATCCACAATGAGTCACGAATCCACCTACGGACTCGTGTCGTAATATTTGGACTTGAGGCGCCCATGATTGTACAACCATGCCCCTATTTTTTGTTCGGTCGAAAAAACCTTCAGGAAGTAAGGTGGCCAAGTCAGAGTCGTCGGGCTTGTGTTCGTAGATTTTACTCGGATCATCAATTACTTTCACAACCCACAAAAATCTGTGTCCACTATTTTCCAATCCGGTAGCGATTTTTATAATTTGGTCGGGGGTAAAAGCACCCATGCTTCCAAAACATAGAAAGATGACACTACCTTCAGGTTGCGAATCGAGCCAACCGAGAGCTTCATGTCTCTCCTCTTCTTCTTTCTCTCGTCCTTCATTTACCAGTGGGCCTATGCAATAAATTGGCGGGATCGTACGACCCGGCAAACAAACCCCTTCTCTTAGTGCGGCCAAAGCTTTCGGTTCTAGCGACTCAAAGCTATTGATGAGGAATCCATCACTTTTAACCAAAGGCAGGAGCAATTCAAGGAACCATTTATAGGTCTCGGTATCACGATCCAAAAGCCTCGTTGGTAGATCACAGGCCGGTAAAGGCGGGACTCCTGGAAATGGAATCACGGTTTTCCCCATATCTTTCAAAGAAACCGTGCTCGTCTTGTCAATTTCTAATAAATATAGAAAAACCGCCATATCTGATGCGCCAAAGGTTATGAAAAAGTAGGTAGGGATTCCCAGTTGGTTCGTCACGTCAATAGCCACACCACAGAGGAAATTGAGGATGACAGCTCGAACAGATGCGGTTTTTGATAGAGAAATCAAGAATTCTAGAAGGTTTGTGTTGTTTACCCGAAAAACCGTTTGTACGCGAGCCAATTGGGAACTATCTTCATCATTTTCTGAGGATACGTCGGGAAAGATGTGGAAAGAGATGGAAGGGTTAGTCGAGGAAACTCGAGCAGCCTCTTTGGCGGCATGACCGGGTTTGAGAGGGTTATCGAAGGTCACGATTATAACGGCGAAACCATGTTCGATAAATTGTTCGGCTACGGCGACCATTGGCGTTAGGTGCCCGGCGCCAAGCCAAGTGTAGAGCACCATTGTCTCCTTCATCTTGCTTCTCCCCTTTTTCTTTTCTTTTGGCTCTCTTTTTAAGTTTTTTTACGAAGCTGATTGGAGTAAGTGTTGTACTTGATGTTAGAGGTTGTATACCGTGCCCCCCCCATTTCCCCCCACTATTCACGATGTGGGGGGGAATTGATTCCCATCTCCCAATTTTTTCCCCATCCTTTTGAATTGATGGTTAATTAAAATAATTAATTATATTGATGACTAATATAATTATATTAATCACTAATTACATTTGAATTAATCGTTAATTCAAAGCACAATTAATCGTCAATTAAAATGGGGGGTGCGAATTGGAGAGGGGAATCAAAACACCCCACCACTATTCACGGATGTAGTACACATCGTGAATAGTGGGGGGAAATGGGGGGCAAAGTAAAATTTCCCCTTGATGTTATATTGGCTGGTTTTAATATTTGTGAGCAAAAGAAAGATGCTTATTTTTCAAAATTATATCCATCTCCTCTGAATTCTCCTAACTGATTGATGAATTGAAATTAGCGAGAAATAAAATAATAAGACCAACACGTATGTTAAACTAAATATCTTTATGTGTTAATACACATCTATTTACTTATTTATCGTATGTTATTTTAATATTTATTTAAAGATAAATTATATTTATTTCCTTTACATTCTCTCATAATACTTGATGCGTTAACATGAATTTAATTGACTTAATTTAATGATAAATACAAATTAATACATGATAAACAATAAAATTATGCAAATTAATACATGGTATTAATTATGTGGCAAAATCATATTAATTAGATGGTAAACGACATTTATTATGTGCTAAACCAAATTATTAAAAAATAATTTGATTTTTTAATTATTTATTATATTTGATTTTACACATGACAAGTCATATTTATTTTAACCATTTTTTAGTATTTTATTTTCAATCTTTTTTAAAAGCAAAGTATTTTCATTTTCATTTTGCTAACTTTTGCGAACTTATTATTTTTATTTTTTTCCAATTATATTTTTATTTAATGTGCATGTTAAACGGTGTATTAATTCGGTCAAATAACTTATTTTTCAAATTTATAGACTTAAATTTGATTAATTAATATTATAAATGATGATAAACAAACTTGTTTAAAATATTAAACAAATTAATGATGTGTGAAACGATGGATATTTTTTTTTCCTATATATGATGGAAAAAAAATGAATATTCATGATTTATCAACATCATTAATATATGCAACAACATATCAATCGATCTATGAAATTTTAAAAGAAACATGCATCGCCACTCTCATTTAAATATCATTCACATGTGCGAATGGTATTCAATTATTCATTTATCATTTATTATTTGAACGAATGGTCCAAGTCTTTTCGGCCAACTTCAATATTGTGGTCCCGTTTAACATCAAGATAAATCCATAAATCATTTTATTATTTTATTTATTTCTTCGGAACCACTTGCATAATCAGAATGGATAAGTGTAAAAAGAAGAATTGATTACTACACTTTTTTTGTGATAACATAATGTGATATACTATAATTTATTAAAATAATGTGATGTATCACTTTGTTACTCTGCGCCTCTAGGCTCTAATATTTGTGTGATAAATCATTTTTCGGCCACTTGCATAACCACTTTGTTACTATGCGCCTCTAATATTTTATTAAAATATTTTATTTACTAGGAGAATATTCGCGCTACGTGGCGAGCATGTAAATTATGTTTTTTTATCGTAATACAAAATCAGTGGACATGAAGTGAGTTGCCCGCGAGCGTACACATTTGTATGATAATATTAATAATATCATTTTAAAATAAAATTGTTTGAATTTATTTATCTGATATATTTTATAATTATTTTACATTATGATAACAAAATATCTCATTTTTTTAATCAAATAATAATACTTATATTAGTGTCATTATATAATAATATATGAGATATAATACAATTTTACGAAGAAACATTACATCAAATATTATATCAATGTTCACAATATTTCATACAATATCAAATATAAAAATAATAAACCATACAACATATGTAGTAACATATTATTAATTATATAGTAGTAATAATTTTTATTGATTCAAAATGTAATAGAAAATATAAAATATTATAAAATTTAATAGTGGAGGTAATTTAAGAAATAATATCAAAATTTAATTTATAATAAACATAAATATAAATTATTTTATATCATATGATTTTTTATTTATATATTTTAAAATAACAATACTATTTGATAAATGTTTATAAGTTTAAGAAGTTATTAAGATGGATAAATTATTATTTAATTCTATTAGTTTTGAAAAAAAAATATTAAATTTGTTTGATTAAAAACACAAATATAATCTACTTAATAATATATGAGATTCTTATAGTTATAATTTTCAAAAAATATAAATAATAATACTTAAAAATTCTATTATGCAAATAAAATACTTAAAAATCTATTATGTAAATATGTATTATTTTGCATTGTATTTTCTTACATAATATCTTTACAAATTGAAATTATGAAAAACGGTATGTATGAACTATGCTAATATGGATGTCAAAATAAAGAGAAAATTAAATTGAATATACTTGATGGGTTTTTAAAATTAAATTTGTAAAAATAATACTAATATATGTTGTATGTTTTATAATATTACATGTTAAATTTTTAGTATTTCATTTATATTTTTTTCATATTCTATTGCATTCACATTTGATCATGTAATTTTATGTGAAATGTTAAACAATTGATCAGACTTGGTCTAATGTGAATCTAACCAATAATAATAATCCACATCATTAATGTACGATGATGTGGATTTCTAAGAATGCTTACAACATACTGTAAAATAATGACACATGCATGAGTACACAAAATATGATCTTCAAAAAATGTAATGATTGAGATTAAATCACATCACTATATCTAACGGTTCAAATTAATACTTACAAATAGTCATATGAAATGTATGTCTTAAATTATCAAATATAATATTAATGTATATGATGAATCCAAATCACACAATCTAATGGTTAATAATCATGATAAGCATGATGATGTGAAATCATGAGGAGGCTTAAAGATATGTGCAAAATAAGGAGTGGGTAAATTATAAATATTATATTATAATTTATTAATTAAATATAATATGATATACTATAATTTAATATAAATATACTATAATATAATATATTTCTATAACATGATGTGATGTAATATAATAAAATAATATAATCTTTTGCGATCCATTTAAACCGAGCGCACATGACCATCCGTTGCCCATTGCCCAAAGAAAAAAATTCCGGATGCACTCCGAAATTGTCCATTGCCCGATTGCCCTGTCGTACCATCTCTTATATCTTTTTTATATTATTTTATACCCTTATTTTATACTATACGAATAAAAGATATGATGTTATTTATACCATTATTATTATTATTTATATCTTTGCTCTATTATTTTATCCCTTTCTCTATATTATAGATTAAAGATCTAATGTTATTTATACGTTTTTACTATTATTTAAATTTGTTACTATATATTTGTTATTTTTTTACTATTAATTATATCTGTTTTTTTTACTTGTGATTACAGATACATTGTTATTTATATATTTTTACTATTATTAATATCTTCTTTTATATTATGAAAAAAAAAAATGTTGTTATTTATACATTTTTTTCATTACAAAAATTTATAAATATGAAGGTGAAATGTATAAAAATAACTACCTAAATATTTATATCTTTTTCGTACTGTGGATAACCATGCTGCTATTTATATCTTTTTTGAACTTACGGTTTTACCACATATCGCTACGTGATTAAAAGATATGGTCGGGAGTGCAACGAGGTGGAATGCATTAGAGAAATCCTCATATAATATACAATACAAAACAATAATATAATGTAATACATTATAATATAATATAACATAATACAATACAAGTAATATAATGTAAAATAATATAATATAATATAGTTTTAAGTTTTAATCAACTTTCAAATTTACAAGTACAAAATATTTTGGTCATTTCAAAATATTTTATTTTTAAATCAACACTATTCAAAAATATACCAACATTAGAGATAAATAATAATAACCCATTATCCCTCAAAAGAAATTATACCCACCTTATTGTAAAATAATATAATATAATATAGTTTTAAGTTATAAGAATTTTGTTCTCGCTTTGTGTCACCTTAAGTTTTAATGACTGATATATATATATACTGCGTCTTGTTCTCGCTTTGTGTCACTTTGAGATTGTGGCTGAAGCCTGAATGAACGTACTGACCCTAATCAATTACATAAGTAAATAGAAAGATGTAACAATTGAAAAAAAATAAACGCCCCTCCTTCTAGGGGAAGGCCGCCGACAGTCTGATTTGATTTTCTGAATTTTGTGTGGAGCGTTCGAACGCATCATAATACCCGTCCCCCCCACCCACACACACACGCGCACACACACACACACACACACACACACACACACACACACACACACACACACACACCACACACACTATAAACATGGAGACATAGCTGTTCAATTCGCGAATAAAACGCGTGTACTTTACGAATAATTACGTATTGACATCCCCGTAATAAGCCTGATTAATAATTCACATATTTTATAAGTTTAAAAAAAAACACGAAAAATACACTTATTGCCATATAATACTTTTTTTTAGAAGAAAATAATATAAATTTTTTAAATAAATAGAAAACTTAAAATTTCCAAAAAATAATTAAGACAATCAAAATATCAATAATAATATATAAATTTATGATTTTGAACTAAAATAATTATATTTTCAATTATTTATGGATAAAAAAGTGTATATTTATATACTTTTATATGTCGAATTATTGTTTGTATTATGTAAAATAAAAATAACTATAGACGAAAAGTCGAATTGACGAATTATTAGCGTATTATATTTTATTTGACCGAATATTTGACCAACTTGAAAAACGTTTGATTCGAATTATACATGAACGTATTATGTATCGTATTATTCATGTATCACAAATGACTGACTATCAAAGACACTCTCAACTATTTGAATCACGTACGGTAAATGAATTTCCAATATCGTTTTATTTGAGATTCGAAAAATATAAAAATAAATAAAAGACATGCTAGACAAGATAACCTCTTACTTTAGTTCACAAAATATCCCAAAACATGGTTATCCATCTTTTTCCACTCTTTCTTCTCCTAAAATTTTCTCTCTCTCAAATTATTTTGTCCAATTGAAAAAAGAAAATATTGGACATATCACCACATTTCCCCAACATCTTTCACAACGTAAATATAGTTCAACAACTTAAAAATTAATACTTTAATTTATGATTTAATATCTTAATTGTATGTTCAATCATAAATTAAGATAATTAAATCATAAATTAAAATATTTTTTTTTGAGTAAAAAAAAACGAGTAAATGGTCATAAATTAAAATATTAAATTATGTTTTTTGTGTTAATTTTAAAGTTGTTAAATCATATCTACGTCATTAAAAATATTGTGTTTATGAGTTTTTGGAGGAAAGAGTACCGGGCGTAAATCATATCTACTCGTTTGAAAATGAGATTGATATTTTGATTACCAGTTTCTGGATGAAAGATATCCGGTTTTTCTTCCCATGTGCGGGTGAATATGACTCTCTTTTGTCGTCACTATCTCTTGTGTTTATCAGTATGGATGTATCAAGGATCCCTGATTGTTAATTGAAAAATAAATAAATTGAATTTGACTTTTCAGCTATTGAATTGGAGTATTTTTTTTATCTTTAATTTTGACATGATTTATTTTTAATTTCATCAATTATTATGTTGATTTATGTATAATATTTTCATGTGTTAAATAAATTCTCTTTAATATTTTCAGCTATTGAATTGGAGTATTGAATAAAAAATATAATATAATATCCAGATTCTACTATTCGAATTCGGGTTCGATTACCGGACACCAAAAAATATCCGATACCCGAAACCGACCCTATGGAACTGGAGACCATTCTTAGCTTTCTCTCCCCGCCGTTAGCAAGAAACTAAAAGATCATTCTTAGCTTTCCCTCCCTTTCAGATTCGTTCCTTCGTTCCGTCGTTCCACTTCTCCGTCTCTCTTTCTTTCGATCTCGCCGAGATCGAAAGAAAGAGAGATGGATATAGAGTGGGGATCGACCTTCCAGAGAATCCTTACTTCACGCAGAGGTGCCTTTTTTTTTTATCTTCCCGTATAATTTTTGCAAATCCTGGGCCTAGGCCATTGTAGTTTACTGCGATTCAGTTATGTTGACTAGATCGTCGAGACGTAGTCAATTTCTATAAAGAACTTGTGTTCTTTGAATGCCAAACTGTATTAAGAAAGCTCTCTTCTTTGAATTATCTATCCATCTTACCTATAAGAGAAGTTTCGTTTCCAATTTGTATCAATAAGAAAGCTTCGTTTCCAATGCTACTGTCGAGGTAACTTTCCGATTTTATAAGATTGAAATTTTATCAACGTTTTGTTCAATTGTTAATTTCTTTTCTTTTGTATGTATGGGTAACAGGATTGTAACTCTTTATTTTATCATATATATAAAAGTTCATTAGATGGGGGACCTCTCGAGCCCCCTCTAATTTTTTCAAAAAAAAAAAATTGTTAATTTCAATTGAATGGTTCCATTGTCGATTTTACACACGAGTTTAAATTTCTTAAACCGAAACAAGTACAAATTGCGATTCTTCTGTTGTGAATTTCAGTGTTCGATAACATCTCGCTCAAAGCGCGAGAATTCTGCCAGCACACAAATTGTTGGGATTTTTGGGTTGGGTTTATTAATGGAGAGTAATTTGGAGATTGGAGTTGGGGATTTGTATCAAAACTCAATAAATAATTGAATGGAGAAAGAATTTACGGAGTGTTACGAAATAAAGCTTGAACAACAAAAAAAATTGGAGATTGAAAATTTCTATTCAAATGGATCACACGATACAATGGCCACCATCCTCTTTATATAGTAAAGGGTGTGGTTAGGTCAAAAAAAAAATTACAATACAAGAATTAATGCTATAGTTATTATCCTAACATAATTACAATGACATCCATAATATTATGTTTATAACACGGACAAGAATTCTGACAGGAATTGTTTTTTTTTTCTAATACATATACACGCACCCAAATCACACTCCAATAAATAGATAAATAGATACAAACACAAAAATATGCACACACTAAATTGAATGAATACAATATTTGAGATAAAGGTGAGATTGTTTTCTACACTCCTTACTCTATATTTCTGAATATTTTTTCTTTTTTTTATCTCTCTAAAAACATACGAGATGAATTATATTTATAAACACACATAAATTCTCTCAAATACATCTTTTTCCATACACACATTATTTTTTCACTAATTTATTTATTACATAAATAACAAAATTTAAAAAACATTTATTTCAATACAAATAAGTATATATATGTTCACAATCTCAATATGCAGCAATTCATTTCTCATACAATACGCACGGCATGATCTTATTTATTTCTTCATATTCACCTCACTAATTTTTAACTATCAAATCCTCTAAGAATTGTATAAACGCCTTGGAAGAAGATCCATTTTCTTTCAGTGCCTCCTCAGCCTTCTCCTTCACTTCCACCACTCGCTCTTTCATCGCTTTACCTCCTTCCTCCTCCATCAACCACCTCACTTTCTTCTCGACCTCCTCGGCCTCCACCATTACCTCATCATACCCTTCCATTACAACTCCGGTCTTGATCTCATCTACCAACACCGCCTTATTTATCCTTTGTTCGGCATATAATGGCCAGCATATCAACGGAACGCCAGCTGTCAATCCCTCCATCGTCGAGTTCCATCCACAGTGAGTCACGAATCCACCAACAGACTCATGTTGCAATATTTGAACTTGAGGCGCCCATGATTTTACTACCATGCCCCTATCTTTTGTTCGATCAAGAAAACCTTCAGGGAGTATGGTATCCAACTCCCAGATGGCCTTGTCGTCGAACAATTTATTCGGATCTTCAGTGACTTTCACAACCCATAAGAATCTCTGTCCGCTATTTTCCAACCCGGTAGCAATTTTTTTAATTTGGTCGGTTGTGAAAGCACCCATGCTTCCGAAACATAGGAATATAACACTATCTTTAGGTTGCGAATCGAGCCAAGCGAGAGTTTCATGCCGCTCTTCCTCTTCTCTCTCTTTCCCTGCATTTCCCAATGGACCTATGCAACAAATTGGCGGTATCGTACGGCCTTGCAAACAAAGCCCTTCTCTGAGTGCGGCCAAAGCTTTCGGTTCCAGCGACTCAAAAGTATTGATGAGGAATCCATCGGCTTTAATTGATGACGAGAGTACTTGAATGAACCCTTTATAGGCCTCGGAATCACGATCAAAAAGTTTTATTGGCATATCCCTGGCTGGCAAAGACGAGACCCCGGGAAAATGAATCAAAGTTTTCCCCATATCTTTCAACGAAACCGTACTCGTGTCGTGCATTTCTAATAAATGAAAAAGAACCGCCATAGCCGAGGCGCCAAAGGCTATGAAAACGTATGCAGGGATACCCATTGGATTCGTTACGTCAAGAGCCGCAACGCAGAAGAAGTCAAGTATTACAGCTCGAACACGACCGGTTTCTGATAGGGAAGTCAACAAATTTTGAAGGTTATCATTGTTCCGACGAATAATTGCTTGCCTGCGAGCGGGTCCCTCGAGATTTTCATCATCTTCGAACGAGATATTGGGGATGATGTGGAAGGAGATGGAAGGATTAGTAGAGGAAATTTGAGCAGCCTCTTTGGCCGCTGAACCGGGTTTGAGAAAATGATCAAAGGTGACTATTGTGACGGAGAAACCGTGCCGGATAAATTGATTCGCTAGCAATACCATTGGCGTTAGGTGCCCCGCACCAGCTCCCGTGTAGAGCACCATTGTTTCCTTCATCTTGCTCATTCTTCTCTTCGGTTTTTTGTGTGGAATTCATCGGAGTAAGTGTTGTTTTATAGGGTGGTGAATAATATTTTATAATGGAAAAAGTTCTTAGCCTCTAGAATGAAGAGCCTTTATTTTTTCTTCCATTTAGAGTACTAGAGTCAATATCTTGACTATGAGAAGTGCCGTAGTCATTGGAGTAAATTGATTCACTGAAGAAAATTTTAATGTGCATACATTCCTAAAATCTTTAAAAAAAAACCCAACTTGTTTTGCAAGAATAACACATTCCAGAAAATATAATATCCATATATATATCTGTATCGCAGATTTTATTTATTCGAAAATACAAATATATTATAGACACAATTAAAAGTTCAATTCGGTACAAAATACGAAAGATTAAGGATTCAAGTCTCATTAGTATCACAAATAAAAAATGAAACAAAAAATATTCATGATTCATGGATTAAAAAGAATTCAATTTAATGTTGTATTATTTATAGAAATATGTGCAAAAACTAACAAGTCATCAACACTAATTTCAATTATATAATATTTTTAAATAAATTTACTTCCAAATAATTTAGTCAAATTGAAACATATTTGAAATACTCTTGTGCAATTGCGTGAGTTGTTTTGAATTCTGAAAAAAATATAAACAATTTCCGTAATTTGTTTTAATTTATGTAGCTTAATTTTATCATACCATTTTGTGACATGAGTAATTAATGCATGTCAAAACTATAATTATTCAATTTGAGAATTATGTAAGCAATGACCTAATCTAATTGGATTTTTTTTATATATAACATAAAAAAAAGCCCAATTTGCAAAATTGGCACGGAATTAGTTTGATTTGCAGATTGAGTTTTTTTGCTGGGTTGTTTGGCGAAAGAAAATAGTAATACCCTTCAATATAGTTAAAATTTAGAGTTAATTAAAAAAATGGATGGTAGTAAATAAATTTATTAAAAATTTTAAATGCACAAATCATGTGAGAAATCATGAATTATTTTTGTTCCTCCCATCTTATGAAGGATGTCCAAAAAATATATTTCTAATTTATATCATATTTAATGTAGATGGCAACACAATAATCGACCAATAAAATTTTATAGAAAAGATACATCATCACTCGCAATATAGTATGTTTGTGTATTCTTTTTCTAAAAAAAAGATCTTCAAGAAAATGTGCATCATCGATGATGTCATCAGTAAGCCGAAAATCCCATTTAAGTTAATTAATAACACAACAACAGAGAGAACTGATCAACTAATTTTACGTATAAAATACATTTGAATTATGGAAATATAAAACAATATGATATGATATGTTTGTGAATCTTTGACCAAGTTATCTGGAACTTTCATTCAAACTAAAAACAATAATTAATTGATAAAGTGTATTTTAGGGTGATTTCAATCTACTTAGAAGAATCTCCTCTTTCGCTCCAAGTTGCCCTCGTTGCAACTCAAATCATGAGGATACTCTCCACATCACATTCTTATGCCCGCAATCGAAGGTTACTTGGTTTATTTCCACGCTTGGAATTCGCGTAGAAAATTTAACTGGTGAATTTATGGATATTTTAGCTAACCTCGGTCATGCCCTAGATACCGAACAATTTGGATATTTAGCTAACTTATTATGGGCCATTCGTAAATGTCGATGCGAAAGAGTTTAAAAAAAAAAACGCCATAATCCTTCGAATGTGATCCACATTGCCAATGCCATAGCCAAGGCTAACATTAACAACCCTCTCGGATATCTCCCACAATTGCATTCCTTGGCCGAACATATGCCACGCGGGGTTCCCGTTTGTTTCTTCGATGGATCTTGGTCGACCGATAGTGCGGGAATATGCTTTATTATTAAACGTAATGAAGAAACAATCTATTTGGAAGGTTCGGCCATCATTGCGAGCTCCCCTCTTCGTGCCGAAATTCTTGCATGCCTTGAGGCTTTGCGGAAAATTAAAACTATGAATCTTACCTCTTGTGATATTTTTTCGGACAATGTACTACTTGTTCAAGCTATGCATGATCAAACCTAGCAATTGATTGGCGGGGCTGCTACCAACTTCAAGAATGTCGAAGTTTGGCCGGAGAGTTCAATGGATAGAAATTTTATCATGTGCCGAGGGAGAAGAATGCTCAAGCGGATGGTCTTGTGAAAAAGGCACGTTTGACTCAACAAAGGTTTTTTGGTCACGAGGACCAATAGTCTAGGTCTTTTTTAGGGTTTTTCTAGTTAAATTCGCTAGTTTTTTTAGACATGTTTTATGATGTAATATATATTTTTGTCAAGTGCCTTGTACATATCCTACGGGCAATTATGCACAAAAAAAAAAAGTATTTTAGGATGATTTACATATTTACTCTTTGTTAAAATTAAAATTACATATTTATTTTTTTTTAAATTAAAATATTATATTTATCATTTCATAAATCTAAAATATTATATTTGCTCAAAAATTAAAAACCATCCAATTTCTCCGTTAAACTTAACGGACAACTTTTACAATTACTATTTTACCCTTTGCGTCTTGTAAGAACCACAAGAGCACGTTTCGTGCTCTAGGTTATACTTCAAAAAAAAAAAAACTCCTCATACAAGTACACTACAAAGTACCGCACACTAACACATTTTTTGATGAAAAAACTCAATGCTCCTCGTACAGTTCACTACAAAACTAAATGCTCCTCTAAATAAGAACTCTATTGAACCTAAAAATAATCCACAAATATAATCCAAAAAAAAAAAATCCAAGATTCAAAATATATTATTGAAATTAGCAAAAATATATTTTTGTATATAACAAAATATACTATTGAAAATATATTATTTTATTCTTAATTTTAGTCATGTTGACATGTTAGATGCAACATTATATTGTGTTCATTTAAATAGTATATTTTGCCAATTTCATTAGTATATTTTGCATGCGTGAATTTTTTTTGGATTTTTTTTTTAAATTCTCCTTAACAAACATGTGTGTGTATATATGGAGGCTAACATATTTAATTAAGTATCAAAGTTTTGGTACTTAATATTTTTTAATCATTGTATTTGTATTGAGATTTATGCATTTAATGATGGGTACAAAATTTTATAATCATCATGAAAAATCACAAATCTCAATGCAAATTTAATGTTTAAAAAACATTAAGTACCAAAAGTTTGATACTTAATTGAATAGATATTCATGATTGGTTATGTGAGTTTGGTTCTTGACAATATATGAAGATTCGATGAGTCCTTCATATTTAGTTAACAAATTAAATATGATTAAGTTCTTATTATTTTTATTCCGGAGATTTGAATTTCTATCCGAATTTATGAATTTACAAAAAAATAATAAAAGATTTTTGTTTGTTCGTTTTTTATTGCAATCAGGTCCTTCTCTTTTTGCACGCTCCCTGCAAGTATTTTCATGATTTTTGTCACTTACTTCTTAATTAATTGTGTTGAAACTTGAGTCTTTTTTTGTGATCTTCTCACATCCTTCCCCAAAAATGAACTCGACCTAGGGATGTCAATGGTGTGGATATTGTCCGAACCGACCCGAACCGTATCCGAAGAAATATCCGGATTCGAAAAAAATATCCGGATCCGAGTGGATCCGGATATGGATCTGGTTGCTAATTTTAGGATTCGAAACCGGATTCGATATTCAGTTTTGGTGCAGGGACCGGATCCGGGTATTTTTAGGATCCGGATACTCGGAATCAGATTCGAGTATCCGGAACCGGATCCGGATACGCATATTATATATTTTTTTATGTATTATATTTGATATTAGATGAAAAATCATATACAAATTAATGATTTGTGAGTGATTTAAACTCACAATCGTAAAATTACGTTTAAATATAATCATATTTATCGTTCATGTCACAAATTATATATATTTATAGCTAAAAAATGAGTTATGTAATGATAACATAGTATCCGTTGTAATATCCGAAAGAGAACCGTATCCATATTCGTATCCGACAATATCCGAACCGTATCCGTATCCATTTATTATCCGAACCGTATCCGGATCCGGGTAATTTCGTATCCGGATCTGTATCCGAAAAAAAATATGGATATGGATCTGGTATGACCACTATCCGAACCGTTGACACCCCTAACTCGACCCCATCCAATTTATATCTGCAAACACTCATCGCTATTGTATCATTTTTGCATCCTTCAATCTCTTTAATTGGAGAATTTTTTCCTGAAATTCATTAATTCAGCTAGTAGTATGAAATAGGATCATTGTTTTTATTTATTTTAGTTCATACACTTATTGCTTGATTTGAAGTTAGTTGTGAAACCATATGCTTTAAATTTGCTCCCGAATTGTATCTTCATTTATAACTTTGGACATTGTTTGAACCATGAATTGCTTGAGATAATTCAGAACAAGAATGAAAGATTTTGTTTGTATTACATAATAACAGATTTTTTTGTGATTAACAATTCAGATTGTGATTAACTTTTATCTATGAAATCATGACTGAATCATCCGTCACAATTAAATTGATGGTTACGATTGAGACTCGAAATAACCGATCCTTGAATATATATAAGAGTTTGTCTAAAATTAATAAAAAATATTTTTTTTAAGTATTAAATAAGAAAACGGATAGATATTTTAGTCCAAAATAGATTTAACATCATCAAAAATTAATTTTAATTTCATGAAGTATTTGAAAATAAAAATTTAATTAGAAGGGATTTTTGGAGTAATCAAAAATTAAGAATTCTTAAAATATCCAAATAAGTTACGAGGTTTTCTGAAGGAGCCTTTCTGCATGTAGTCCCTTTTAGAATAAAAATTCAAAAACTAACCCCTTTTCGCAAATATTCCAAAAATAACCCCCTTTTTCGCAAATATTCCAAAAATAACCCCTTTCGGGTTTTTAAATCCCGCCGCTACATGTCGCTACAGTGTTTTTGAAAAAAAAAAGGTTTATTCTCCCTCAAAATGTACGCACAGGATTCTCCATTATTTAACTATTACATTTAATTAACGTGATAATTACAACATATCATTAAGTATTAACTAATATTTATTCCAATTTATGAATTCGAATAAATATTAATTATGTATTAAGTTAATAGCTAACAATAAAATTAATATTTATGAATTCAAATGTACCCAGTGAATTATCTATTATTGAAATATTAATTATGCTGTTAGTTATTAACTTAATACATAATTAATATTTATTCGAATTCATAAATTGGAATAAATTGGAATAAATATTAATTAATATTTAATGATATGTTGTAATTATCACGTTAATTAAATGTAATAGTTAAATAATAGAGAATTCGGTGGGTACATTTTGAAGGAGAATAAATTTTTTTCCAAAACACTGTAGAGGCACTGTAGCGGTTGGATTTAAAACCCCGAAAGAAATTATTTTTGGAATATTTGCGAAAAAGGAGTTAGTTTTTAAATTTTTATTCTAAAAGGGACTACATTCAGAAATGCTCCTTTTCTGAAAATTTCCCTAAAAAATACGTTACGGCACTTCATAGTCAAGATATAAGACTCGACAGGGACCCAACAAGACATTACCATATTCACAGATTTTTTTGTTTGTTTGTTTATTATGTCCCTGAAATGCATCACAAAAGTGTTGATTGAATCAAGCATGACATTACATTCATGATGTTAATTCTCGGACCATGTTTGTCTCTCAATTTTTTCAATGAATTATTCGGAATCAGATAATCGTAATCCAATTAACAGTCAAATCAACACATTTCAATTAACACTTAATCGATTGGCCACTAATATATTTCATACTTTTTTAGTTTTAATTGTTAACTAGTCCATGCTTAATTGAAATCGTGTAATTAGCAACATAATTAACAGCATAATTAAAAAATTAATACTACATTAAAACCTCGATTAAAAAATAATTTAACAATTCGATTAATTAACAACATAATTAAGTACTAATATTTTATTAATTAAAAAATTTCAAAATACTTCAATTAACAACTAGGCTAATTTATTGGTATAGTTATTAGCAAATAATTTCTAGCTTTATTAATGAGTAACTTTGTAATACTATTTTAGAATTAACAATTAACTTAAACTTCATTTATCAACAAAAGAATTAACAATTAATTTATACTTCATTACATGATTCAACTTACTTAACTTAAATTATAATTTCCAAACTTCCATTTGAACTTAATTATAAAAAAATTATTACATATTCTATAAATTTCCAAATTATTTTTCTTCAATTAACGACTAATCATGTTCGTACTTATTTTGCAACTTCAATTAATAATTAACTTAAATAATTTTCAAATTTTCATAAAAAAATTAACATTAATTATCAATTAATCATTAATATACTATATTCGGAAATTAATCATCAGTTAACAACTAAACAAAAATTTCATCGGAATACAATTATTAACAAATAATACAATTTACATTTTAACAGTTCATAATTATCATTAAACAAACATTATCAATAAACAATCAATTAATCATCCATAAATAGTAACTAAAACACTAAATTACAATCCATTGAAGCAACAATTGAAACGGTAATTCGAGAAATTAAAATTGAAATTAAAACGCAATTAACAGTGAATTTAATAGAAAATTCAAAAAAGCTCCTAAATTAAAAAAGCAAATAAAAAGATCCTAAATTAAAATTCAAAAAAGCTCCTGAATTTAACAATCAGGTTTCAGCCAACAAATAATTTTTTTTGCAAAGAACCCCTGAATCTATGACATATTTGCAAGAAAACCTCGATTAGTAAATTAAAATCAAAATAATTCACGATAAATTTGCAAATAATCTTTCAATTAACAACAAAAAGGTGTATACTAGCAAATTCAGATATGGATTGTTTTTTAAAAAATAAATCCCGAAAAACAACAATCAATCACTCACAAATATCAGAAAATCGATGAAAAAACAGCAAAAAATGTTTCGATACAAGAAAATACGAAATCAACAGTAAAAATCCAACAAATCAGTAAGCTTTATGATCTCTTAGTATATCATGGAGTATTTAACCCCTAATTACACGAAATCAACAGAAAAGACGAAATCTAGGAAAATAATAAAAAATAAACACAAAATACGAAAAACAAACACGAAAATCTCGAAAACAAATACAAAATCGTGTATGTATGCTTCCAGATATTCACGGGAGAGAAAATAAACACAAACAGGAAAACAATCGACGCAAGTTTAGGAGGCAAATCGCCTTCTAATCGCCATAGCCAACCGTGGCGTGAGGAAAATGAGAGGAGAGATAATTAGGGTTAGGGATTTATATATGGTCCGAGTTAAATTTGAATTTTTTATAAACCGATTAACATTTAATACAGGACCGGATTAACTGTTAATAGAGGGTCGGTTTTTTTCATTTTAGACAGTCCAGTCCATCTGGATTAACAACTGGCATCATGCTTACTCAATCAGCAAGGCATGGGAGAAATAGGAGTACACCATATTTCCATATATGAGCTCAAAAAATAATCAAGTCTCTTCATTATAGAAAAGGATAATTATGCCACACCAATTAACCATTTAATTGATGATTAATTAATATGATAATTAACAAAAGAACATCCGATTAATAGTTAATTGATATTAATTAAGAATTATTAATATATATGTATTTTAGTTATATTTTAATTAATTGTTAATGGAATGTTACTTGATTAATTATCATACTAATTAATCTTTAATTAGGGATATATAAGATGTTGTGGGGAAATTGGAGGTGTGAGGAAATTAGGTGTACAGTATATGACCTCTATAGAAAATAACAACTCAAATTGGAAACCCTGTTCCATCGGTATTCATCCAAACTTCAGAGTCAGACTAATCTTCCTCTTACTATCATAAAATATCAATCACCACGCTATAGAACAACACTTACTCCAATCAACTTCACAAAAACCTCAAAACAACACAAAAAAAAAGAGAAAGAAGAATAAGCAAGATGAAGGAAACAATGATGCTCTACACGGAGGCTGGTGCGGGGCACCTAACGCCAATGGTATCACTAGCGAAGCAATTTATTCGACGTGGTTTTTCTGTGACAGTTATGACTTTCGATAGTCTTCTCAATCCTGGTTCCGTGGCTAAAGAGGTTGCTCGAATTTCCTCTACCAATCCTTCCATCTCTTTCCACATCTTCCCCGATGTCTCCTTGGGAGATAATGGAAATCTCAAGGGACCCGCTCGCGTGCAAGCGATTGTTCGCGCGAACAATGTGAACTTTCTTGAGTTTCTTACTTCTCTATCAAATACGGATAATATTCGAGCTGTAGTGCTGGACTTCTTTTTCGTTGCGGCTCTTACCGCCACGAATCAACTGGGTATCCCTGCATACTTTTTCATAGCCTTTGGCGCCTCTGCTATGGCAGTTCTTCTTCATTCATTAGAAATTCATGACACAACTACGGTTTCGTTGAAAGATATGGGAAAAACTTTAATTGATTTTCCCGGTGTCCCGTGTTTACGAGCAAATGATGTGCCAATAATGCTTTTGGATCGCGAAACTCAAATCTATAAAGGGTTCATGGAAATGATCTCGTCTTTGATTAAAGCTGATGGATTCCTCATCAATAGTTTTGAGTCGCTAGAGCCGAACGCTTTGGCCGCACTCAGAAAAGGGCTCTGTTTGCCAGGTCATACAACCCCGTCAATTTATTCGATAGGCCCTATAGGCCCAGTGCGAAATGCAGGGAAAGAGAAAGAAGAGGAAGAGAGGCATGAATCACTCGCTTGGCTCGATTCACAACCAAAAAATAGTGTGATATTCCTATGTTTCGGAAGCATGGGCACATTCACACCTGATCAAATTAAAAAAATTGCAACCGGGTTGGAAAATAGTGGACAAAGATTCTTATGGGTTGTGAAAGTCACCGATGATCGGAATAACATCTTCGAACACAAGCCCGTCTCAGACTTGGATACCATACTCCCTGAAGGATTTCTTGATCGAACAAAAGATAGGGGCATGGTAGTAAAATCATGGGCGCCTCAAGTCCAAATATTGCAACATGAGTCTGTAGGTGGATTCACGACTCACTGTGGATGGAATTCGATATTGGAGGCCGCGTCCGCTGGCGTTCCGATGATATGCTGGCCATTATATAATGAACAAAGAATAAATAAGACAATATTGGTAGAAGAGATTAAGATCGGAGTCGTAATGGAAGGGTATGATGAGGTAATGGTGGAGGCCGAGGAGGTCGAGAAGAAGGTGAGGTGGTTGATGGAGGAGGGAGAAGGGAAAGCGATGAAAGAGCGAGCGGTGGAAATAAAGGAGAAGGCTGAGGAGGCACTAAAAGAAGATGGATCTTCTTCTCAGGCGTTTACACAATTCTTAGAAGATTTGAGGGGTAAAATGAGCAAGGAAGACACAAGTAAAATGCACATTGTATGCTAAATGAATTACTGCATATAGATTAAGTTGGTGTGAGAGAAAAACTATCAATTCCTTTTTCATGAATGAAAGAATGTTATGTTTCAGAGAAAAACTATTTGCGTATACAGTAGTCTCTCTTACTAGAACGAGTACCTCGTTCTGTTTCGGATATATTTTATATTAAAATATTATATATAGAAAATGATTTTTGTTTTGTTGGAACATAATTTCGTTATGCTCTGCTTTAAAATTACTTCATTTAAATTTTCGCCTGAATTTGATATTTTTCAAGTATTTATGAAATTCTTGAATTTACCAAAAAATGTGGTAGAAAAGAAAAAAATTTCAGGTTTAGAGGTTTTAGCTCTGTTACGCGAATTCTTTTAAAATGTTGGAATATCCGGAGATACATGTGTCATTTAATAATATTGATGCAATACGGATCTTTTACGTATCGGATATGTGTAACATATCGAAATTTTCAGTTTTATTCAAAAGATATTAGGTAATTTTTAAAAGTTATATCAAAATAAATTTAGATATATAATTTCAATTCCTACACGTGAATCTTTCTGATCATAAAAATTGTTCAAGTAATGTTCAAATTTCAAATTTCAAAGCATATTATGATTCAGTGTTATCTAAATACCATGATATGATATGTATCTTAAATATTTAACATGTGATATTTAAACATAATAGTTGGATGATCTCATCAATTTCTTTTTTGTTCCTTCCAATTCTTGGCCCAATCCTGTTCTCTTACTTTTCTAATATTCATGGAGTCGTAATCATGTATGAATTTATGTTGCGCGGATACTCCAAAAAAATAAAATTTAGTCGTATCGTCGTATCCGTATCGTATCATAAATCATATATTAAATTGCTGTATCGCCGTATCCGATACGCGTCGCCGTATCGCGTATCCGTGCAACACAGTGTATGATTGAAGCCAATTTTTCGTATGCCATGTGTTTTGGGGTTAAAGATTATCCGCAATCTCACATAACTTTTCATTTGTTTCCGATATTTGATTATATTGTTATGTTTTGTTCGTATTTATTTTAAACAATCTAAGGATTAAAGATTTTGTACTTGGGACGCTTTTATTTTATTATAGGGATTATCTGATCCTTTATCTGATGATGATGATGATGATGATTGCAATTCTCAAAATAATTAGAACAAATCATTAATAATATCGGTATTTGTTTAGAAACGACCAAACATAATTCGAACTAACAATGTGTATATATATAATTGATGCAAATTCATATGTATCATGTAAAAACGGCATAATTTCACATATACCTCTCAATAATTTGAAATTTAACAAATACACACGTAAACCCTTCAAATTTTACGGATATCCCTTTAAACCTTTTGAAATATTATGGATATCCTGATAAAATCCTTAAAATACCACATATGCTCCTATTATCTCATTAAAAAATATTTATTCTCATTAATAATCTGTCAATTATCTAATTTTTAAAATTATTTTTCTATGATATTGAGCAGCGTATGCTCATAAATCCATAAAGAAAATCAAATATTGTCAAATACATAATATGGTTTCCTACGAAAAATTATTACTCAAATAAATACTATTGCAAAATATTAAGTAGTTATAATTTTTTTATATGGAAAAAATGGAAAAATATTTTGAACCAAAAATTTAACATTTTTTAAGAAAAGTTCAATTTATGGGTATCCATGATATATGCAAGGATTTATAGGGATATTTATGAATTTTCATGGTTTTAGGGGTATACATGAAATTATGGTATTTTTGCAGGTGCACACACGAAACTTTGCCAAAAAAAAATATATCACTTTTTTTAGGTTACTTCTGAAAGTAGTTCTACTTCTGGAGTACTTCTAGATTAAAAGAGTTTATGATTATGATATTTTTATGATCATTTATGATACTTGTACTGTTTGGTTTGTTATATTTATTTTTATAAGGGTATTTATGAAATTTCATGTTTGTAGGGGTATACATAAAATTATGATATTTTTGCAGGGACACATGAAATTTTACCAAAAAAATATACTGGTTTTTTTGTTACTTCTAAAATTAGTTATAACTATTATTCATTATTTATTATACATACATGAAAATAAAATAGAGTATTTTGGTTGTTTTAGACATTTATTTTTGGTATTTTTTAGAAACATTGGATAATGCATTTTCTTGGAGGTGTTAGATTTAACTTTTGATATTTTTGCGATTTTTTTACTTGGGTTAGTCTTCAATGAGAGTTTTTTTAGGAAACCATGAAAATTGATTATTTTGTTCATGTTAGATTTTAATTTTGGCATTTTTTTTGAAAAAAATGGACAATTGAATTTTTTGAAAGTGTTGAATTTCACTTTTTGCATTTTTAAGATATTTTTGAAAAAATTATAAATTTTATTATGTTAGTATTTAATTACGGAGTTTTTATGAAAAATTTGAAAATATAGTACTTTTCTCATGTTAGCCTTCAATATGAATTTTTTTTAAAGGAAAATATGAAAATTAAGTATTCATTGTAGACATTAATTTTTGCATTTTTAGAAGATAATTCATTTTTTGAAGGTATTAGACATCATTTTTTCAATTTTTGGTAGCCATAAGAAAAAAGAACTTGCCACGTAGAGGAAAGGACTCAGCTAGAAGAGAAAGATCAACGAAATAAAAATTTAACGGGCGTCTCATTATCGGGTTTGGTTATTTTTAGGAGCATTTCTGCATATAACCTTTTTTAGAATCAAAATTCGAAAAATAACCCTCTTTCTAAAAATATTTCAAAAATAACCTAATTTTTGATAATATTCTAAAAATAACCCAAAACGGGTTTTTAAATCCCGCTGTTGAAATTTATAAAATTTTAATTGAAAATTTGATATATTTCCCCCAAATTTTCCCATAACATCCTTTATGATCTAATTAATACATTTACTAGTTAATTATGTATTAACTTAACATCTAACATGTACTAGTTATCATTTTAATTAAATATACTAACCGAAATTATCCAAATTTTATCATATCATCATCTATGTTCTAATTAGTACATTTAATTAAAATAATAACTAGTACATGTTGGCTGCTAACTTAATACGTAATTAATATTTATTCTAATTCATAAATTTGAATAAATTTTAATGAATATTTAATTATATGTTTAATTAACACGTTAATTAAATGTAATTGTTCTATAATGGAGAATTCGGCAGGTACATTTTGGAGTGCAATAAATTTTAATATATTTTTTTCAAACGTGTACTAGTTAATAAAATTTATGGTACAATTTTAATAAATTTTACCATAACATCCTTTATGATCTAATTAATACATGTACTAGTTAATTATGTATTAACTTAACATCTAACATGTACTAGTTATCATTTTAATTAAATATACTAACCGAAATTATCCAAATTTTATCATATCATCCTCTATGTTCTAATTAGTATATTTAATTAAAATGATAACTAGTACATGTTAACTGTTAACTTAATACGTAATTAATATTTATTCAAATTCATAAATTTGAATAAATTTTAATGAATATTTAACTATATGTTTTAATTATCACTTTAATTAAATGTAATTGTTCAATAATGGAGAATTCGGCAGGTACATTTTGGAGTGCAATAAATTTTAATATATTTTTTCAAACGTGTTAGTAAAATTATCTTAAAAAAAAATCACTCCCCAAAATGTATCCGCCGAATTCTCCATTATAGAACAATTACATATAATTAACGTGCTAATTAAACATATAATTAAATATTCATTAAAATTTATTCAAATTTATGAATTAGAATAAATATTAATTATGTATTAAGTTAGCAGCCAACATGTACTAGTTATTATTTTAATAAAATGTATTAATTAGATCATAAAAAATGTTATGGTAAAATTTAAGAAAATATGTCATATTTAAAATTTTTTTAAAAATGAATTTTTACCGGCGGGATTTTAAAATCAGTTATGGATTATTTTTTAAACATTATCAGAAAGAAAATTATTTTTGGAATATTTTCAAAAAAAAGTTATTTTTTGAATTTTTGTTTAATAAAGAATTACATGCATAAACGCTCCTTATTTTTATTTGATGCTTTGAGGTGTCTTTCAGTGGGGATGTCACGTCAATTTAGAGACAAAATCAAGGTGCACTTTCTTGGTTAAGGTATTTTTATAGTTTATAAAGTTTTTATAGTTTAAAGTTTCGAGACATAAGGTATGTTTTCTAGGTATTGTAGGTGCAATTTGTAGGTATTTTTTTCTTGATGCAATTTGGAGACAAAATCCTTATTTGTACGTCAATTTAACGGATGAAAAAAATTGTATAGTTTTTATTAAACCAAATAATATAGATTATTACGAAAATCATTATGGAAGAGCATTAAAAAAACTTATTTGGCATTTTTATACCTTTATATTTTTAATATAGTACTTATGTTCCTGTTTTTATACCAATATTTGATACGAAATGAACATATCTATTCATATGTATTTGTTAGGTATTACTAAAGTTGGTCGATAATTTTATGTCAGTCATTTCTATGGGGAAGAATGAGAATTGTTCGAGAATTATGGACGAACTCGCTAAATGCTCCTCGAACGTTCCATCAACAATGATGTAAGTGTGTACTTTTCAAATAATATATCTACTAGTTGTTTAATTTAGATCTAAATGAAAGTGAATATATAATTCTAAAGTCCAATTTACGCGGTAAAGATGTTTGTTTGGTTATTTTTAAGTTTAGTGCGGAACCACAAATAATTAAGAGAAAAGAGAACGATCCCAAAAACAAATAACACAAGATATTTGTTTACATATTTCGGTAGGTGATTGTTTTGTAGATTTAACTCATCGGCTACTTGCTCAATCGATCGGTTCGATTGAATACAAGTATCTGCGTTTCCGGAGATGCCTTGCGTTTTTTCGGCTTTCAATTGAATTCCCGTATCAACTCTTACAAAGTTTTGCCTAGAATGATTTATACGTTTCTATCGATCTATGACGGATTTGACAAAATACGTAACTAGCCTATTACTATTTCTACTAACGAACTACACGTGATCGGTAACGCAAGTTGGGAATCGTTGAGTAAAAAATTCGAAATAGATCTTAGATCTAGGATTTGTCTAGAATTATGAGCACTCAAGAGTTTTCTCTCTTTTGAACGAGGAAATGATTTTACCAAGAAGGTTGGAGAGAAAAACTCAAAGAAGTCAAATTTATATAACACATAAATCTCTTTTGAAAAATAGTTTTTTCGTACAGTTTTTTCGAATGAACACTGGCAGTTCGTTCGAACGAACTGCAAGTCTAACTAGCCGTTACATGTTAATCATGTCAAACATGTTTCGTTCGTTCGAACGAATACTCAAGGTTCGTTCGAACGGACCTTCCTCCGTGATAAGAGTTGAATTGGCACATGCTTTTGTTCGAAGAGATGCAATTGTTCGTTCTAGCTTAGCATGAAGGTTCGTTCGAACGAACGGATTAGTTGGTTCGAACGAACTACTTTGTTTACATATTGTGAAATAAACAAGGCTTCATTTCAGGAGCTAGTTCATTCGAACGCATGGTGGTTCGTTCGAACGAACTAGCTTCTGATTCTAGATTTTGTCATTCTTCATTTTTTCACTGTTTCAAACAATTGCTTAGATCTTGATAATTCTAAGATGTGTCTAGGGATATATATGACTTATATTTGGTGAATGTGTGATATCTCAACTTGCGAAAGTCTTCGACGACTTGACTTCTTAACTTGATCACGCGTTTTCGTTATCGTCTTCTTCAACGTCTTGGCTTCTTCACTATCTTGATAATCTTTAACTTTCATTTAGATGCTCGTCTTCTTCCTTTTATACATCTTGCCTTCTTTTGGAATAGTAATATCGATATTGTTTTAAAATAATCAAAACATAGGAAATTTGAATCAACACTATCTTTATACTTTTATTTTATATCTTTTTTTGTCAGATTTTGGAAATTGCACTATGGAGGCTGTGGAGAAACAACACGGCTCATTTTAGATGGGAGTATATGAGAGTATACAATATGGTAATAATTTCACCTTTTTTGCTCTAATATATATATTTTTGTTTTATTACATTTTATTTACATTCCCAACAAATTGGTAGTTTTGTTGACCCTTCTCTCTATTTATTGTACCTTTTTCTATATTAGTTGTATATTTTTTAATCAATCATTTTATTTCAGTCAACAATTTTGATTAGCCATTTTAAGGATTTGAAGAGGAAAAAGCCTCTCCTGACCGGTCCCGTGAAGGATTGCAAGCAACTCTTTGTCTCGATGATAGAAAATGGGGGGAATTCTTGAAAAACCTCCTAACTTTTTTGAAATTTCTCAAAAACCCCCTAACTTTTAGATTATTTGAAAAACCCCCGATAATTTGAGTTTAATTCTTCAAAAACCCCTACTAGTGTTATCTTTCATTTTCCATCCAAATTCTATTTTTTGGACCAAAATACCCTCACAATTTATTTTACAATTGAATTTATTCTATAAACTAATAAATAAATAATATTTTACAATATTATATGATTATATTTATTATACTATTCTATAATTTACTATATGATTTTTATATAAAATTATTTCATGTAAAAATAAAAAATGTAATGTGAAATAATATTTATTTAATAAAATAGTACTTTATGTATATATTCATAGTAAAATAAAATAGTGAGTTGTAAAATATTATCATAAACTATTTTTAATTATAATAATGTGAAAGATTTATCATGAACTATTTAATTTATTTATGTATTTATTAATTTATATTGAATAAAAAAATTAATAAAAGAAAAATCAAAAAGGGTATTTTTGTCAAAAAGAATGAAAATTGGATGGAATGTTAAAGTTAACATTTGTAGGGAGTTTTTTTTAGAATTAAATTATAATTATAGGAGGTTTTTCAAATAATCAAAAAGTTAGGGGGTTTTTGAGAAATTCCAAAAGAATTAGGGGGTTTTTCAAGAATTCCCCAAAGAAAATGACCGTTTGTAGTTTTAATTTGTATGAATTTAGTCGAGTTGTGTTGTTGAATGTTTGTTTGTTATTCATAACATGAAAATTAAAAACCTCCGCATGCAAATTGTGTCGTGCTTTAACATTCACTCTAAATTGACGTCCGCACTAAAATTTCTGCATATTTTTCTTAGACAATCCTCTTCTTCATTCTGGCGGAGTGCATTACGATGAGAGTGCAATAGACGCCCTGAAAATAAAATTATCATATTTGTCCGTGAAAAGATTAAAAAGATCACATTAGTTCTTTTAAAAGTTACATATTTAATTTTACTCATTCGAAATATACAAAAATATTAAAAATATAAAAATTTATTAACACGATGTTTAATTTGTATCCGCGGCAATGATTTAGATTATTATCACAATAAGAGGGTGTTTGCAGGACCGGTCCCGATGATTTGGTTGCCCCAGCCCGCAATGTTATCGGTTATGAACAATTAATTTCGATGTTGCCCTGAAAATAAAGATTAAGAAAAAATTATGTAATAAAAAAATCAAACAATTGAAAGGTAATGGCTCAAAATAACCTCTTTCCGTGATTTTTCTGAAATTGTAATCTAATTTTGTATTTTTGCATAAAAAATCAATGCATCCTTCTTAATTTTATGATAACAATATAACCGAGAAAATAAAATACTTTGATTTTCTAAATATTACAAAAATAATATCGTATAGAGACTTATAAAAAATTAATTTCAGTTCACACATTAACATAAATTCTATGATAATTACGAATTAGTTTTAGTTCCATTTTAATTATAAAAAAATATGAGTCAACAGAGAAAATTTTAAAATGTGACTTTATATGTTATTGTTTTGTTTCTACATTTTATTTTTGGTTTTTTGGTCGATGAAGAAAAAAGAATATCATGTTAATTTGCAAATTTTTGGTATTTTTTTAATGAAAATATTTTATTGATATATTTTGGGAATAGTACAAATATTTTTTTGGATCAACTGTGACTGTTGCGTGATATAATATGTTTCTTTTGTGGGTGTAAGGGTGATAATAGGTTACGTATTTAAATAATAAACACTACTATCCACAGAAGATCTTACACAATTTTTTTAATAATAAATTCACAATAAATTCTTGGCCCCACGGTTGAAACTTTATTTACTCTTTCTTCTTCTTCTCCATACTTCATTTATGTGGGATACGTAGGTTTTTTAGATCTTTTAACTTGTCAAGTGTTCATTACTATATCCCAATGGTTGCTCTTGCTCAGGCCGTTGCCCTAGTCCGGGGGCTTGCCGGGCTTACCTCGGGGCCGGCCCTGGGTGTTTGGATGCATGAAATTAGAGATGAAATTGAATCTTAAGATTTCAATAAATCAAATTTTTTGTTTGACACATAGAATTAGGGAAAGAATTAATATTATTAAATTAAATAAAAGTTAGAGTGTCAAAGAGGAGCATCTTCATCTAATTATTAAATTAATTTAATTAATATTATGATAATATTATAAGTATTAATCAATATAATTAATATTATATTATATTAATATGTAGATAAATAATTATTTTTATCGTAATATAATTAATAAATAATCAATATAATTAATATTATAACAAAATAATTTTTTTAATTATAATATATTTAATAGATAAAATATAATATTTTAAAAATATAGAATTACATTTAACATTTTTTAATTATTATTATTATTATTATGTACATGCTAATATTATAGTAATTATATTAATATAATAAAATAATTATTTTAACAATAATATATTAATAAATAAAATATAATATTATAGTAACCTAAAAGTACATTTAATATTTTATATTATTATTATAATATAACTATTAGTTACTAATTTTATAGTAATTATATTAAAAGAATTAAATAATAAACTAATTATTTTATTATTATATATTAATAGATGAAATATAATATTATAATAATATAAAATTTAATTTAATATTTAGTATTATATTATTTTACTAATTTTATAGTAATTATATTGAAATAATAAACTAATTATTTTATTTATAATATATATTAATAGATACAATATAATATTATAATAATATAAAAGTGCTTTTAATATTTTATATTATTAGTAGAGAATGCTAAAATACTCAAGTGAGTATTGTGGTATGGCTAAAAAATCATGAGTATGATTATCACAATACTCACTTGAGTATTTTAACATCCCCTTATTAGTATTTTATAATTATTAATTTTATAATAATTGTATTCAAATAATAAAATAATAAACTAACTATTTTATTAGTGATTTTTATTAGAATAAAATAAATAAAATAAATAAAAATAAATATCATATATTGATTTATGCAAGGATAAATAGGATATTTTGAATTTTTAGAATGGTTAGTTAATATAAACCCCCCCATCTCAGTTTTGTTTATCCAACCAAAACGCGGTGTTTGCTAGATGAGATAAGAAAATAATTATTTGAACAGTTTTACGAGAAGAAAATTTAACAGTTCGAAATTAAAAAAAATCGAAAATCCAATTTCTCTCTCGTTTGACTCCACCCGTCCCCATCTCGCACGAACGAATCGAATCGCATCGAAACCGGGTCAAATTCATGAATTAATGTATCAAATTTCAATCGATGCTACTCATCACCTGCTCAATCAAAATTGTTTGATTAATTATTTAATTTAATCAATCCTTAATCCTATTCTCGCTATTCCAAATCCCAATTTCGACTCTTTTCGAAAAGTAGTCAAGAAAAGTAACAAACCCCCATTTCAATTTTCCCCCAATTGTGTTTCTTTTGCGTCGGTGCCCAATCCTGCCTACCACTGTTGTTCCCGAGCCCGATCCGAGAAAAGATTTATTGGGTAAGTTGGATTTAGAATTTGGCGATTTGGTTTTTTATTGGAGAAGAAGGAGAGAGAAATTTGAGGAAATAAGAGGGAAATTGGATAACGGAGAAAGAAATTGGGGTGAAAATTGGAGAGGAGGAGAGGAAAATTTGAGAAAGACGTGCGATAGATGGTGTTGACGTTGAGGCGGACGGAGAGAGGGATTTGCGGACGTATTGGGAGGTGGAGCGGCGGGGTGGTGGCGATGGTTATCATTGCCCTTGCCGCTGCCACCGTCTCTCTTGCATCTTTATCCTGTAGGTAATCCAATACAAAAGAACGTTCATTTCGAGTTCGAAGATCTTCTTTTCTTGCCAATTCATTGGAAAAAACAATTCAATTTTCGTTATTTGACAAAAATATATTGAAGTTAGATAGATAATCAAGTCGATTATCCCTTTGTTAATTTTTCCCATTTCTGAATAAGTTATCCCCATCCGTTCTTAACCTACATGAAGAAAGAGTGAAAACGTAAGAAAGAGAGATCAAAACAAGTAGCAAGTTTGCATCTTTTCGTGACATGAAATCGTTGAGGCGATCTGCCACGTCATCGCCGGTCGCCGGAGATCCGTCCGGCGGCCCTTCCGGATCATGGATCAAATCTCTTCTTGTTGTCTCTCCTTCTTCATTCTCTTCATCTCCTTGTCCTTCTTCTCCTTCTTGTCCCTCTCCCTCTCCTTCTCCCCGTTCTAGTCGGTGAGTTAAATCGCCAAATCTCTTATGATCACCATTATTATTTTCATTCTTACAATTCACTGATTCATTTTTGCAGTAAAGGAACCCTAAAATCATTACCAATGTCAAGAAGGAAAAGAAAAAGAGTGCTTTCTATAAGGCAATGGTACTCTCTTTTCGCCTTGGATGGAAAACTTCGAGATGGTGGCGTTAAATTCCTCAAAAAAGTTCGGTGCAAAGTAAGTTCAAATTTTCCAAAAATATTCCCATTCATTATTTAATATTTTCATTTTTTTAATCAGGGAATTGATCCACGCATAAGGTCCGAAGTTTGGCCTTTTCTTCTTGGCCTGTAAGAATATCAAATTACATTAATTAAAATAAAATTCTTATATTACATATAAATTAATTTTATTTATTCATTTATTTGGTTTTGTAGCTATGATTTGAATAGTACAGAGGTAGAAAGAAACGCTATTAGGACAAAAAAAAGGTACTCTAATTTAGTAATTTCCTCGAAAATCAAAATCTCTCCTCAATTTTCCTGATAATTTTTGTATTTTTTGTATAATTCAGAAAGGAATTTGTAAAGTTGAGACAAAGTTGCAAGAGACTCTTTATCCAGCTCAACATGGGGTCCACGCTCGAATCGATAACCGAATTCGATACGCCTGGCATTTCCGAAGAGCTCGAGTCCCTCAGCACTCCAACTTCCCTTTCTAAAACCACCGAAGAACTCTCATTACCCGATCCCGACCCGAACCGGGAATCCTATTCCTCCTCTTCCTCTTCCTCTTCCTCCTCCGATGTAGAACTCGAAATCCCGGAATCCGAATCCCACTCCGCCACCTTCGGAAGAAGCTTCTCTGTAAGACGAATCGACCCGGATATAGAATCCACTTGCTCGGAGAATTTCGCCACCTGGCAGCGAATAATCCGCCTAGACGCCGTCCGCGTCCACCAAGAATGGACTCTCTATTCGCCGTCCCAACTGGAGATCTCCAGTGAAAAAGTGAATCGCCGCGCCGAGTCTCTGGGTTTGAAAAACCTCGAGGGTTTAGAGACGTGCATGGTCCACCACGCAACGCGTCTAGTTTCAATTTTAGAGGCCTACGCGATTTACGATCCCGAAATTGGGTATTGTCAAGGCATGAGCGATTTATTATCGCCGATAATAGCAGTAATGGACGAAGATTACGAGGCATTTTGGTGTTTCGTAGGGTTCATGAAAAAAGCGCGACATAATTTCCGACTCGACGAAATCGGGATCAAGCGACAATTAAACAAAATTTCGAGGATCATCAAGCAAAAAGACGGGCACCTGTACAGGCATTTAGAAAAGTTGAAGGCGGAGGATTGTTTCTTCGTGTACAGAATGGTTTTGGTATTGTTTAGAAGAGAATTGACGTTTGACCAGACGTTGACTTTGTGGGAGGTGATGTGGGCGGATCAGGCGGCGATCAGGGCGGGAGTTGGACGGTCGGGATGGAGCCGGATAAGGATGAAGGCGCCGGCCACCGAGGATTTGCTGTTGTATGCGATTGCGGCTTGTGTATTGCAGAGGAGGAAATTGATCGTGTACAAGTGTAGTAGTATGGATGAGATAATGAGGGAGTGTAATGGTATGGCGGGACAGCTGGATATTTGGAAGTTGTTGGATGATGCGCATGATCTTGTCGTAAATTTGCACGATAAGATTTGAATAGAGAGTTGTGTTGTGTTTGTAGTTGAGAAGTTAGCTTGTGATGAATGAGTTTCACAAGTGATGGAAATGGAAATGAAATTTAATGTTTTTTTTTATAAGATATAATGTTATTTATGATGATGATGAAGATATAATTTTATTTATTGTTATTTCATATATATATAAACTTCAATTTAAAAACTGAACATAAATATAGCTAAATATTATTTAGTATCAAACAATATAATTAAATTATATTTTTAATAATAATTGATATATGCTGTAATTTACAGGTTCAGTTAATTGTTTGTGATTTAGTAGGCTGCCTTTAAAACAAAATTAACAAAAACTTTATAATTACATCATTAAATTGTCAAAATAAGAAATTACTTGGATAGGCCTCATTTACTAATTATGTATGTGACTCGTTCATTTTTTAAAAACTAATTTGAAAGATTTTGAAAAAAAAAACTGAAGGTGGTTCAGCTGATGCCGTGTTTCTAAAATTGTAGTTTTCACATTATAAATGTAAGTTATATTGTCTTCTAAAAATAACTAAAGGTGGATGTGATATTGACGCAACTGTTATATATGTACACTTTATTAGGTTAATTCTTATCTTCTCTTTTTATTTTCTTTCGAAAAATTGGATATCAAGGTTTTTTTGAAAAAACGGCTAGTTTTTTTTTCATATCATTGTAGTATTTTTAAGAAGTAATTTTTTAAAAATACGGATAATATTTGAAGAGCTCGTATTTGGTGCCTCCGTATTCCCTCATCACACGCATGCCGTTAATCCGGATGGGCCGGGGCAAAAAATGATTCTGATATAGAGCAGCGCGGTGCTCAGAATTAACTCGGCCCGCTATTAATCGTTAATTCGTTCCCAAATTATTAATAGATATGAAATTATTCGATTTCCTGTCCCCAGATTCGTCCACATTACTTAGTCAATTTGAGCCATTTCATCTGTTTTTCTTTGGTCAGTATGTATCTGAACCGTCCACTTTTTTTTCTGGATCGGATCTTGATAAACCATGAGACATTAAGTACTAACCATTTCACTTGGACCACTGTGAACTCAACCTAATCATATTTTAGTTCCTAAATTCCATGCACCCACTCGTTCTCTTTCCTTTCTTCCCGTATTCTAGTTTTTCTTGGTCTGTGTGTATCTGAACCGTCCATTCTTTTAAGGACCGGATCTTAATAGATCATTAGACATTAAATGTTAGCAATTTATCTTGGACTAATGTGTACCAAGTCTATTCAATTATCTATCCAAAATATATATTTTAGTTAAAAATGATATATATTATTTTGTACAAGAGTTTAAAGAATAGATTTACCATAATATTTTCCTTGTTTTTCATTATCTATCTATATAGAGGTTTTGCATGATATGCATGAAATTTTGGGTAAAATGATCTTGTTGCATATTTTCAGCATAGACACACTAAAGACGTTTGATTCCGCTTAAATTTGCATGATTTTATAGTTATAAAACTATCAATTCATTCCTTCAAAATAAATAAACTGTCCATCAATCGAATTTGGATGATTTTATCGGTTAGAAAACTCATCATTCCTTCCAAAAAAAAAAAAAAAAACTCAATTCATGAACCAGCTACGAATTGTCTTTAGAAAAAAGAAAAAAAAAAATCACGGGCCACTTCTTCTAGATGAAAAATAAAAGAAAAACAACAGAGTAAAATTTGTAAAAGTCACTTCAATCCGAATGTTCTGATAGTAAAATATGGGAGGAAATCATAAAATATTACATGCTGAAATACGTTATCACGTCCAAATAAAATCTACCGATATCGACACTTAGATCGTGAATTTTCACAGTGCCGGCTTAGAAAACAATGAAAGTAATCAACCATGTGATAAAGCTAGACCGAAGTACGTTCGATCTTTGTAATGTAAACAAACTTCACCGCTACAAAAACAAACTTCAACCTAATCATATTTTAGTTCCTAAATTCCATGCACCCACTCGTTCTCTTTCCTTTCTTCCCATATTCTAGTTTTTCTTGGTCTGTGTGTATCTGAACCATCCATTCTTTTAAGGACCGGATCTTAATAGACCATTAGACATTAAATGTTAATAATTTATCTTGGACTAATGTGTACCAAGTCTATTCATTTGTGATATGTGATTTATATGTTCAATTAATTATTTGTGATTTATATGTTCAATTAATTATTTGTGATTTGGTAAGAGTTCCCTTCAAAATAATATTAACAAAAACTCTACAATTACATCATTAAATCAGTGTCAAAATAAGAAATTATTTGGATGGGTCTCACTTACTTTTTACATATTAAATTACAAATCGGGATGATTTTGGTAATTTATGTATGTGACTCGTTCATTTTTGCAAAATTAGTATGAAAGGTTTTGAAAAAAAACTAAAGCTAGTTCAGCCGATGTGGTGTTTCTAAAATTGTAGTTTTCACCTTATAAATGTAAGTTATATTGTCTTCTAAAAATACCAAAAGGTGGATGTGATATTGACGCAATTGTTATATGTACATTTTAATTGGTAAATTATTATCTTTCAAGAAAATTGGATATCAAAGTATTTAAAAAAACAACTATGTTTTTCATATCATTGTGTGATATTTGTAAAAAATACTGATAATATTTGAAGAGCTCATATATGGTGCCTTCAATATTTCTCCAGCACATGTTGATTGAATCAACCTGACGTATATTGTTAATCCGGATGGACCGGGCTAAAGAAATCGCTTCCTATTTAGGGCAGCACCGTGCTCGAAATTAACTCGGTCCGCTATTAACCGTTAATCGTCCGGTGCATTAACTGCTAATTCGGTTAAAAAAAATTCGAAACTAGGCCGACTCATATATATACTCCCTATTCCTAATTCTCTCTCCTCTCTTTTCTCTCACGCAACGGCTAGTCATGGCGATTAGAAGGCGGTTTGCCTCCTAAACTTGCGCTGCTTTTCTCTTTTCTCTTCCGTGTAAATCTGGTAGTTTACATACACGATATTATGTTTATTTTCGAGATTTTCGTGTTTGTTTTTCAGATTTTCGTGTTTTTTTTTTATTATTTCGTTGGATTTCGTCATTTTCCTATTGATTTTCGTGAATAATAGGCTAATTTTTGTGTGATTTTCGTTTTTGTGTTTATTTTCTTGTTTTTCCTGCAATTGTTTGACTGATTTCGAAAAGATCTATGATTATAAGCCTTCATCTTCGATTGTTAGAATTTGTGGACTGTTTTGATTGATTTTTCGTTTGTCTTTGGACTATTTTTGATGTTTGGAGTGAATTATTTTAGGACTGTTTTGGTTACTTTTTGGATCTGCACACACCTATCTATATTTGTGGACTATTTTCAAATCGAATGGATTTTTTGATTGTTTTTTTTTGGATTTTTGGACTAGTTTGATGCTGTAAGCTGGTAGAAGTTGGGGATTGTCGACTGATTAATTTGGATTTATCGATTTGCACCGATTTTACACTGATTTTGGTTTATGACTTTGCTTTGGGCTTATCGATTAATTTATGATTTTACACTGATTTTGGTTTATGAATTTGCTTTGGACATCGATTATTTTATGATTTTTTTTAAGGTCGATTTGCACTGATTTCGTCCTGGAATTTTACATTAATTCTAAGGGTTGTTTTGCATATATTTGTGCGAAAATTACATGATTGAATTGAATTTGAATGGAAGTAGTTGAATCTGCAAAATCCTAAATTGAATTTACATAATTGTAGGATTCCTAGGACAATTAGGGATGAGTGCATGATTGCTTTTATCAAAAGACTGGTCAATCCTAAAAACCTATTACGTTACTAGACAATTTTTGTCCACTTATCAAAGTTATCATACAAGAAAAATACTGGCCCGTGATGATCAAAATTGATTTTACAAAAGTCTTCTATACGATTTCATGAAATTACTATTCTTTGTAAGGAAAAAAAATTGTTTGACATTTGGATTTAAACACACACGGGGACTAAGACAATGGGACCCACTATTGCCCCTCCTCTTTAACTTTGCGGCAGATGTGCTACATACATTACTGACCAATATTAATCCACTACTCTCAAATCATATATTATTCGTCCCCCCAAATACAATATGTCGAAGACACCATATTTTTTTTGAGGTTTACCCGAAAAACCTCCATATCACCAGCCACACTATTAAAACTTTCTCGCAATTCTCTGGACTGGAGATGAATTGGGAAAAATCATGATTTGTCCCATTATCAATGCTAGAGGCTAGCAAAAATCTACTAAACTCTTGGATCACCGCAAAACTATAATTTCAATGACATTTAATCAGTTATCTATGCATGCATTGTACATTTAAAAACATTTCTTTTGTAACCTTCTTCTCTAATTAATAAAAAAAAAATTTGGGATATTCCCTAGTACTTCCCACTCCTCCCATCCCATAATTCTTGATAACATGAATATGATTTAACATCTTAATTTTTAACACATTAGTTCATGATTTTAACACTTTAATGAAATGCTAAATCATAAATTAGGACGTGAAACCATAAATTAAAGTGTAAAAGTAAACTTTAAGAATCATGCCATGTGAAAAATAAATAAATTAGATTGTTTAGTACTACTAATTAATTCAATTAGCTATTGAATTAATCGTTTAATTAAATCGATACGTCAATTAACATGTACTAATATTAACATATTAAAATTATTGGCGCGTGGCAAGTCATATTTTTCCCATAAAAAATAGACCCTTACGAACAGGTTTCGTGCAAAAACAATGGAGACTCCATTGAGTGACAACTTATTTGAATAATACTGCCGGTGTTTACTATGACTTCACTTGAACTTGTTTTTTTTCTATAAATTTCCATATTGCTATCATATGATTATCTCAGTGTTTTAAATTGCGGCGATATTGCGGATATTGCGGGCTGAGATTTAGAATCGTTATATCGCAATGAAGTATTGCGAAAATATCGTTTTTTGAGAAATTGCGGATATTGCGGCGAGATTGCGGCGAAATATCGGTAATATTGCGGCCATATCGGGTCAAATATTGCGGATAATATTCAAATCGTTGTAATTTTCTCATCCTTCCACCAAATTACATGAAATTTATATCGAAATCACTCGTCTCGACGAGAGGAATACAGTGATGGGCTTGAATTTGTGAAATTTTGTCTTTTACCCTGAATTAAACACAAAACACACGTTAAAGTAATTTTATCGAGAATTATTTAATATAAATATTATAACATAAATTTTGTGATTATTTAGTACTTAGTTTCCATGTTTTATTATGAAAATATTTGATAAAATATGCTCATAACATATATAACTTCTAAAATGTGTCATTTTCATCTATAAATGTATGAATTTAGTAATTTTCATTGTATTTCATTGATGTTTCGATTTAAAATTTGAGTTATAGTGTTTTGATATTTTTAGGATGTCGACAAAAAATTCTTCAACAAAATACAATTCCAAAGATCCCGTATAATTGCCATTTTAATGAAAATTTTATGATCAACTTTTATTTACACTGAAAAGGTTCCTGGGCAATCAACTTTATTATTCTTTTTAGAAGAAAATTATAAAGGAAATTTTACGATATTAATGGTGATAAAAAATATTGTGAAAAATATATTTAAACAAAATATTATTTTTACATAATTTAATATCGCAACGACTGTCCGCAATAAGGTCATTGCGCCGCAATTGCGCCCGCAAACGCAATCCGCTGCAAAAAAGACCCGACCGCAATGGACCGCAATATCGCAATTTAAAACATTGGATTATCTCATCATATTTGTATATACTGTTTATACATATTAGTAAAACCTCTGAACAATGATTATAACATAATTTATATAATAATGAATCGTCCTGGCTGTGAGCAATAACCATTATTTTCTATAGCATTTTTTATACGATGAGAAGATTGAGAAGAATTTGAAATGGATACCCATTTTTTTGTTGCATTTTTATTGATTGTAATATCGACATAGATAGTATTCGAGAAAGAAAATTTAGTGCATCTCGCAAAATCGAAAAAATAAATAAATTGAATCTGGTACAGTTGGACTTGAAATGAAAAATTTCTTGCATTATCTATCCTGCTAAACATGGAGATTTATATTGTATATTCATTACCCTTTATGAAGCACCCTCACAATATAATTTCTTTCTCTCTGTAGTAACATTAAGATTTCAAGTTGTGGTTTCGGGTAGGTGATATAAAAAGACTGTATGGGTGTATAGGATCATTATACATTAATTTCAAATATCTTATTTCTGTTTTTAACCTAAAACGTATACTCCTTAATGATTTTATTTTGGGGTTCTTTAGGAATATGATCAGTATGAGGATATTCGCAAGGCTGTAGCATAATTTGTTTTAGATCTTGTAAATATTTAATGTACTATTCTCGATTACAATTTATTGAAAATCTTTGTACATAGTGATCATATTAACACTCATAATTCCCAGACCCTATAAATACTCTCACCAGTCTGATCATCCAATCAATTCATAATTAAAACTTTAGAATTAGAAACCCATCTAAAACCCTAACCCTAGTTTCACGATGGCTTCAAAAACTTCAGTTGTGTTCTTCGGCCTTCTCCTCCTCTCTCTCGCCCTCACCGCTCAATCTACAAGCAGTAAGCATTCTTTATGAAATCTAGACACATATTTTTCTACTTATTATAAATCATTTTGTTTTTGAAAAATAACAATAGGGTCAGGAATAAGCACAAATGATGATTGTCTTGGTTATGTCGGTACGTGCGCTACCGGGCGTGATTGTGCAGCGGTGTGCAAAGCAAATCATTTTTCTGCTATCGGTATTTGCATCCCAGATCCGTATGGCGTCACGCCTTCAAAACTCACATGTTGTTGTCTTTGATCGTAAGAGTTCAGATATAGCCCGAATTAAGAGTATTTAAGTTATTTCAATATTGTAATTTGAATGATTTGAATCCGTTATCTTGTATTAGTGATGTACTCTTGCTCTATATTTATATGAAATATTTAAATATTGGTATTCATTGTGTCCTTTTATTGCTGAAATGCTTATAAGCCACCAATTCATATTATGTTATTGGCGCAAGTGTTATATATGTTATGAGGCCATATTGTACGAAATGTTGTGTGGATGAGACATGATAAAAGAAATTAGGGTTCTATAAGCGTTTTCTCTAGATATCATTAACACAATGTTCCTGAAATAAATAAATAAAAAATGGAGTGTAATGTGGAGGTGAGAACTATTAAAGATCTTCCTCCATTTGTTATTGTACTAAAAAAAGGAAAAAAAAATATTTTTTTTCATAAAAATCAATGCAATCCACAATCCAAACCATAAATCCCAGAGTTACGTTTCTTTCCAAATCTTCAACACCATGTTGAGGAATTTATAGGAATATGTATATGTATATTCAAATACATGTATTGTGCAACATGCATTATTTGATTTTTAAGTGTAGTGTATTTTATTTTCAAAATTCATGGATGGTAAAATACCAAAAAAAATTTGGCATTCCAAAATACAAGAAGAAAGCACATCCATATATTCATTCAAAATATAAAAAATCAACATTCAAAATAAACGATCTAAAAAACAAGTTATTTTGACCGTCAAGGCCTAAATAGATTCTTAAGCCCCCCTGTAGCGAAAAACATACTTTCATAATGTTTTTACATTTTTTTGAGAAGTTGCTTCGTAAAATTTTCGATATAAACAATCTAAAAATATGTCATTTGGACTCCCCATATCCTAAATAGTTTGATAATACCTCCTATAGTGAAAAATGAATTTTTGTAGTGTTTGTACTACTTGTTGAAAAATTGTGTAGTAAAATTTTGGATACGGACAATCTAAAAAATATGTTATTTGGACTCTCCAAGATCTAAACATATTGCTAAGTTGGATTAAGGGAACAGGACCGGGCTTACATATCCGCTGCGCGAGTCCGAGGACGGAAAGAATTCCCATCACCGCGTTCCTCATTTGCTACATGGGGCGCGGGGCTATGAATTTCCCAGTAAGTCCTAATTAAAGATAACATGTGATGGATTGGCGGTATTTACAAATAATCTCAAAAAATGTTCATCCTGCAATATTATTTAAAAAAAATGATTGGAAATATGTCATTGATTAATTCAATGCTAAAATTACTTCATGATTAGCACTTTCGTTCTCAATAGATTTTATGATGACTTATTTGTTTATTTTGCGAATATGGCCGACGATGTGTAGAAAAATAAACAATTTTAAAGTAAGAATAATTTGAATATATTGTTCAAGAAAATCGACTTTTGAACAATTCAAACGGTATTTGTTCTAAAATATATTAAAATCATGAGTCACAGTGTTAGTTGTTCTGAACGCATTTAAGTGCATAATTTGTTAATAACTAAAATAATTGAGAATTTGTATTGTGGTGATTATTATAATTTCTCTTATTTACGACGTATGCTTAATTTGTTAGTTTGTTAGGTACCACAAAAATATTTTGCACGAGTCTTTAGATTTATATGTTTCAAGACAACGATACATGTTTGAGCACGTGAAATGTCAATATGTAGTAATTTTAGCTAAACATATAATTTTCAAAATATGATATAATAACACATGCAAATAGTTTTCTGAGGCTAGTTACATTTATGGCCTTGTAAATATATAAAAGAGGTATTTAAACCGTCTTCAAATTTTGTAAACAAGAAGTGTCCAAATCAACGGACCCAGTCATGAGATTAGGGATGGACATTCGGTCGAACCGAACCGAACCGAATAAGAGCAAATCGACTCAAATCAAATCGAACTAGATTAAAATCGAACTGAACCGATTTAAAACCGAACCAAATAAATCGAATTTCTTAAGCTTTATAATACTAGAATTCAAATTTTATTTGGCAAAAATGTATGAAAACAAATCGTATAAAATATAATTATGTTATTTCTGATTTTATAATATGAAATTTATTCTTTTATAGATGAACATAATAAAAAACGTAAAAACTAATATTAATTCGGTCGGTTCGGTTTAATCGATTTTGAAAACATTAAAACCGAATCGAACAGGATAAACTGAACAATATCAATTTTTAAATCGAACCGAATAAAACCAAAAAATTGAACTAATTAAATCGAATTCGATCGGTTCGGTTCGATTTCCAAATAAACGGATCCATTTTTCCCATCCTATCCCCTAGCCAAGGTTGTAAAAATCGGTCTAGGCGGCCGCCGCCTAGGCGCCATCCAAACGCCCAGATCTTCCCTAGTCGTTTCTGTCTAGACGGAATTCCGTCTAAGACCGCCTAAATACCGTCTAAGCCCGCATAAGTCCGTCTAAATATCGAATAATTATGCTTAGACCCAGCTCACTTAAATTTCTGTTTTTTTTTCACTTCTATTATTTTAGGCCCATATATAAAAATTCATGTACATTATTTTTTCGAGTTATGTTTTTTTTTTCACTTAAATAATATCCATATACACTTTTTTAATATAAAAAATTGTAGCACAAATTATAATATATAAAAATTAAAAAATATGACAAAAATTATATAAAATTACAAAATCATCTAGAATCGATTGATCTTCGATCAATTCCTCTAGACACTAGACGGTGTCCGTCCGCCCGACTAGCACCTAGCGATTTTAACATTGCCCCTGGCCATAAGCCCCAAATCAAGGGTCCATGGTAAACCAAGTCCAGGACACGTCGTGAGTCGTGACTCCTAACCCGACTTCTTGCCGAAGTAAACCCGGAAACGAAACTGGAACTAGAAGGTTGTTAATATTCAATTCTTAATTCTTATCATCGACTACCAACGAGGAGAAGAAGTGGCGAAACAAAGAATTCACAAGAACCGAGAAGAAGAGTCCACAGAGTCTTGCGAGGAACAAATCGTCGGAGACGGGAGGTTCGTCTTGGCGGAGACGGGATGAGGGCGTCGGATAGCAGGTTCATACAGGAATTGGTGCTCTACGCGGCCAGCGCGGCGCTGAGTTGTCTGGTTCTCTTCGCCGGACTCAAGCAATTGGACCCAAATCGCGCCGCCAGTAAGAAAGCTCACGAGCAGAAGAAGGAGATCGCTAAGCGTCTCGGCCGTCCTCTCATCAATACCAATCCCTACGAGGTTACTTTTCTCCTCTCCTTCATCCATTCAACAATTAATCTATTTTCTCGTGAACCATCGTGTAATTTACAACAAAACGAGAACCCTTTCTTGATTTCGTGAAATTTCAGGATGTGATAGCGTGTGATGTGATAAACCCAGATCACATCGAAGTGGAATTGGGCTCCATTGGAGGTCTAGACTCCGTGAAACAAGCTTTGCACGAACTAGTAATCCTCCCTCTACGCAGGCCCGATCTCTTCTCGCATGGCAAGCTTCTCAGTCCTCAAAAAGGGGTCCTCTTGTACGGTCCACCTGGCACCGGCAAGACCATGCTCGCCAAAGCCATTGCTAAGGAATCTGGAGCTGTCTTCATCAATGTCAGGATTTCGAATTTAATGAGTAAATGGTTTGGCGATGCCCAAAAACTCGGTATGTCTCGATTAAATTTTTTTTTCTCTAATATTGAAATTTTGATTTTAATAAAGTATTGAATTTTTCTTTTTAGTGGCTGCTGTATTTAGTTTGGCGAATAAACTTCAACCAGCAATAATATTTATCGATGAGGTGGATAGTTTTTTGGGCCAAAGAAGAAATACTGATCATGAAGCCATGACTAATATGAAAACCGAATTTATGTCTCTGTGGGACGGGTTCACCACGGACCGTAACTCTCTCTCTCTCTCTCTCTCTCTCTCTCTCTCTCTCTCTCTCTCTCTTTCTCTCTCTCTCTCATCATATTTTTTGTAATTAATTTGTAAAAAATTTTAGAGAATGCGAGAGTGATGGTTTTGGCGGCTACGAATAGGCCATCTGAGCTCGACGAAGCGATACTAAGAAGATTCACTCAAATTTTCGAAATTGGAATTCCTGATAGGAGTGAGAGAGCCAAGATATTGAAAGTTGTTTTGAAAGGAGAGAGAGTGGATGGTAAGATTAATCACGATTATATCGCTGGTATTTGCGAGGGTTTTACCGGTTCGGATATTCTCGAATTATGCAAACAAGCCGCTTTTTTCCCTATTAGAGAATATTTGGACGATGAAAAAAATGGTGGTTCTACAAGTGTAAGTTTTTTTTTAATTATTGAGAATTTTTGAAATTAAATTCATAATTTATTAAATTTTTTAATTTATGTAGAAGCCGAGGGGTTTAAGACAAGCGGATTTGGAGAAAGCATTGGTGAATTCGAGAAAGGGGAAGAAGGCTGCCAGTAACGGGTCGAGCGTACCCGTTAATGGAGTGTGGGCCCGCTCGTCAGACTCTGACGATGATCATGTAAATAGCGCCATATACGAGCTGTCCAAATTTATGTCGAGAATGGTGCAGAATACTCAGCCTAATCCTGAGCCCGAGCCTCAAGATCCCGAACCTTCTTCTCCTTAAAAACAGAAATGCTTTTTTTTTTCTATTTTTATTTTTATTTTGGTGATTTGGGTACGGATCGAAGATGCGCCTTTTGTTTGGGAGATTTGTGACGTGCTTCGAGAAAGTAAATTTTTTTGTTTTTATGTTTAATAATTGATAGTATATTTTTCGAGTTCATTTTAATGTATGGATTTACATATACATTTGTGGAGATATATAAATTATATGCAAATCATTTCGTAAGTAAGATCTTATAATCGTATATTCATACATCTATTCTATTCAACACAAAACCAACAAATAATACAAAGAAACGAAACAAACAAAAAATAATCAAGCAACGCTATATAATTTAAGTGATAAAATGGGCGTGTTAATAAATTGTATTATGAACAAGCACATTGGGTCGTTTTCTTCAACGCGCTAGTCTCGGTCACGGAACCTTCTGGAAGAACCGATAACTTGGTTCCTTTCAACACCAACATGTCTCCATTATCGTTCGCACCGTTCATTATTCTCGCCTTGTCCAACTCCATAGCTTTTCTCGAAACGACTGAATATATTTCTTCTAATAATTGCAAAAACGCACTCTCGACATTCTCACCTGTTAATATTAATTATTCATAATGTTTATTTTTGAATTCATGATTAAGTGTGATGAGAAATTTGAAGAATAACATTAATTTGTACCGTTAAGAGCAGAGGCTTCGGAGAAGAATAGGCCTTGCTCTTCTGCGAATGCGATTCCATCGGCTATGGGGACGGCGCGTTGGTGGTCCAGGTCCGCCTTGTTGCCGATTAACATGACTACGATGGATCCATCGGCGTGTGCTCTGAGCTCGTCCACCCATCTCGCCACATGGTCGAATGTGGGCCGTCGAGTTATGTCGTAGACCAGCATTGCACCTAGGGCTCCTCTGTAATACGCACTCGTTACTGCTCTGTATCTGTAATATGTTAAAAAAAAATCTTAAAACTTTTTATGAATGTTTCTAAAAACCCCCTCATAATTTTAGATAATATGAAAAATTCCTTATAATTAGATTTCATTGTTATTTACTATAGGGTTAAATTGAACATGGCATGGTGTTAGTTTATTTTACCAAAATACTCCTTTTTATATTTAATTATACTAAATTCTCTTAACATTTTTATTATTTTAGAAATAACCCTGATATTTTCATAAAATCAAGAATAAATAATTAATATATTATTAATAATTCATAAAATTAAAAACTAATATAATATGAATGTTAATTATATCTTTGAACATAAAGTTAAAACAATAAAATATATTCAATTTACACATTACTCAGACATATAATTCATATTTCTTAACATAACAACTAGTAATATTTGAAATGAAAGAACCTTCAAACTAGCTTAACAACAAGAGATTTTTCTCCAAAAATATTTTCAAGATGTTCAATTATTTTTATATTGGTGTTTATTTATTTTTTATTACTTGATGCTAACTTTTAAGAAAAAATTATGACAAACAAAAAATATAAAAATTATATGAATATTGCATAGAGTATCTTATTCTTTGTCACGCTTGTATATGTTCAAAATATTTATGGTGATTTTTTAAATAATGAAAAATACTAATAGAAGTTAAGTAAAATTAAACAATTTTGGTTCAAAAGATAAGAAAAAAGAACCAATACCATCCAATTTTAAATTTAACCTTTATGAGGTATGAGGTAAAAATAAAAAATGAATCTTCTTTATATGGGATTTTTCTGAGTATTTACAAAGTGAGGTTTTCTTTTAAAGATATTGACAAAAGTTAGAAAGTTTTCTAAAAAAATCCCCTTTCCGTAATTTAGCCTAAAGAAAATAAGGGAAAACTAATTAATAATGGCCCATAAGTGATAGGCCATACATATCCAATTTTTTTAATTATGCATTACATTCCCCCATCTCTATCTAAGTTATTGATAACACTAACATGATTATTTGATTTATTTCGCTTTCAAATCTTAAATAATCTCTTTAACTATCCAAGTTTTGCTTCTAACATGATTTGGCTTTAAACGATCCAAAATCATAACACGTTGTTCCGTGAAGTGCAAGGGATATCATCACATAGCACCATGGACGAATCTTCGATTCAAATTTGGCAACCTTTATACAGCATTTATAGTCTATTACTATAAATCAGGAGCTTCATTAAATTCTTGCTCCAAAATAGAATTACAGAATTTTAAGGGAATAAATATCAAGTTAAGAAAGCAAAACAACATTTGATTTGTTGTTATTTCTAGAGATTTTAGAAATTGGATTGCAATTTTCATTAAATTCGTATTACTTGTTTGATGTACGATATCAAAAAATTATTACATAGCAATGAAATATTTCATAATATGGAATAATTATTCCGAATATAATTTGTCATTAATAATTTATTATAATAATAAATAGATCAAAGCAACTAAAGTACTAAACTAAACCATTCAAATTTTGTAGTCCTAAATGTTTGGATGGATGATAAATTATGTAAATTTGGATTATAATTCCTTAAAATCGACTAGATGGTGGAAGCATTAAATGTATGTTCATGTAGCAGGCAAAATATTTTCATAGACATGTAAGTTATATGGCGCAAGGACAACGATAGGCCATGAGTGGACCAAGTAATGGAGATTTTGTCAGCATGAAGCCATGTTAATTGTTAACATAACTATAGTTATCCCCTATTTTATTGTTGTTTTTTTGTGACTCGTGAGACCAATTCTAAATTTATTTGACAGGAACAACAGGAGAAAATTCCAAATTCTTCTTCAAATTTCTAAATTTATGTAATTCTACGTACCTTTCTTGGCCAGCAGTATCCCAAATTTGAGCTTTGACGCGTTTCCTGTGAAGCGTGAGAGTTCTCGTCTGAAACTCGACTCCTATCGTCGGTTTCGAATCGAAAAAGAATTCGTCTTTGGTAAACCTCCCTAATAACTGCGATTTCCCCACGGCGGAATCGCCGATCACGACGACTTTGAACACGTAGTCCGTTTCCGCCTCCTCTCCTTCCCAACTCTTCGCCGACATCTCTTCTCGCATCTTGTATGCTTGTTCCGTGCCGTTCATGGTCGTTAATGGTGTTTTTGTTTATCTGTGTTTTGGCCTTGCTTTGGTTATACTTATAAATAGAGAGAGAGAGAGAGAGAGAGAGAGAGAGAGAGAGAGAGGGGATGGGGTGGAAAGGACCGGTACATAATACCGGGTCCCCCCACGGACCACGGGTGTTGGCCTTTATTATGGAAAAACTTGGAGAGAGCGAGGGATTATGATTGGTACAGAGACTTGTGATCATAACAGAGTTCTGGGTCTTGTGGTTTGCTTGCTTTCAAATCCTCTCCAGTGTTTCTTTAAGCTTATGTTTAAATTGCTAAATTCAAATACAATACAAATAATTTTTTAGCAAATAATTTAGATTTAAACCTGTTATTTTGAAAGATATTAATGAAATGGAGAGGAGGTATTGTGGAAAGGATATTTAAAATGTAATTTAATCACTTAACTTGGCAAAATTTAATTTGCTAAACATATCTTCTAGGTTAAGATTCTGTCATAGAGGAATTTTTCAAAAGGCACTAGTTTTCAAGAATATTTTGTTATTTGGAAAAAATTATTTAAGTGTATTTAGATTCCATGATTCATGGAATTGGCCCATGCAGGTTTCGAACCTGCGACCTTCGCGTTATTAGCACGACGCTCTAACCAACTGAGCTAATGGGCCTTATTGATTCCATGGTTTAATAGATCGAGTATTGTTTTTGAAGAGTTAAGTTAACACTTCAATTAGCTTTATTGATCAAAATAACCCTCAAATTTGTGTGAGCAGCATAATATTAGTTATTAACTTGTAAGTATATACTCAATGATTTAATTTAGGTTGTTAACAAAAATATAATTCGACTGGTTGAGTGTGAGACATTATTAAATTCAAGTCTTATTGATATCAATGAATGGAAAAGATACGAACATTATTTTCTCCATTCATTATTAAAAAAATAATTTACCTTAGGTTATTATTTCATAACATAGTTGTGTTGTACCAACTCATTAGCAAACGTGTTGGATTCAAGAACATGAACATCATTATTAAGACAGCCTTTGATGATGATGATCAACAAATATTTTCCTTATAATTTTCACAACTCAAATTCAACTATTTTCACATAAAAATATGCAAATTAACTACTACCTAAAATATCATAGTGGGGTCATAGTAGTTTATACTAACTACAATTGGAAAGAGGGAAGTTGGTACTTGCAAAAAATACTAATAGTCCAATTTAGTGCTTATATATTCAAAATTTATAACTTTTCATTTTATATTTTTCATATAAAATGAGTTATTTTTATTTATTTTTTTGCCCCTTCATATTATTTGGTTTAGATAGCCATGAATTTAAATTAATTGAAGCAGTTGAGATGTCTTCACTCATTATTTAAGTGTTTGGTTTCATTCTTTTTAATGGAAAATGAATTTTGCTTTAAAATACCTGCCTCGTTTAACACCAATTCTATTATTTTAGGGAAGATAAGATTGAGATGCTCTAAAGAAGTAAAGTGCAACTAATCAATGAGATAATGTTATACTCAAAATTAATGTACAACAGTGATGAAGAAAATAATCAATTCCATTGATTAATGGATCATTTTTATTGATTAGATGTATTATTAAAATTACATACAAAAATGTATGATCAAATTAATTATTAAATCGGAAAAAAGAAAAATTATGTAGCATGTACGTTTTGCTTTTGAGTTTAGGTTGAAACTTAAAAAACATTAAAACCTTTTCATGTTTTTCTTTATAAAAGAAAACCTTTTCATAATTTTCTAATTCAAAACTTAAAAAGGGAAGAAAGTGCTGTGAATGTGATGGGGAGGTTTGCTTAGGATAGAAGTAGTTTTTGTTTGCATTCATGATTACTTTTTGTGTCTGAATTTTAAAATAAATTCTAATTGATTTGGGCTCCATTCTGACAGAAGAACAAGCCCAAAAATTTCTTCGAAAATGTCTGCTTGAAATTTGAAATTACAGACCCTTAGGGCGTGTTTGCTAGGACAATTTTGTATAGTAGCAGGAAATTAGTAGTCGCAGAAAACCAATATATGAATATCATGAAATTATTATAGCAGGAAAATGCAAAATGTAAGATGTTTAAAAGACGTTTGATGAAAATTATAAGATTAGATGTGGGAAAGGAATAAAATATTTCATAATTATATTATTTTTTATGAAATTTTATAACTACCATATTTCTTAATCATATAAAAATATTATTATTGTTGTTATTATTATTATTATTGTAATTTTCTAAATACATTATTATTATAGTATTTTTTTATTGTTATTATTATTAATTATTATTATTATTATTACTACTATTATTACAATAATTATTTCTTATTATAATACTAATTATTTATTATTATTAAAAATTAATAAATACATTATTATTATTATTATTATTAATTTCTAAATACATTATTATTATTTTTATTATTATTATTATTATTATTATTCCATATTTACATAGTACTATTATTATTATTATAATAATTATTATTAATAATAATGTTAAATACATCAGCATTATTATTATTATTATTATTATTATTATTATTATTATTATTATTAATTTATAAATACATTATTATTAGTACAATAATTATTTCTTATTATAATAATAATAATCTATTATTATTGTTTACAATTAACATGTAAACTCGTGAACAGTTAAAAAGATAACGAATATGTATACGGTATCTGATATCTGATTTCAAATACAAATACGGTATTCCATATCCAATATCCGATTTCAGATTTGACTACGATATTCGAATACGGATACGAATACGGTATCTGATATCCGATACGAATACGAACATGGTGTCCGATATCTGATATCCGATACGAATACGAACATGGTGTCCGATATCTGATATCCGATTTCATATACAGATACGATATACGGTATCCGATATACGATTTTGAATACGAATACGACTAAGAATACGATATCCGATATCCGATTTCGGATCCGAATCCGGTATCCGATATTCGATTTCGTATAAGAATACGATCTCCGGTATCTGATATTCGAAAACGGATACAAATACGTATCCAATATCGAATACAAATACAATATCAAATTCGATTAAATGTAGGAAGACTAAAAAAAATAACATGATTCGTGAAAATAATACGATTAAAAAACTTTTTTCTTCTCTTCGAATAATCAATCAAATACAAATTTCAAATTACTGTTACAGACCCCATAAAGAGCAAACTGTTTTATTTCTTAATTTTACACAAAGAGCAAACATATTCATATAAATTATAAATTAAAATAATCAACCTATAAATGAAGATGTGAAACTTTCTTGAGAGAGTTGTAGAAAATATACATCACTATTCTAAACAAAAACAACCAATCACAATATTCACAACCACAAAAAAAAAAAAAAAAAAAAAAAAGCCCAGTTAAATCACAAACATAAATTCCATCATACAGCAAAGTCACGCAAAATCTTTAACACGACTAGCACCATTAGATCTTGCACCTCTCTCGCGACCTTTTCAAACTCGGAGGCTTCCTTGCGCCTTTCAGAAGGGCCCGCAACCAGTATTTTTCGTACCGGTCAACTCGTTGTATATTCTTACAAATTCTATCATTACCTCCTCAATCAAACCAATCTTTCCTTTCTTCAACAAAAGCTTGATTATTGCCACCACATGTTTCTCAAACTTGCTTTCCTGGATCACCTTAACTACCTATTAAAATTAAATTACATAATTTAATGTAATGAAATCATAAGATTTAAATTAACCTATAATATTTTAAGTTGAATTGTTCACTGAATTACCTTAGCAGCCTTGTCAGTTTCGTCTATCACAGGACTGACAAGCTTGATAATTCGATGCGCATCAGAATCAGTTTCGGAGAGCGTGCCAGCACGACTAGTCGCATCAGCAAGTGCAGCGGCATATCCAGTAGCGGCACGGTTATGCACGGTCGAGGAAGAAATAGAAGAAGGAAGAAGGGTTTTGGGTTTCGAAACACGAGATTTAGGTTTGGTGTTGAGAGATTTCGGTTTGGTGTAGAAGGAGATGAGAGTAGAAGTAGGAGGAAGAGAGTGAGAGGAAGGTTTGAGAAGAGAGATTGTATAATCACGAGTGGCGGAAGAGAAGAGGAGCGAGGTGGAGCCTCCTCCATGCTTAACGGAGGAGGTGGAGGAGATGGGCGTAGAGAGGGTGTCCATTAATTATTTGCAGAGGAGAACTTCTCTTTCCAATTGGTTTGCGGAGGAGAGAGGAAGACAGCGAAGCGAGCTCAGTCGTTATCGCTTGGATAATTTTTGCATGAAACAGGTTCACAGGGATTAATGATTATCCATTGACTAGGGGAGTTTTTGGGGTCAGTCAATGGTGTGGACATTGTTTGAAATATGGAATGTGATTTTTTCGAATTCAGTACCGAATCTTATATCCGGTTTTGGTGTTTGTATTCGAATTCGTTTTGAATATACGGATTCGGATTCGGATATTATATATGTGTTTATGAATCATATTTTGAGATTAGTTGAAAAATTATATATAAATTAATGATGAGGAATGATTTTACATTTTAATGGAACGATCACCAATGCATTTTGGCAATTCGCTCTTCATCTTATCTTATATTTTATATGTTTACTTTTTTCATTCTTTTTATATTAATTTTTATACTATTTTTTTATAATATGTATAAATGATATGTTATTATGTATACCGTTTTTATTATATTTTATATATCATTTTCTATTATATTTATAATATTTTCCCTATATCATAGAAATAAAGATACGCGATTAATACATTTTAGCTATACATTTTTTCTATATTACAAATAAAATATTTGTTGTATTTTGTCTTTTTTACTGCTATTTACACCTTATTTATGTACTCTTGATAAATACATATGTAAGATACAATTAGTATTAAAAATGATGATTTTTTAATGATTTTAAAAGATACAAAAAACAGTCAAATTCATTTTACAAAACATAACATTAAAAATGGAGAATTTTCATAAAAATTTAACCAAATTATCCAAATTTTTTTATTCTTTTATGTTCTTATTAAACGAACAAATTTCCAAACATGAAAAAGATGCACAAACAGGTAAATAATACAGAAATATTTTTTGTACAATTCATTCAGCACACAATATAATTGAAAAATATAAATAAATTAAAAATTCAAAATAAACATGTTCGATTTCACACAATCATTCAGCACACAATATAAAAATATAACAAAACAAACACAATTCATTTTGGACATGTCAGTAAAAAATAATAACAGATTTACATACAAGTCCTTAGAATCTTATAGAAAAGTATCTGAATATGTGCTGGTACCTGCACTTTCGCCATCAGGGCTGGCGAAAATACAATTTTTTTTTAGCTATTTCAAAATGAAAACAATTAGAAAAATAATAAAAAAAAATATTATTTTACTCTTTCGCCAGAAGGCTTGGTGAAAGTGGCATAATTTTTTTTTTCAAATTAACGTGCAAAAATTATTGTTAAACATTTTCGCCAGACCTTCCTGTAAAATATCATTCTCTTTCGGCAAAGGGTTCGGTGAAAAATCTAGATTTGCAATTTTGGCTTTTTTGGGAACGGTACCATGTGAACGTAAAAAAGTAAAGTTGGATGTTTCTTTTTTCTTCTTTTCCACGGCTATTTTTTTCTTTTATGTTTTGAATGTAACGAGTTGTATTTTAGAAATAATTATAATCCTAAACGAGTCATTTTTTAAACACACACAATTAGTAAAGTCTCAATTATTTTAGGCTTTTCAAGTCGTGGGTCTATCTAATTATTTACAGAGAAATGTTTTTAGGAAGAAATGTCTTATATTTTAAGATTTTTTTGTGATTTCATTGCGTAAAGACAACATGAAAAAAAAGTCAAGACACAATTTAGTTTTGTATACTTTTATGTTGATCGAACGATTTTTTTGACTACACGAAAATACAACTGAGTCATATCAAGTACAAAATCTGATTTATTATATAATAAAACATTAAATAAAAGATATCATTTTATCTTATCTCCAATAGTTACAATTTTCAATATATCATTTCATATTGCCACGTGTCCACAATTTTTTTTCTTTAATTTTGTTTGTAGTGCAACCAAAATCGTACCTATATATGAAAAAAAATATACTTGACCTCCAAACGTGACAAAGTGAATTGATTAGCATTTCTAATTGAGTCAATTAAATATTAATTGACACGTTTAATTAACACACATCAATAATTTATAATATGCTAATATTAGTAAATGTTAATTGATGTGTCAATTCAATTAACGATCAATTAAATCGTTAATTGAGTCAATTAATAATACTAATCAACCTACTTAATCATCTTTTGTCTCCTCATCAAGGATGTTATTTTTGTGTTATTGGGGCTCCATATATAATTCACGTATGAAACTACGGCTCAATTGTTAATTTCTTATGGTATAATTTACAACTGTGTTTAAAAAAAAATGATATATTTTTATTTCAATGGACGGCATTTTAAATATATATTTTGATTTTATGTATATTATTTATGATTTTATTTTTTTATTTTTAAAACTTTAATTTTGTTCGAAGTATGTAACATGTTATATTTGATTTATTTTGTGTAAATTTATAATGATGTACTAATTTCATGAATCATTATTAATTATAAGGGAAATTTCTCTTATATCCTTACTAAACTCAAAAATTACATATTTGTCCCTCTTAAGTTGTTAATATCATATTTATCCCTACTAAACACAATTAATATCAAATATATCCTTACTAAAACTTACTTAATATCAAATTTATCCCTACCGTTAAATTCACGTTAAACATAACAGAAATTTGAATATTAAATTTAGTTAAATTATAAAGTTTAAATTTGTTTGACCATAATACCCTTACTAAACCATACTTTAAAATCCAAATCCATTAAGAAACCTTACCCGTTAAAGCACTTAATCCCACATTCCCACCCTCATCACCGTTCAGTGCCTTCTCATCTCCTCTTCCTAATACTCATTTTTATCGTCTCTTCCTAACATTCTTGGTCGTGTCAACTAAGCAAGATTTCTTCTCCACTCTCTCTTGGACTCTCTGTACTCTAGCATGGCGATTGAGCAAGGACAACGAATGTGCAGCGATTGAGCAAGGATTTCTTCTCGATTTCCTCTTTGACTCTCTGTTCTCTGACGTGGCGATTGAGGAAGGGCAAGAGGTGTGTAGAGACTGAGCAAACGTTTTTTCTCGACTTCCGCTTCAATTTCTCTTCTCTGACGTGGCGATTGACCAAGGGCAAGGGGTGTGGAGCGACTAGTGATTGGATTTCTAGCACAAGTACGCTCCTAACATTTCTGAGTTATGTATTGCGTGGATTTCGCCACTTTCTTTGAATACAATATTCGATCATATTCTCTGATAAATGTATTACTAAAATCTCTAATTAATGACTTTCTCTTTTAGATTGCAATGAATATTGAAATAGATTCGGACATGGACCAAATTGAAATGAATCCGATTGACGAATTCGACAAACCTAGATGGGAGAATATGATTGAATGTCCCGATATTGAGTATGTTTTTTTTTCTTATATATCCATAATAAAATTTCTGAGATTGATACTGTAATTTTTAGATTGATACTCTCTCTTTTAAATTTTTATTTTAGGCATGATTCGATTAATTACAAATTCCGAATAAAGTACGGAGGATACTTCAAGTTAGTCAAGAATTCGTCTAGGAGAAAATATTGTTTTCCCAAACAAAAAACTATACTTGCGGACACACGCTCCTATAAGTTCAGAAATTTGATGAACGATGCGAATAATCTAATTCATATCAATGGATTAGGCGTGATGATATTTAAGATGAAGAGGTTCTATGTAATTTTGCAGATTTTTGTCGTAATTTTGAAATATTTATGGATATGGATGTAAAATGAGCTTATGTGGTAATTTTGAAACTTTTAAGGGGGTCCATGTAATTTTGCAAGAATTTAAGATTTGAATTTAAGTTGTGGAATTTAGTACTTATATGTGATTTTAGTTGAATTTTAAGTTATGGAATTTAGTACTTATATGTGATTTTAGTTGGTTTTAGTTGAATTTAAGTCCAGAATTTAAGTTACGGAATTTAGTTGTGAAATTATCAAATAAAATTACACCAATCAGAAAATACAAAACACATCAAGAATTTTAGTTGTGAAATTGTTCAAATTATTCACATCGATACTTATTTACATCAACATTAAAATTATTTACATCAAGTTATTTACATCAATACTAAAATTATTCACATCGATACTTATATTACAAAACACATCGATACTCGTATTACAAAACACATCGATACTCGTATTACAAAACATCGATACTCGTATCAAATTATTCACATCTGAAATCCTTGTCGAGCATGCCAAGTACCAAAATTGCAATTGACACCAGAGAAACCTAGAGAGAGAGAGAGAGAGAGAGAATCGAACTTAGAGAGAGAGATTAGAAATTTAATAGATTACTAATGGAGTAAATTAAAATATTGAAATTTGGAAATTGGGGGATAAAGAGTTAAATTAATTACCTTAAGTTAAAACCGATGCGTAAGAACTTACTGTGTGAGCTACTATTGACGACTATTGACGCAGTTGTGCTTATTCTTAAATAATCGTTAAATTTCGGTTAATTCAATTTCCAAACATCAATTTCCTGGGAATTCTTTGAAACAGAGAGTTTAGAGAGAGAGGGAGAGACCATTCTGAACAAGAACATCATACAGAAAGCAGCGATGATAGATAAACCAGCTCCAGTATTGAAATTAAGAGCTTTACATGAACAAACCGTATGCAGTATTGGAATTAAGGTACACCAGCAGCCTCGCCTCGCCAGTAGCATCACCTCGCAATAGCATCGTCTCGCCAGGTTGCCTCGAAGGAGTAGCATCGCTGTCGCCGAGCTATATCGCGTCACCCAGCTGTCCCTTCGCCCAGCTATCACTTCGTCCTGTTATCGAGTCGCTTAGCTATCGTATCGCCCAGCTTTAGAGGAGATTTCATCGCCAGCTCCATTGCGTCGCCGAGCTCGTTCCAAGAAGAAGGGTGTGTTAGAAGAAGAAGATACGTGTGGTTAGGGTTTATGAAATGAGGGTTTGAAAGGCTTAGGGTTGATAAGTTAATGGGTATGCGGGTATAAATTAGATATTGGATTCAGATTAGTGAAAGATAAATTAAATATTAGATTAAGAGTTAATGAAATGAGGGGTAAATTAGTCATTTATATTAATTTGCCGTTAAACTTAACAAAAATGTTAAGAAAGGATATATTCTTACATAGTACTAAAGTTAAACATTCCAGACGACTTCTCTCCCACCGACACGTGGCCACGCTAAGTGCCGACACGCGTTGCTTCTCTTCTTACTCACGCGCGACTCGCTTTCTTCTCATTTCCGCTCGCCAGAAAAAAGAACGCCATCTCGCGAAACCCTAGCTCTGGCGACGAAACTGACGAAGCTCTCGCGACGAAGCGGCTGCTACAAGTACGGCTCTAGCGACGAAACTGACTTCTCGGCGACAGAAGAAGCGTTCCTCGCACAACGCAATAACTAACGGCGATTACCTCGGAGAATCCTATACGAAAGAGAAAGAGGGGAGTTCCGCCCTCGTCCTCCAGCCCTGGAACACAGCCCTTCCGCCTGGTTGATGGCGAACGCGGGTCCAGTTCGTCCTTGCCAGTTCCGGAGCATATCCTGCAAGAAAAGGCTGCTTTCTTCCTTTGTTTGGCTCAGATGATTTTGGGTGAAGCCGAGCGGAACACTGCCGACCAGAAACCCTAGCGACCAGATGCTCTCGGATGAAGCTAAGTTTTTTCTCTTCCTTTTGTTGTTCTGTCTCTTCTCTGGTTTGATTTGTCTTCAATTTATGCCTAATTTTATGGATTTCACAGATTTGTTATTAGAATTTCAATTCAAAATTTGTATCTGCGGTTTTTTTGGGTATCGCTTTTGTCAGGTTCGTTTTATGCCTTTCTTTATTCGATTTGTTTCTTGCGAGGCTGGTTGAAAATTTTAGGTCTCTTCTCCCCTACGCATTGTTGTCAATGAGAGCAAGAGCGATAAGAAAAGGGTAATCAATATTTGTAAATTCCAACCAAATTAATTAATTTAATACTAATCTGGTATTTTTAATTTAATTTTCGATGCCGATTAATTCACCTCTTCCAACCAGAAAATCAAATGCATACAGATGACGAAGATTCCAGTTCGTCATCGTCTCTGTAGGTCTATATTTAATTTTGTGATCATTTTTGACAGATCAGAACAAGAGGGGTATTTATGATATTGCTTATTTTCAGGAATGCGAATCGCACTCGAGGAATTAACCGAAGATAACGGTTGTGAATGCTCCGATTTTCAGATAAAGCGAACACGCTGAAAAGAGACGAAAGGTCTTCCATTCTTTATACCTTTTTATAATAAACAATTTGCAAATGAAAAGCATTATGTGTAAATTGCACAAGGAACCCTAATTATGGAAATTTTAATTTTGATAATTTGTTGTATGTTGATTTTTAGTTCTATTACAGAGAAAAAGTTAGAACTTGCGACATAACAGGAGTGGGTAAACAGCCTCAACAATATGCGGCGAGTGGGACGACAACATGCATTGTGTGAACGGGTATTTGTTAGGAGGAAAGGGGAAATAAACGGTACAGCTCTCTGGCCATCGAATTTCGATACTCACGCAAACGGAAACGGAATTTCGGTTGCTACACATTTGATGGCTACGCTCTACACTCAAATCTGGAACCGCGCAAGGAGTATGTAAACAAAAAAACTCGATTGCTACACATTTGCAAACTGTCTAATGTTTCATTCGAGAGCTATCGAAACTATTCTTCCTCCTCCCACTAATCAGGTCTTTATTAATTATAATATATTTGAGAAATTCGCATCAAAGTCCATGCATTATGCATAAATTACAAAAAAGCCCCTGCATTGTTGAAAATTGCAAAAGAAAATATTTATATGTATTTGGTTTATATATTATTAGGGATCTGAAGAAGAGAGACAACTTTGGGGCAAATTTGCAATATAAATTAGGGTCGGCCTTTCATAGTGTGTGTACTCTTTTTGTAAATAAGTCCAATAATAATTAAAAATTTACATTTCATACATTTTTTTTCAATTCTCATAATATCTTTTTGGTGTTTTTAGGCACGTGGAGAAAAGACGTGAAATGTGATGAGATAAAAGATTCAATAAATGAAGCCTCTCCTGAAAATCCCGACATTTCATCGGTCCCTCAAGTGTATAATATTACATAATATATGAATTTGTAAAATTTTACTAATTTTACAACATTTTAATCTTAGTTTTCGAGGAAATTCACCCCAAAGAGGCGAACAAAGGCAGAAATAAAAATTGATTATTTTCCACGCAAGCCAGAGTTACGGTGAGGTGTTGGGTTGAGGCGCGAGCCTTTCCCTACAGATTTGCGCAATTTAGAACAAATTTAGATTTTTTTTGGTAAATATTTCAGTTTTTGTTCGAACCATTTTTATTCTTATTTACTCTTTCTTTACTCTCTGTGTGTAGGTCAAATATGAGGTGTTGTCTAGGAGAGCGATATTTGTACCGCGTCGAATTACAAAGGGCTACTTCCATCGGCGGGTAATTACGTGGAGTGCCAAATCTAATAATGGTATATATGAAATATAATCATTTTATTATCATCGTCATAATAATCATCATCATCATTGTCACCATAATAATCATCATTGTCATAATCATCGTCGTCATCATCATCATCATTCTAATGGATATGGGTATATACAACAACAAAATGTACACGATGAAGTTGTCAAACAAATTGTCGGATGTTTTTGGTTTCATTATTCTAACATATACGGGCTTCGACAGAAAAAAAAATGTTTGGTACTTGGAATCGATGATTGGAAAAAAAATATGCAATGAACTTCTGTAATTATGTACTTGGAATCAAATGTATTTACATACATATATATACAACCTTAACAAACATAAAACAATTGCAATGTTTCAATATTGTAATATATTTGTAGGCAAACATCTCTAAATATGCTTGGAATCATTGATCGGAAAAAGAATGCAATGTAATTGTTCACATGATACAAAATCTGATACATCTTGGAATTCATTTTGAATCAATAATAATAAACAAAAATTTCTTGATATGATGCAAAAACAATTTGTTTTTCATGTTGGAAATTAAATAATTAATAACATTTAATTTGCGAATACTAATACAAACACGAATATGAGTACGAATTACAAATTACGAATGACGAAATCCGAAATACAAAATACAGAAAATGACGAAATACTAAATTCGAAACACAAAATACAGAAATTTGAGCTTTCTTTCTCAATAAATTTTGTGACAATAATTGGTTCATTTTCCTGATTGTGTCGATGATGCAGAAAAAATAAACAAATTTAAAAGCAAGTATTGTCTGAATTGTCAAAGAAAACCGGCTTTGAACAATTCAAATGATTTTTACTCTAAAATTTATAAAAATCAATGATTTACTAAGGCAAACGCGAATATGCATAAGAATATAGGAATATGAATACACAGCCACATATGCGATTGAAAAATACAAATACGAAATAGAAATAGAAATAGAAATACGAATACACATTTTAATTAAAATACGAAATACAACTTATAAATTAAGAAATACGTAATACAAACATGATACACGAAAACGAAAAACAAATACAGACACCAATACCAAAACCTATGTGAATTATGAAATATGAAATACAAAATACGAAATACAAATTACGAATAATGAATTTAGGAATTATGAAATACGAAATATGAAAAACAAAATACGAAATACGAAATACTAATCGAATGGGAATGCAAATATACGAAAAACGAATACTAATACGAACATGAATACGATTACGAACTACGAATTATAAATTACGAATTGCGAGATACGAAACCCAAAATGTAAAATACAAAAGATACAAGATTTCTTTCTCGATAAATTTTACGACGACAACTTCGTACATTTTCTTGATTTTGCTGATAATGTATAAAAGAATACACAAATTTTTGAGCAAGAATTGCTTAAATTGTTTAAGAAAGTCGGCTCTTGAATAATTCAAACGGTTCTTGCTCTAAAGAATTCATGCTTTACTGAGGCAAAAACGAATACAAATACACGAATACGAATATACGAATACGAATCCACGGACACACATGTGGGTACAAAATACAAACTACAAGTACAAATAGAAATAAAAATACGTATACACATTTGAATTAAAATATGAAATACGGATTAATTAAGAAATGCAAAATACAATCATGAAACGCGAAACAAATACGAAAACAAAAAACAAATACCGATACCAATACCAAAACCAATGCTAACTATGAAGTACGAAATACGAGTTACGAATACGGATGGAAGTAGAGATTTGCAAAAAACGAATACTAATACGAACGCGAATACGATTACAATTGTGAATTACAAATTACGAATAGCGAAATATGAAACCCGAAATACAAGATACGAATAATTCAAGCTTTCTTTCTCAATAAATTTCACGACGAGTACTTGGTTAATTTGTCTTATTTTGCCGATGATGTATAAGACAATAAACAAATTTTAAAGCAAGAACTGTTTGAATTGTTCAAGAAAGCCGACTCTTGAACAATTCAAACGGTTTTTGCTTTGAAATTTATAAAAATCATGACTTACCGAGGCAAACGTGAACACGGATACGAATATACGGATACAAATAAATGGACACTAATGCGACTACAAAATACAAATACAAATACGAAATACAAATAAAATATGAATACACTATACTAAATTTGAAATACAAACATGAAACACGAAAGCGAACACGAATAGGAAGACGAAAAACAAATATTGATACCAACACCAAAACCAATGAGAACTATGAAATACAAATTACGAATAATGAATTAGGAATTGCAAATTACGAAATACGAAATATGAAATACGAAATACGAAATGCAAATACAAATATGAAATACAAATATGAATACGAACACGAATATCAACATGAATGCGATTATGAACTACAAATTATGAGCTGCGAACTACGAAAAACAGAACACGAAATACAAATTACGAATTACGAAAAACAAAATAGGAATAAGAATAGGAATAGGAATAAAAATAAGAACATGAACATGAATAGGAATGAGAATACAAAAACGAGTACAAAAAGGAAAAAAATACCAATACCACAAAGTGTGAAATACGAAAACGGAAAACAAATACAAATACCACGAACTGCGAATTACAAGTATAAATACGAATAGAAAATATACAAATACGGAATGCAAGTATCGCTTAGCTCATTTCCTGACTTTGCCTATGATGTATAAAAGAATAAACAAAGTTTAAAACAAGAACCGTATGAATTGTTCGAGAAAGTCGGCTCTGAAACAATTCAAACGGTTCTTCCTCTAAAATTATAAAATCATGATTTACTGAGGCAAACGCAACGTCCGTACTGACTTTATGTTCAAATGAAATTGTTTGCTTTTTTTAATGAATTTCATTATGTACTGTTTTGTTGTAAATGATCATATATTATGTATTTCGTTTTTACATGTCAATTACGATGTACCCATAATTTGTTCATATCATGCATGCAATCAACATATACCGTAGAGTTATTTAGATTCGAGATAAATTGTGTTTTCATTCATAAATAAATGTTCATTCCATATCAGGCACACATATAACAGAGTAATTTTGTTAAAAATAACTTTTGAAACTAGATTTGTGTTTGCCGAAATATTTTTTGTATGCAATGCAAACAATGAACAATCAACAAAAAAGAGGATTTTCAGAATCTAAAAAATGTTTTACAAATTAGTCACATAAATTTCTAGGTTTTGTGAAGTCTCGGGCGCAATTTCTGTTCTTCACCATTCTAAGTAACTTTAGCGACATATGTGCACATATACACACTACAAAAAAAATAAAACTCCCAACACAAAAAAGATTCAAAAAAATAATGAAAAGAAACGAGCCCGCGCAATCGCGCGGGCACATCGCTAGTTTGATATTAATTGTGTTTAGTAGGAATAAATATGATATTAACAATTTAAGAGGGATAAATATGTAATTTTTGAGTTTAGTAGGGACATAGGAGAAATTTTTCCTTAATTATAATGCATAAGCTCACCGACACAAATCACCGAATAGCTCCCGAACAGTGACGCGGACCTGATTCAGCTCTTTCTCTCTCCCACGTCAGGATGTCTAATCTAAAGGAGAAAGAAAAAAATGTCGCACGATTCCATCTTTGGCACATGACTGATGACTCCACCTACTAGACTCCTTCCTTTTGTGTTGTCACCCTCCAGTTCTTCTTCTTAGGAATGATTTCGTCTCTCTTCTCCACACTCTTCTTCTAGGCACACGAATTCTCGTCACGGCGACTTCACAGTGAAACCCTTCCTTCTCGTCACATTACTTATCTCCATCATTTGCGCCCTAATTTGAATTTGCCATGGATATATTGGTATGATAATTGTTGGATAATAATTATACCATGCCCCTCATTTCCCCACCACATCCTCTATATTGGTATCGCTAATGATGTAAATAGATGTTTTGCATATTGCCTATGAGGTGTTTGTGAAAATGCATTGAAAATTTCTAACCATCTAACTGAATTGTAGCTAAAACATTGCAAAACTTTAAATCATCAAAAACAAATACTACAAATTTCTCAATATGTTTGTTACACATTAAAAAAATTCAAATGAATTTGGCATATGTTACTTCCTTGCCCCCTTGAGTACACTCAAAAGTTGGATTTCTTTTCTCTCCTTCAATTTTTTTACATGATCCATTTGCCACCACAAATCCATTCGTTTTAGCATATCTTGCATAATATAAATACGCTTCTTCAACCGTGTCGAAAATCATCTCCACTTTCGGTTCCTTAACCGTGTCATCTTTTGCATTCATCGGTGCCGAACCATAATCCATTTATATCCTGAAAAAAATAATTTAACAGCAAATTAATATATATTGCTTTTAACGTGTCATCTTTCGGTTCCTTAACCGTGTCATCTTTCGGTTCCTTAACCGTGTCATCTTAACCGTGTCATCTTTCTCTCTCCTAACTGCCTCTCATTCTTCACAATTTCTTTTAACGTTTTTTTTTCATAATTTAGTTCTTCAACCTTGAACAATAACACTTTACAAATATATATATTGCTCAAAAATATATAGTTAAATTTTTCAACAGACTAGAGATGATTTTATTATGTTTCTCAATTATGAAGGGTTGTTTTGCTCAAATGATTATTGAAATTTTGTTACACTTCAATATCGAATGATATTCATGCAATCTCATCCTCTCAGCATTAAGGATACAAATTAATAAAACTGCACTAGCATAGTGATCTTTTGCACAATCAAAACATATTTCTGTTGATCTATAGTTTCCATTTGTAAGGTCAAATAAAAAAGCAATATATTTTACAATAATAGGGAGCATGAATTTATCAGGAGGGAAGTTAGGGAGGATATGTGTATATAGCAATGGCCATACCAAAGAGTCAACGGCCCTACCAAAGAGCAAATTATGGAGTTCCACAAGAAGAAGATTATTAGTTCATTAAAGTAATTAATACCTGCCAAACAAAATTATTTTGATAGGAGAGAGGAAATCATAAAATTACATTTCTACCCTTTTAATTGAGGTCTATCATAATTTGATCAAAAAAATCAAAAAAGTTTATGGTAACAAAATTAATTACGACGCGACCATCGGATTAAGAAAATCTTTTAATCTTGTCCATCCAACAAAAAAGGGTCTATAATAAAATAAAAGTGGTCTATCATAGAACTTCCCTAATATAATACTTTGATTTTACCTAATTCGTTATTAGTCTGAAAAATTAAAATACATATAGAGCGTGCAAAGCACATGACAACTTATAATGAATCTCACAAAAATTGGCACACACATCATAATGAGAAAAAGATGGAAACCAAAAGATAGCTAGATGGATACTATCATACAATAGTTATATTTTTAAACATTCTACTAAAAATTGTCACGTGTTCTTATTTTATTTTATTTTTAGTTTTTTTTTTCTATTTCGATTCAAATTATACTCATATAACGAAAGAAAATATACATGCCCCCCAAACTCATCATAATATTCTCGATGAGTTGACAAAGTGAATTGATTAACATTTTTAATTGACTCAATTAAATACTATTTGACACGTTTAATTAACACATCAATCATTTTAATATTAATAAATGTTAAGCTTTCTCCGTCGATCTACCCCCCACAACTGCCTCCACCTCAACCTCCACCTCAGACCCTCAATCTGCTCCTTCTCCCACCTACGAACACCTTCATCTTCACCCATCTCCACCCCTCTGCCCACCAGCCTCAATCCCCTCCGCCCCTTCACCCGCCTCCGTCTCCACCTCTCTGTCGTTTCCTTCTCCTCAAAGTCGCTTGTACCCTAAAATAATTTCTCTGCTCGATTGTTTCTTCTTAACACGGTAGCTTTCTTCTCAACACAATGATGCTCTCCTTTCTTCTCATTGGGGTCTGATTTCTTCCCACCATGACTTTCGTCTCAACACAACAGATTTCTTACAACAGATTTCTTACAACAGATTTCTTCCGATCATTGCGTCTTCTCAACACATCAGTTTTCTTCTCAACATGATGTGCTTTCGGCCCTTAATTTTGGCGAGTAGCCTCCCCTGAAAATGGCGAGTAGCCTCCCCTGACGATCACTCTCTTCCTCCCCTGACGTCCACCTATTCTCCTCCTCTCTCCCTGCCATCCACTCTCCTCCCTTCTTTCTCTCTATTCACCCTCTCTCCTCTTCTTTTCTCCTCCCTCTCACCCTCTTTTCTCTTCTCTCTATTCTACAGTATCTATCTCTTTCTATCCTAGAAATGGCGGCTCAGGTACTCCCATTCCCCGCACCTCAGTTCCGACCGGCACGAAACAGGATATTTATAGAGGAATCACAAGAGCACCAAGATTTGTTGCTACAACTTCAATCATCAGTGGTAGTCGTGATGCGAAACCCAATCCCTCATATGGATATAACGGAAATATTTGCCAACCATTATGGAGGGGTTTTGGCTGACTATAGGTTCACCATAATCAGCCCATCCTCGTATCTTCTTCAACCTCCGCAATTCTTGTCCCAAGCAATTATACTGGCAAATATACCACAGTGGTTCAGAGTGGCAGGAATCGCCATTTTTCAGTGGAACCAAGGCATAGACTCATCTCGTTTCGAGCCGGAAACTATTCTCAATCTCAAGATTCTCAATTTCCCTCTGCATTGTTGGAGCCTGAATATCATTTCTCAAATGGTGCGAGACTTTGGTTTTCTTGATTCAGTGAATGAGGAGGATTGGTTTGGCAATCAAAGAGGAACTCTGCGTCTTATTGTTCGTGTTGCTAATCGAAATGATGTACCACGAGAACTGGTAGTTGGAGTGGGGACCCAATGGTCGATATGCAGAATAGAAATAGAAGATGAAGAGGTTGATCAGCAAATGGAGATGAATGAGTACGAGAACAATTCAGATGGTGAGGATTTGTCGGAGATCATTGACCCGGTATTGCTCGAGATGCCGAAGGTGCTTGCCCCGCAACCCCCTCAACCGGGTGATAACTCAGATAAAGATGAAATGGTTCCTGAATTTTATCCCCCAGTTCATGGCATTGAGCTCGTAGGAAGAACAATGGTGTCCGCATGTATGCCCATACCAAGTTGCGCCACAAAAAATCCCACTACTCTTACAAACAAGGACTTCAGAAAGGATGTCCCTAAGTGTCATAGGGCTGTCCCCTTGATATTTTCTTCTATAGAATTCCCTCAAACCCCTTCTCTCCTAACGAATGACTGCCAAGTGTTACCACCTAAATGGAATACGCACAGTTCTGTGACTAAGAGACAAACATTCGTACAACTATCAAACAAAAATATTATGCCACTGCCCCCTTCTATATTGGGTCCACTTCCGCACCAGAAGGTCATTCTACATCACTCTTCTTCTCATTCCACTCATTCTTCTCTCTTAAACTACAACGAAAGACCTCTTCTTCACCATTCTTCTTCCAAAGCAATGGCCAATTCAGCACAAGGAAAGAACCCTATGGCTTCTTCTGATGAGGATCTGATTAATAGGATGGCGAGTATCCATTTGCCTAACGAGCCACGAGTAACTCGGATCAACATCTCTGCAGAGGGAATATCTCAAAGAAATTGGGATAATACTGTGCTTATCAAATGCTTTACGGAGAAGCCCATTTTCACTTCCTCGTTTTATCCGGCTCTTATAAGAATGTGGAATGTAGACCCGGCATGTAATTTCACAGAAGTAGGAGGGGGAATATACATGGTGGAATTGGGTGATCAAGAGGAGGTTGAAAAGGTGACTACTAGAGGCCCGTGGCAGCATCGACAAGATTTAATAGTAGTGAAGAAAATTAACAATGAGGAGGAGCTCAGTAAGGAGTCCTTTGAATTTGTGGAGGTGTGGGTGCAGCTACACTGTGCTAGATTCGAAGCTCTATCACCTAGTGGAATACTAGAGATTGCAAAATCAGTTGGTCAAGCTAGATCGGACCCGATACAGGGTTTTATTAATGGTCGCCAATTCTTCAAAACTCGAGTGCAACTCAAGCTCTCCTCCCCTTTAAAAGACAAAGTCGAAATCCAATTACCCTCAGGTGACATCTTCATAGTCTACTTGGTTTACGAAAAGATCTATAAAATCTGTACCTTTTGCGGTCACATTGGGCATGAGGTGGTCACATGCAAGAATCATGCCCGTTTACTAGAAATTTACAACTCTCAATCCCCTCCACCAGAAATCATTGCATCCATAATTTCCAAACGAATGGGCAAATGGATGATGGAGACGGCTCTCGTTCCGAGATTTCCCCGGTCTTCTCATTCTGCTGCATCAGCGCATCTGGTCAGAGCACCCGTACAAGGAAAAAGAAACAACCCTGAGGAGTACGATAACAGTGATTACGCAAGAATGATTACAAGGAATAAGGATCCCATTACAGCCTCTACCAAGAGAGCAAAGGCGATGGACCCTCCGGGGCCATCGCTCCATTAATGCATCTCTTCGCATGGAACGGCCGGGGTTGTGGAGGCCCGGCGACAATTCGTTCCATAAACCGTTACCTCCGCTGCGCTTGTATCGACATCGCATTCATTTCCGATACAAGATGTAACGTTTCGAAATCTAACCACCTCACCTCTCTAATTCATATGGATCGTTGTTTTATTGTACCATCGACGGGAAGATCTGGCGGGTTATGGCTTCTCTGGAAAACGAATTTCAATGTTGAAGTAATTCATTCTGATAGGTACTTTATTGTAGCAAGAGTTAATAAAGATCCCAGTCATGCTCCCTGGATTCTATTTGCTTTATATGGTGATCCCCAACACCATAACAACCCATACATCTGGAGTGTAATGAGATTCTATAACCAAATACCGAACTCCGGTTTTCTTGCCATAGGAGACTTTAATGCCACCTCATCCATATCAGACAAATGGGGTGGCACGAGCAGTAGAAGTGATGCAAATATGAGGGGATTTTCTGATATGATTGAAGACTTAAGCTTGATTGATCTAGGCTACTCCGGGCCAGCTTACACGTGGTCCAACAGACAATTCAACTCCAACCTTGTAATGAAACGTCTCGATCGAGCTCTTTCGAATCAACAATGGGTTAACTCCTTCCCTAATGCCAAAGTGCTACACTTACCTCAATTAAGAAGTGATCACAATCCCATCTTAATCAAATGTTCTGCACAAGACAAGGTCTTTTCCAAGCCCTTTCGAATAGAAGAATGGTGGTACAAACTGGACTCCTTCAACGGCATGGTTAAGAGGACTTGTTTGAGGAATAATTTGCATGAGTGGGATGCTGGGATTTCTAATATTCGAGCTGATATTAGTGGGTGGGCCAGAGAGTATAGTTTTAATCCTGATAAAAGATTGTCTGTAATTGAAAAAGATTTAATTCAAGCCCAAAATCTCTTGCATGCTTATCCAGTAGTAGCTGGTAATCTAATTAATAGGCTTCAAGTTATGCATAATGAATGTTTGTATTATCAATACATTTTCTGGGCCCAAAGATCAAGGATGCAATGGGCTGAATTCGGGGACCTAAATACCCGGTACTACCATGCCTCAACTCTCATTAGGAGACGACATAATAAAATCAACGCGATTCAAGAAACCCCGGGTGTATGGATATCAGATCCAAAGGAAATTCGTCGATGCTTTGTCACGGCATACAAAACTCTATACACAACCTCTAACCCTGAGCCCATTCGGAATATAATTCATAGTGATATCACAGACCGAATCTTCAAAATATCCCCTCAACAAGCGACATGCCTTCAATCTATACCTGGGTCAACAGAAATAAGTCTAGTGGTTAAAGGAATGGGGCCAGCTAAAGCACCTGGGCCGGAGGGCATTCACACCAAGTTCTTTCAAGATAATTGGGCTGAAATGATGAGCTTTACAATGAATGCTATAAACGGATTTTTTCAACATGGCATTATTCCAAAAAGCCTAGGGGCCACCAACATCACCTTAATCCCAAAGACTGATCATCCTAGCTCTATTAACGACTACAGACCAATAAGTTTCTGTAATTTTCTATACAAAGTAATAGCCAAAACCCTAGCCGCGAGAATCAAGCCATTGCTTAATAATCTGATCTCAATTAATCAAACTGGCTTTGTGCCGGGAAGATTAATTCAAGATAATACAATTTTGCATCAAGAGGTTCTTCACTCTTTTAATAGGACAGCAGCCATGCGACCATCTTTTGCGGTGAAAGTTGATCTTCTCAAAGCATTCGATGTTTTAGAATGGTCTTTCATAGAAGAAATGCTCAATCACTTCAACCTCCCCCCAGTATACATTGATTGGATTATCAAGTGTATCAAATCACCAAGATATTCCTTCAATTTGGGGAATAATGATAAAGCTTTTTTTCGTCCACAAAGAGGAATCAGGCAGGGTTGCCCATTATCACCATTCATATTTATCATGGCCACTGAGCTATTGTCGCAAATGATTCTGCACAATCGCGAAATAAACAACTTGAAAGGCATATGCTTGGGTAGAAATGGTCCCTTTTTTACCCATTCAATGTTCGCAGATGACTTGATTCTATATGGAGAATCTACGCTGGAAGAGGCAAGTTGCTTTAAGCAAATTCTAGATTCCTTTAAACAAGTTTCTGGCCTGACAATGAATCCTGATAAAACAAAATTCTGGTTTACCACAAACACTCCCGTGCAGACAAGAGCATCTATTAAATCAATTTTTGGTGCGAATGATGCGGGAAGTACTGAAAATTATCTGGGTATTCAAGTTCGTATGGGAAGAACTTCAATATCGGATTTTGAACCACTGATAAATAAAGTCCAGCAGAAATTGGCGGGATGGAAAAGAAACACTCTTTCACAGGCAGGTCGTTTAGTGTTAATAAGTTCGTGTCTTCAATCGATTCCATGTTACCACATGGCAGTTCAAGAAATTCCCTTAACGGTTATTAAAAAGCTCAACTCTATTATTAAGAAATTTTTTTGGGGATCGAATTCCGATTCAAATAGATATATGGCTTGGCTATCATGGAATAGAATTACACAGCCTATAGAAAGAGGAGGGCTAAATATTCGAAGTTTACCATTGATAAACAAATCGCTTCTCTTTAAGCAACTCTGGAGGTTCTTAGCGGGTAAGGATCCGTTATGGGCTCAGCAAGTTAAAATCAAATACACCCCCAGATCATCTTTTTGGGATAGTAAGAGAGAGCATTCCATGTCATCAATGTGGAGATCCTTCTTAAAATTCAGAGAATGGATTAAAGAGGACTGTGGATGGGTACTGGGAGACGGAACTTTATGTCAGGCAATTGGTCAACCATGGTTTGCTGGAGGAATGAATCGTAAGCCCAGAAATAATTATGAAAGGGGTTTAGTGGTAAGGGATTTGTACAATGACTCATCAAACAACTGGGATTGGGAGTTATTAAACTCTCTATTTTCGAACACACAAATACTAAACATTGTACGAGTTCCATTTGATCCATTGAATTCATTTGGGATATCTGACAAGTTAATTTGGAAAAAATCCAATGATGGTCATGCAACAACAAAAGAGGTGTATAATCTCCTGTTGGAAAAAAATCTCACAGAGTCCCAGTTAATAATACTCATTAATCCGATATGGAAACTTATTTGGAGTATCAAAGGATTATTGCCCAGAGTTCAAAGGATTATTGCCCAGAGTTAAGCTTTGTGTATGGAGAATTCTACACAATGCTTTACCCACGAGAGATAGGCTCCAACTAAGAATAGTTGAAATGAGTCCCCTCTGCCCTATGTGTAATGCAGTAAGAGAATCTTCTATCCATATCTTTCTTCAATGCCCCCTCACTCTTACTCTTTGGGATAAGCTCCAAATATCCATGAATAGCATTGATTTTAGTGCGGAGCCACAAGAGATCATGATCAATTGGCTCAAAACATCGAGCCCGGAAATTCTAGCACTTCAATGCATAGCTTTATGGTCTTGGTGGAATTGCAGAAATGATTTGGTGTTCCGAAATAAACCAATCAATTTCACTAGGATCGTACAGAGAATAATGGAAGAATTCCAATCAAGCAGAACAAGGGCAGGATCGGTTCTACCGTTATTGATCAGTCCATCTCTCCCACGTGCTACGGATTTATCTTGCTTTTCTGATTTTTCTGGTAATAATTCAGAGCAATATGGATATGCTTTTATTGTTAAAGATGGGTCCAATAAAATAATGCATTCTAAAGCACAGGGCTTCACCGGCACTATGCAACCCATCGAAGGGGAGTGCATGGCATTGCAATTGGCCATTAAATTTATTGTGGAAAAATACCCGGAGAAATCTTGTACTTTCCTCTCGGATAATTGTGAACTAATTCAGATAGTTCGTGATACTTCAGACCCAAATGATGCTATCCCCTCGAGGTGGCAAGCAATCCAAAGAGCCCAGGATTGTGTCTTATGGAAACGCCGTTTAAAGGACCCGATATTTCGTTGGATACCTAGGGAACTGAATACCGAGGCAGATCAATTAGCCAATATGGCCATAATTCTGCAAACGAACTATGAGGATAAGGTGTACCCTCTTCTTATGTGAAGACACCCGATATCCACTGATGGGAATTGGAAGTCTCATCTTCCTTAGTAATTTTTCTTTTTCGTAGTTTCTTTACAGTAGATGGTTTTGTTAGTCAATTTTCTTCATTTGTTTTAAAATTTGTAATATGAGAACGATGCTTTTCTTATTTATAATATATACCTACGGGTTTTGAGCAAAAAAAAAAAAAAAAAAAAAAAAAAAACATGATGTGCTTTCCTTTTCTCTCATTAGGACCTGAAAATGTCTTTATCTCGGCAAATCTGAATGTTATTTCACTAAACTCTAGTGATATCCCAACACACAGAACCCTGCTTCTTGTCCCGTAACCCATAACAGTCATGTTCATCTTGAACCGCCCCCTTCTAATGACCGGTTCCCTGCACAATTCCTTCATCCTCCTCCGACTATAATAGTCGCCCTATCTCTCCCTTATCTCTATCTTTTTTTGGTTGAAATTACGAGGCTGTGTTGCCGTGTTAGTCAGTTCTCTTGTTATGGTCGACGACACCCCTTTTCAGTTCTCAAAGATGGCGGCTCAGACTCTTCTTTCTCTTGTTGGTTTCGCTTCAGTAGATTTTACCCTTTCGGTGGTTCTTTCGCCAACGGTACTGCATTCTTCCTCCTCTCTGTGAAGGGCAAAGTCAAAGTCTCGAGCAATTAGGCAGCAATTTTGTGGCAACTGATTTGCTTGTTCTTGGCGATCTCAGAAGTATCCTATGTTTCTTTCTTTGTGGGGTGTAATACTTTCTCGAGTGATGTTGCCAGATGGAGAGCAAATTGCTACAAGGGTTCTTAACCGAGCGCCGAGTGATCATCATCTTTTCCATCTTCTTTTTTCTTTCTTTTTCTTACAACGCGGTTACTTAGTTCATGTCTAATGTTTGGCTAGCAATTATAATGATGTAAGTCTTTAAGGTATTCGTTGTAAGAAACTTTTATTTTAATGCAAATTCGAGAGAGGCTATCGCCTCCTCCTTCAAAAAAAAAAAAAAAAATACTAATAAACCTATTTAATCCTCTCTTGCCGTCTCAACAGAAATGTTATTTTGTGTTATTGAGACTTCATATATAATTCATGTATGAAAGTATGACTCAATTATTAATTTTTTATGATATACTTTATAATTGTGTTTTTTTTTTTAAAAAAATGATATTTTATATCGAATATGATATATAATGGGACAAGTACATATTCTTTAGGTTATATTTGATCTCATCAACGATGGAGATTAAAAAAAGATGAACTGAGCAATTAGTTTCTAGCATATGAAAACCAAAATCCATATAATGTTTTGACCCACATATCTAAATAATTTGCATGTATTTGATGGATCTAATTTAGATTTTTAAGAAACTTGAGTCCACTCTACTATTTTTCAAAGAAAAGATTTGTATGAAAATATAGTACATATCTACTTCTCAGTCATTGGCACAGAAAATTGTATGTTTAAGATTCTCGGTTGTTATCAAAGTTATACATCCTTAACAATTCTTATTTTTGCTATACTATAATGTTTATTAAAATAATTTAAAATTTACTAAAATTATTTAAAAATATATTTATGATGTTGATTATTTTATCTTAATAAAATATTATTTAAAAAAAATCAAATAAATGACTAAAACTTAGCAAAACCAAGATATTGATTTTGATTTTTTGTATACAACAAACACTATAAATTCCTTAATCAATTTCAAATTTCAAAATCATATTCAAAGTTTCAAACATGCATGGCTAAGAAATTGAGAAACTTTTTAGGCTATACTATAGAATACCTGCTCGTCCAAAACAAACTCTTAGATGACAGTATTTGCATGTCTTAAAAAGTAGAAATCATACAAAAAAACTAGTATTACAAAAATTCAACAAAAAATTAAAACTAAATATTAAAAATACAGAAAACTAATACTACAAAAATAAAAAAATGCAATACATAATAATTCATGAATAAAGAAATATGAGTTTATTACTTTGAAATATTTACTTATTACAAAATTATCACATACCAAGCAACGTATGAATGAAAACTAGCATTTATAATTTAATTATGCACATATATGCAAATGAATCAAATCGATTAGTTATAAACAATAATAATATTATAAGATATCATAAAAAAACAAATCAATAAAATCTTCTGTTGGTGCTTTATCGGCATTCGATGATGAATTACTAGTCTCTTCTTGACCAATGAGTGGTTTGGGATATGACCTCTGAAGCTCGAAAGGGAAGATGAGGCTCGTGGCCAAGTTCAATATTTCAAAGCTTTCAATTCAAGCCTCAACGAATCATAAATTTATTCGAAACGACATTTAATCAAAACAAAGGTAATCACACTTTTAAAAGTGCCGAATGGCTCTTTCCAACTCAAAATCCTATTTGGCATGTGAAAAATAAAAAACTCCACGATGAGATGATACTCCACGATGAAACCCCACGATAAAACAAACCCACAGAAAAACATAAATCCCACATTTTTCACATGCCAAATTAGGATAGAGCTCGAAATCCATTCTCCACTTTTAAAAATGTGATTTATTTTTGTTTCGATTAAATGTATTTTACAATAAATTGTGATTTGTCCACGAGCCTCACCATTAATTCATCAAGAGGTGACCTCGATGCGGCTGTTGACAGGTAAATGGAGATCTCCAGTTTTCTCTTTCTCTCTCGGCATCTCCATGTGTACGCGATGGCGGACCGAGCCGGCTTGTGGAGATGGCCATTCTGTATAGAAATCAAACAAATGGAGATTTAGAGGTGAATGAATGGATTTTCAGAATTTCAAAAGAGAAAAAAAAAATAATAATGCATACCACGTTGATTGATAACTCGAAATCCCATGTTGATTAAACTTGCCCATTTCACCACGATAAAAAGCGAAAGCCAAAGCACCAAAAACCTTATCTAGAATATAAAATACACAAAGGAATTAAACTAATTTCTTTCCAATAAAACTAATTTGAATTCCCTGATTAATTAATTACTTACCAATAGAGTAGCAGATTTCAGCCAGTTGCGAAGTTTGTTCCGGCAAGTCTCGTTCGTGCCACGATGCTCTTGATTGGTCGAAACAGAAAGTGCGGAGGAGGATGCGACCAACTGGAGATCTCCATTCGTTGCTTCCTCATTCTTTTTTCCCTGAATCGCGGGTTTGGTGCGGATGATGAGGGACTGAGCTGGCTTTGGGGGTTTGTTGCGGATCATGACAGGGACAGGCTGAGCAGGCTGAGCCGGCTTCGCGGGTTCGTTGCGGATGAAGACAGGGACTGGCTGAGCCAGTTCGATACAGGTGAATCCCACCTGCACCATCCGCATGAACTCTTCTAAATCCCACCCCTTCTGGTCCCTTGCATTATTCTTGAAGACAGTGTCCACGATGAATCGCTGGATGTAGATCCTACAGCATTCCTTCCCTGTCATGATCTCCGCCCCTTTTCCTCGTATTCTAGTCGATTCCCCAAATCTGATCATGTAAGCCCGATCATTCACGACTCCTCCCAATTTCCTGCCGATTGTCTCTATGATGAAATACTCCGTCTTATCGGCTCTCAGGAGGAAGAAGTGGTTATCCCAGCCCACCACATAATATACTGGGCCGCTAGATCTCTCCACGACTTGCCCAATTCCGTCCCAAATCTCCTCAAAACTCATCAAACCCGTGTTTAATTCTCTCTTGAGGTAATCATATTTGAAGGTCCCCATAAAAGACTTAGACTGGTTCGCGACCAGCTAGCAGGTACGAGCCGTCAGGGCCGTCTCGAGGTCGAAGTGCCCGTCATTAAAGTCCAACTTGTGCTCCGGACACATCCTCAGCCACTCTCTCGCACCTAATTCATCAATTCCACAAAAATAAACTCAATTAGCAATTTAAAATAAATATATTAACCTACTTTCACATAACCTAACCTAATTAGTAAATGCAAAAATCTAAACAAATGTTGAATTTTTTGAAATAATATATTGTCCATTGTAAAGTATGCATTCATTACAATTGGATACTATCTGAATGTTAACTTAAATTCTGCTTATCATTTCTTTTGGATCAAGTCCTATGTTCAAATGAGAGCTCAAGACAAGAGAGATTTTAGGTTATATTAAAAATAGATTAACTGGATCTCTCGATTACAAGTAAGAATGCCCAAACTAACAGTCTGATGATTAACTGGATCTCTCCATTTCAACAAAGTCTGGATAACCTCGGATACTAACGTAGCTGGAGATCTCCTCTATTACGAGGATCCTGACCAGTTTGATAATTAACTGGATATCTCCATTTCGAGGATTCCGACAAAATACTAGAGATCTCAATTACGACTACTCAACAAGCCAAATAATGGTAGATAATAAATGCAAGAATCTAAACAAATGTTGAATTTCTTGCATTTATTATGTGAGTCCTAAATCTAATGAAAGAAATATAAAGAAAACGAATTGATAAGAGTATGTTACCTTGAATGATGAGGTCGGTGAAGGTTCGTGTGGGGAAGATGCTATCTCCATGGACGGCCATCCAAGTGGCAAGTGTAACGGAGAGGACGGAGCAGGCTCCATAACCTTGCACTTCTTCACTGAATTGGTCCAAGCCAGCAAACAGAATCTCGGCTTCTATCGTCGCCCTCTTGTCTCCGCTCACCACCTTTCTCTTCTCCCACTCCGACGACAAAACCTGATTTCAATTTCAATTTCAATTTCAATTCAAAATTAACAAAACTACATGATTTCCTTCAAAAAAACAAATTGTAGAGGTCAAATCATACCGCTGCACTACTGCCCGCGGAATTCGACCAGTTCTTATTCTTCTCGGCCTGCTCCGAGGAAACCTGATTTCAATTTCAATTCAAAATTAACATAAGCAAAAGATTTGGTTCAAAAATCAAATTGTACAAGTCAAATCAGATTCATACCGCTGCAGTACCGCCCGCGGAATTCGACCAGTTCTCATTCTTCTCGGCCTGCTCCGATGAAACCTGGTTTCAATTTCAATTCAAAATTAACAAAACTAAATGATTTCGTTAATAAAAACAAATTCTAGAGGTCAAATTATACCGCTGCAGTACTGCCCGCGGAATTCGACCAGTTCTTATTCTTCTCGGCCTGCTCCGAGGAAACCTGATTTCAGTTTCAGTTCAAAATTAACAAAAGCAAAAGATTTGGTTCAAAAAACAAATTGTAGAAGTCAAATCAAATTCATACCGCTGCAGTACCGCTCGCGGAATTCGACCAGTTCTTATTCTTCTCGCCCTGCTCCAATGAAACCTGATTTCAATTTCAATTCAAAATTATCAAAAGTAAATGATTTGGTTCAAAATAAAAATTATAGAGGTCAAATCATACCGCTGCAAGTAAATTTACACTAGACAACACTAATTCTCAGTCCAACAAACTTAGTTACAAACTCAAATCATTTCCATTTTTTTATTTTTACAATTCACCTCAATTAACTTGGTTTTGGGGTCGAAAATGAAATTGTGCCCAAATGTTCTTATATTGTTTTCGAGTAACCTTTTTATTTTAGCTTTTAGTCCATTTTTAGCTTTTTACTCCTTTTTATCTGAAAAGCCAATTGGTTTTTGTTAGTTTGAATTTCAAACTTGTCTCCTCAAATATTTACTGTTTCCGGGCATGATTTTATAACCTGAAGTTACAATTTGGGCAAAAATTTGCATATCAAAGTTATCAGTTTAATTTATCACTGATGCAATTGGATATAGTATAAAAAAATTGGCTCATCTTAATTTGCGTTACTTTTTGCAGCAATTTCACTATGGAAAGAACATAATTTAAAAAATGTTAGGGTTATAGATGTAAAGTTTCCATAAACATGATTAGCATATCTCCTTTGCACAGAATCGGATTTTATCATCTTATTGATTAGCATATCTAGACAACACCAATCAGATTTTACTATTGATCGTCTCATTTAACCCCCAATTCGATACACAAAAGATACATGAAATAAAAATAAGTACCTCGCCAACTGTTGCGGAAATCTTCACTCGTGACTTCTCCTTCTTTTCCTTCCTCTTCCTTGTCCACGAAAACAAGCATGAAACGTTGGGAAAGCATTTCGCCATTATTGCTGTCCTTGCACTGAGCTCGATTAGGTTTGGAAGCGTAAGAGAACGGAGAAGATGAGAATACGATAACATAGTGGTTTTCAGACATGGCGAAAACGGCTGTCTTACTATTCTGGGCGAAAGATTATATTCTATTCTTAGGGTTTTTGCTCGTTAGGAGCTTGTCGAAAGAAGAGAGGGAAGAAGGTTCTGCCGTTTTTTTTTTTGTACGGACACTTTACCGGGAAATCATATTCGGAACATGTACAAGGATATATATATCCTGCATTTTCATTCCCGGATTTCATTTCTCGAATTTATTTTCTTGTCTGCACTATTATCTTTTTTCCATCAACCAGTTTTATATTAAAACAATTGGCCCTTTAAAAAATGCTATTAAACCTAGATGTTAAAATAAATATACAGGCAACATTCAAAATAAACATATGATTACAAGTTATAAAGAACAACTACATGTTAAATAATTAAATGATATAAAAAATATAAGTCCGTAAAAAATAATAGTTATAACTCAATATTTAATTATTTACTCATAAAAAACATTATTTTTTTAAAGAAAACGATACGTAGAATTTTTATTTTATAAAATCTTGATTACAATTTAATAATAAATTAATAAAATCAAAATATTCAAAGAACATAATGTTCTATTAGACAACTAGCAAAAATAAAAAATAACACACAATTTAGTCCAAAATAAATATATTAGCATGTAAAAAGTTCAGTTCATGGGAATCCCATTTTCTATAACAACTCACACGCATATGCTGTGAAATGTAGATAATAATTAGAAAGTATTGCCAAAAAATCAAATAAAATAAAACAATATATATATATATATATATATATATATATATATATATATATATATATATATATATATATATATATCCTAAATCCTCATAACTAAGTGAACTAATATTAATTGTATCCCCTCGGAGACGTTACGTATCAAATTCTTATAATAAAATGCAATATAAAATATACAACTATTTTGATATGTTTTTCATAAACTTTCTTTTTCAATTCCTTGTAAAAGTATTTTCATAACAAGCACTTCAAACATTAATTTTGGATATATTTTAAAAATCATGAATTCCGATCCAAAACTTATGCCAAAATTTATGAGAATTTTAATCTCTAACTTATGCATCACTAGTTCATCGTTCTTTATTGGAACTTACAAAAGAGAATACTTTTGAGAAGTTAAAAATAAGATATCAGACAAAATCAATTCATAAACCATTAAAAATCTCAAACAACGATTTTATTTTCTACTATTTTTAAATTCTATGTGGAAATTTTCTCCTATTGTGAAGGCACATGAATGTATTTATGTGTGCTACTTTTTAATATGTAAACTTTTATATTTGGATATGATGAGAGAAATATTATGAGTTTCGGAGGAAGTATACACAACAAACAAGAAAACAAGAGATTCACAATTTCTTTTTTCGTTCTTTTTGTGTGAAAAAACTGAAACATGAATTTCACAAATAATCCAAATACATGGTGTTTAATTGCGGATTCTTTCTTTGTTTTTTTGTGCTTGTGTGTCCGTCTCTTCCCGGATTTTTTTGACGACGTTCTAAAATATTTCTCTTGTTGCGGAGGTCCATGAATCCATCACTCTTTAGAATGAAGGAACATATCTAATAATTTGTGCACACATAACGCATGTCTTATTATTAATCTGGTAATAATATTATTATTGTAAATTAATTTATTCACAATTTTTATTTTGGACCTAATTTTGTGCAATCTCTTTGTGCAAAATCATCACATTTATTTCAACCATTGAATTATGATATATGACAATTTAGATCATTGATCAATTATTGATTTTTTATAATCATATTTTTTTTGTAATTATTTAAGTGTTCATTATTTTACACTATGTTATAATAATTCTTATAAATCCACATCATTCTACATTAATGGCGTGGATTATTATTATCGGCTATATTACATGATCAAACGTGAATATAGAAGAAGATGAAAATTATATATATGAATTACTAATAATTTGATATGTAATATTATAAAACATACAACATATATTAGTATTGTTTTTAGAAACTTAATTTTAAAAGTCCACCAAATTTATTCAGATATCGAATTCGATTTAGTCGGTTCAGTTTTTCGGTTTATTTGGTACGGTTTGGTTCAAAAAATGCAATTATTCGGTTTATTCGGTTTTGGAGTTCTGAAAATCGATTGTACCGAACCCACCGTTTTCCATATTTTTTAATTTGTTAATGTTAGAATGTAAAATATGATATAATATCTTAGAAAATTATATAATTATATTTTGTAATATATATTTATATTTTTTTGATATATAATATATAAATATTCTAATGAATGTAATGTTATTTTAAAATCATAATGTTTCTTAATAAACCGAATAACAGTATGATTTTTCGGTTCGATTTTTAATTGGTTCAAAACTTAAAACGGTCCGATTCGGTTTGAATTTTGTTCGATTCCATTTAAAACGATTTAGTTTTAATTGATTCGAGTTGAAACGAACCGACGAACTAACATTCCTAGTCTCACGAGGCCTATAAATACAATTTCCCGCATGTACTTCTTTGTTTTTTCAAGTACCCAATTTTTTTGGTTAATCGGCCTATAAAACCCATTAATTATATAATAATTAGGTCTAAATGAAAGAATAATATATATTCAATGAATAGTGGATTAAGAATTCATTTGAGCCGGGCCCAATTGAAAAATATAATACTGAGTAAGCCTTTAGTAAATAACAAATATAAACAAATGCTGAGCTTATTTTCAAACATTACGATCTCCATGAATCTTTATTTGTTGAATGATAAATAGGGCCATCAAAGGTATTACCAAGGTATCGACTACCGAAATATATAACCGAAAATTTAGAAAATCTCGTACCCAATGCAATGTTTCTACCAATCCTTGCAGGTAAATTAGTCAAATATTTTATTTATTTAATTAATTTTTTTTACATAATAAAATATTACACGCAAGAAATAGTATTCTTTAGACAAGATTGGCTTTATAGAATGCGTCGTTCATGTTTAGTACCTCCTTCCACCGAAGAAACTAATGACCCTTTTGAGCATGTTTTTTTTTTTTTATTACTTTATTTTTTTTAATGTTTTTCTTATTATATTTAATTTTTATAATAGTTAGTCGCGACGATAACACATCAAAGTCACCTTTATCCATTGCTTGTGACGGTACAACCAGTTATTTGGAACTACGATCACGCTCTTCGTTTATATCCAACTCCCCACACGGTACTTTTTTATATATTTTATAAATTTATAATAATTTCATAAGTTAATTCTTTTTTTGTTATTTACTATAGATAGTATTGGGGGATAGGAGCGAGCAAAATGCGTTTAAATACATGGGAACTACGTGCTTCAATCCCGGTTCGTTTTCTAATGACGGGACTTTCGCAGCATATCGACCTTGCAATGAAGAGGTCGAGCTTTCTTCTTTGGAGACTTAAAACCTTAAAATATCATATATGCCTCTTTGAAATATTAAAATATCATATATGCCCCTATTAAATATCATATGGTCCCTAAATATGTTGTACTAATTTTAGTTCATATTAAGACGTATGATCAATGTAATTTAATTGTTTATTTCTAGGGTTTCGGACTTGAATTTGTAAACTTAACATTGTTTATGAACATTGTATTCGAATAATATAATGGGAACTTCTATCATGGACCCTTTTTATAAAAGGGCAGTTTAGGTATAGTATAAATTTATTGTTTATCTTTTCATTTAATTCATTATTGATGTTTTCTATTATTTCCTTTTTTTTCTTCAGCTTTTCCTTCCCAATTTATTGAGCTTTCTCTCTCCTAAATGCCTCTCATTCTTCACAATTTCTTTTAACGTTTTTTTTTTCATAATTTAATTCTTCAACCTTGAACAATAACACTTTACAAATATATATATTGCTCAAAAATATATAGTTAAATTTTTCAACAGACTAGACTAGAGATGATTTTATTATGTTTCTCAATTCTGAAGGGTTGTTTTGCTCAAATGATTATTGAAATTTTGTTACACTTCAATATCGAATGATATTCATGCAATCTCATCCTCTCAGCATTTAGGATACAAATTAATAAAACTGCACTAGCATAGTGATCTTTTGCACAATCAAAACATATTTATGTTGATCTATAATTTCCATTTGTAAGGTCAAATAAAAAAGCAATATATTTTACAATAATTGGGAGCATGAATTTATCAGGAGGGAAGTTAGGGAGGATATGTGTATATATCAATGGCCATACCAAAGAGTCCACGGCCCTACCAAAGAGCAAATTATGGAGTTCCACAAGAAGAAGATTATTAGTTCATTAAAGTAATTAATACCTGCCAAACAAAATTATTTTGATAGGAGAGAGGAAATTATAAAATTACATTTCTACCCTTTTAATTGAGGTCTATCATAATTTGATCAAAAAATTTCAAAAAAGTTTATGGTAACAAAATTAATTACGCCATCGGATTAAGAAAATCTTTTAATCTTGTCCATCCAACAAAAAAGGGTCTATAATAAAATAAAAGTGGTCTATCATAGAACTTTCCTTACATAATAATATCTCGATAAATCAAGTGTTATAAAAAGTTATGTTGTAAGTTAACCTAGTCAAAATTAAAAAACAAATTGAAATGTATTTTATAAACTTTAAAAAAGGTGTGAATCCGATAAACTAACTTCAAAAGATCTCTTGAATCCATATAATTGTGAATCATTCCAAAGTACATTCATTTTGTTTTTGTGAAAATTATGTTACAACTTACAAATATTTTGATAGCATTTTTTATGGATACCTATTTAGTCCATAATATAAATCAACATCAATTAATTTAGCCTCTTTTCGTGGTCTGGAAAAGAATATTTGTTTCCTTTTTTTTTATTGATTGTAATATCCGCATAGATAGAATTCGACATAGAAAAATCAGTGAATCTGGCAAAATTTTAGAAACAAATAAATAGAATCTTCGACTTATATCATGTGTAGGCATTAGGCAATAACACCACTGCATATCTCAAATATGCTCCATGAAATAGATAGTACCATTAAACAATTGCTATTAAACAACCTATTTCTTTTTAAAGAATCATATTTAAAGGCTTATTAAATATCTTGTAATATGGTCAGTATTAGGATATTCTCAACATTGCAGCATAATTTGTTTTAGATCTTGTAAATATTAAAATTTATTCAAAATTCAAAATCTTAGTAGATATTGATCATATTCACCTCTCATAATTCCCAGAGCCTATAAATACTCATACCACTCTCATCATCCAATCAACTCATACCAAAACCTTTAGAAACCCTCTAAAACCCTAACCCTAGTTTCAGTATGGCTTCAAAAACTTCAGTTGTATTCTTCGGCCTTCTCCTCCTCTCTCTCGCCCTCACCGCTCAATCTACAAGCAGTAAGCATTCTTTATCAAATCTAGACACACATTTCTCTACTTATTATAATTAATTTTGTTTTTTGAAAAATAATAATAGGGTCTGCAATAATCCCAAATGATGATTGCCTTGGTTATGTCGGTACGTGCGCGAGCCGAAGCGATTGCGCAGCAGTATGCAAGGCAAACCAGATACTGGGTTTCGTAATTTGATTGATGATTGTCATATCTGATTAGATTTGTCTATTATATGATCTGATTGGTTTCGTAATTTGCATTATTATATAATCTGGTGATCTATCATTTTTCAATAAGTAAATATGATGTATAAAAAAATATTAATTAACCATAAAAAAACTGGCAGATTCACATGCTGTATTAATAAAATAATTTTTCTTTTGTGCTTTGTGCTTTGTACTACCTTCCTTCAATTTTGTGGTCATTTGGTCTCTCCTATCATTTTTCATAACAGTTTCTTGTTATTGTATAAATAACAAATATATATTAGTTTGTTTTACGCTATGTCACGCGGATACTTCAAAAACCTAGCCATATCGTATCGAATACCGTATCGGATACCGATACTCATTGGATACTTGTCGGATACGTATCGGATACTCCACGTGACTGATCCTAATATTTTATTTCAAAATAATAACGGATACTTCTCGGATACTTCCGGATACTCGTTGGATACTTCTAACGTATATATAAATATAAATCCTAAACTTGAAAAATAAAAATAAAAATTTGAAATTGAAATAAATTAGTAATATATATAAGTACATAATTAAATATAATAGACATTTACTTAATACGGAGTTATTTCAGTAAAAATAAAATTTTAGTATATATTATGTCAAATATAGAATATATAAATTGTAATTAATCAATTAATAAAATACTAAAATATTATATATAATAGACGTATCATATCCTATGCTTTTTGAAAATTGTCGTACATCGTATCCGTATCGTGTCGAATACGATACTCGTATTCGTATCCGTGCAACGCAGGTTTTACGTGGCCTCAATATATTCATTTTCCCTATAATATAATATACATCGCCAAAAAAAATTTATGAGATCGGTCATATATAAAATTGAACATATAATGAACCAGATACTGAATTAAATAAGTTGTTTGTATTTTCATGTACTTAATAATTTTTATATTGAAATCACCATTTCAAAAATTTAATTAAATAACTTACATAATATTTTATTTGTATAAGGGTATCATGTTATTTTTTGAGATTTGTGATTACGTATAATTAGGTCAATTTAAAATTATTGTTTCGGAAGATTTTCAACAAATTTTTTTTTACATATTTATCCTTTATAAAACTTAAAATTACATATTTATCCTTCTTAAAATTTCTAAAATTTAGTTATAAAATATACTTTTCTAAATTGATGATAAATCAAATATATACATAAAAAATCTTGTACTGCTCAATTAATCTTTATACGGTAAACTAAATATATAGTATGTATACATAAAAAATCAACATATTTTGATTTTTATTCGGAAACACAAAATCTAACATAAAATCCAGGAAATCAAGATCCCAAAATTCACAAAATCCAAGATCTAAAATCTCGTACTTTTGAACTGGGCATAAAAACTCCGGCATCATCAGCCCGACACTCACGTTCTTCCAATCAAGCCATGAGGCGGGCGTTTCCACCTTCCCGCCACTTCTCCTCCGCCATTACTGACCTCACTACGCTCTCTTCGCCATTCATCAACCACGAGCACCTCCTCTCCCTCACCTCACGTTCGTCTCTTCTCAAAGCTTATACCGTCTCTCCACCTGTCAACCCCTTTCCATCCCCGCTCACTCAATCCCGTCTCATTGCCCTCCTCCGCCGCCTCTCTGACCCTTCCCTCTCGTTTCAATCCTTCCTTTATTCTGTCAATTTCGTCCCCAATTTCAAGCCCAGTTACCCCGTTTATCTCACTCTAATCCACCGCCTCGCTGACTCCCGTTCATTCCACCTCATTCCGCCTGTTCTCACTCTACTCCGGCGGTCCGGCCTCAGTTGTAACGAATCCCTTTTTGTGCCTGTAATCCGTTCCTATGGTCTCGCATCCAAACCAGTTGATTCTCTACGCACATTTCTCTCCATTCCTACATATAATTGTCGCCCAACTGTTCGATCCTTTAATGTGCTTTTATTCTCTATGATAAGGAATCGCTGGCTCCGTGTCGCCGCAAAGCTGTTCAGAAACTCGAGGTCCAAATTTGGAATTGTGCCCAATGTGTCTACTTGTAATATTCTCTTGAAAGCCTTGTGTGGTATAAGAGATCTAGAAGCTGCACGTAAAGTGCTCGACGAAATGCCCACCATGGGAATAGCTCCTAACCTCGTGTCTTATACTACAATTATGTCATGTCACTGTACGCGTGGCGATATGCCAGCTGCACGTGCACTTTTTGATGATGTGATCAAACAAAGATTCGTACCGGATCCAATCTTCTACACGGTCCTAATATATGGATATTGCAATAATGGATACTTAAACCAGGCTATTAAAATCATGGACGAAATGGAACTAAATGGCGTGCAACCTAGCAATATCACATACTCTGTGTTAATCGAATCATTTTGTAAAGAAAATAAATCAGGGGAGGCACTTAATCTGCTCGACGAAATGCTTAACTCAGGACTCATACCCAGTACGAGCCTTTGTTGTAAAGTAATCGATGCTTTATGCGAAAATCAAAAGGTAGAGGAGGCATGTGAAATGTGGACAAAAGTATTAATGAAAAATGTCATGCCTGACAATGCAATTTCGAGCACGCTTATCTATTGGCTATGTAAAAATGGCGAGGCTATGAAAGCAAAAAAACTTTTCGATGGTTTTGAAGTAGGGTTTAGACCGAGTCTATTCACTTATAACACACTCATCACGAGTTTTTGTGAGAATGGGCAACTTCACGAGGCGGCTAGGCTTTGGGATGACATGATCGAAAGAAAATGTAAACCCAACATAGTGACCTATAATGTGTTTATAAATGGGTTTTGCAAAGCCGGTAAGACAAAAGAGGCAGTGCAAGTGTTCGAGGAAATGGTGGCGAAAGGGTTTATGGTGAATAAAGCCATGTTTAGGGTTTTGGTTAATGGGTTATTTGAATTAGGAAATGAGGATATAACGAGGGTTATTAAGTGTGCCGTTTTGTGCGGAAATGGCAATGACTTGTTGGGTACGAAATTTTGGGAGGCGTTTGTTAGGACGTACGTAACTATTAATACAATCTCGAGTGAACAATTTTATGTAATATTAGGAAACTGAATATTCGTTGTGTTCATTAAGCAAGAAAAAAAGTTTTACTTCGAATAACTCGTATGTATGTCCATAAGCAAAATGCAATAAACAAATTGAAATAATTAATTAATAAACGGGACAACCGTCGATCACGACACCTTTAGCGGTAGGACAAGTGGCGAGAGGACAACCATCCAAATCATTTCCCGACCAATTCAAACTCACTTCCTCCAATTCCAAACACAAATAAATCAAAACCGCCATGAAAGCCAAACCCGCATCCAAAGCACCCGATAACACGTAATTATGTCTAATCCACCAATCTCTCTTGTATTTATAAACCACGTAACCCGATAAGAATCCTACGATGATCCACGTCGTGTAGTTGACCGCAGTCGCAGGCGGCATCATAGAAGTCGCCCCGATCAAAACCGGCATGTTGATCAAACTAATCCATGTCTTGTTAGGGAATAGTTTATGTGCGATAAAAACTAAAATTGGCCCAATTGCACCGATTAGGAAAAACCAGTTCACCGCAGAGTAAGTGCCTAAATTGCCGAAAATTCTACGCGGGCCAATTAAACCCCAGATAACCGAAGCGTCGTAAAATACATGGTCACTTGGACACGTCCATGGACTATCCGAAGCGAGGAGTTCCGTGTTGCATATGTTCGGGATCGAGTCCATTAACCACCATGCCGTGCTTAAGTAGACGATTCCTGCTATTAGGGTTCCTACGACCTATTGAATAGAATTAATTTTTAGAGTTTGGTAGTTATGATTTTTAGAGTTTAGTTAGGGTAAAAGTTGAGAGTTAAGAACCTGAGCCATGAACATTGTTCTTGGTGGGATCTTCATGTAATGGCCTAACTTGAAATCTTGCAAAAATGTCAAGGCTTGAGACATGCTTATATATCCATATACTTTGAAACACATATTTGCGACGGGGCGCCCTGGATATAAATACCCCATAATATACTCCGTAATTATGTTCAAGCCTGGTGTCTATTCATAAAAAAAAATTACATCGTTTACCACGTGTGTACGTTCAAATTATTATGGAAGGATAAATATAATGTACCTGGTTCGTTGTCGCGGTTATGATACCGATGGGTAAAGTGAAGGAAAAAGCGAGGGCACATGCCAAGAGTACGCCCCACCAAGGCAATTGAAGTTGATCGATATAATACTCGCATGCGAATATAGTTAGCGCGATATTCGCCAAGAGAATCCACACAAACCATGATTCGGGTACTTGTTTATACTTGCTCATGAGTTTGGTGTGCACGTCCATCTTCTTCTCTTGAAACGCCGATTTACTCAATTGCCAAATCTCCCTAACAACAAAACAATGTACTTTCTCATTATTTTTTTTCGAATATTTCGATTTAAAAAATCTACTATGTTTTGTTTAATTACTTTCCGTGGAAGAGAAGCACATGAGTTACGGTTGCGGTGAGTGAAGCGAAACCAATACCATAACTGACCGCAAAAAACGTACTAAGATAAAGCGGTCCTTCTTTTTCGTAAGCGTTTATATCGAGATGGAAGTCCGAATTGATAATGCTCGATATATTATACGTGTTTCCAGAAGCAGTAAATAACCCATCAGAAAATATAGGGAACGTTTTAGCATTATACAAATTGAACCAATATGAGATTGGCGTGACTATGTACATAACGATGAAAAATCCCGCCGCTACATTTGCGGTTGCGAACCAAGGACTAGCAAGGGGACTACCTGCAAAAAATAAAAATACAAAATAAATTGCGATAATTGAAAATTAAGTGAAATGGCGATACATTACCTAGATAGGATGAGATGGTGGACCAGTCGAGCCCAACTGCACCGATACCGAGTCCGTAAAGTCCGGAACCCAATTGCTGAGCCAGGACAGATTTAGGGAAAACCCAACAAATCCAGGAAAGAGAAGTCAACATCTGGAAAAGGAATCCTGGAAAAATATAGTATGCAAAACTGCCGATAAACGCGATGAGAAAGAATTGGGTTCGAGTTAAACCGCCCTTGGTGCGTTCTTCCTTCTCGTGAAGGGCCCTGTGAAAATATATCAAGATTCAAGATGTTATATTATGAGAAAACTTAATGTTTTTTGTTGTTGCAATTTTGATGAATTGATACACTAATTTTGAAAAACAAATATCATTATAGTTTGTAGACAAGTAAGCACAAAAGAAAACCATGTCATTGGTAGTAGTACTGTTGATATAAAAACTATTTTTTATTTTATTTTTCTTTGTTTGAATGGACTTTTTAAATAACAAGTTGGTTTTAAATTTTACACTAATTTTTTACTAAAAGCTTATTGGTTCAACAATCAACAAGTAGATGGGTCGTGCGTAATAATTTCTATGAGAGACTGACAGTTTGGATTATTAGCTTAGTTTCCCTTTCTCTCACTTTTCATGCCAAGACGTGCAAGCTATTTATTCTAGCTTTATTCTAATGAGCAACATTTTCCTTTATTCTAATGTTTTTTTTTCCAATTTTTTGTGCATGTGATTCACACACACATGAATGTTGAAATTTATGAAGGGGCCATGACAGCAAAAAAAACATAAATTTTTGAGAAATTATTTTGAATAAATAATTTTTTAACTTATAGATGTTTTAAGTCAATCTGCTTTATTGTGGCCATAACAGCAAAAAAATAATAGAATTAATTGCCAACTCCTAAGGAATAAAATAAAAACATGAAAAATTCATTCGAAAAAGAAAATAAAAGAAAATCATGATCGAGCCAGATACCTGAAAAGAGAGACTTGAACCAGATTATAAGGCCACCACATTGTCGCCGGCTCCACCAGATATCGCCGGAATATTCCTGCCCATCCAAACCCCAATACCTAATTTAATATCCAAATTGGTCAAAGCCTCACAACTCTCATTTAATGATATTTGTATTCTAATGGCCCAGATTCAGATTTAGATCTACAATTCTACACCATTAATGTACCTGTGTAGTGAGCACAACAAGAAGAGAAACAAAGAAGGTGATATGTTGTTTGTAGAAAACCCTAACTGCAGTAATAACATGAATCGCGTAAACGGTACCGGCACCAGAATTTGCGAAAATGGTAATCAAAACATGCTCTTTCATATTAAACGGTCCTGGATTTAGACTAAACTCCCATTTACTCCCTTGAAAAAAGACACGTGTGGTGATTGTAGAGGCCATTAGTCTTCCAAGTGGTACCACTGCTATTTGAGCCGAAATGGCGGTTATCGAAAGAGGCTCTTTTCTGTACCAGAAAAACTGGTTCAAAAATGAGAGTAACGCACATGAGGTAGTACCGAGGACCCACATGCGAAAAGTGAGTACCGGTAGGTCGGGATCGTCCGTGATTGGTACCGTTAACGCTACTTCTTCAATTGGAGAGTTTTCTTCTTCTTCTTCTTCTTGCACTTCTTGAACGTAAGATGTAGATGGAGGATGAAGGAGAGGCGTGGTGATTTCTCGTTCTTCCGCCATTGTTGAAGATTCTTTCTTTTCTTTTGTTTATAAATCCTATTTGGTGGGAGATTCCATTTAGAGAATTAGAAGAGACGAAAGAGAGAGAAAGAATCTGGTAGTTGGGAGTTTATGAAGGGAGGGACAGAGATCAAGTGGATATGAGGTTTTTAAATACAGCCAAATTCTGAATTTCTGATCTTTGGAACTCTCCAAATATCAGAAGAAGTCTTGCAATATTTTATTTGCAACATGAGAAAATTAATAGAAATATTTTTTGGGTAGCAAATTAAGACATGTAATCAACACTAACACCATTTATGTATAGAGAAATAATTGCATAGACCAGTGCCATGCACCAGTTTAGTAATCACAGGGTTAAAATTTATAGGGACTGGTCAATGCTAAATTGCTAATATCACTATCTCTTGTTTTATTTTTCTTTTTTCAAGAAATATATTCTGTCCCCGTAGAATTTAGACCTCATTACTGGCCAAGTTCATGTATCATGTTCATGATTAGTTTTTTTTTTTAAGTAATAATAATAATAATAATAATAATAATAATAATAATAATAATAAACCCATGTATGGGGACGGCATGCATAATAATCATTGAGTCACATGTTTCACGAACAGTTGTTTTTAATTGGAGAAGAAACATTAAATCAACTCAAATAATGAGTACTTTAGTAATTTCCACAGTATTATCCCCTAAAAATTCAAATATCAAATTTATTTTTTAAAACGGTAATTATTGAATTTATCATTTTTACAAGACGACAACGCTAACCTCAACGGAAGCAATGGAAACGGTACTGCAATGATTAAAGCATCGTTAACACTACAATTATCATTATGTACTTTTGGATAATTCTTAATTTTGTTCAACTTTAAAAAATGAGATGTAACTTGTAAATTAAAATTTGGTAAAAAAACGAATTAGATGATGCATTATGGACAAACGGCCGTTTTTCGGATGTCATTTAAAAAAAAATTATCATTTTAAAATCGAAGACCTTTTTTCATGATTATTGTTTCAAAACCAAAAAAATAAAAGTATCATGTGTACCTAACTACCTACTTCAATTTTATCTACGTCGTTGAAATCATTGGTAACGGTTCAATACATTTTCTTCTTTTTAAATTTTTTAATAAATGCATTTTTATTGATCACTTAAATAGAGAAAGATCTGATTTTGAACAATCAACAACTTATTTGTTCACTAATCACTAGTTCATATATTTTTATTTTTTACGTTTGATCTCTCAGTTCCTTATGTCCTTTTCTATGACAACAAATTACGTGGTCTAACAAAGAAGCCAAAATTTTGGGACCAATGAAAGCTTACATGTTCATGAAAATGAAGTGAAGGTGTCCACAACACAACCTTGAATTCTTTCTCAAAATTGAATAATTCAGAATTCAGATCCCTACCTACCTACCATTTTGTAAAGGCAAATTTACAAATAACCCCCTAACTTTTCTTGAATTTAAAAAAAAATCCTAACTTTTGAGAAACTCCAAACAAACCCCTACATACAAGATTTTCTTTTCAATTACCCCCCTATAAGGATATTTCATGGTATTATAATTTTTTTTGACCAAAATACCTCTATATATTTCATGTTTTCTATGATAAAATATATAATAAATAGAAGATTAACATTATGTATATGACATATAATTTTTTTTAAATTAGTATATGTTAGAAAATATTTATAATGATTTTAAATTAATAAAAATAATACAAAAATATGATTATTAAATTTAAAGATGAAAAATAGAGGGGTATTTTGGTCGAAAAAATTGTAATTCCATGAAATATCCTTATAGGGGGTAATTGAAAAGAAAATCTTGTATGTAGGGGTTTTTTTGGAGTTTCTCAAAAGTTAGGGTTTTTGTTGTAAATTCAAAAAAAGTTAGGGGTTATTTGTAAATTTCCCTTTTGTAAATTTGGCATTGAAATCACCATGGGCTTTGAACTCTGTCATCACACAGCCCATTTTGTACAAAATTATTTACATGAATCAATATTTATGTTTTGCATTTCAAATGATCATTCATGAATTACAACGATTTGTCTTAAATTTGAAGTATCCTATTATTAATTATTATCTTTGTGTTCATTGACTATTTTGAATTTGAAAGATATGGTCATTAAATTATCCATTAATTGCATTAATTATTTTAATTAGATCCATCCTTCCTTTCAAATGTAAATGTATACATTCAAATAAATGGTCATTGGTGCATGAATCAGGTGTATTTTAGGCCAGCAAAATATTTGATCCGAATTCTCGCCAAATACAATCCGACCCATCATAACACCTATAAAAGATGGCTAGCACAAAGGGTTTCTTCATTCAAAAAAAATGTAGAAGATGCCAACAAAAGCTATTGCTTCTCCAATCATTGTTGAAATGGAGAGGATCGATCCTTGTTTGGCACCGTCGCCGTCGACTGCTTTGCCCGCACATGACATGTTCGTCGAAATGCTAACGAGGTATATGTTTAATTATCTCAATAAGATGCCTATCTCTAAACGAAGTATATTTGATTCAGATAAGTGATAATTACATAAGTTCTTTTACGAAATCAACTATATATTTTTGAAAATAAATAAATATAGTATTAACATTACGAAAACACCATTTATGTAACATCAAAATGCGCCCCACAATTTTTTCTTCTACACAAACAATTATATGCGAATAATTTAATTTTATAAGGTTCATCACTCATAATCAAGAACATCTAATTTTTTATTTGTAAACAAGGTTTGTGTGTCTAGAATTAGATTCTTTTGTTTGTTTGCAAAAGCAAAAATTTCTAAAAAAAATATATATTTCTAAATTTCTAAATTAGGTTGGATATATAATATATTATTATATGTCAATATTTTATCATTCAAGTTTCGCTATACAAATATATTGTTATCATTACAAAGACACCATTTGTGGTGAATTTAAGTGCATCCCGCAAAAAATTTCCGCGCAAACAATGACATACGAATGTTTTCGTTTTGGAAAATTTGAGATATAATTGCTTGATGTCATGTTTAAATAAAGAGTTTTTTTTTTTTTTTTGTAGAGAAACAATATTTAAAATCTAGAATGAAATTGCAAAATCAATATTTGAGGAATAAAAAGTAATTGCAAAATCAGTAACTCGAACACAACAAATATTACTCATTCTTCACGTTCTCTCCGGTCATAGCAGAAATGGATATGATGATGCATTTCTTGCATGCCATCTAATATTTTTGATTTAGTGATGAAATTTTCCCTATACATGATAGTATAAAAAAAATTAAATAATTAATTAGACCAAATTAGAATATATACATTTAAACAACATAATATTGTCCATATAATTCTAAACAGCTAACAAACAACACGAACTAGCAGAAATAAAACAAAACTAATCATTTATGAGGATTCCGAAATGTTAGGTTTGAATGTCGAGTTAGAATGATAATAGAGTTTATACAAAGGAGAATGGACAACTTGAATTAAATTAAACATTAATTAAAACATGATGCACTAAAAGAATTTACTCGTAACATTTAATGTTCAGTAAGTTAATTTAATAAAATAAATAATATAAACAAGATATTAAATATTAATTTAATTAATTATGTGTTAAATTAGACCGAGGATATACATCGAACCTCACCAAGGCATTCAAATTATAAATTGAGCTAGAGTGAGAATATAATATTTCTAAGGAAGAAGAAACAAATTGAATTAAATTAGAAAATGTATAATAACACAACATGATACTAGAAGAAACAAATTGAATCAAAATTGAAAATTGAAATTTGATTCATTTATATAGTCAAATCTGAGTGCATTTATACATTAATCATGTTGCTTCTTGCTGTGATGACCAAGCAACATTAAGAACGTCTTGGCCAGATTCAATGTATATTCTCGGTCTAATTAGAAACATAAAAGTTAATAAAATTAATGTTTAATATCTTGTTTATTTTTTATTAAATGAAAATGAACATTAAATGCAATTTAATATTACATGCCAAGAGTAAATTGTTTTTCACTTTATCATGTTATAGTTAATGTTTAATTTAATTCGAATTGTTTATTTTCCGAGTAATGATAAGTACACATAAACCGACCACAAATTTTACAGAAATACATAAGTTTGTGTCATTAATTATATCACAAATCAAACATAAACTTATCTTTTAGGAATTTTCTCTCTATTATCCCTCTTTTAGGAATTTTCGATTTGTTATACTTGAGGACAAGTAATCTCTAAGTGTGGGGGGGTAACATACAATCTTTGACCTGTATGAGCCCAATTAAAAATTAAAAAAATCAGGGAAAATTGAAAATTTTTGATCTGGCCAGCAACTCCGTTGTAACGGACCTCAATGTCCGTTGTAACGGACTGTACAGAAATTTAAAAATTAGAATGGCGCCGCTGCCGGGGAGCGGTTTTTAAGTCAATATTTTAGATCAAAATTTGAGATTTAAATTCATAAATTCGTTTACTCACTTCTTTGTTTCTTTTGTGACAATCTAGGTGAAGGAAGAAAACTTTATGCACAACACAAGATCACGAAAAGGCGAATTACTTCCATTTGTCAAGGAAATCGAAAGAAGGAACAAGAGCTCTAAGAAGAGCAAGGAACCGACACAAGAAGATCAAGACGAACCTCAACTTCAAACTCAAACTTTTTCTTCTTTCTCTACTCATTTAAATTCAAATATGGGTGATGAAACAAGAGCTCCAAGGCCAAAAACCTTGAGAGAATTAGTAGCACCTGGAAATGTGGAGGATAATTATAATTTTATTAGGCCCAATATTCCGAATTTCAAAGCGGATCCGAGCATTATAGGCTCATTGCCTATTTTTCATGGAAAAGCCACGGAAAACCCTCATAAACACTTTTTTTTACCTTTTTACTCTCTCTCTCCCTCTCTCTTTTCCAAGCACAATCAAGATCCTTCAAGATACTTCAAGATCAATCAAGAAAAATCTCTCAAGGACTAGTCGAGACAAGGGAGCTCATCCCTTCGACAAATCCTTCTCATCCTTCGAAGATCGGGCCGTGACAAGGAGCTATTCCCTACGGTGGATTTGAGAAGAAGTGCCGTGACTCGATTCAAGTTTCTTCGAGGTGATTGCGATCCGAGACAAGGGAGCTTCATCCCTTCGGTACAATCCATCACTCTCGAGACAAGGAGCAAGGATTTTTCGGTACGAGGCAAGGAGACAAGGAGCTTCACTTCGAGGCTTTCTCAACTAGGTGTACTCCTTTTCAAATTACTTGATTAATTGTTGTTTGATTGGATTTTGTTGTGTAAAGAATTCTCGGTATAATGAATCTTTAGTTTCTTGTTTACTTGAATCAAATTTTTGTTCTAAACTTGTTCTTTCACTTGATCTTTTGCTCTCAATTTCTGCCTTAAACTTAGTTCAAATTTCCATTAATTCAATCCCAAAACAAACCATCAAACTGCTCCCAATTCAAATCTCAAACTTAATTCCAGAACTACTTCCGTTATAACGGACACAATTTGCGTTACAACGGACTGGACGGTTGGTCCTTTAATATTCAGTTGGTTATACTTCCGTTGTAACGCACATACATGTCCGTTGTAACGGACTAGTGAGGATTTTCACGCAAGAGGCTCAATACAAGTGCGTTATAACGGACATAAGGGTCCGTTGTAACGGATTAACCAATCCGTTGCAACGCAACCACTGTTCGTTATAACGGACCAGTTTAGTGCGTTATAACGTAGTTTCATCCGTTGTAACGGACGTTCATCTCACACTTAGCGCCAGAATTTTCACTCAAGTCCGTTGTAACGGAACTTACTTCCGTTGTAACGGACTATCTTCTGTGAATTTTCTTCGTTATTTCTCATCCATTTTGATCCAAATTTTGACGCAATTGCTCCCCGTGGAACGAATCTATACATTTGCCACTGTACAAACTTAGATTACAAATTTTGTTGATTGTTCGGGGTTTTTACCACAACGATATTTTACACGCCAAAAACCCGCTCATCAAATGGCGTCGCTGCCGGGGAACAACGACGAAAGAAAGTGGAGGTAACTTATGAATTTGTGTCAAATTTGTGGTCGGTTTATGTGTACCTATCACTAGGGGTGTTCATTCGGTCGGTTCGGTTCAAACCGAACCGAATAAGGCCAAACCAATTTAAACCGAACCGAACTAAATTCAAACCGAACCGAACCGTTTTAACTTTCGAACCGATTAAGAACCGAACCGAATAAATCAAATTCTTATTCGGTTTATTCGGTTGAACCGAATAAGAAACATTATAACTTTAAAATAAAAATTAATTTATCAAAAAAAAAAAATTATTCATCAAAAAAATATAAATACATAATATAGAATATAACTATATTATTTGATAAAAAAATTATATTATTTTTTTATATTTTAACATTATTATATTAAAAATAACGAAAAATGAGATGTTATTCGGTCGGTTCGGTTTAAGCGGTTTTCATCACATTAAAACCAAACCGAACCGAATAAACCGAACAATACCATTTTTTGAACCGAACCGAACCAAATAAACCGAAAAACCGAACCGATTAAACCGAATTCGACCGGTTCGGTTCGGTATCCGAATAAACCGAACCGTTTGAACACCCCTACCTATCACTATTCTTATTCTCCTTATAACCCTACTATCATTCTAACTCGGCATTCAAAGCAAATATTTCAGGATTCTCACTCAAGATTAGTTTCGTTTTGTTTATGTTTGTTTCGTTTGATTGTTGTTTAGATCTCGCATAAAAAGTATTATATTGTTTGAATGTATAATACTCAAGTTTGTTGATCAAATTATTTCAAAAACAAATTTGCACTAGCCTCCTTGTTGAGAAAATTTCAAAATCTAAACCTCTCAAATATGAATATCCAATAGTCATTGACCAACCAATAATACCAATATAACCTTATTATTTTTTGATAGAAGAATCACTTTTTCGTTGCAATTTATTTGGTTGAATCATTGTGTTATTGTTCAAGCAATCAAATCACGTGAAGCAATTTACCAACTCCTTTATTTTAGACATATATTTATGCAATTTTCTTATGTCACATCATCACAATCATTTCAAACATTAGATTATGATATATGTCAAAATATGAATCATTGATTAACCATTGATTTTTTATGCATATGCTTTATTTATAGACATTTATGTGTCATTTATTTTATATATAGTTTTGAACAATTTTAGAAACACCACATGACCTTACATTGATGATGTGTCAAAATATAATATCATCAAAATTACATCAAATTAACATATATCCAATATTGTTTAAAAATAATATTTTTTAAAAATAATATTTTTAAAATTATGAAATATATTCACTTGGATTTTATTTTTATTTCGAGTTTCATATTAACATATATCCAATATTGTTTCTCTAGTTTAAAGTTATACAAACATTTACGTAAGAAAATACAATATAAAAGTAAGTACAATTACATTAGTAAATTGTAATTTCAATTATTAGTATTTTTAAGGAGCATTTCTGCATATAACCATGTATGAAATAAAAATTCGAAAATTTTCAGAAATATTCAAAAATTAATCCATACCGAATTTTAAAATCCCGGTCGGATTTTGAAAACCCGATTAATTAATTATGCTAAAATAACATTATTGGACATTTGCACATAATTAAAACTAAGGACTGGGTTTTATAATTCCGGTGACAAAAATTATTTGGTCTAAAACTATAGGTCCCCATATTTTACCTTTATATCCGTTATGTTTTGTTTAAAACGTATAATTAAATGATAGCAAACACAAATTACATACTTAACAATCAGTTTATATATAATTAATATTCATTTGAATTACTAAGTTTTAATTAATATTAGTTATGGGATAATTATGTGTTTAATAAAATGTAAAGAATATTTTGGGGAAATTTGGGGCAACATAAAAAATCCTTATTACTGACCTCTGACACACGCTCTGCAAATACGGCTGTTTTATTCTTCTCCAATGTTTCCCCACAACATTTTCTTTATTTTGTTTAACATAACATGATAATTTAAAATACACATAATTATCACCATAACTAATATTAATTAAAACTTAATTATTTAAATTAATATTAATTATATATTAACAAACTGTTAATTATAAATTTTAGATTTGTTATCATTTAATTAAACGTGTTAACTAAAACATAGAGAATGTGAGGTAAAAACTGGAGAGATATAGTAGGTTAATCAATTGATTTAATTATGTACAAAGTGTCCAATCGTGGTGTTTTAATTAGCCGAATTCAGGGCTATCGGATTTTTTAAATCGGGTATGGATTAATTTTGAAATATTTTTCAAAACAAGGTTATTTTCGAAAAAAAAAATTCCATATAAGATTACGTGCATAAATGCTCCTATTTGTAAACTATAATTTAAAAAATTGTACATACTACACTACTCAGTATGTCATATTTTTATTTTTATTAAAAAAAACATGTTAATCTTTTCGAAAAAATAATAAAAATTAAAGATATGAATTTATCAAACACAAATAATTTCTTTAATTTATAATATATTTTTTTCAATAATAAACATGAAAAATAAAATTTTACCGACACCAATAATTTCCTCCACTTTTAAAATATTATTACTCTTACTTTTAAATATATAAATTCAAAATTATTACTCTTACTTTTGAAAAATTCGTATGTCATATTAAAATAGGAAATAAATATTTCGTATTGTGTAAAATTCAAAATTAATATAATAATTTTGTTATCATCGAACTTATATAACTATTATTATTTTTTTTGCAAAGTATTATGTTTATTCTCAAAAAATCACAACTAAATATTACGTCTATAACAAAACAAATGAAACAAATTCGCTGCAAAGCGCGGATAATCTCCTAGTTAATGTTCAAAAACAAGTAAAAACAGAAGTGATTAAATCTCTATAATAACACTACAGATGTCAATATAAGTTGTCATGTGTTTAATTAAGTTCATATTAGTTTATTTTTGGCTTTGGCTGTAAATCATCATCGGTATTCTTTGAAACCCTATTGAGGCCATGAATCGTAGGCGTGCCATTAATTACCATTTTAGAAAATATTATTGTTCTTAGTTAAGAGCAGTTTTAATTTTTTTTTATCAATTACTATTAAATCTCTATTTATAATTATTGATATTTATTAAATTTGTCTATTTTTTTTATTATTTTCAATAAATTATGCAAACCAAATTTTTTATATATAGAAAATATTATTGTTCTTAATTTTTCTCATCATAAAAAATCATCCAATAATAACATGTCATATAATAAATATGAAACTTAATATATATTGGTTGTATTCGGTTCTTTGTAATATTAGGAAAAAATATATTTTTGCATGATTTATGAAAAATATAAACAATAATAAATTAGTATAATAAATATTAATCATTAAATAGGGGTTTAAAAAAAATTGAGACCACTCTTGATTAAATCACGTCAATTCTTGTCAAGTTATCTTTATCACCCAGATAGAAATCTATTTGCGGACTAAGGATAGGATTCTCACTGTAACAACGTCAAAATAAATTTGTCTAGTGAACCCACATTATTTGAATTAATTTGAACAAGTTTTTTAAATGAGACAAGTGGCTATAAAATTTGTCTAACTGTGACATAAATAATTCTTTGTATTTATTTGTTGTGCTTATTTGAATCTTTGCCCTAAAATTTTATAATTGTACACTTGCATTTATTTATTAACAATTGAGATCCATTGTCACTTCATCTTTACTCAACCAGAACAAGTAAACTTAAAAATTGTACAATATACACCAAAATGTTCCGTAAAAAAGAGAAATTAGTTATCGGGTACGAGAAAAGTGGATTCCTCTTGAGCTGATAGTCTTCTTCCGAGCACCGCATATTTCTCGTAGCCACGGACCGACACATCTTTTCTGAGTTTAGGTCATCGTATAGTGAGAGAAGAGGACTTACTAAGCATAAGAGAATTTATTTCTTGACAAACAAGAATGATCTTTTAGAAACCACGGAATTTCTTCTCGCGTGATGCCAGCTCACATGATCCATTACTGATTGTAGTTTTCAAAAACTAAAAAAAAAAAGGATTAGAATTAATAGAAGATGTACAAGTATAAATATAGTTCGTACCTGATAATATTTTATTTGGTTGTGTTCCTGATTTTTTGAATTTCCTTCAGGTTTATAAAAATATTGATATTTGTATCAAGATGCCAAAAATATAATGGCACGGAAACTTTTCAATGGAAATATGTATCTCATTTACTTTTATCATAATTGAATTGATTTTCTCCAATATTTTATTTCAAATGAAGAGGAAGAGATTAAAGAAATTATTATGACCACCATTACAATTTAACTTCAAATCTTTGATATGATGAAGTGATGAAGTTTTCAGTTATATAATAGAGAAGTCACATAAAGTTGATGCAACCTCATGAGAAAAATGTTTTACAACTTTGGTTATGAAATGCAAAAAGGTTTTTGTAGATATTTTAGTATTTAATATATAAATATTTTAATATCTAATCTTTTTTCTTATAAAATGTGATTAAATAGAGAAAGTAGAGAGAGAGAGAGAGAGAGAGAGAGAGAGAGAGAGAGAGAGAGAGAGAGAGAGAGAGAGAGAGAGAGAGAGAGAAGAGATTTACCTCGTAGTTTTCACGAGAGAACGCAAGGGTTTCTTAAACATGTGTACATGACTATATAGTTTTCTACTTGCACAGGGTTTATATAAGACTATTTTCTCATTTTAAAATTATTTGATCACAGTTTTTATCGATACCAAAAACATTTTAACACTTTAACACATTAAAAAGGAAACGTAAAAGTCCTACGAATAACCCACAAACTATATTTGGGTCCTTTGTGGGCCAAATAAATTTACTAATTTGCTAGTATGAATCTTAGCCTACAACAAATAAGATGTTTTAATGTAAAATATATAAATGTTAGAGCTAACGTTATTGTTGACCCAAAATTAATACTGTTAAAATCCAAATTATATTTCCATAAACTCTTTCTTTTTCATATTTACTGATAGGGGTCGAGCACGATTAAGTGCTTGTTGTTTCCTTAAAAAAAAATCAAATTACATTTTCTTTATTTTAAAAAAATTCTTTGATTCAAATTCAACCATTGTTTAAACTTTTTCTGTGGGAAAATTTTATAAAGCTTTTTGAAACTTCTATGTTGATTTTTTTATGAGGTGCAATTTTGTACAAATTTGGAAGTACAAAAACCTTAGCCAATTTGTCTAAAGAATTGTTATTTCAAATATTATAATGGAACTTTCAATAATTTTTTATCTTTTTGAAATTTCTTCTCCAATTAACAATTCAGTCAATCAATACAAACATGAGTAACGATATAACCACATAAATCGATCACAAATTTAATACAAATAATTAAGTTTGTGTTTGAATCGAGATACATGTCATAAGTTTCGTCATTTATGACAAATTTATAGTCGGTTCATGTGGTCATGTCATTACTCATAAAAACATAAATGATATGAATTAACTTTTAGTAATATAATTAAATTTTAATACTTTATTTTGGATAAAGAGCTTAAAAAAATCTTGATAGTAAAAAACTAGTCAACTTTTAATACTTTATTTGCGATGGGCACAATTCTTGGTGAAAATAATAGCCATAACAATATTTTATTTGCGACCAAAACAAAAAATTGCACTAACCTATTTGTAGAGAAATTTCCAAACTAAATCCAAATATATCGAGACGGGTTCATTTCAGGGTTCATTTCAGGATCCAATAGTCATTCATCATTGTCATGATAGTGTTATAATTTTCGCTGATTCTTGGATAGAATAATCACTTATTTATAAAGATCTATCCGAAATGAGAGATGATAGTCGTGCGTCCCAAAACCGATTTATTTTTCATTAAAACTTATTTGGTGGAATCGTTCAATTTTGTTATTGTCGAAGCAACTAATTCACGCGGCCTCCTCCCAAACCCTAGAAGAGCGAAGAGAAAAAAAAAAGTGTTCAAACTGGGGTGGAGGCGCCGCCTCTACCCCCACCCCCGACCTTCCCCTATTCATCTCTAACAACTCGACCGCCTCTCCTTTCCCTCCCATATCCCACTCCCCTACACCTCCTCTCCTCCCCCTCCCCTCCCCTGCCTCTATCCCCACTCCGTCGGACCCACACCCTAACCCCCATCCTCTGCCTTCCCACACACGAAAGCATCGAGACAACGAAGTTCGATGACAAACTGGTAGCTTGTGGCCAAGCAGAAATGGCCACTATACCTAATCCCTTTCTCTGAGACTCATCCCCTCATCCTTTCTTTTACCTCTCTAAATTGGTGGAAGGCGGGAGCAGCGCAGCAAGCAACACAGCGCAGCGAGCAAGCAGCGCAACACTACGAGCAAGCAGCGTCGGAGGCGGCGCAGCTAGCAAGCAGCATTGGAAGCAGCACAGCGCGGCGAGCAAGCCGACTGAGACCAGTCGAGGCAGCAATTGAAGCGACAATTGTGCCAACAACGGAGGCGACAACTGTGGCAACAAATGAGGCAAGAATCGGGGCGAATTGAGGCAAAAATCGAGACAATTGTGTGGTTTGTGCCAGCAGCAAGGCTCGCCTCGTCGTGCCAGCAACAGGACGTCCATGTCGTCTCCTGGCAGCGAAGAACAGTGCATCTCTTTTCCCGGCAGTTGGTCCCCCATCCTCGTCATCTCCTGACAGCGGGACCCAATGACGTGAACGGAAGGAGCTCCCAATCCGTTCAATTCCTCTCTCTATCTCTTACTTGGGCTCATTTCCTAACATGCCAAATCTCGGCAGCGACGGTCTCGGTCACGCGAAGACTATTGACCACGGCTGCAACGGGTCACGAGGTGACAACGGCAACAGCGGCTACGACCTCACTTTCAAGCTTCAACGGCAACGAAGGCCTCAAATCTTGAAGACGGATTGTCAAGGAAAATAAGCCATCGATTGGAGACAAACCTTCAATTTGACCATGGTTTCGGTATGATTGAAATTTCTCGATCGATATGAAAAGAATTTTTCGACGGGCAAAAGGCCAAAGTAACATGTCGATAGAAGGGCTGGCATAGAGAAAACGCAAGACGGCGTCAAATGGAATCAACGACTAGAAAATCCTAAATTTGTATTAGGGTTTTGATTTTTTGTTTCTTTTTAAAGATGTATTTTTTTCTTTTTTCTTTTCTTGTTTAATGAAAAATATAGTAAACAATGTTTACTATTTTCAAAAAAAAAACTAATTCACGCGAAGCAATCAATGTTAAAAAATAGGAAGAAACATGTTATGTAATCGAACTATGGTCCTTACAATTTCACAAGTATCCATGCATTACTTAATACTAGCTTTATCCCCGCACAATTGCGCGGGATTTTTTTTATATAATTATTTAAATAGAATTAACGCGTGTGCGAATAAAATCGCATGCGTTTGAACTAAATTAATCTAATCGTGACATATTTGCAAATATCATGATGTCAATAGATGCATAAGGTTCATGAAATTAGTCTATCACGGATATTATTTTCTAATATAATTTGTATAAATAGCATTTGTTCAGATGCTTCTAAAATCGATTAATATAATCAGGACATATTCGCAAATTTTAATATGTATGTAAAATAGGAAAAAAAGACCAAATGTAAAAAAGGACCAAAATATAAAATAAGAAAAAAGGATCAAAATGTAACAAAGGACCGAAATGTAAATTAAAAAGGACCAAAATGTAAATAAAAAGGACTAAAATGTAAATTAAAACTAAAAAGGACCAAAATATAAATAAAAAGGACCAAAATGTAAAAAAGGACCCAAATGTAAACAAAAAAGGACCCAAATGTAAAAAAAGGACAAAAATGTAAATTAAAACTAAGAAGGACCACAATGTAAATAAAAAAGACCAAAATGTAAAATAAAATATGTAAAAAAGGACCGAACTATAAATAAAAAAGGACCAAAATGTAAATAAAAGGACTAAAATGTAAATTAAGAAGGACCAAAATGTAAATAAAATGGACCAAAATGTAAATTAAAAAACATTACAAAAAGGCCCCTGATGACGTGGAGGTTTAGAATTACAAGAATTTTGTCTACTTTATGCATAAGATTAATAGCAGTTCAAATAATAACTTAAATTCATGAATTACAAAGATTTATGTCTTAAATTTCTAGTATCCAGTGATTAATTACTATATGTTTGTGAATGACTATTTTAAATTTGAAAGATATACTCATTAAATTATTCATTAACCGCATTAACTATTTTAACAAGATTCATCCCTTATTATAAATTTGAAGTATCCAGTCATTAATTAATATAAGTTTGTGTCCATGAAATGGAGACGATCAATCCTTCTCTGGCATGTCGCCCCCGCGTAATTTTGCCCACAACTTCAAACCTGACATCTCCGGTCACGCATAACATGTTCGCTGAAATGTTAATGAGGTATATATCTAATTATCGCAATACCACACTTATATGTAAATGAAACATGAGCTCTTTCGCTAGATTTTTCTACTTATATCGTAGTCTTTTCTCATACAAGTTTCGCTAGATTTGATTCGGATATATGCTACTTATATAAATTATTTTCACAAAATCAACTATGTTTTTGAAAATATAAATATATTATTAACATTACGAAAAAAACATTTACGGTACATCTGAATTTGCCCCGCAAATATTTTCTACGAAACAATGACTTGCGGATAACTTCATTTTGAAAGGTCCGTCATTCATAATCATGCATATCTAACTAGTTATTAATTTTGACACACGGTTTGTATATCTAAAATTAGAAAAAAATTTGTTTATGAAAACAATATTTCTAAAAAGCAATATGTCTAAAATTAAGTTGGAGGACTAATATATTCTTATATTCTAATATTTTATTATTCAAGTTTCACTATACAAATATAGTATCACCGTTACAAAGATACCATTTGCAGTGTATTTAAATGCGTCCATAAAAAAATTTCTACCGAAACAATATCTTATAGATAGTCTAATTTTGGAAAATTTGAGAAACAATTGCTTGATGTTATGTCTAAATTAGATCAGTGAACTCCAACACAATAAAAATTGCTACTCAGTAATTCATATCCAGTCATGTGAGATATGGAGAGGATAACTTATTAAATGGTATTATGTATTAATATTTATATTTATATAGTCAAATTTGAGTGTAAATATGTATATTAACCATGTCGCTTATTGTTGTGACGAGCAAATAACATTATAAAGGAGTTTGCAACTTCAATATAGAAATTAATAAAACTAAGAAAAATTATACTTGTCCTTTCTAATATCCCTTCAATGTATTGATGTGTTGGAAATATATAATTAATGCATTAAATATTAAATTATGTGACAAACTGTATTTATTAGGTGGTAAACACATTAATTAGGTGGTAAATCAAATTGTTAAAAAAGAATTTGTTTTATTTAATATTTTTATTATATTTAATTTAACATATGATAAGTTATATTTATTTGAACAAATTTTTATTATTTTATTTTCAATATTTAAAAAAAAAAAATTTCATTTTTATTTTCTAATTTTTGCGAAATTATTATTTTCATTATTATATTTTTATTTATTTTTTATGATGATTTTATTCATGTGTATCGTTTAACACGTGTTAAATGATATATTAATTTAGTCCAATAACTTCTTTTTCAAATTTATAGATTTAAATTTCATCAATTACAGATGGTGGTAAATAAAATTGTTAAAAATATTAAATAAATAATGATGTGCGAAACGGTGAATGCTTTTTATCTTCTTTTCTTATATTTGATGGCAAAAATTAAATAGTCATGTTTACCACAATCATTAATACACACGCCAACACATCAATCAAACTAGAAAATTTTAAGGGAGACATGCATCACCACTCTAAAACTAATATCTAAAATCTTGCTTATATTATCCTTTTATTAAATTAACTTAATGAGCATTAAATGCAATTTAATACTAGATGTTAAGAATAAAAAATTTCTTTTACTATATCATGTTATCATTAATGTTCAATTTAATTCAAGTAGTTTATTCTCCTCTATATAAACTCTACTATCACTCTAACTTGACATTCAAACCAATAATCTCATAATCTTGACTCGAGGTTAGATTCGTTTTACATAATTTGTGTTTGTTGTTAAGATCTCGTCTCTGAATTATTATATTGTTTAGTTACATAATACTCGAATTTGATGATCTAATTATTTTAATTTTTAGAGAAATTTTCAAAACTAAATCCCGAATATATCGAGATGGGGTCCACTTCAGGATCCAATGGTAATTCATCATCCCATGATAGCGTTATAACCTCTGTTGATTCTGGAATAGAAGAATCACTTCTTTATAAAGACCTATCCGAAATGAGAGTTATGATAGTCGTGCGTCCCAATACCGATATATTTTCCATTAGAACTTATTTGGTTGAATCGTTCAATTGTGTTATTGTCGAAACAACTAATTCGCGTGAAGCAATCAATATTGTAAAATATGAAGAACCGTGTTCTGTGATTTTTGTTGATTGGATGCAAGGACGAGGCCCGAGGGTATGGTTATTTCCCTTTCAAATTGTATTACATGGTATTATCCTCTAGTAATTGTTATAAGCCTATAATTGTATTTTTGTGTGTTATTTAGGTGGTGGAGAAAATTGTGCTGGCGACGCATACACCTGTGAAGATAGTAGGCATAACCCCCGATAACAGACAAGCTGATATAGACGAGTTCCTTGATTCCGGCGTTGGAGGTTCGGTCCCTAGGTTCGTAAGTCTCCATGATATGGTTGAAGTCATGGATGAATTCAACTAAATTGATGATGACGAGTTGATCAATGTATTGTGTGATTTATGATTGTAGTTTTTTTTGTGATGTTGAAATAAATTTAGTTGTATTAATGAGTTTTATTCGAATTGTTGATTTTAGATTTATTTTCTTTATTAAAAAAGTTTGAACTGTTAGTTTTTGCATTTTATGAAATTAGCCCACAAGTCCTTATTTAATTTTTGATTCACATGTTCTGGGAACTTCTTTTTAATTGTTACAGAAAAATTAAATCAACTCAAATAATTAATACTTTAAGAGTAATTTCCAGTATTATCCCCTAAATGTTTAAAATACAAAATTGATTGTTTACAACTGTAATTATCGAATTTAAATGAAAATCTTACCAAGATTATTTTTTCAAAATTAACAAAGATCATATTTACCTACTTCAATTTTATAAATATCAATTTATGATCCAAATCGTTGACTTATTATTAATAAATGTGTTAATGGATACTAAATTTTCAAATATAATCATTTCACTTATTTAATACTTTATAAGGGCCGTTTGGCAAGCGGAATTAGTAGAATGGAATTGGATTATAAGGTGGAGGAGTAAAAAATTCTGGAATTATTAATTCCTCAGTTTGTTTGGATCTCCAAATTAGAAGATGGTGGAAAGTATAATTCTTTGTTTGGTTGTTAAATTTTTTTTGGAATTTTGTTATTTAAAATATAATAATTATGTTTAATTAAATTTGATAAAAAAATAATAAGTATTGTTTTTAAATATATGGTAAATGTACTTTAAGTTATTATAATAATTATAATATAATTTGTTTATTATAAAATAGTTATTATAAATTATTGTATAAAGTATATGTTTATAAAGTAATAATAGTATTATTATATAATAATTTATGCATATCAATTTTATCGGATCTCGGCATTCTAATTTTTTGATATAAAGTAATAATAGTATTATTATATAAAATAATATTATATTATGTGCATACAATATATTATATTAATAATATAAAAATATTAAACATACTTTTATATTATTATAATATTATATTTTATATAATAGTTTATATTTTAATTCGTATAATTATTTGGGGGCTTCTATCATACACTATTTTTCTTATCATACATCCATTTTCAAGGGTATTTGAAGTAATTATTCATTTATGAATATTTTAGGTAAGGTCTGAAGTATATTTATTAATTAATGTTTGATTAAATTAGAATTTTTTGTTGTTCATTTAAACAAAAATTATTATAAAAAATAAATTTTATGATACACTCGTTTACAAATATAATTAATTGCAAAAATACCCAAAATACCCTTTTAAAAGGGTGTATGATAGAACTCTCCTAATTATTTTATTATATTAATATAATAATATTAACAATTATATAATAATAATATAAAAATATTAAATGTACTTCTATGTTTTTGTAATATTATATTTTATCTATTAATATATATTATAATTAAAATAATTATTTCATTATAATATTAATTAATAATTAATTAAATTATTATTAAAACAGATTATTTAATTATTTAATTATATATACATAATTTAATTATTATGTATAGTAATTTATTCTATATTCTATATTATAATTATATATAATATTATAGTAATATATTTAATATATTTAATAACAATTATATAATTATTCTGTAATTATAATGTTTTACCCCACTCGCGGGATTTATTTAGCGGGGCATATAATATTAATGTTTTATTTATTTATTTTTGTATGTTTGATTTCTTAAATTTTTTATATCCTTTTATCCGACAAGAATTACGTGGTAACAAAGCATCCAAAATCTTGCGGCAAAACGAAAGTGGACACAAAATCATGATTCTTTTTCTTTTTCTTCACTTCTCAATTTAATTGGAATCATTCAAGATCCCAATCATTTTATTTTGTTACTTGTCACTTCACAATAGACGTTTGGAATTTTTGTATATACACCGTCTAAAATAATATCATTTGTAAAATTTGCAGATACATTTCACGAGGGAACTTGACGAGAAATAGATTGAGTTTCATTAAGTAACCTGACAAAACAATTAAATATGAATTTTATGTTGATTTACGGATTCATATATGAATTCGGTTATAATTTCTAATATCAATCAAATAACAATTCTCTCTATTATTTTAATAAACTCTTACAAGTTACAACATATTTTTTGTATTTTTTAATAAAAAATTATTTGCTCAAGATCTAATGTTTATTTATAGTCTTACAAACTTGCACTACAAAGTACTAAAAAACTTGTTACCTCGAGTTTACTTGGGTCATAAATTATTCTTCTAAATTATTCTCTTAAATTACTTGATCCTCAAGAACTCATATATTATTTGATTTTAATAAAATTAATCATTATTATATTATTTGAGTTTGAACTTGTCAACATCTTAAACGAGGAAAATTAAAATACAACCAGTGTGGTTAAAAATACAAAATCTTAAAGCCGACGTTTTTGCCTGGTCACTTGGCACTTGGATCATTCCATGATTGTAATTTGCAATTATCCATTATGATAAAATCTTGATAATCGTTGGGCTAACTAGCCCAAATTATTTGGTTTAAATCTTAATTGTATTATGGGTCTTACAATTTCATGTGCACGACATATATACAAGCCTTTACATGAATCAGTTTAGCATTTCAAATGATAATGTATCAGTTGCAAATATTTGTCTCATGAATTTAAAATATCTAGTCATTAACTATTTTCAATTTGAAAGATATAGTCACTAAATTATTCATTAATTGCATTAATTATTTAAACAAGATTCATTCTTCATTTCAATTTAAAAGTATTCAAGTACAATGTAACTAATTTATATTTAATTAAAGAATAATAATTATTATTATCAAATTAATATTCCAATAAATGGTCATGCACAAAATGTGTCTATTTTAAGCAAGAAAATGATGGATTCGAATTCTCACCAAATACAATCCGACCCGTCATACCACCTATAAAAGATGGCTAAACCAAAATGTTTCTTCATCCCAAAAATAAATGTTAAACACAAACAAAAGTTACCACCTCGTTGATCAATGTTGAAATGGAGAGGATCAATCCTTTTCTACCACCATCGCCACCGCCGGTTTTGCCCCATAACTTCGACCTCGGTCGCACACGACACATTTGTTGAAATGCTAATGAGGTATATATCTAATGATCTCAATAACATGTCTATGTCTAAATTAATCGTTCGCCATTTCGTAATTTATGTACTTATATCCTAGTATTTTTTTTCATACAAGTTTCACTGTATTTGAATCGGATACGTGCTAATTGCACATTTTTTAAGGTTTATCATTCATAATCATGAACATCTAATTAGTTTTTAATTTGTAAAAAGGTTGGTATGTCTAAATTTTTTTTTTTGTTTCTAAAAATCAATATTTGTAAAAAACAATGTGTTTAAAATTAGGTTGGAGGAATAATTTATTGTTATATGCTAATATTTTATGTTACGAGTTTCACTATACAAATATATTATTACCATAACAAAAAAAAACTATTTACGGTATTTAAATGCGTCCCGCAAAAAAATTCTACGCAAACAATGACTTGTGAATAATCTAATTTGGGGAAATTGGAGAAATAATCGCTTGATGTTATCTTTAAATTAAGATTTTTTTTTAGAAAATATAAACTTTCTAAATTTAAAAGGAATTGTTAAATTGGTATTGGAGGAACTTATATACAAAACTTGTATACAATCTTGGAAGTCAATGAACTACAACACAACAAAAATGGCTGCATGAAATAATATTTCATGATCGCTCCCGTCAAAGGAGAGAAATGGTGAGGATGATGCACTAAAGGTACATGCATGTATAAATCTCGATATATTAGGGAATTAGTTATTAAATTTTCTGGATGTTATAATTTTATATTTGGAAATTTTAGGGAATAATACTGGAAATTACTTTTAAAAAATATTAATTATTTAAGTCGATTTATTTTTTCTCCTACAATTAAAAAAGAATTCATGAATTATGGGAATCAAAAATTAAATAAGGCTTGTGGGCTAAGCTCATAAAATGTAAAAACTAATAGCCCAAACATTTTGATATGAACAAGGAATAAGGAATTAAAGGGCGAGATTTATTTTTTTTCTCTTTTTTAGAATAATTGAAAAAAATTCATATGTTCTTCGTGCATTGATGTTAATAAATCTTGAATTTACAATCTTTTACAATACATATTTTTATGTGTTTCACAATTAACCAATTGGATTATGGACCTATTGCCAATAATTTTAACATAACAAAATATATATATATATATATATATATATATCTAAAAAACAATAATTTTAATAAAACCCATTAATTTAAAAAAAAAATTTCTAAAAAACAATAAATTTTTTTTTTTTTTTTTTTGAAAAACTAAAGAGACGAAGCCTCTTTTAATATATTAAAGCAAAGTTTAATACATTGGTGCGATTTTACATGATAAATGTAAAAAAGTAGTTTCGCAAAAATAAATTCTAATTGCAAAAGTAAGATACATGCCGAGAGATGATGTTTTCGGCCATCCTTAGACGAACGCAACCTCCCTCTGCCCTTGGTTTGCCACGCGAGCTCGGATTGTCATCGAAACTGTCACCGTCGCTGTCGCGGCCCGTTGCTCTCGGACTCGCCCCCAGACTCGCCCCAGACTCGGCCGTCGCTCTCGGCCTCGCCCCAGACTCGTCCCAGACTCGCCCCAGACTCGGCACCAGCCTCGCGATTTTTCGATTTCCCTTTTTCCCTTCCCGCTTTTTCCTTTCGTCGCCCTTTTGCCTCCACCCCAAAATCGGCCCTAGTTTTTGCTCTTCGAGGAGCTCCAAAATCGCCCCGATGACGGCCAGGGTTTCGCCCCGATCTGTTCCATACACACACTACAAGGATAGGGCGTATCCTGGGTTTCGCCCCGATCTGTTTCGCCCCGTCGTCGCCAGTCGGTGCGCCTTTCGATCTAGGGCCTCGCCTCGCCGTCCTCGCTAGCTGTCGGCCCTCGCTAGCACAGCCCTCGCTAGCTTCGGAAACCCTAGCCGCCGCCGCTCGCTAGCTTCGGAAACCCTCGCCGTCCGCCGCCGCCGTCGGATCTGCGTCGAAACCCTAGCTGCCGCCCTCGCCTCGCCCTCCGAGTCGCCTCACCCTCAGAGTCGCCTGGCGATCGCCCTCAGAGTCGCCTCGCAGCTAGGTCGCCCTCGATTCGCCGCCGTCGGACGCCTGTCAGCGTCGGATCGCCCTCGATTCGCGGCTAGGTCGCCCTCAGAGTCGCCTGGCGATCGCCCTCAGAGTCGCCTCGCGGAAACCCTAGCGACTAAATTTCATTAAAACAATAATTTTTATAAAACCCATTAATACAACTAAATTTTTTTCAACATCACAAAAACAACTAAAATCAAAGATCACCCAGTACATTAACCAATTCTTTATATCATCACCATGGTCAATTTAGTTGAATTCATCCAAGACTTCTACCATGTCATGGAGACTTGCGAGTCTCGGACCCAACCTTCAATGCCGGAATTGAGAAACTCATTTATATCAGCTGGTATGTTATCAGGGATTATGCCTTAGCCTACTATCATTCTAGGTGTATGTGTTGTTTGCATAATTTTCTCCCCCACCTGAATAACACAAAAATACATTTATAGAATTATAACAATCAATAGAGGATAATATCATCATACAAATTGAAAGGAAATGATCATATACTCTCGGATCACGTCCTTACATCCAATCGACAAAAAATATAGAACACGTTTATTCATATTTTATAACATTGATTGATTCATGTGAATTAGTTGTTTCGACAATAACACAATTGAACGATTCAACCAAATAAGTTCTAATGAATGGTAAATCGGTGTTGTGATGCACGACTATCATAACTCTCATTTCGAATAGATCTTTATAAAGAAGCGATTCTTCTACCCAAGAATCAGATGAGGTTATTAAGCTATCATAGGATGATGAATGATTACTGGATCCTGAAATGGATACCATTTTGATATATTTGAATTTAGTTTGAAATTTTTTCTACAAATAGGTTAGTGCATTTTTAAAAAAAAATTGTTTGATCGATGAACTTTAGTATTATCCATTCAAATATTATAATATTTTGCACAGGAGTTCTAACCATCAAAACAAAATAACATAAACAAAAAAAGAATCTAACCTCGAGTGAAGATTCTAAAATTACCGCTTTAAATGCGGAGTTAAAATGATAGTAGAGTTTATATAAAGGAGAATAAACAACATGAATTAAACTAAACATTGATGATAACATGATATAGTAAAAAAAAAAAAGATTTACCCTTGACATCTAATATTAAATTGCATTTAATGCTCATTTAACTAATTTAATAAAAAATAATATAAATAGTATAAATAAGATATTAAATATTAATTTTATTAATTTCTATATTCAGTCTAATTTGATTATATAGAAATTAATAAAATTAATACTTAATATCTTATTTATAAAAAAATTAATTAATTAATTTAATGAGCATTAATGCAATTTAATATTAGATGTCAAGAGTAAATCTTTTATTTTTACTATAGCATGTTATCATCAATGTTTAATTTAATTCAAGTTAAATATTCTCCTTTATATAAACTCTACTGTCCTTTAACTCGGCATTTAAAACGATAATCTTAAAATCTTCACTCGAGGTTAGAATTTTTTTTGTTTATGTTATTTTGTTTTGTTGGCTATATCTCGTGTGCAAAATATTATATTATTTGAATGCATAATACTCAAGTTCATTGTTCTAATTATTTTTTAAAAAAAATGCACTAACCTATTTGTAGAGAAATTTCCAAACTAAATTCGACTATATCAAGATGGGGTCCATTTCAGGATCCAATATTCATTCATCATCTCATGATAACATATAACCTCCGCTAATTCTTGGATAGAAGAATCACTTCTTTATAAATATCTATTCGAAACGAGAGTTATGATAGTTGTGTGTCTCAATACCAATTTATCTTTTCTTGGAACTTATTTGGTTCAATCGTTCAATTGTTTTATCGTCGAAGCAACCAATTCACGTGAAGCAGTCAATCTGATAAAATATGAGTAAACATGTTTAGTATTTTTTATCAACTGGATGCGACGACTTGGCCCGAGAGTAAGATCATTTCGCTTTCAATTTGTATTGTATGATTTTTGTAGGTGGCGGAGAAAATTGTGCAGGCAACACATATGCCTACGAAGATGATGGGCATAACACATGATAACATACAAACTGATATATACGAGTCCCTTGATTCTGGTGTTACAGATTGGGTCCCTAGTCTCGCAATTCTCTATGATACGGTAGAAATCATTGATGAATTCAACTCAATTGATGATGATGATGATACATAAAGAGTTGGTTAATGTACGGTGTGATCCAGGATTTTAGTTGTTTTTTGTGATGTTGAAATAAATTTAGTTGTATTAGTGACAATGAGGACATAATTTCGTTGTAGGATTCAATGCGGGATGATGAGATGTCGGGCATGTTTCATTTTGGGGATTTTGATATATATGTATGTGTCAAATACATGTATTTCAATATCCTTGTATTATAGAATTCATGCGACTTGTTTGATTAATTGTATTTTTAAATCATGTGTACCAAATTCTTTGTTTGATTTTTCGTGCAAAATCCATAATTCTAATATTTAATTATATTATATTATTTTATATGAAATGATATGAAATGATATTATGTAATATTATATTATATTGTATTGTGTTGTGTTGTGTTATATTATGTTTTGTTATATTATATTATATTATATTATATTATTTTGTATTATATTATATTATTTCATAATATATTTTTATTATTTTTGTTTTAACTTCGATTTCATGATATAATATTATTGTATAATATAAAATATTATATAATATAGTTTTATATTATATTATATCGTATTATTTATTTTATTTTAATTTAATTTATTTTTATATTATATTATGTTATATTATATTATTTTATTTTATTCAAATACATGAAGAATGAGATCCATCATCCGAAATACACAATTTTTTTTTATGTATTTCAATATACATATTTATCAACTCCAAAATACATGTACACATGAAATTAAACAATGAATTTCAACCAAAATCCTGAATTTTGGACCAAAATACACCAAATCAAACATGCCCGTCTAGTTTGGATTGAAAGTAATTGGATTAATTTTCTTACAAAAGGGACAAGTAAGCATCTTGTTGCGAGTCCTTTTATGAGTTTTATTCGAATTATTGTTTTTTAGATTTCGTCTTTAGATTCCTTGTTGATATTATAAAAAGTTTGGGCTGTTAGTTTGCATTTTATGAAATTAGCCCACAGACCCTTTTTTAGTTAAAATATTGGCCCATGTTAAAGTGTTAGGCATAGTTTCATATAACTCCAGTAAAACATGAATATGTGACATAAGCCTCTAAGCAAATTAAATATCACAATTCACATGGTAGAATGCAATTATTGTTTGTAGGGGTATTTATGATATTTTGAATCTTTATTGGGCATCACATGTTGAAGAGTTTTTTTTCTTTTTTATTATGAAGAGTTAAATCAAAGTTTCAAGAGAGGAAAGCAACCTAAACTTTTGTTTAAGTGGGCTCTCTTTTCTTGCTTCTTTGCGTCTCTTTCATCAGTCTAAACTCATTCCTTCAAATACATTTCTTGCTGGATTATCCAATCCTTTGCTCTCCTTATCGGGTATTAATCTCTCTCTCCTTTTCTCTAATTTATTATGGGTTTTAATTAATCTTCTAACTTCCTTTCTTTCTTCCCCTAATCATTTGCCAACTCATTTGCTCGGTTTTAATATTGGTGGTGGAAGAATCTAGAATCTAGATAGTCCGAATTGCTCTTTACTTTTGATTTCCTGTAAGATTCTTTATCCTCACCTCAAATTTGGGATTTTTCTTTGTGGGTTTTGGGTTTTAGACTTTTAGTTCCGTTTTTGTGTAATTAGGTCAATTGATTAACTGGGTATCTCCAATTTCGAACCTTTTGTTTGTCTATTCAATTAATTAGCCCATATTGATTATTATTACTGTTAATTTCTCAACAATTCGATCAGGTACTGAAATTCATGGCCGAGATTTTAGGCCCACGTTTATACAGCTGCTCCAATTGCCGAAATCACGTCTGTCTCCACGATGACATTATCTCCAAGGCTTTTCAGGTCAAAATTAGAATAATTTATTTTCCTTTTACAAAATTGTTTAATTTGATTCTCCTTTTTTGTACAGGGGAGAAATGGAAGAGCGTTTTTATTCTCACACGCGATGAATGTATCGGTGGGGCCCAAAGAAGATCGAGAGCTGATGACTGGGCTCCACACCGTCGCGGATATTTTCTGCAAAGATTGCCGCGTAGTATTGGGCTGGAAATATGAGCGAGCATATGAACAGACTCAAAAATACAAAGAAGGCAAATTCATCTTCGAGAAATCCAAGATCGTTAAGGAAAATTGGTAGTGTTTGAATTTGTGGGAAGGACTGAAAAAGGAATTTCTGGTAGATAAGGGGGGTTAATTGTAAGTTTCGCGTGCTTTGTCTCTGCTGGTTGCACCGTGTTGAATGTGATTTCCATTTGTTGTGAATAAGATACGCAATTTGTTGTTTATGTGAATTTATGTTCGTAATTGTGAATATTTTGTTGGTTATTATTAATATTTAATATAGTAGTTCATTATTATTTGTGTTTTTTTTTTCTTCCCTATTTTTTATTACTTTTACTACTTTTTATAATGGATATATGAGAAATGTTCATAAAAAAACCGGGTAATTTGCTGATAATTAGCATTTACGGGGTGATAAACATTTTAATTATAGATGTTTTATTTTTTTTAAGGAAACAGTCTATTATTTTTTTACTTTAGTCTTGTAGTTAATATCCGGAATTATGCCAAAAAAGAATGGGCTTAATTTCATGTGTACCCCAACAAAAAATTAAATATCATTTTACCCTCACAAAAGTAAAAAAAATATTATACATTTGAGTTCTCAAGTTTCTTTGAAAAAATTTATGTAAGGTAACTTTTCATTAGTCCCTATAAAAATGTTGAATTGTTATTTTGGTCTTCTTTGAGAATGCGAAGACGGAAGCCCTGGCTTTTGGTCGGAGAGGCGATCGCCTAAGGCCTCTCTCAAAATCGAGGGCCCCATAAATTGGTTGGGTTCCTTTGTGTTTCATGGAAGTGAAAACATTGACAAATTGAATTTTGAGAAGAAAGAACAAGAAAGAATAAAAAACATTGTTCTACATTTTCTTATTTCTACTATTTTTTACCTGTGTTCATATGACATGGTAATTATATAACTTGCCTTGCATGGAAAGTAAATTTAATGGGGCAATTTATTGTATACCCCTGCAAAATATGATGTTGCATGTTAAATATGAGCATTTGAATTTGGATGATATTTATATTTTGACTTGTTATTTGATATACTAGGAAGAAAATTCGCATTGCGCTGCGGATATTTTGAAGTAATTGCGCAATATATTTGAATACGTATATTTTTCTTGGTGTCTTTTCTTGTTTATTATTTATTATGTCGATAATAAAAATAAAACATAACCAAAATAACATTGTTGCATATAGATAAAAATAGAATAAAAAATAGCATATTACATAAAAAAGAGATGAAGTGATTAATGAGGTTGGAAAGAAAACATGGCAAATAATTTACTTTTTATTATTTATTTTGTTGATAATAAAAATTAAACATAGCCAAAATGACATACTACATGTAGATAAAAAAAATGAAGTAATTAATGAGTACAATAAGTTTGGAAAGAAAATATGACAAATATTTTTTGTCCATAAAAAACAAAGCCAAAATGACCTCAAAATAAAACAAAAAGGAACATATTACATAAAAAAAAAATGAAGTAATTAATGAGTACAATGAGGTACGAAAGAAAATATGTCAAACATCTTTTTTTTTATTAATGAATATAATGATATATGAAACAACATTTTATTATTATTTATTTTGTTGATGATAATAAAATTAAAACATAGCCAAAATGACATTACTATATGTAGATAAAAAAGATGAAGTAATTAATGAGTACAATGAAGTTGGAAAGAAAACATGGCAAACAATTTTCTTTTGTCCATAATAATAATAAAACAAAGCCAAAATGACATTACTACATGTAGATAAAAATAAAACAAAAAAATAACATATTACATAAAAAAGAGATGAAGTAATTAATGAGTACAATGAGGTTGGAAGGGAAAAACTCAATACAATAATGATATATGAAACATAGGTTGGAAAGAAAAATCAAGAAATTTTGGGTGAATGTAAATTAAGTGCGGGCCCTGTATTTAAAAAAGAAATATTATGCTATCCCCCCCCCCCCCCCCCCCCCCCCCCCCCCCCCCCCCCCCCCCCATCAATTTGGGTGAAAAGTAGGGATGGGCAAATGGTTTGATTTATTTGGAAACCGAACAGAACCGATTGAATTCGGTTTAATCGGTTCGGTTTTTCGATTTATTTGGTTCGGTTCGGTTATCGTTTGGTTTATTCGGTTCGGTTCGGTTTTGGTATTTCCAGAACCGATTAAACCGAACCGACCGATTAACACTATTTTTTTACTTTTTTATTATGTTAATTTAAAAAAAATTAAAATTTAATACTGTAAAATTAAAAATAACGATAAATATATTTTATATGATCTGTTTTTATATTTTTTTTACTAAATACCACTTGAATCTTAACATTATAAAATTTCTAATTCGGTTTATTCGGTTCGGTTTTAAATCGGTTCAAATCAAGTCCGGTTCGGTTCGGTTTGAATCTAGTCCGGTTCGGTTTAATTCGGTTTGCTCTTATTCGGTTCGGTTCGGTTCGGTTCAACCGAATGTTCATCCCTAGATAAGTGTTGAAAGCTTCCTCCCATTCAGCCGAGATATGATAAACGTTGGCATATCTCATTTTTTGGATAAAGAAACGTTGAAAAGTGCCTCCAATTTGCACCCCAATGTTGCTTCCAATTAAATTTGTAATTTTAATTTGATTATTTTAATTGAAATTTAATTCATTAGATCATTGATTAGTTTAATTAGAAGTTAATTAATTGAACTTTTAATTGCATTTTATTAATTGAAATAAATTTGGGGTGCAAATTGGAAACACTTTTCACCCAACTTTTATTTGGAACATCATCATGAAAAGTTAGGTGAAATTGAAGGACATACTAGAAGGCCACTTAAAAAAAAGGAAAGAAAAAGTATGAATCTTTTTGAATACAATGATATATGAAACATATGTCGGAAAGAAAAAAACATGAAATTTTGGGAGAATGTAAATTAAGTGTGGGCTCTATATTTAATAGAAGGAAAGAAAAAGTATGATTGTTTTTAACAAGTGACGCGTTTCGTTGTGAAAGCATGAAGTGATTCTCCATTTAAAGAGAGATACATTTAGTTGTATTATGTTTTAAATCATTTTTGAACTTCGAATATATATTTCTGCATCATAAAAATATTATAAATTGATGGTTATAATAAAAAATACATGTGTATATGTATATGTTAACTCATAAACCAAAATCCAAAGCTTTGCATGCCTAAATATGCTATTTGAAACATTGATGTGAAACATTGATGTAAAGTAATGAAAGTGATGACAAACTGAAGATATTTTGAAATAAATTAGAAATAATGTTTATAAATAACATTTATTTTATACATTATATAAGAATAATTAATCAAAAAAAAAAATTATGTAAGAGTAAAGATAATATTTCATATGTTTTTATTGCAAATAGTATATCTAAGTTTGGAAGGGTATATGCGATATTATAATACTTTGTATTTGTATGGTTATTCATGATTAATTAATTTTCATTTTTTTTATATATTAAATGGAGAAGTCTCATATGTCTTCCTCCATTGACATCAATGATGATTAAACTCACAACCATTGTCAATGAGCCTATAGCCTAATTGGATCCTCTTCGTTGCCTGGACGAAGGACATAAAAATCTTTTCCATTTATTATAAAAAAATAAATATATATTTTAACCTGCGTTTATTTGATATTTTTATATTTATCAAGTGGGCTGGGCCAACATAACTATAGACTGGGCCACTGTATTATTTCAAACATTTAGATGGCTATTTCGCAAAAATTCCCTTTCTCTCCGGTCTGATCTCCTCCTTGCCAATGAACACGAAATCAGCCACACCGGAGTCGGCCGGAGAACCGTCGGGGTCAGGTCTACCGCCTCTTTCTCCGCGCACTGACGCGGCGGCTTCGGCTGTGGTGAACGATCTGGTCGAGGCACTGGGCCGGCGGAGACTATTTCGGGAGGTGACTTTAGCTCTCCAATCGGGTTTAAGGGATGCCAGAGCCGATTTCTCGTTTTTACGCTCGAAAGGTCTCAAAGAGTTGATCAAGTTTTTGCGATCAGTATCCACCTCAGATGAATCCGTGCGCTTGTTCAGACATTCTCAAACTGTGCCCGATTTTCAAGGTCCATCGATCTCCATCTCCATCAAAATCTATATTTCAACATTGCAATTCACAAATTCGGTTTCTGAATTTTCAATTTTGAAATCTACAAATCAAATCCTCGATCTAATCTCTTACATTCTGCAACAGTGATTCCAGTTCTATTTCAAAACACACTGTGTCCACCGAAGCAAAACCTTAACATAACCCTAGATCACATATTCGGAATCGATCCAGTGAAGATACACAGCCCCGCAACAGACAAAGAAATTGCACTCGCACTTAGGGTTCTAGAAGCTTCTTGTCTTCTTTACACACGTTGCGCAGCCCTTGCTCACAAATACAAAGCAGTTAAGGTACAAAACCTAATCTCTCCACCATTAATGGTATAATCGAAGCTTTATTTTCACTATTATTCGTCTTTTTAAGGTGATTGTGAATATATTATCAACACGAGGGGTACTCGAGCAAGGAGCTTGCTTGGATGCTTTAATATCTTTAATGCTCGATTCTTCCTCTAATCAAAAGGTATATTTTCTCACTCAAATTATATATTCATTTGTTACCAAATATTTATTTCAATCATAATTTTCATTTTAGGATTTTGAGGAATGTCATGGACTTGAGAAAGTCGCGAATATTTTAAAGAACGAAAACATGGACGAAAATATAAGGTTCGTCTTCATTGACATAAAATTATTATTGTTTTTATAATATTAATAATGATTAATATAATATAGATTAAAATGTGGGGAATTCTTATTGATATTAATTGGGCACGTGCATGGGATGGATAATTCACCATTATCGCGAATAAATGAAGATATTCGGCTATTATTTGGGGAAAAATGCGCGTCATTAATTTGGGCTGCGAGTCAATTCGGGTCGACTCTAGATCCGGATCAGAGACAGACCGCTTTGCATATTCAAGCTCGACGAATCCTCGAATCTTTGGACATCCAATAATTTTCATTTTTTTTTTCTTTTTCTGTTTGTTATTAAGATATAAACCGTATCTATTTTAATTAGATTGATTTTGGACTTTCTTTCATTTTTTTTGTTTTGTTTTATCTTTTGGAAAAGTTGTTGCAATTAAAGCTTGTTCATTGTATTGATAATTCAGTATGATTGTTCTGGTAAGCAATAGCAATACATTTATTTTTGTTTGTATTGTTGTTAGAAGCGTTGAACCTAAATTCGTACTTCCTGTAAAGTATCCACAGTACCGCCGTCTTCCTTCATTCTACCAGATTACATGCGTCATAAATATACTATTATATTTGGAACAAGTTGCATACATTATGTATAAATGACCCGTTACATTGGTTTCATGAAATATAAGTTGCAGGAGATATCATAAAAGACCCGTTACACGTGTTTACTGAAATATAAGTTACAGGGGATCTTTTGACCTACCTTTACTTTACCACTCGAGTGAGCGAGGTATCAGTGAGGAAGGAAGAAAGCTCGCAACTTTTCCGTTTGATTTCGAAAATTGATCTAATCAATCTGCATTGCGAGGTGAAGGGATTCTTTCGTGCAAACTGGTACGGTTTTTATTCTTCTTTTCTGTTTTAGTTTGTTCAAATTTCTTCGAATTCAGTGGATTTTGATGATTTGTAGTTTTAAGTTTGTGAAACATGGCGGTTTCTGATTTTTTTTTCGCCTAAAGTTGCGAATTTTAAAGATGTTTTGTTTGTATTTCATTTGTGAGACTGGGAATTTTTGAATTTGAGTGAATTAATGCCCAAATCAATTGTACTGAATTTACCTTTTTTACCAGAAATGCAGGAATGATTATTTCGTATTATCGCAACATGGATTAAAGTAAAGACTAATGCTTTTATTTATATGGATCAATCCAAGGTTAATGATAAGCACTCTTATAAATTTAATGACCAAACTACAAGCGATATAATTATCCATTTAATTTCCAAAAATAACACCAAATCAGAGGAATTCCATTGCCACTCATTAATCCTCAAAAGAAGCTCCAAATTCTTCTCAGATCGTCTTTCAGATCCCAATTTGGAAAAAAATAATTTCATCGAATTACAATGCACTATACGAGAATTCGATTATTATGTAAAACTCTTAAATCTATTTTATATCTCTGAAGATTCAATTTTGGAAAAATTGGATTCGGTTAAATCCACTATTGGGATTCTAAAAGCCGCAATTTCACTTAATTGCGATTCGATTAAATTATCTTGCATTAATTACCTCGAAGCGGTACCATGGGACGAGAATGAAGAAGATGAGATTTTGAAATTGGTGCCGAATTTGGGCCCCGAATCTGCTCCGATTTTGAATCGAATTAAACCTGTGAGTTCAAATTCGGCCAAAAATGTTTTTATTTGTGCAATTCGGTTTGCGACGACTTGTATTTCAAATCCAATTGAGGGTTTTTCTGACGAGATCAAAACATCTGCTCAAGAGCAAGTTGAATACATGCTTCTAGAAGACGAAGAAACCTCTTTAATTATTATCGATCAAGATGTTAAATCAGAGATTAAAATTGGCCTGAACAAATTATTTCAAAACTTCAAAATTAGTTTGGATTTTGTTTCTACCGAGTTTGACCTTGAACCTGATTTAACCGAACAAAGAATTTTAATCGTATTAAATGATTTAGATTGGATATATTCAGTAGTGCAAAAAATTGAGATGTTAGTAGATTTCATTTCAAATTGGGCCGAAATATCCCCCCAAATTCTCTCCATAATCCAAACCAAAAAATTCGAATCCTCATTATGGAAAATAAAATCCAAAATAATGGAAATAACAAGCAAATCCTTCGATGCAATTGGATACGGGTCGGTAACTCTACCCGCATCCAATAGACTCCAATTTTTGAAAACATGGTTGCCTTATATCAGAGAAATGAAGCCTTTATTGGAAGTTAGAACGGAGAACGAGAATGAAATGTGGGAGAATATGGAAGGGGCAATTTCGTCATTTGTGCTTGCGTTGCCTTCGAGTGAGCAAGGTGAGATTTTGTTGGAGTGGGTTGGTCTGGCGGAGCAGGTTAAGTACCCTGATTTGAGCGAGGCGTTTGAGGTGTGGTGTTATAGGACCAAAAGTGCCAAAAGGCGATTAGGTTGTGTTCATGGCGATACAAATTGTAATGTAGGTTTTTAGTTAGGGTATTTTTATAATTTATTTTTATTTATTGAATGAGGATGATTGATAGTTTTAGATGATTGTATTAGTAGTTTATAATGTCATTACAAATACAATGATGATATTTGTATAACAATCGTATTGTATTTTACATTTATTATTTATTATTTAGAAAGAAATATATGTAAAAATCTGTACAAAAGAGAAAATAAGGATATAAATGCTACTTAATGTGTTGATTCAAGAGATAACACACTAGAGAAGGGCAATGGCAAAACTTAATGCGTGATAGATAATCGCTTGATAGATTGTTTATATGTGTGTTTTGTTTTGTAAAGTAATCAAGGATATTAACGTATATTAAATTAAAGTATACATTTTTTTTTTATATTTATTAATGAAATTGTTGGATGGAACCTACTCCAATTTATCAAAAACAAAAGGGAAGAAAATAAATTTAACAAAAATAGAATATCATAAGTATGTTATTCGTACTATTTTTTTTAATAAATATATACCTATTTATGTGTTGTATATTATACACTTGACGCGAAAGATGCTTACGGTTCCTTAGTTTTGATCCGGATCCGAATAACAATAAAAAACGGATATCCGTTTTTCGTAATTTATTTTACATTTAAATGATTATGATTTCAGGACCTAATAAAAATTCATATTAATATGACTCGTGATCCATGAACCAATTTCTTTTAAAAAAATACATGAAATATGTTTCCAAATCCCAAAATTATTTCCTTCTTTACCAGAACTTGTCCTCTCCCTTCCTTTTAATTTCTTTCAAGTTTCATGCGAGATTTTTTCTTCTTCTTAAAATCAAGGTTTTCTCAACAATTTTTGATAAATTATGATGTACTATTTATTATTTATGTATTATTATCATTTTATTTGAATGTCGAAGATAAAAATAAACAATTATGTTACGTATCAAATATCCGTTTTAATTATCCGTAAAACAATTGTATCTGTATTCGTATCCGACAATATCCGAACCGTATCCGTATCCGGATCCGGATTGTTCCGTATCCGAATATCTGTATCCGAAAAAATATGGATACGGATATGATATGACCACTATCGAACCCACTATCGAACCGTTTACATCCGTAAATACATGATGTATTTTAAAAATATTCTTATTTTATTAAAATAAAATATTTAGATAATATATGTAGAGTATATATGTAATGAAATAAGTCTTACCAATTTCATATATATATAATATATATACATGTTCTCGGACTATTAGTGGCCTGAAATTCCGCTTGAATGTGTAACATGATTTGCAAACTAATTAATTGTATATTGCATCTATTGGTTGACAAATTTTGAGACGAGTTGACAAAATGCAACAAATTCTTCAAAAATGCATAAAATTTCAAACTAATTTGCTGAGGACTAAATATTTTTTATTGTGTCCTCTCTCCTCTAAATTCTCCACCATAAGCATGTTTTAAGGGTTTTATTGACTCAAAGAGAATAAGACAGCACTGCAGGTAAGAACACTGACTTCTATTTAATTATCTTTATTTTTAATTTTTTGTTCAAAAATAATTGGAAGTAATTAAGTGGTAAATGAATTTTATTAGAGAAATAAATGGAGTCACTTGTCATTTCCTTTTTATAATTTTCTAACTAAATAGTAGGTATTTGAACCAATAAAATAGTTGCATGTCAATTGATACCCCAATTATTCTCTTTGTTGGCACTCACCGAATCTTGACCAATTTGTTCATGCTCGAATCATTTCTTATTCAAATAAACTAACCCATTTTTTTTATTATCACTTGTTTTCTTCCATTAATTAAAAACTTTAACAATGTTTAGGAAGGCTTCTCCTCAATTATTTATAGTGATTAGTTTTGTTGGTATTGACCATTAATTAAAGTTATATTATAATGAAAAATACATGGTAATTTATAAGAACATTTTCTAAAATAAGTTGAAATTGGAAAAATAAAAGTTAAGTGATATATAAAAGATAGAGTAGTGATCTATGTTGAACGGATACAGATACGGGTATCGTATCCGATACGATACGGATACGGGGATACGGCAATTTTCAAAAAATTACGGATACGAATACGGCTAGATAGTTATGATTTTAATATATTTATATTGTATATAATTAATAAATAAATAATAAATTAAATAATAAATATATAATATTTTTAAATTAAATATCATGACAATAAATAAAATCAACATTACAATACAAGTATCATAAAATTATTCTTAATTTATTCTATAAGTATCCTAGAACTAATTTAGAATTATCCTATAAATATCCTACATAATTTATTTAAAAATATAATGGGCCAAAATATATAATGGACCGAAGTATCCTAAAATAATATCCCAGCCGTATCCAGCCGTATCCCCGCATTATCTGAAAAAAATAAATATTAAAATAATCGGATACTCCACGTGACGTATCCGATACGTATCCGAGCCGTATCGTACCCGTATTCGTATCGGATACCCGTATCCTCAGGATACTTCTGCATGTTTGAAGTATCCGCGTAACATAGGTAGTGATGTACACATCCTAATACTTTCTCCTAAGAGTCTTGATGACGGGAATATGATTTAACACCTTAAAAATTAATACATAAATAAATGATTTAACATCTTAACTTATAGTTTAATTATCTTAGTTTATGATTGAACATTCAATTAAGATGTTAAACCATATCCACGTCATCAAGATTATTCGGGGAGAGGTGGGGTATGTCTAACGTTTTCCTAAAAGATACTATGAGTTAAAAGAAGATAGGTAACAAGTAACAAAAGCCATTTTCATTAATATAATTTAGCAAACTAACACAAATCTGCCATAATGCTACTATACATTTACAAATCTCTATTATATAATAAAATTAGCAAAATCACCCTCAACTCTTAATGAAATTATTCTTTGCTCCCGGAACACCTACTATAAGAGATTTATAAGTGTTCCGAACTCCAAAGGCAGCAAAAAATAACTTCTTCCTATACATACTCTACCCAAAATTTTCAGATATGTTCCTCATCTATTAAATATTTACAACCTAGAGGAACATTTATAACACTTCTTATTTCATGAAAGGTAAAAAAGATTTGAATCCGACACGAGCTTTTTGAACCGTAATTTCATCGGAGAAATCCCACAATTTGGAGGCCTCTTGGCTATTCGATGCCAACTTCGACGGTGCCGATTCATTACAGTCTGAGAAATATTTTCCAGATACTCCATTCATCGAAGGGTGCACTGCCACGTAACATGTAGTGGCCGCGGCTTGCGGTATTGTTTTGAGAAGTTTTGATGCAAGAAAAAACACCATATCTGCAAATCATATCATAATAAATCTATCAATTCAACCATCCTAGCATAATATTATAAAGTTTTTGCTAAGTATGAAAATTTCACCAATAGATATTTTATTTTTATGCACGAATGAAACCTCAAGTTGTTAATAAAGAAATTGTTATGCGAGGTACCTACCGGTAATGATTCCATCTCGGTCCCTGGTGAGCCGAGTTCGCACAATGCCGGGATGAACACAATTGGCCGTGACATTAGCCTTCATTTCCTAATAAGTCCAACAAAACCATTATCATTAGAAATTAAACTAAGCTAGAGAAAAGAGAATCTTCAACTAACTTCAAGTGTATATTTAACTATAGTAGCATAATTAAGTAATCAAATACCCACCATTAGTCTCTCCGATAATGCCTTTGTGTGAAGAACATTAGCAAGCTTTGAGAATGAATACGCCCTTGTTGGATCGTACGGTCTGTTAACATAACCACAAAAAAAGATGAAATTAGTAATTTAAATATATAAACATATAATAAAATATATTTGGAATATGTTGGAAGATCAATTACATTTTTTTACGAGTGACTAGATCTAAGTATTGGAGTCCATCTCCGGTGAACCAACTATGAATAGTCGAAGAAACATTAACGATCCGGCCTTGGATACCCATCTCCTTTGCGGTCTCCACCATTTTATGGAGCAAAAGCTTTGTTAGCAAAAAATGCCCTATAATTCCAAAAAATAGATATATTCATCATTAGTCAAAATGAATCTAATTGTATCAGTGGAGTGAGTGTAAAAGAGAAATGAGATAAATCCTTACCTAGATAGTTTGTTGCGAATGTCATCTCGACACCATCCTCGGAAAGTGCATGTCTGTCGGAGAACTTTCCGGCATTATTTCTATAAAATGGAAATACAAACAAACAATTAATTTCCATGATTTTTATTCATTATATTCTTAATTATATAAAAAAACAACTGTGTACTTACATTAGAAGGTTGAGGGGGAGATCCAGAGAGAGAAAGAGATCGACGAAACTTCGAACCGAAGTGAGAGAACTAAGATCGAGAGGCAAAATAATGATCTCCGATCCGGGGAATTCAGAAATTATACGAGCCTTCGCCTCCTCAGCCGCCTTCAAACTGCGAGCAGGCAATATCAGTCTGGCTCCATGTTTCGCCAAAATACGTGCCGTCTCCGCCCCAATACCAGATGTAGCTCCTAAAATTAAAGATTAAATTAAGAAAAAATGAGAAAAGAAAAAATTAGGTATGATTACAAGTGGTCAAATTGAAATGCATGGTCATCATTTTATTAATTTGTTGATAGTGCCTAAAACACCCATATGTTCAATCATTGGATACTCATGACCAAAACCACAATCTTGGCGTGTACTACTAACAAGTTGCATGCATTATTTTCATGAAGCATCTTGGTACGGCACTTTGTTTAATATTGATTCAAATGGAGGTACAAAAATGTTATTTCTCTAAACGAGAGTGGTTTTGTCTTTTCTATATTTTATCGAAGGAGAGGTTTTGTATACCGGTGATGATGGCGGTAATGGAGGTGAGGTCTTGTGGGCACATGTCCATCACTTCTTCTGCCGTTGACTTGGATCCGAACCCACTTGGCCCGGCCGACCCGAGAAGGTACTTCATTGGTTGAAACATGTTTTCTGTTTTCTCTTAACTATGGAGCTTAGCTAGGCAATTTGGCTAGAGAAATGATGTTGAGAGAGAGAGAGAGAGAGAAGTGTATTGTGTAAGTTTGGAGAAAATGAAGGGGTGGAAGAGAGGTATATATAGTGTCTCCTGAGTCGAAGGCGCCCCTAAAATTGTTGGAGAAAGAGAGAAATAAGGGAGAAAAGGACACGTTCCACTCAAAGGGGATTATAAGGGTAACAAGACTAGGTAAAGGGTAATTTTAGCGTAATAGATAAGACACAACGTTTTTCTCTGTATGGCCCTTCTTTTGAAAAAGAAATTGCAAAAAGTTTGCATAAACAATATTTTTCACAGCACAGTTAAGAAAATAAGGATTGTAGTTAATAATTGCATGCTCGTGCAATATGAGACAAAGAAAGATACCTAAGAGGGGGTATATAATGGCTTTATTAGGAGTCAACATCAAATAGTGCTCAAAATCTATTAGTTTTTGAAGGAAAATCTTGTGCATTTGTGTCTTAGTGTTTTTCACTTAATCATAGTTCGGGCATGAATCATGTGACATGTCATGAGTTCAATGGGGTTTGGTTACCTCAAATAAACAATGCTTGGTGCATGAGTGCATCTCTTTGGAATATGCTCCGAATGAAAAATAAATAGAACAAATTAATATCGATGCAAACAATGGGGATGTAGCTCAGATGGTAGAGCGCTCGCTTAGCATGCGAGAGGTACGGGGATCGATACCCCGCATCTCCATTTTTTTTTATCAATAACTTCATAATTCAAGTAAATGAATGCTTAACACAATAAATCATAATTCATGAGTTCCATTTAGATTGTATTTTTCATTAATAATTTTTTTTATTCATGCATGTATGAATAAAAAGTTGAAGCTAAATAATATTCATGCATGAGGAAAATTATAAGGATAAATACACCCTATCCTTGACATTCATGCATCCCCTTGGATTATGCTCCAAATGATTGAACAAATCAATTATTCATATGATGAAGTAAACTATAAGAATGGATGCCTAAATTTTTATCAATAACTTCACAATTCAAGTAAATTAATGCTTAACACGATAAAGTATAGTTCTTGAGTTCATTGACATTACATTTTCCATTAATAATTTTTTTTATTCATGCATATATGAATGAAAAGTTGAAGCAAAATAACATTCATGCATGAGGAAAATTATAAGGATAAATACACCCTATCCTTGACATTCATGCATCCCTTTGGATTATGCTCCAAATGATTGAACAAATCAATTATTCATATGATGAAGTAAACTATAAGAATGGATGAATGATTAGTTGTGGTGTACTTAACAAAATTAACTAATTAGTTTATGTATCATTATTTTGAAAACCCCGTAATTGTAGACTAACACAAGGAACTTTTCATGTTTTCCTCAACAAAAAAAAAATAACCCGCAATTGTAGACTAACTCAAGAAAATTTCTATTTTACTTAACAAATTCTAAAAAATGCAAAAAAAATGAAGTAACCTTCAAAAATAAATTTATAATATTTTCCTAAAAGTATCAAAATTAGTGTCTAGGATCAAACTACCCAATTTTCATGTTTTTGCCAAAAAATAAAAATAATAGAAAACTAACACAACCAATTTTTTTTTTTTTTCAAAAATTTGGTAAAAATAATCAAATTGAAGTCTAACAAGTTGAAAGATTTTTTTTTATAATATTTTATAAAAATGTCAAAATTGATGTCTGAAATAAGCAAAATACCCAATTGTCTTGTTTTCCTAAAAAAACATCATAATTCAAAATAACTCAAGAATTTTTTTGTTTTTTTTTCGAGAAAGGCAAAAAAGTAAAGCATAATACCATCAAGAAAATAAATTTATAGTATTTTTGAAAACAATCAAAATACTCAATTTTGATGTTTTCCACAAAAAACAGCATAACTGAAGACTGACACAAGCATATCTATAATTTTTTCAAAAATTTCGAAATTTTTCAAAAGTGAAGTCTAATATACCTTCAAAAAATATATTTTTTTATATTTTTCTATAAAAAATGCCAAAATTGACGTTTAAAACAAACAAAATACTTAGTTTTCATGAATTCCTCAAAACAATTCCGTAAACGAAGACTAACACATGCAAATTTCTTTATTTTAAAATATTTCGAAAAAATAAAAAAGGAAAGTCTAACACATTGAGAAAAATAAATTTGTAATATTTTTCGTAAAATGCCAAAACTGATGTCTAAAACGAGCAAATTACTCATTTTTGAACTTTTCCTCAAAAAACTCCGTAATAAAAGTCTTAACACAAGCAAATTTATTTATTTTTTAAAAAAATAGATAAAATTCAAAAACTGAAGTCTGATGTTTTCAAAATATATATATAATATTTTACTAAAAATGTCAAAATTGACGTCTAAAACTGACAAAATACCCAGTTTTAATTTTTTTCCTAAAAAAACTCCGTATTTGAAGACTAACACATGCAAATTTCTATATACTTTGGGAGAAATTTAAAAAATTGCAAATTTTTTTAAGTCTTAACACCTTCACAAAAATAATTTTGTAATATTTTACAAAAATATTGATGTATGAGAAAAAATACTCAGTCGCCGTGTTTTCCTCACAAAAACCATAACTGAAGAATAACACAAGAAAATTGGGAAATTTTGGTTTGTAGACGAAATAAGTTTGCAAATGATCAAAATAACCAACATAGTTTGATAATTCCTGAAATAGCATTCTCGACTTTTCAAAAGTCGAGAGATGTTAAAATGGTTGACTTTTTAAAAGTCGAGAATTATTAAACATATTTATTAATCAAAACAAGGCAAAAAGTAAAGCATAACACTCTTGTAAAAAAATAATTGTTATTTTGTATATTTTTCATTGCATCATGTTGGATCAATACAAAATTTATTAGTATTATATAATCAATTGTGTCCAGAGAGAACATAGGCCGTACTGATTTTATATCACATTTTAAATTTATTATATTTTAATAGGTAAACTATATATTTTGTTCATTTATGTTCAATTATAAAAAAATAATATTAAAGTTGTTTAAACAAAAACAAAAATTATCTTGTTTAGCATTATACAAGGTTTGTCCTATTCTATTTTTTTTAATAATAACAGTTCAAAATTAATTATTTAAAATTCATGTATGGAATGGAAGTCGCATCACAAAATTTAATGATTAATAATAATAATAATAATTATTATGATAACTTGGTTTCCTGAGAAAATTTAAAGATTGGTGTAAAATAAAAGTGTGGTTGAATATATTCATTGTGTCTCTCAAAATACATGAACCAAACATATTATATGTTGATTTTCTGCAAGCATTGCAAGTATGAAATCTAGTTATTTGCCAATATACAAAATGAATATAAATAACATAAACAAGGATCTAATAAAAAGAACTTTTTAATAAAAACAAGGAATATATGATATTAATATATTAACAGTGAGAAAACCTAATAAGATTTCTCTGTATCACATTGATAAATAAATAATTTCACATTTGATTACTTGAGAAATATTTTTTGGAAAAATATTTTTTTAGTTGTATTTTTTGGAGGGGAACTTCTCCTAGTCATGTTCAAGTTAAGACAAGCCTAGATGGTCAATCGGGTCCCAATTAATGAAGTCACAGTCCATTAACTCCACAAATTTATATAATTAATCTTGCATTAATCAATTTGCAAGTTAACAAATATGGGGAATACCATCACAAAAGCTACTTGTTTCTTCTTAACAATACAAAATATAAATAATTTGTTGCTCCCCATTTTTTAACAAATTGAGCCTTAATTACTTGCACGCTTGCACTCCCTCTCAAACCACAATGCCATACTATTATGGATGTGATTGCAATTACATTTTTATCCATCACATACCCGATTTGAACCTACCAATAAAATGCTAGGGTCAGAAAAATATTAATAAAAAAAACTAATATATCATTTTACATACAAAATAAGGAAAGTTCTATGATAGACCTATTTTCTTATTATGGACCCATTTTAAAAAAATAATATTTCGAATATTTGTTAAATAATAATTTTTTTTGTAAGATTCTAGTGTATATTTATCATTTAATGCTATTCAAAACATAAATTTTGTATAATTAATTAATAAATAGCTAAAATTCTTAAAATAAATTTTTGAAAAATGATCCATGATAAAAAAATGGGTCTATGATAGAAGCTCCCACCAAATAAATATGTATATATGTTCATATACATTTCTGCTATGTTATGTGGATTTTGTAAAAAATATGTCATTTTCATATTGATATCAGTATGATAATAATTGGATGTGCAAAAATAATGAATAGTGCACGTAACGTATCAAAATACTATATTTTAAAATAATAATGAATATTCTCGTATACTTTACTGATGTTTATCGAAATTTTTTAATATACGAAAAAATATACTTGAAATATGATTTGGTTCTTAAAAACGAAACGGATTTATAGAAGCAACTCGTGAATTGAATTGCGAGAATTCGACCCGTTACTTGGCCATCCTTGTCATGACCAACTCGCCCTTTGTCTCTCTTTTCTCCCACTAATCGATAATTAGCAATACTAGAAGATATCAAATCTCATAAACCATTTATTTAACCATGCCCACGATTGGTTTTATTATCTTCGATTTAATTAGCATGCTTAATCTAATATTTCTTATCAAATTTTGGCATTTTGTTGGCCAATAAAGTTGATTAGAAAGCCTAATTTAATGGGCATGTATGCAGTGGGTGGTGGGTAGGAAGCAAAATTTCCATTTCTCTCCTAATGAGGATTAATTAAGCGGCAAATTTTACCATTTGGCCCTTCAATTTCACTCACTTAAATATTTCAAGATGCTCAATAATAAAATCCTAGCAATATAAATAAATTGTTCAATTTTGCATACCATGGAAAAATATGGGGGGTGTAAGTGTGAATTGACCGAAAGGTCCAATAGTGCCTGATATCACTGCAAAATTGTTTTGTAATTGAAGTTGGTTTCCTAATGTGCATAATCCATTAGCTACAAGTATTAATATATGATCAAGTAGATAGAAAGAGTGGAATTTTAGCTCACTTAGAAAATGAAATGTGAGTTAGTGCACATTATTATTATTAGATTAATGGTGGTGTGAGGATGGGGAGCAAATTGGTTTTGAGACTATGTTTTGGGGAGTAGCCTTTGCTTGATGGTCTTGAAACCCTAATTCATTTTGTGATTAAACAGAACCCTAATCAGTTGACATGATTCAAATTTGGAGATGAAGCTTGATTTTTTTTTTTGTAAGCTAAAAAAACACAAGACAGAGATTATTTTATTCAATTAGTACGAATTTATATGAATTAATCAAGATAAAATGCTTGGAATATATATTATATATGCTTAGTACATGGGGGTTTTGCAAAATTTTCATTTGAATCAGAATTTTTTTCTTGCATAATATATGAAAGTTTGCAATTTATGCATAATGCATGGACGCTTTTGCATTTTTTTCTAGATTTTATTGAGAGGGTTTTGAATTAAGAAATCATCATTTTCCTTGTCATTACATGTAAATGCGCCTTTTTGTGGGGTCGAATTTGTAAATTAAGAAAGATGATAATAGTGCACTTGGAGAGATCATCCAATAAGCCTTTTTGACCATATTTTAACTCCTTTTTTACCCCATTTTCTACACAATAACATCACTAATTTGGATGACCAACTTACTATATCATCCATATAATTTTTGCAAATTACATTTAATTTCCTTTTTAAATTTTTTTTGCATTATCAGAAATAAATCATTAAACCTATATAACAAACATAAATGCTTATATATACAATTATCCGTGATAAATTAAGTTTAAACTAAAAAATGATATCCGAAAATAACATTTTAATTTATGTAGTCAAAATATAATTTATCACAATTGTGAACATAAAAACTATATCATATAATTCTCCATTCTTTATCCACCCAAAAAGAATAAACTATTTAATTTTAAAATAAATCAAAATTGGAGGGTTATTTTACAATTTCTTCTTAATAAAAAGGCACTTTATTAAAACTTGTAGTTTTTTTCCTTCCACTACTAATTCACGTGCAATTAAAGAAGATCACCAAATATTCGCTAAAGTACAATTTAAAAGTCCATTTAACAAGAGTAAGTACAATTTAAAAAAAGCTTCTATAATTGCCTCTCACTCACTCACTCACTCACTCGTTATTTCTTCTTTTTGTTCTCAAGCAAGTAATAAACAACATGGCCGAAAACCTGAACGGAGTTGGTTTCTCCATGATTGATGAAACTGGATATCGACGATTGCCATTAGATGTGATGACATGCATGATGGAAAGGTGAAAATGGAGGTCTTCATGATTGGTGAAACTGGAGAATGTAATGAGAGATGTGACTTGCTCATGCAACTTAAGACATTTGTTTGTGAGAAGATCTGGCTTGAACCTAATTATACCCCACTATTCAATTATTAGTCATAATTAATCCATTATTTGATTGATGATGATATATTATACAATATGATCTGTTTTGGAACCCCAAGAGTTCCATATAAGTAACCATCAAATAGGGTTGCCGCAGAACTTGATAGAGTCGAGCTCGACATTCTAGTAAGGGGGCATATATGGTGTCCCGTAAAAATGAGATAAAAATTTTCGATGACGTCATCACGTTAATTGAATTAATGGTTTATTGAGTTGAAAATTTAATCTTAATAAAATGTAATAGATACGGACCAATTACCAAACATACAAATTAACAAAAAATTAATTTTAATTAAAATTATGATAGGTACGGACCGGTTAACAAAAAATTAACACACCCTCGATGATGTCATCGAGGATATTTATCCCATTTTGGTGGGGACAAGTATAATTTACCTTCTAGTAAACTGCCAGCAGATCTTTGAATCGAACTCGACTGGACACCAAACTATGAGCTGAATTATCAATCTAATTAATATATTGAATGTATTCAATATGTTTTGCGGTAAATAAACCGAACTCGATTAACACAAACCGAACTCCGTTATTTGGAATTCAAGCAGCTTTCGAGCAAACAGCTAGCGCGATATTTTGAGTCGAACCCGATGGAAGAATGAGCTATTAATTAGGAGAGTTGTTTTTTTGTTGTTTGATTTTCTAACTAGGTTTATAAAATAGTAATGATCTAAACAAGAATTAAAACCACTAATTTTAAGAGCTTTGTGGATTACAAAAGTTCAAACCGGATTGACACAACAGAAATGACAATTGAGCAAATTGTCTTTTATATTCGATCAAAAAAAATAAAAAAAATCAAACCACTAATTCAAGGCGGGAGGGGATACAAAGTCAGACAACTTGATGTTGTTTAGCAGTACAAGTCAAGTAGTGATCTAACATGTTAGGGCGGCACGGTCTGGTACCGTTCGAATCTCTAGGACATGATCTATGTGAATTCTATCAAATAATCGCGAAAGTATACTTTAAACCATATGTGCAAGCGTACTTTATCTATGCCCTTTTCGATGTGACGCGGACATCGTCTTATGTATGCCTAGGGCCGGTGTTGTGTGTTGTCTTCGACCGAAGCTTTCGCAAAAAAAAAAATTAATTGCTCATCTTTGAAAATTGATCATTGCTTTCGAATTTCGATCTTTTTTTTTTTCTATTTTGACAACCAGACGAACCCGTAATAGTTTTAAGTCCTACATAAGATAAATTGTATAAAAATTAATTACATGTAAATTATAATTTATCATACCAAATTTAATTATAATCAAATTGAAAAACGAAATACACAAGGAACAATCAATTATAAACAAAATACATAAATTAAATCAAAGAAACCAAACTAATTCATGAATAAAAGGTAAAAAAAATTTATCCCAAATTCTTGTATTCTCGGCGAGCGACAGACGGCTTGGCAGTTAAAAAATCAGATGCGGTAGATTTCAGAGATGCGTCGGTTTGGTGTTGGTTTTGTTTCTGCGGCGCCATGTGAAGTCGGGAGTTCGTGTCATATTTCTTTGGTCGAGTGAAAGAAGAAGGGGAAGTAACAGAGAGAGAGAGAGAGAGAGAGAGAGAGATCGGGTTGTTTGTAGTTTATTGGATCCAAATATGACGAATCTGATATGAACCGGATATATTATTTTTATTGAATTATTTGGATTAATAATTACATATTTTAGTACTATATAAATTAAGTCAATAACATAATAAATAAATATTTTACACAAATACATAAGGGCATTGGAATAATGTTCTCGCATAACACTCATCATGTATTACTAATGAACATACATAATCAGAGTGCTTAAGTGCATCTAATAGACCGGATCAGATCATATTATAATGGGCCTGGCACATAGGCCGTGATGGGCCCTTATAACTTGGGCATGAAATTAATCAAATTGTTTCTATAATTGTTTCTATAAGAGCAACATAATTTATTTATTCAAATACATTTCCAGTTCTGAAATTGGTTCAATATCAAGTTATTTATTATATATATAAAATAGAACTTCATGATACTTATTCCCAAATTATTGCCTACATAAAATACGTTAATTAAATTTGTAGTGATAAGAATAGTGTGTAGTCAGTTAGAAGGTTGGCACTTTCAATGTGAAAGGATACGCAATTTGTGTGACCGATCTTTTATAAAAGAAGATCGACAATGAGAATTTTATTATATTTTTTTATGTATTTTCTTCATCATTGTTTAATCATAATCGTAAGATATTAGAGAAAATCAAGAACACGTAATGATCGATTTGTAAAAAAATAATAGCTACGATTGACTTCAAATAAGAACTTAATAAACTTTATATAAACCATACGCAATTTTGCAGATTTTGGCGGAGGAAGAGGGGTTCTTAGCTGTCGCGACTTTTTTCACCGGCGATGCACACCACGACCCTGACGGTGAGATTTGTTTCTCAAAATCCTAGATATTCCTGATTTTCTTAGTATATTTCATCTTTTTTGTCCAATAATTTTGTGATATTTTTTTTTCGAAGTTCAATAATTTCAAAAATTGACCAATTTTCATTAATTTCGTTTATCAGATCCTGAGGTGTTTCTGGATGCTACTGGCGAAGAATTACCTGATGCCTGTGAAGGTATAAATCAACTTGAAATGTGCTAATTTTTTGTTTTAATTTGTTGAATATTTAGGTTGTATAATTTGAGTATATAAGCCATTAAGGGCCTTTTATATATAAATTGTCAATTTAGGCCTGAAAATACTGGTATTTTAAACAAAATGATTTGGAGAGTTACTAGATTTTATGTTAGATTTATGTTGATGGAATTTTTAGCCATTCAAAACTTTTTATAATCTCAGTATGCTAATTTAATACTGGAAGAAGGTATACAATTAAATTAAATTTAAATAAATGGCATTGTTTTTTCTCCATACATAACCTTGCTAAATTGTGTTTAATTCAATGGGCTTCAAACTTTTGTTTATTAATCGGTTCGTTTCCACTTGTATTATTTTCGACAAAATTATTTTATTATTATAGTTTATTTTCGTCATAATATTATTAATATCCTTGACTTAGTTCGCTGGCGTTTTGTACTAAAGGTTGCTTTGGACGCGTCGATGTGGAGGATTGTTGCTTTCAATAGCCACTCATCTCAATATATTCACAACATATTAATTATTTCTTTAGTTAGTTATAAATGGGTTCAAAAGTTTATGTAGCGAAATTTAATTTCTGTAAATAGGCAAGTTTTTATTGTGTTCCGTAATATCATTATATAAGATATGTAAATACTAAATATTAAGATTTGCGTTATTAGTCTAATAATAAAGATTATCGAGTAAAAAATTTTTTTTGATCTTATTTATTTTATTTGGATTTGTACAAGACCTTCTTCATATTATTTATATAAGATTTATTAGGATTTTGATTTGTTTCTAATTTATTTCTGTTTTTTTTTTCATTATATATATATTAATTCCATGTCACTAAATAATTTTGGAAGAATTATTTGGCAAAATTTTTATTTGGATTTTGATTTTGAGTAAAATGTTAGAAATATTTTAAAAATAGCAAAAAATTGCAAAATAGCATTTTCGCAAACTGTGTGGATGTACATGCTTAACCAATCATCTTCATAATTACATGCTTAACAATTGATCTGATTTTACAATTATAATACAAAAATGCCCACTGTAATATATTCAGCCCAATACATTAAAGTATAATAACTAGTTAATTCTATGATTTGGTTCTTTTTTTTCATCAAATAGACGTGATAATTAAATTTGTAGTGATAATAATAGTGTGTCATCAGTTAAAAGATCGGCACTTTCAATGTGAATGGAAACACAATTTGTGTGACCAATCTTTTATAAAAGAAGATTGACAATGAGAATTTTATTATGCCTTTAATGTATTTTTCGTCATCGTTGTTTAATCATAATCGTGAGATATTAGAGAAAATCAAGAACACGTAATGATCTATTTGTAAAAAATAATAGCTATGATTTACTTCAAATAAGGACTTAATAAACTTTATAGGGTCCTATGTGAAAAACAACACCACCATTTAAATAAACCATATGCAAGCTTATTAGAGGGTGTTATCGCAAGGGGAGTTCTATCATACACCTTTTTTACTTATGATACACACATTTTCAAGAATAATTTGAGTAATTATCAATTTATTACTATTTAAGGTAATCTTTGAAATATATATATCAATAAATCAATAAATTGTAGGCTAAATAGGAAATTTGAAATGTTCATGAAAGAAAAATATTCATAAAAAATAAAATTTATGATACACCTTTTTAAATACCAAAAATATATTTTTAAAAGGGTGTTTGATAGAACTCATAATTTATTAGGATTTTATGTATTTATGTATCATGTTAAAAAAGTTAGGGTCAACAATGCCATGTAGTGATTCCATTTCTACTTTTCAAGTTTTAAGTATTTTGCATAATATTTATCTTTTTATATTTTTGTCATATAATTTCTACTTCTTCATATAATTTTTTATTAAGAGGCTTGTGAATAACACAGATTTAAATAAATATGCATTAACAAATTGGTCTTCTTGGGCTCTTATAACCTGGGGGCATGAAATCGATGAAATTGATCAAAATATTTCAATAAGAGTAACGTAAATTTATTCAAATTCAAATACATGTTCATATTCAATACATTTATAATTCCGAAATTGGAACAGTATCTAGTCTAGTTATTAACTTATTATTATGAAGAAAACATCATTATATATGCTTTCATGATTCTTATCCCCTAATTACTCCCAATATTCACTAGTCCAAAGTGCCCACTATACTTAGAACAAGCGAGGAATATGCGAACGGTACCCAAATCAAGATCTTCTTTCTTGTTCGGTACGAAATTCTTCGTGCAATACGGGCCCCACAAGTTCTGCATTGCATGACAACAATCAGAATTAATCGGGCTGTCTTTCCATTCGACTTTTCCATAGTACACGCCCAAGATATCTTCCTTGCAATGCTCTATTCCGGCCAGTGGGTCCCAACAGAGTTTATCCGTCTGGTCGACACGTGGCGAAGGGAGCGGTGAAATGGGGTCACTCTGCGGCCCTTCCTGCGGCGTGTTGTCTGCGTACGTCGTGCTCTTCGAGGATGCGAAGAGCGCTACGAGAAAAAGTGCAAATAGTTGTATCTTCTCCGTTGTGTTAATGTTTTGCACTAATAGTTTTTATGTGTGATTGTTGAAAATTTAAAGTAAAATGGAGGATTTATAAAGATTGAAATTGAGTTAGTTAGGTCCTATTTTCAATTCGGAACTGTACATGGAGGTAGGTTTTGTTGGGATATTAGGATTGATTTTATAATAGAGAGTATTCGGGGGATTGAAGTTTGGAGATAGTTAGCAAAACTTAAGGATGAGATTGTTTTTAACTTTTTTCAAAAAAAAGAGATTGTTTTTAACTTACTATTTATTTAATTATTTTTGAATAATTTTTCATTCTCTGTTCGTTTTAAAAATCTTTCACTAAAATGTCTAAAGCCAACAAATCAAGAAACAAGCAAAAACCCAAATCTATAACAAGCCAAAATAGGTGTTGGTTATCTATGGTTGATGAAAAACCCGATTCACTTCCGACTCGAGCCGAACGAGCTCAGTTCGATCTCGAGCTAGGGTTGGTTCGGTAACGGCCCTAATCCTACCCAACTATTCAGTTATTAGTCATAATTAATCCATTATTTGAATGATGATAATATATATTTATTTGATAATATATATTTATTTGGTACTGGTTACCAAATAGTGTTCATACAAAAAAATTAACCACCAAACTAGGGTTGTCGCCGAACTTGATTAAGTCGAGCTCGACGTTCTCGTAAACGGTTAGATATTAATTTTCAAGTCAAACTCGAGATAACACCAAACTATGGGCTAAACTATATATTTATAATTTCACAATGGAGAAACATCGGAGCAAATATTTACCGATCTTTTGAGTCGAACTCGATTGGACTTGGAGCTATTAATTAAGGGAGTTGTTATTTTTCTTTGATTTTTTCTAACTAGGTTTATAAAATAATTCATTATGGATAAGAGTAATTTAATATACAAGAATTGAAACAGCTTATTTTGTAAGATTTGTGGATTCAAAGTTCAAACCGTATTTTTTTATTATTAAAAAAAAGTTCAAATCGTATTGACACGAGAAATGAAAATTGAGCAAAAGGTGTTTCAAATTCAATCAGAAAAAGAAGGGGGTAGATCATGTATAATGGGCCTATCATATTGGCCTTCATGAGCCCTTACATAACTTGTCCATGAAATCAATCAAATTATTTCGATAAGAGTAACTTAATTTATTCAAATCCATGTTCATATTCAAATACATTTCCAAATCTGAAATTGGATCAATATTCACTTAATTATGCTTTCATCATTTCATGATACTTATTCCCTAATTATTCTCATACACACACTTTCAAGGATTATTTTTCCCAATATTCACTGGTTCGAGGTGCCCACTAAACTGAGAGCATGCAAGATATATATGAAATTTTTCGATACAATTATAATTACCAGAATCATATTTTCGCATTCCATCGAACTATAACATTAGCACAAATGAGCAATCAAATAAATAGCTCAAAATTTGATACATTTAAAAGTACTCGAAACTATACTCCTCACCATATAAATCAATGAAATGTCAAAAAACAAAAATTCAAAAATCATGAAACGAGCAAGAGCCCAAATCTATAACACGCCAGAATAGACATGGTTAAAATCGACCAAGCAAACATGATCCACCAAGCCATGAACAAAGCCGTATCCATTACAAAATCTATTCTATTACCTTTCAGTGCGTAGATCCCTAGAAGAAGAAGGACGAGAGTTGGCGGTGCGACCAATTGCGTGGCCACTATACAGAAATTATGGTTGTGTAGAAATATCTTGGCTCGAGCATAGCCTAAGTCTGTGACTCGACTCGCGTGTAATTGCTGGTACCTAATAATGTATGTACAATTAATTATTATAATCAATTTATAATTAAATCGATGAAATTACCAGCATACAACTCCTTCGTTGAGGTACATTTGAACCAAGGCTCGAAGAGAGAGGATCTGTAACAGAGAACCTGATGCGAGTACCAAAATTCGGTACGACTCGATTGTTTTGAGCATGAACGGTGGGAACAATGGTGCGATGAACAAAAATGGAGAAGCGAACGAGACTAAAATTGTAGTGTATAATAGTACAAAGCCGACCCATGAGCACGAGAGAATTGGCAAGTCGAAGTTCAATTGATCTGTTCCGAGCCAGAAACCACTGGAGAATCGTAAAGCTGGGATGATGAGAAGGGGGGTGATTATTGCAGCAATGGTGGAGGATAAGAGAGGAGATGGGTTTAGAGGTGTTAATGGGGTGATTAGGATGGAGATAATGGGAGCTATGAGGACTGAGATTAGAGAGAAGAACTTCTCAGGGGTGCGTGAGGATGATTTTTCAAGGGAGAGACGAAATAGGGTGATTAGCACAAAGATTGTCGAGATGGAAATGGTGAGGATTGGAAGGAAAAGACGAGTTGAGGGGAGGAAAAAATGAAGGAGGAATGAGGGGAGAGACAGAAAGAGGGGGAGGAGGAGGGAGAGATGGAAGGAGGTGAAATGGAGGCGAGTGGACAGGTGAGAGTGGGTGAGACGGACGCGGTAGAGCTGGGAGGCGGTGGTGTCAAATGGGGTGGAGACGGGGCGCTTCTTGGAGCCGGGATTTGGGTTGAGGAGGGCGCGAGGTGTGGCGGACGGGGTGGAGTCAGGGTGGACGTAGGAGCAGAGGGAATGGAGAGCGAGCGAAGGGAGGTGGAGGATTTGGGCGAGGAGGACGATTGGGAGAGTGGCTACGAGGTGAAGGACGAATGGCGGGACGGTAATGGCCATTGCCGGAGACGGAGATTGGATCTCGCTCGCTTCGCTGGCCGGCTTTTGGTTGGTAGGATCTCGGTAAGAAATGAGAGAGAAAGTGGGAGATTCATGCCAAAGACACGCACCCCGGAATTGACTTCTCGGGTTCTCTGTAATGCCGAGAAACGAAATTTCGGGTTTGGAATTGACTGGATTTCGAATCCTCTAACTCGATTTTGGATTCTCGGATTATAGAATTAACTTCAATCATTTATTATTGGCAAGGTAATACGGGCAAATTGAAAATGTAATTTTGCAAGTACCATGTTTTCAGCCTTAAATTTTGTTGATATTTGACGAAAATAAAAATTCTCATAACTTTGTATTTTAATTAATACTTTTTTTTTAGATAATAAATGACTCATATGTCCTCCATCCATCGATGTCAATGATGATCGAACCCACAACCTCTCAAAATATATGAATTTTTGTGCATTACATTCAACCAACTAGGCTATGGGCCCATTGAATATTTGAATTAATACTATTCAGGTTATTTATAGTTTGTTCAAATCAAATGACTTATATACTAAAAAAATGCCCAGCTTCAAATTATTAAAATGTACAACCTAATCAATATATTTATGCATGTCAAGATTGATACGTTCCATTCGCCTAAACCCCAAAATACACACGGCCAACAATATATCACTCTCATTTTACAATTAATGCAAATATAATACAATTAATTGTATTATAATACAATTAATGCAATATGACATTTTGATTTTCAAATGAGATTATCACTCTCATTTTACAAAATAAAAATAAAAAATAGTACATCTTTTTAAGATAAAACTTTGGAAATTTTTTGTTTGTGACCAAGTTTTTAAAGTATATTAACGAAATAACCAAGTTTATAAAATAATTCAAAAAATATCTTTTGCGGAGTTTGAAACTCCGCCTATTTTATGTTTGGCGGAGTATGGTAGCCTGCTTGTGTTAATCCCTAATTAAAAAAAGGCGGAGTTTGAAATTCCGTCAAAATTTTCAATTGAAAATTTGGTATTTTTCCCCAAATTTTACCATAACATGTCTATATTCTAAATTATTATATTTAATTAACATGATAACTAGCACATGTTATCTATTAACTTAGCAGGTAATTAATATTTATTCGAATTCATAAATTCAAATAAATTTTAATGAATGTTTAATAATATGTTTTAATTATCACGTTAATTAAATGTAATTGTGCAATAATGGAGAATTCGGTGGGTATATTTTGGAGGAGAGTAATTTTTTTTTTAATACTGTTCACGCGTTGAAAAAGTTATATGTAATTTTATTTGACTCCAAAATGTACCCAACGAATTCTCCATATTTGTACTATTGCATTTAGTTAAGGTGATAATTAGAATATATCGTTAAACACTCATTAAAATTTATTTAAATTTATGAATTCGAATAAATATTAATTACGTATTAAATTAATAGCTAACATGTGCTAATTGTTATGTTAATTAAATATACTAATTTAGATCATATATCATATTATGGTAAAATTTGGAGAAAAATATCAAATTTTCAATTGAAAATTTGGGCGGAATTTCAAACTCCGTTTTTTTAATAGGCGGAGTTTGCTCCGCCAAAGATATTTCGTGAATTATTTTAAAAACTTGATTATTTCGTTAATTTACCCACACTCTTATTTTGAACCCAACTTTGTGCAATTTCATTGTGCCACATCATCATTTTCTTTTTAACATCATCACTTTCATTTTAACCATTGATAATGATATGTGGCAAAATTTACACCATTGATTAATCATTGATTTTTTATAAATATTTTTTCTTTGTTGTCATTTAAGTGTTCCTTATTTTACACTATATTTTAAGAATTTTTATAAAGCCACAAATGATGTGGACTATTTTTATTGGTTAGGTTCATGTTAGACTAAGTTTATTAAATTATTTATCATTTCACATAAGTTTACATGATCAAATGTGAATGCTATGGATGATGAAAAGTTAAAATATGAAATACTAATAACTTAATAACTAATATTATAAGCATACAACATATAGTACCATTATTTTTAGAATTTTAATTTTAAAAATTCATCAAATATATTCGTTTTAATTTTCTCTTTATTTTGACATCTCATATTAGCATGGTTCATACATACCATTTTCCATAATTTGAATTTGTAAAAATATTATGTAAAAAATACAATGCAAAAAATGCAATTTTACAAAATATAATTTAATTATTTTATTTACATAATAGAGTTTTAAATATTAATATTTATTTTTAGAAATTACAACTATACTAATATCATATGCAACTAAGTTGATTATATTTGTGTTTTTAATCAAACAAATTTAATATTATTTTCTTTGAAAAATAATAGAAATAAAAAAAGGTTATCATCGAAAAAATTTCTTAAATTTATGGACACTTACAAAATAGTAATATTATTTTTAAAAATATAAAATTAACAAAAATCATATGACATACAATAATTTATATTTATGTTATGCTAAATTAATTTTTATATTTTTTATTAAATTACTTTCACTATTAAGTTTGATATTATTTATAATTTTTATGGCATTTTGAATCAATAACAAATTATTAGTACTTGATAATTAATGATATGTTACTTCGTATGTTGTATGATTTATTTTTACATTTGATATTGTATGTAATTGTTGGATAATTCTAACCTAGAGGGGGGAAAAATTCGGTAATCTACCGTACAATTACTATATCTAATTACCTAATTTACTATGCGGAATAAATGATAATTTAAATGAAATAGATGATACCGTAAACACTTGAACACAAGATGTTTTTAACGAAGTTCGGTAGGTGGTTGCTATGTAGCTTTAACTCACCCTTTACTCGCTTAATTGACCGACTCAATTAGTTGCGAGTACCTACGTCTCCGGGAATGCCTTGTGCCTCTTTTTGGCGTTCGATTGAATTCCAACTCACTCGATTACAAGGTTTGCCTAGATCGATTTACACGCTTTCTATCGATCTATAGCTAGGTCTCTTACAAGTTTATTGCACTAGCCTACTACACTTTTCACTAATCGAACTACAACGTGATCGGTCACGTGAGTGGGAAACGATTAATGGAGGAATATATAACTTAGATCAATGATCTAGAAAGGTTTCTCAAAGCACTCAATGGATATAGCTTATCACGGCTTTTATGGTTTTCTCTCAATTGTCTTGAATGTGTATTGAAAGTGTGAGAATGAACAAGTGAGAGAAGACTCCTTGAAGGTTTATATTTATACTCTCTATAGAAACCCTACAGGAAATTACTAGTCCGTTCGAACGCACAATATTTCGTTCTGAACGAACAGTAATTTGAACTAGCCGTTTCAAATAACGCAACTGTACTTTTGACTGTCCGTTCGAACGAACACTGTGTTCGTTCGAACGAACTCAATCATACATTGTTTTTTTATCCAATTCCAGTATTAATATTCGTCCAACGCACTAAACTTGTGAGTGAACGAACTGAGGGTTCGTTCGAACGAATACTTTGTTCGTTCGAACGCACACACTACTGTAATGGGGTTGGATCAATTAAGTGATTGTTTTTTAGATATGTCCCAAGTTCGTTCAGAACGAACTTGAAATTCGTTCAGGAAATTCGTTCAGAACGAACTTGCAGTTCGTTCTAACGAACGTTGACACTGAATTGAACTCTTTGTTATTTGAACATTATTGTACTCGAGGTCTACTCGATTTTTACCTATGGTTTATTTGTGGTGATTCCCACTCACGGAAGGCTTCGATATCCTGATTCTTGATGTGGTTCACGAGCCTTCCTTCTAATCTTCTTTTCTTGTGCTTCTTGTGACTTCGAAGTTCTTCATCATCTTCGTGTCGTACCTGTGTTATCCTACACAATTTCTCGATGTATACGTTAGTAATGACAGTGTTTTGAAATAATCAAACTATTAGGAAATTTGAACCAACAGTAATCTTGTGAACAACAATGATATAATATTTGTTGTTATGTTTTTTTGTAAAATCATTTTATACCTCATATATTATTATTATATAATCATATTAATATAAGTGTTATCAGTTGATTAAGAAAATGAAATTTTTTGTCATCATAACGTAAAATAATTGAAAAAATTATACATAATCATAGACAAATTAGTTCAGATAATTATATTATGAAGTGATATTATCAATATCATCATTGAAGAAAATAATTGAAAATAATTGAAAAGTATTTTGTATTACAATGAAAAACAAAACTAACATCCTCGCCGCGTAGCGCGAGTATTCCCCTAGTATACTTTAAAAATTTGGTCACAAACAAAAAATTTCCTAAAACTTTGGTGCGGACATTGTCCTAATTAAGACAACAATATATCTTGTAGTTATTTCCTAAATTTACAAATTCAAGTATCTTGTTAATTAAAGAAAATCAAACCAAGAACAATGATTATAAACACTAAAAATTAATCCCCATAATAAGCTCCCTTCATCTCCATTTAATAAAACCTTAAGAACACAATCATATCATATCCAAATTAAAAAGCTCTTAACAACATTGAAATACTTTCTTTTTTATCTCGGCAAAGGCCATAAACCCGAAACGGCAAAACTCAATCCAGGCCCACATTCAGAAGAAAAACATTTATCTTTTCAAAAGAGAGAAAATAATTGCTTGGATTTAACCAATGAAAAGAGCAAGTTTTGAAAGCTTATTATGAATTTAATTCAAAAAAGACTGTTTAATTTGATGCAAATTGCTGCTGGGTTGTCAAACAAGCGAATCTTTTTTTTAAGGAAATTTGGAGAAGATTTTTTCACCCTTCATCCAACTTCTTTTTTATATAAAATTGTTTGTTTGCATTTTTCCTATTTATTATATTATTTCAACAACAATCATTTATTAGTCTTCTAAACAAGATATATTTATTTTATGTTTTCCTTTTATCTTATCTTCAATAAGCTCCACTCTACTCCATTGTTTGCGCAATCTTCCTCAATACATATTTCTGTGTCTTTCCTGTGGAAGTCTTTGGAAGTTCCTCCACAAACACCACATCATTGGGAACCATATAATTCGGTAACCGTCCCAAGCAAAAACTTGAAACATCCTCACTAGTAGCACGACACCCCTTCTTTAGCTTCACAAATGCAAGAGGAACCTCCCCGTAACGCTCATCGGGACGAGCAACCACTGCCACCTCAAGGACAAATGGATGGTCAAATATGATAGCTTCCACCTCGATCGAACTTATTGTGTGGTCTTCGGATATAATTATATCTTTCGACCTATCAAGCACTTGTATGTACCCATCAGACTGCTCGACCACCAAATCGCCCGCTCGATACCATCCTCCAGCCATTGCTTGACTTGTCATGATCGGGTCCTTATAGTAACCTGCCATTACCGTATTGCCCCTTAGCATAACTTCGCCAATGTCTGCTGTTAGCTTGCACACTTTTCAGTGTTGATGGATCTTTTACGTCCACCTCTAGACCGATATGGTGGACCCCATGTCGTGCCTTGATCCTTGCACGTTCCTCGACTGGTAGTGGGTCCCATTCTGGCTTCCAGGTGCACACAGTGGCAGCCCCATAAGTCTCTGACATTCCATACGCATGAGTAACATCAAAACCAAGCTCTTCCATCTTGGAAAGAACATGAGGAGGCGGCGAGGCTCCGCCAGTCAAAACCCCAACTTTCCTCGGTAAGGGCCTTATTTCTTCTTCAAGAGCATTGATGATCATGTTAAGAAGTGCCGGCGCCCCACCCATGTGGGAGACCTTATGCATTGCGACTTTTTCGAATATGCCCTTTGCAGATACTTCTCGAGTACAAATGTTAGTGCCACCTTGTGCGGCAACGCCCCATGCTAGGCACCAGCCATTGCAATGGAACATAGGAACGGTCCATAAATAGACTGGCATGCTAGTCATTTCAGTTAATAACAAGGTGGATACCGTGTTGAGGTAGGCTCCGCGGTGGGTGTAAATCACGCCTTTGGGCCTAGCTGTAGTGCCTGATGTGTAGCTTATAGAGATCGGGTCAAACTCATCGATAGGCCACTTAATATCAAATTCAGAAGAATCGCTCTGCACTAGTGCATCATAATTCAATTCTGGTTTAATAAAGGGATTTATAGGTTCGACCAAGTTTTGGAGTTCAACTTCAACCTCAAATTGATTAATTTCAATCAAAATCGAGGGCTTAAAATCCAAGTTCCCGAGAAGCATGAGGGCTTTATTGGTTTTTTCGATTAGGTCATGATCCACAAAGAGGATTTTGGGCTCGGCATGGCCTAAGAGGAGAGAGAGACTAGTAGCATCTTGATGTGTGTTGAGGGTACATATGGTTGCACCGGCCATCGGAATTGCAAACTGAAGCTCATAAGTAGCTGGAACATTTGGTGCAAAAATAGCAACCTGGATAAATAGTAAATAATACCATGTTCGATTATAATTCAATATTAAGGCATAAATCATAATAATAAAAATAACAATTTAATTGTTAAATTAATATAAGAAATCAAGCAATGTAGATATGTAAAAAGAAACACTAATTGCATGTTCATCGTATACTGATAAAAATCACACATATATGCTAACTCACTACATCATGGCGAGAAACACCGAGTCCTACAAGGGCTGAGGCAATCTTGAGGCAACGATCACGAACTTCACGCCAAGTATACGTCTTCGAACCAAAAGCGATGGCCATACGATCGCCATAAACGATAGCAGCACGCTCTAGGAAGCTAATTGGGGTAAGCGGAGCATAATTCGTTGAGCACCTTATTGCCACCCTCCATCTCTCTCTTTGATTTTTGTCTATATCGTATATCCCTTTCTCTGTGAACTTGAGCAATATTTTCTCTTTCGATCATGTGCAATTGGCAAAGGCTTCTTATATAGGCTGAAGGGAATGTCATATATGCCCTTCAAAAATTCATTGTATCAAATTTCATGAAGTGTATCTTATATTGTAGCTAGGTATTTGCTTACATGTTTATCTTCACTTGCCATCATATGAAGTGGATAATCATGTAACGATAACCGAAGTTAACAATAGTACAACAACACGTTGTACTAGCCAAGGATCACAACCGAAATATAGAAGAAGAAACGATTCAATGAAACTTGAATTTTATTATAGAATAAAGAGAGAGATTACAAAATATTTTCTGGTGTTCAAATAACACAAACTACATCCCTATTTATAGGCTACATGGTTCATGAATATGATTCTTCACTAGTGTGAACATAACCTTTCACATGTGTCCAGAACATTCATGAACATGACATTTCACACATACATGCATAATAAACTGTATTAATATAAAATACTACTTTATAAATTAACACTCCCTCTTAAAGTGTATTTTTGGACACGAGCCCCAACTTGACTCGCAACAGCTCAAACGACCCCTTGGAGAGAGACTTCGTGAAGATATCCGCCACGTTGTCTTTGCTTCTCACCTCCATGACTTCAATGGTTCCATCAAGCACTTTTTCTCGAATGAAGTGATGCTCAATCTCGATATGTTTGGTCCTTGCATGGCAAACTGGATTAGTTGCCAATTTTAGAGCACTTTGGTTATCGCCTTGAATATTCGTCGGATATGAAATAGCTTCATTGATATCCTCGACCAAACGCCTTAACCAAACACATTCTTGTGCGGCAAGCGACGATGCCTTGTACTCTGCTTCGATAGTTGAAAGCGAAACTAAATCTTGCTTCTTGCTACACCATGAAACACACGCATAACCGCAAAAGAAGACATAACCGGATGTAGACCTCCGATCATCCAAATCACCACCCATATCAGCATCAGCATATCCATGCAAATCAAAGCCGGAACTCTTCTTGTACAATAGCCCCAAATCGAGAGTTGAATTCACGTACTTGAGAATTCTTTTCGCTGCATCAAGATGCAATTTTGTTGGAGCTTGCATAAACCGACTCACAAGGCCCACCGAAAAGGCAATATCCGGTCTTGTAATCGTTAGATAAATAAGACTACCAATAAGTGCACGGAATTTTCGAGAATCCGGAAGAGCCTTCGCATCATTACGCCTCAACTTCAAATTTGCATCAAACGAAGTAGAACAACGTTCCAGTCTTTCATGCCAAATCTTTCAACGAGTTTTTTGGCATATCCTTTTTGAGAAACGAAAATTCCGCATTGCCTGTTTTCCACTTCCAATCCAAGAAAGTGATTAAGTTCTCCAAGATCCTTCATCTCAAATCGAATCGAGAGCAACGATCGAAGTTTAGCAACTTCGTCTTCATCATTCCCGGTGATAATCATATCATCCACATATAGAAGAACAATAACATGTAAACCCGATTTCTTTTTCACAAATAAACTGTGATCAGAATCTGAAGAAGAGTAGCCACAAAACTGCAAATATTCAGCAATCTTGCCATACCAAGCTCGCAGTGCTTGCTTCAAACCATAAAGCGCCTTCATCAACTTGCAAACGTACTCCGGATGAATATTAGAGACATATCCAAGAGCTTGCTCCATATAGATCTCCTTGTCAAGCTCGCCATACAAAAAAGCATTCTTGACGTCCAATTGCCAAAGCTTCCAACCAAAAGAAGCGGCCATTGAAATTACAACTCGTACGGACGTCATCTTCACGACGGGGCTGAAAGTCTCTTCATAGTCTTCGCCATACTTTTGAGAAAATTCTCTCGCCACAAGCCTCGCCTTGTAATGCTCAACACTTCCATCCACTTTGCGTTTCAACTTATAAACCCATTTGCAAGTAAACCGGGTCTACACCCTTGGGGTGTGTTTGGCAAGAGAACAAGGGAAGTGTAACTTTTTAGAGGATTAAGAAATTATTCCACTTTATTCCTAACTTTAGAATTATGTTTGACAAAATGATAAGATTAAAAATTGAGAGTGTGTAGATTATAAAAAGAATATCTTTGACAAATGACCAAACTATCCTTATTATTTTATGAACACAAAAAAGAAATGATAATGATTAATTATAAGTATAACACAAAATATACTACACAAAAAAAAGAGAATGAAAAACTCCATTATTTTCATGAAAATCAAAATTTCACGAAATATAAGAAAAAATAGAGAAAGACATGCACATACCATCATCCCATTCTTTTTCTAAGCTCAAGATCTTTTCAAAAGTTATTTTCATCAAACGAACTTGATTTTTTTTTCGAAAGAGAACCATCCCATGATTGATCTCAAATTAAAGAGCATAAAAAGTAGAAGAGAATAATGTAATTTATTTGTTGAGTAGAAATTTGTTTTGAGAAAGATCTTAGTTTCAAAAAGAAAACAAGATATAACAATGGAGAAAGTTGTTTGGTTGGGGAGATGAAATGAGAGAGAGAGAAAAATACCCGGAAGAGTGAAAGTAATAAAAAAAGATAAAAGAGGAGTAGGGAGGGGTAAAATAGTAATAAATAGGAGGAGTAAATCTTACACCACGTTTGAGGTGGATTAAGATTTCATTGCTTACACCTCTCTTAAACTCTTTTATTCCCATCAATAAATATGTGTTTGGCATAAAGATCAAGAATAAACAAGCTTACCCTTGATTTATACACTTGCCAAACATGGCCTTGGGCTTCGGCACAAGATCCCAAGTTTCATTCTTCCGAAGAGCTTGCATCTCCTCATCCATAGCACCTTCCCACGACTTGTTACATTTCGCTTCATCAAAACACGACGGTTCACCATCCATCGATCTAGAAAAGAAACAAGAATATGTCGTGATGAAATTCTCGTCTCTGTATCAAGCCGGTCGAATAATCTGTCTTGTTGATCTTCTTGGAGGTTGCACATTTTCTTCTTCTTGGGGTTTCACTTCATTACTCCCCCTATCACCTTCACCATTCGGGGAGAAGATTTCTTACTCGAATCTACTTGCACATTCGGCTCTATTGCTAACAAGTCACCTTCACCATTCGGGGAGAATAACGATGACACCTCATCAAACACGACATCTCGAGAAACAATGAATTTATGAGTCGTTGGATCCATGCACTTCCACCCTTTCTTCCTTTCATCATAACCGATGAACACACACTTTCGAGATTTCGCATCTAACTTGGTTCTCTTTTCATCGGGGACATGGACAAAGCATGGAGAACCAAACACCTTCAAATGCTTCACGCTCGGCTTCTCCTCAAACATTAATTCATGAGGAGACTTCATATTATTTGGACTGTATGGAAGTTAATCACATAAGTTGCACACGCCATACCTTCTGCCCATAAAGCCTTCGGTAAATTTTTCGCGTAAATCCAACTCTTACAAACTTCCACAAGATGCCGATTTTTGCGCTCCGCCACTCCATTTTGTTGAGGTGTATAAGCACAAGTCAACTCCCTTTTAATGTCATGTTTTTCGCAAAACGAGAAAAAACTCCTTTGAAGTAAACTCGCCTCCATTGTCGGTTCGAAACTTCTTTATCTTCTTCCCAAGAACACCTTCAACTGTTGTTCTGAATTCTTGAAACTTCGAAAATACCTCCGATTTATCCTTCACAAAATAGACCCAAGTGTATCTCGTGAAATCATCAACAAAGACCAACATGTATCTAGCGCCTGAATAAGACAGTATTTGAGTCGGGCCCATCAGATCACTATGAACAAGTTCCAACGGACTGTTACACCTTGAAAGAGACTTATCGAAAGGTCGTCGATGTGATTTCCCATACTGGCAACCCTCGCACAATTCGACTCCATTCAGGAAAGAAAGTTGCGGAAGACCGTTTACGAGATTCTTTGAAGTCATTGCTTTTAACTTGTCCATATTCACATGACCAAGCCTTGCGTGCCAGATCGACGCACCATCATTGGAACTCATCTTGTCGATGTAGGAAGAAGAAACCGATAAAACGTACAAATCATTTACTCTTTTACCAACATGAGTAACGTCAGCCTTCACCTCCTCAACATTTCGAAGGAACTTCACATCTTTTGGACCAAAGAGAACATAATGGCCCGCATCAACCGCATTCGTCACTGAAAGAAGATTCTTCTTCATGCCGGGTACATGATAAACACTGTCAAGAATAATCGATTCTTTATCTCGACCAGAAACTACAACCATGCCCTCCTTCTTCACATGATGAACGGTATTGTCGGCTGTCACAATGGCTTGATTGCCCTTATAATCGCGAAGAGAGGAAAATTTAGAATCGTCACCAGTAAGATGATGGCCACAACCAGAATCGACGATCCAATCATTCTCGTAATTAATAGAAGATACCATAGTTCTCTCCGCCATAAAACACTTATCCCAATTTTCTCCCTTGGGAATATCCTCTTGGTGTGCAGTGTTTCCTCCTTTCAACTTCACTCGACAATTCTTCTTGATATGCCCAGCCTTGCCACATCGATAACACTTGAATATTTTTCGAGAACCACTACTATTAGGAGAAAACTCCCCCTTTTTCGTAGTATTTTGATTGTCTTCATTCTTCACATAATTGTTTGCCTTAGAAGACACCAAAGCTTGCCCTTCTCCTTCTGATATCGAAACACCCGAGATTTGCCGAGCCAAAGATTCTTGAGAAGCCAACAAATTTTCGAACTCCATCAAGGATGGTTGTTGCGCCCAACCTTGTATCGATGTAAAAAATGGAACATACTCCTTCCGAAGACCACGAATAATATAGCGTTTCATTCGTGCCTCCGAGATAGTTTCCTTGGGCTCCAAAAGTGAAATCTCCGAACATAAATTTTTGACCTTCAAGAAGTATTGAGAAATCGAAAATTGTCCTTGCACAACACTAGCCAACTCATTCTCCAAGAATTGAAGTCGTGCCGTATTCTTCTTATTTAGTAACTCATCAAGAGTCTTCCAAATATTCACCGCCGAATTGCAACTCATGATATGCTCGAATAAGTCGTGCGAAATAGACCTCTTCAACACGAACTCCGCCTTTGCGTTAGCAGTTGCCCACTCTTTCACCTCCGCTCCATTGGTTATCACGCCATTAGCGTCAACGGCCGGAATCGGAGCAATTTTCGTACCATCAATCATCTCCCACAAATCTTCTCCTTTAAGATAAGACTCCATACACGTCTTCCAAATTTTATAATTCGAAAAGCTAAGAACCTCCACACCAAGTCCACTAACACGACCACCGAACTCCATCGATGCACAATCGTCTTCTTCACCGAGAGATCTTGAAAAATACCGTCTACCACTCTCGTAGCTCTGGTATCATGTAACGATAACCGAAGTTAACAATAGTACAACAACACGTTGTACTAGCCAAGGATCACAACCGAAATATAGAAGAAGAAACGATTCAATGGAACTTGAATTTTATTATAGAAGAAAGAGAGAGATTACAAAATATTTTCTGGTGTTCAAATGACACAAACTACATCCCTATCTATAGGCTACATGGTTCATGAACATGACTCATCACTAGTGTGAACATGACTCCTCACTAGTGTTTATGATCCATGAATATGACTCTTCACTAGTGTGAACATAACTTTTCACATGTGTCCAGAACATTCATGAACATGACCTTTCACACATACATGCATAATAGACTTTATTAATATAAAATACTACATTATAAATTAACAAATCATAATTAGAATTGTCTCGAAATGGTCGACAATTATATTTCGTGTTGCTATTTCCTATAACTAAATATACAAAACCAAGAAGTATCTTGTTAGCTAACTAAAACCAAACCCAAAACAATGATTATAAAAACTATAAATTAATGCCCATAACAAGCTCTTTTCATCACCACTTAGTAAAACCCTAATCACATAATCATATCATATCCAAATTAAAAGGCCGAAATAAACAACATTGAAATACCTTGTTTTTTCTCGTGACATTAACCATATCAGCTAGGATAATTATGTCATACCCCTCATTCTCCACCACATCCTCTATATCACCAATTAATCATTAATTAATGATTAATTAACATGATCATTAACAAAAAAAATCCGATTAATAGTTATTTGATATTAATTAAGAATTGTTAATATATATATTTTAATTATATATTAATTAATTATTAATGAAGTGCCACTTGATTAATTACCATGTTAATTAACCATTAATTATGAATATAAATGATGTTGTGGGAAAATTGGAGGATACATTATATGGCCTCTATCAGCAAAGACCACATACTACAGTACTTACGCCTATTCGATAATAGAGACACGGTTTGAATCCGGTTTGGAGAATGGACTACTTTGGGTATTTTAGAATAGTAGAGGTGCATTAGGCTAAGGCCTATATTGTCGACATAAAAAGAAGGGCCACAAACATGAAAGAGGCTAATTGAAAACCTAATCCAGGCCCACATTCAGAAGAAAAACATTTATCTTTTCAAAAGATGGAAAATAATTGCTTGGATTAACCAATGCAAAGAGAAGGTTTTGAAAACTTATTATGAATTTAATCCAAAAAAGAGTGTTTCATTTGATGCAAATTTATGCTGGGTTGTCAAACAAGCGAATTTTTTTTGAGAAAATTTGGAGAAGGTTTTATCACCCTTCTTACAAAATTAGTGTTTTGTTGAAGTTTTCTATACTCGTTGCTCCTAATCCTCTCCATTTATATTAGGCCTACATATCCTGTTCCATGAGATCAACGAGCATCCCGTGGCTTTGTTTATTTTTCATAAAAATTCTCATCTCAACTCGTCTATTTTTTCACTGCTCATTTTGGAATATGTTTATTTTACATTTATATGTGTTTATTATTATACATTTTCATATGCACATTATAAGTACCATCAAATTAATCTACTGCCACAACTTGATCATTGTACAGAAACGCGGAGTGATTAATTAGTAAGAGTTTGCGTTTGGTATACGAAATAATTGAAATCTATGGAATAAATAACTGCAAAGTATTATGATGATGCATGTTGTTGTTTTATTGTGTTTGTGCAAATTATTATATATATATATATTTTTTTTGCTCAAAACAAATTATTATATTATTATATCGTTCAATTATGTGGATTAAATATGCATAAATCAGTATTTGGTAGACCAACCATGGTGACTAAATATTGACCTGTTATACAATATTGAACTGAGCCATCAACTCTACTCTAATAATGTTTAATAGACAAAACACACACCAAAGAAATCAATGCAATCGCTGAATCATCACCTCTCACTCGAACTCACTTTGTGGCCACAAATATCTTCGGTTCCCAAAGTTCCTCTTCAATTAATTTGCATAAATCTATAAGCGATTATGTGATAATACTTTTCAAAAGGATATTTGGGGATTTGTAATTATTTTGAGAATTTATTAATTAAATTAGTTTCCTATTCGAACAATGAATTAATTATTCTTTAAATTAGAGGATTGCAATATACCCAAAATTCTCTTATTAATTTGTATAAAAATAAAAAAAAAGACTTATCATAGAATCACCTTGATGTCATCACATAATATCACGATGATGTTAATTAATAGCAATTTAACACCAAAATTATATGTAAAAATAAATTAATGATTAATTAGAATGTATTTTTATTGGTACGTTGAAATTAACGATTAATTCATTTTTGTGTGTTAATTGAATTGTTAATTATCCTCACTAATCCTTTTCGAAATACCCATAGAGAATGTGAGGGTCAAGTTGTTGGGGGCAAAGCAAAATTTCTCATATTTTAATTGTCAAGAAACCCTCATTTTTTAGTCCTTATAAAATTATTTCTTTTTGTTTTAGTATAGAGATTTGGTAAAAGGCCCACCATGGATGGGCTCATCGTAGACCTTTTCCATGATATAAATTTCGTTGTTTTATTTCTTCCACGCACGAAATGAGAAAGAAAACTCAACGAACTTACGCGCCAAGCTCATGATGCATCCTCGCCTTTCTTCGTAATTTCCCCATTGGAGAAGAATGTAAATATTAAAATAACTCTTTTTCTCTTCATTTGATAAATTCAACTACATACTTTTATATATACATAACACGTAAATGAATATTCATTCTCAGCTCTGACCCGCCATGTCTGAACCAAGCAAAGAAGCACAAAATCTCTCTCTTGAACTCACGGTTCTCTCTGCCGACTCTCTCAAGTCCTCCTCCTCTATATTCCCGTTTCGTCTCAGGCCTTACGTGGCCGTCTCAACCACCTTTGCACCAGAGACCATCTTCAGTACCAGTATCAACGAAACTGGTACAACCAGTCCCACCTTTAAAGAAACCTTTAACTTACCATTAAGCCCATCTTTCTTGAATCCCTCTTCTTCTAAAACAGAGCATAATAATGATTTCCACGTCAGCATATTGTCTAAAAGGCCTCTACTACTGGGGCCCACGGAGCTCGGCTGGTGCAGGATTTGTGCGAGTGATATAATGGACGGGTACCAGCCTCCGTCGGTACGGAGAAGATTGAGTTACTCATTGCGGTCTCCACAGGATGGATGTAAGGGTCCTGGATACGTCCACGTGGCAGCAAGAGTGGTTGGTACTGGAGTTGATCGTTGGACAGTTGCGAAACCGGTACCGCAGCCTCAGCCTGGATGGTCTCGCATGGCACTCGGTATACCAGTGGGCATACCGGTGGGTACACCGGTACCGATGTTACCAGGGCCTGTACCTGTACCGTCTGTAGCGGTTGGCAGGAATGGAGAGATGTGGAGTCATAGTAGAAAACGAAAACGAAACGAAGCAGAACGTTGGTCCTAAATCAAACATGGAATTGCGATTAAAACGATTCCGTGAATCATATTTTCGGCAGATAGATGGATAGATAGATAGATCGAGAAGATGAGATGGCAGTGAAAGTATGATGTGGCAAATTGTGGAGGAATGAAAGACTAAATGAGGAAAATGTATGGAAAGGGACTTTGTGATTGCGATTTGTGGACCGGTACTGCAGCTAATTGATGTGACAAATTGAGGGGGTACAAGTTTGTGAAAATTATGTCCCGGTACTGCTAATTGATGTGGCAAGTTGAGGGGGTACAAGTTTGTGAAAATTATGTTAATACGCTGAGAAATGGGACAAGTTTTAGAAAGTAACATAACTTGTAATGTAAAAATGATGTAAAGTAAACCACTGATGGTTAATGAATGTAATTTCATCTTTTTATGGAATGCAAAGTAGGTTTTGTCCAGTTCTTGCTGGACTGGAGAGGAGGAAGCTTTGCTTTCTTTTTTTGGTTGCAATTGTTTCGTGGAAACTGGAAAGGCATCAATTAAGTCTTCTCCAAGTTGACATAATTGGGTGCATTTGTATATATACTATTTTAATTTTAAAATTCAAAAAGTTACTTTTTAATATTTCAAAACTAGTTCAAACAAACTCTAAAAATTCGATTCGGCCGTAAATTCAAAAATAACTCTCTTTTTAGAAATACTAGGAGATTACCCGCGCTTCGCGGAGAGTTTCTTTAATTTATTTTGTCATACAAATAATATTTAATTGTGAATTTTTGAGAACAGACATAACAATTTGTGAAAATAAAAATAATATAGATTAAAAAAGTTCGATTATGACATATTATATTATTTTTGAATCAGAGACAATATGAAATATTTATTTAGTCCTTTAATATGACATAAAAAAAAACGTAAATACTACTACAAGATGATAAAATATCATGACATAAATAAAAATAAAAACCGTACGATATTTTAAAATTACATATCTAAAAATAAGAATAATTAATATTTTAAAAGTTGAAGAAGTTATTTGTGTCAGGTAAATTTTATCTTTCATGTTTATTATCGAAAAAATGTATAAGTTGAAGAAGTTATTTGTGTTTGGTAAATTAACATCTTTCTTTTTTATTAAATTTTTAAAAGATTAAGTTGAATTTTTTTGAGTAAAAATACAAAAATAGAATATTTAGTAGTTGGTACATTTTTTTTAATTATAGTTATAAAGTACTAATAATTAGAGTTACAAATTACTAATGTAATTATACATACTTTTATATTGTATTTTTTACATACTCATTTTCATAACTTTAAGCTAGAGAAAAATATTGGATATATAGTAATTTGGATCTCAAAATTAAGATAGAATTAAAGTTAATATATTTTATAATATTTTATAAGTATATTTTTAAAAATATTAGTCATATTTGATATTTGATATTTGATATTTGATATACGATCTATGATATTATATATTAATTTATTAGTGTTAGATATTTAAACTCTAATTAGACTTACAAATAACTAATATAATTATACTTATCTTTATATTGTGTTTTTTACATACTTATTTTCATAACTTTAAACTAGAGAAAAATATTTGATATATAGTAATATGAATCTCTAAATAAAGGTAAAATCCACGTGAACATGTTTTCATAATTTTTAAAAATTATATTTTTAAAAATATTAGTAATATTTGATATATGATATTATATATTAATTTATTAGTGTTAGATATTTAGACTCTTCACATTTCATTTGAATTCACATTTGATCATGTAACATAATGTGAATTAATTCAAAGTTAAATACAACCGATCCAACATGAATCTAACGAATAATATTTTGACACATCATCAATGTAAGGTGATATAAGCCTTCGAAAATTACTCAAAACTATGTGTAAAATAAGTGACACATAAATGTCTACAAATAAAACATAATCATAAAAAATCAATGGTTAATCCACGGTGCAGATTTTGCCGCATATCATAATCTAATGGTTGAAATGTTTATTATGATGTGGCATGATAAAATTGCACAAAGATTGGTCTAAAATAAGAGAACTGGTAATTCCAAAACTAGTTCAAAGCGCATTTTTAAAATCTGGTGGATTAACCAAACTAATTTTTACGGTTCTGAAAAAAAAACGGGTTTTAAAAATCCAGTGAGTTTCAAAAACCATTTTTTCATACTTTTTGATCGCATGCTAAGTTGGTTAATATTTTATAACCTTCAATATATATAATTTTTTTTTTGAGTGAATATCTATAAAATATTATTTTTCATCTTTCTAATTCTAGTTTTCTTTTCAAATATATAAAAAAATTGAATATAATAGTTTATGTGCACATGAATTCTTATTATGTTTTGTTAAAGTATGCACGATATTTTCAATTTTACGGGACTATTCATAATACTTGTTATAATTTATATGATATGCACAATAATTTTCATCTCTCCAAAAGTATATATGATATAAGTTGGCATATATTTAAATTTTTTACATCTATTATTTACATTAGTTCATTATATATCAAATTAAAACGAAATTCTAAATTTACATTCTTTTGGAAGGAGGCTTTGAACCCTCTCCGAATTTCCTCACAATTTTTTTTTGACCAATTTAACATGTGATTTTAAAAGTAAATAATAAATTCCACCAGATTATTAAAATTTTGTTTCTGCAAACCACTCGCATTTTAAAACCGGTACTCTTTAAAATTTGTTTCTTTAATCATAAAAATTAATATTATTAGTTCACCGGATCTTAAAAATCCGGTGATAGCCGAAATTTAAAATCGGATTTGAATTAATTTTAAAATATCTTTATAAAAGGAGTTCCTTTTTTTGAATTTAGAAACTAAACAATGTTAGTCATAATTGCTAGTTGAAATTTTCAAAATCAATATGGCATAATAACTCACAACTTCGGAATTACCCCGCTAAAACATTTGTGGATGTAGAATTACTCGGGCGATAAATCATAAATTAATTTCATTCAAGTGGTTCAGTGTAAAGGGATACATTATTAATAATTATCCTATTTTCAAAAATTTCTTAAAAATATAAAAAGGAAAGTGTTAACACTTTAAAAATAAATCAATTATCCTATTTCCTCAAATATGTCAAAATTGAAGTCTAATACGAGAAAAATGCTCAATTTTTATTTTGTCCTAAAAATACTCCAAAATAAAAGACTAACACACACAAATTATTATTTTTTAAAAAAAATTCTTTAAAATGCAAAAAAATGATGTCCACACCTTCAAAACAAACCAATCATCCTATTTTCTAAAAAATGTAAAATAGAAATGTAACACAACAAAAATACACTATTTTCATGGTGTCCTCGAAATACTCCGTTATAGAAGACTAACACACACAAATTTTTATTTTTTCAAACATTTTTTAAAATGCTAAAAGAAAAGTCTAACACCTTCATTGAAATTAATTATCATATTTTCTAAAAAATATCAAAATTGAAGTGTAACACGAGCAAAATACTAAATTTTAATGTTGTCGTCAAAATATCCTGAATTAGAATACTAACACAAACAAATTTCTATTTTTTCAAAAATTTCTTCAAAATTCAAATAGTGAAGTCTAACACCTTCAAAACAAATCAATTATCCAATTTTCTACAAACTTTAAAAATTCAAGTGTAACATGTGAAAAATACTCAATTTTCATATCTTCATCGAAATACTCCGTAATAGAAAACTAACACACACAAATTCCTATTTTGTTCAAAAATTTCTTTGAAACGTATAAAGTCAAATCTAACACCTTAAAGAAAAATCAATTATTCTGTTTCCTAAAAATATCAAAATTTAAGCTTAACACGCGCTAGATACTTAATTATAATGTTGTCCTAAAAATACTCCAAGATAGAAAACTAACACACACAAATTTCTATTATTTCAAAAATTTCTTCAAATGCGAAAAAGTGAACTCTAATACCTTCAAAATGAATCAATTATCTTATTCTCTAAAAAAATGTAAAAATTTAAGTGTAACCCGAGAAAAAAATTAAATTTTCACGTTGTCCTAAAAATACTTAGTAAAAGAAGGCTAACACACACAAATTTCAATTTTTTCAATATTTTCTTCATAATATAAAAAGTAAAGTCTAACACCTTCAAAACGAATCAATTATCATATTTTCGAAAAATGTCAAAAAATAAGTATAACACGAGCAAAATACACTCTTTTCATGGTGTCCTCGAAATACTCCGTAATAGAAGACTGACACACAAAGATTTCTATTTTCTCAAAAATTTCTTAAAAATGCAAAAGAGAAAAGTCAAACATCTTCAAAGAAATTAATTATAATATTTTTTGAAAAATATCAAGATTGAAATGTAACACGAGCAAAATACTCAATTGTAATGTTGTCGTCAAAATACTCCGAATTAGAATACTAACACAAACACATTTCTATTTTTTCAAAAAAATTCTTAGAATGCAAAACTGAAGCAACACACACAAATTTCATTTTTTTTTAAAATTTCTTAAAAATGCAAAAACAGAAGCCTAACACCTTCAAATATACAAATAAGATATTTTTTTTAAAACAGACAAAATTTAAGTGTGACACAAGCAAAATACTCAATTTTCATGTTATACTCGAAATAATCCGTAATTGATGACAAACACATACAAATATATATTTTTTTCAAAATTTTCTTAAAAATGCAAAAACTGAAGTCTAACACCTTCAAAAATTTCAATGAAGATATTTTTTAAATAAATGTTAAAATTTGAGTGTAACACAAACAAAATACTTAATTTTCATGTCGTACTCAAAATACTACGTAATTGAAGACTAACACACACAAATTTCAATTTATTTTCAATAATTTCTTAAAAATGCAAAAATTGAAGTCTAACACCCTAAAAAAAATGAATTAAGCTATTTTTTTAAAATATATTAAAATTTGAGTGTTACACAAGCAAAATACTCAATTTTTATTCCGTACTCAAATAACTCCGTAATTGAAGATTAACACACACAAATTTCATTTTTTTCAAAATGTTTTGAAAAATGCAAAAAAAGAAGTCTAACACCTCCAAAAAAATTCAATTATGATATTATTTTAAAACATGATAAAATTGAAGTGTAACACAAGAAAAATACTCAATTTGCATGTCGTACTAAAAATACTCCGTGATAGAGGATTAACACACACAAATTTCAATTTTTTCAAAAGTTTCTTAAAAATGCAAAAACAGAACTCTAACACCTTCAAAAAGTTCAATTAAGATATTTTTTAAAAAAATGTTAAAATTGAAGTATAACACAAGCAAAATAATCAATTTTCATGTCGTACTCAAAATACTCCGTAAACTAAGACTAACACACACAAATTTCATTTTTCTAAAAAATTTCTGAAAAATGCAAAAAAAGAAGTCTAACACCTTCAAAAATTTCAATCAAGATATAATTTTAAAAAAGTGATAAAATTGAAGTGTAACACAGGAAAAATACTCAATTGTCATGCCGTACTCAAAATACTCCATAATTGAAGACAAACACACACAAATTTCAATTTTTTCAAAACTTTCTTAAAAATGCCAAAACTGAAGTCTAACCCCTTCAAAAAATTCAATTAAGATGTTTTTTTAAAAAATAATTAAATTGAAGCCTAAAACCTTCAAAACATTCTATTAAGATATATTTTTTTTAAATGTTAAAATTTAAGTGTTACACAAGGAAAATACTCAATTTTCAAGTCGTACTCAAAATACTCCGCAATTGAAGATAACACACACAAATTTCATTTTTTTCAATTTTTTTTTAAAAATGCAAAAATAGAAGACTAACACCTTCAAAAATTTCAATTAAGATAAAATGATAAAATTGAAGTGTAACACAAGCAAAATACTCAATTTTCATACCGTTCTCAAAATAATCCGTAATTGAAGACTAACACACACAAATTTCAATTTTTTCAAAAATTTCTTAAAAATGCAAAAACATAAGTCTAACACCTTCAAAAACTTCAATTAAGATATTTTTTAAAAAAATGTTAAAATTGAATTAAAACATAAGCAAAATACTCAATTTTCATGTTGTACTCAAAATACTCCGTAATTGAAGACTAACACACACAAATTTAATTTTTTTCAAAAATGTCTTAAAAATGCAAAAACTGAAGTCTAACATCTTCAAAATATTCAATTCAAATATTTTTTTTTAAAAATGATAAAATTTAAGTGTAACACAAGCAAAGTACTCAATTTTCATGTCGTACTCAAAATACTCCGTAATTGAAGACGTTAACACACAAATTTCAATTTTTTTCAAAAATTTCTTAAAAATGTAAAAACTGAAGTCTAACACCTTCAAAAAATTCAATTATGATATTTTTAAAAAAAATGTTAAAATTGAAGTGTAACATAAGCAAACTACTCAATTTTCATGGCGCACTAAAAAATACTCCGTAATTGAGGACTAACACATACAATTTCAATTTTTTCAAAAATTTCTTAAAAATGCAAAAACTGAATTCTAACACCTTCCAAAAATTCAATTAAGATATTTTTTTTAAATGTTAAAATTAAAGTGTTACACAAGCAAAATACTAAATTTTTATGTCGTACTCAAAATACTCCGTAATTGAAGACTAACACACACAAGTTTCATTTTTTTCAAAAAATTCTTAAAAATGCAAAAACTGAAGTCTAACACCTTCAAAAAATTGAATTAAGATATTTTGTAAAAATATATTCAAATTTGAGTGTAACACAAGCAAAATACTCAATTTTTATGGTGTACTCAAATTACTCCATAATTGAAGACTAACACACACCAATTTTAATTTTTTCAAAATTGTTTTAAAATGCAAAAACAGAAGACTAACACCTTCAAAAATTTCAATTATGATATTTTTTAAAAAAATGATAAAATTGAAGTGTAACACAGGCAAAATACTTAATTTTCATATCGTACTCAAAATACTCCGTAATTGAAGACAAACACACACAAATTTCAATTTTTTAAAAATTTTCTTAAAAATGCAAAAACAGAAGTCTAACACCTTCAAAAACATCAATTAAGATATTTTTTTAAAAAATGTTAAAATTGAAGTAAAACATAAGCAAAATACTCAATTTTCATGTTGTATTCAAAATACTCCGTAATAGAAGACTAACAGACACAAATTTAATTTTTTTTCAAAAATGTCTTAAAAATGCAAAAACTGAAGTCTAACATCTTCAAAATATTCAATTCAAATATTTTTTTAAAAAATGATAAAATTTAAGTGTAACACAAGCAAAATACTCAATTTTCATCTCGTATTCAAAATACTCCGTAATTGAAGACTAACACACACAAATTTCAATTTTTTCAAATATTTCTTAAAAATGCAAAAACAGAAGTCTAACACTTTCAAAAACTTCAATTGAGATATTTTTAAAAAAAATGATAAAATTGAAGTGTAACACAAGCAAAATACTCAATTTTCATATCATACTGAAAATACTCCGTAATTGAAGACTAACACACACAAATTTCAATTTTTTCAAATATTTCTTAAAAATGCAAAAACAGAAGTCTAACACCTTCAAAAACTTCAATTAAGATATTTTTTAAAAAAATGATAAAATTGAAGTGTAACACAAGCAAAATACTCAATTTTCATATGATACTCAAAATACTCCGTAATTGAAGACTAACACACACAAATTTTAATTTTTTCAAAAATTTCTTAAAAATGCAAGAACAGAAGTCTAACACCTTCAAAAACTTCAATTAAGATATTTTTTTAAAAAATGTTAAAATTGAAGTAAAACATAAGCAAAATACTCAATTTTCATGTTGTATTCAAAATACACCGTAATAGAAGACTAACACACACAAATTTAATTTTTTTCAAAAATGTCTTAAAAATGCAAAAACTGAAGTCCAACATCTTCAAAATATTCAATTCAAATATTTTTTAAAAAAATGATAAAATTTAAGTTTAACACAAGCAAAATACTCAATTTTCATCTCGTACTCAAAATACTCCGTGATTGAAAACTAACACACACAAATGTCAATATTTTTAAAAAATTTCTTAAATATGTAAAAACTGAAGTCACCTTCAAAAATTGGAATTAATATATTTTTTAGAAATGTATTAAAATTTGAGTGTAACACAAGCAAAATACTCAATTTTTATTCTGTACTCAATTACTCCGTAATTGAAGACTAACACACACAAATTTCAATTTTTTAAAAAATTTCTTAAAAATGCAAAAACAGAAGTCTAACACCTTAAAAAACTTCAATTTAGATATTTTTTTAAAAAATGTTAAAATTGAAGTAAAACATAAGCAAAATACTCAATTTGCATGTTGTACTCAAAATACTCCGCAATTGAAGACTAACACACAAATTTCAATTTTTTCAAAAATTTCTTAAAAATGCAAAAACAGAAGTCTAACACCTTCAAAATCTTCAATTAAGATATTTTTTAAAAAAATGTTAAAATTGAAGCAAAACATAAGCAAAATACTCAATTTGCATCTTGTACTCAAAATACTCCGTAATTGAAGACTAACAAACACAAATTTTTTTTTTTCAAAAATGTCTTAAAAATGCAAAAAATGAAGTATAACGTCTTCATAATGTTCAATTGAAATATTTTTTTAAAAATGATAAAATTTAAGTGTAACAGAAGCAAAATACTCAATTTTCATGTATTACTCAAAATACTCCGTAATAGAAGACTAACACACACAACTTCCAATTTTTTCGAAAATTTCTTAAAAATGCAAAAACAGAAGTGTAACACCTTCAAAAAATTCAATTAAGATATTTTTTCAAAAAATGTTAAAATTGAATTATTACACAAGCAAAATACTCAATTTTCATGTCATACTCAAAATACTCCGTAATTGAAGTAAACACACACATATTTCAATTTTTTCTAAAGTTTGTTAAAAATGCAAAAAGAGAAGTCTAACACCTTCATAAAATTCAATTATGATAGTTTTTAAAAATATGTTAAAATTGAAGTGCAACACAAGGAAAATACTCAATCTTCATGTCTTACTCAAAATACTCCGTAATTGAAGACTAACACACTCAAATTTCAATTTTTTCAAAAATTTCTTAAAAATGCAAAAGCTGAAGTCTAACACCTTCAAAAAATTCAATTTAGATATGTTTTGAAAAAAATGTTAAAATTGAAGTGTTACACAAGCAAAATACTCAATTTTCATGTCATACTCAAAATACTCCGTAATTGAAAACTCACACACACAAATTTCAATTTTTTCAAAAGTTTCTTAAAATTGCAAAAAGAGAAGTCTAACACCTTCATAAAATTCAATTATGACATTTTTAAAAAATATGTTAAAATCGAAGTGTAACAGAAGAAAAATACTAAATTTTCATGTCGTATTCTAAATACTCCGTAATTGAAGACTAACACACAAATTTCAATTTTTCGAAATTTTTTTAAAAATGCCAAAACAGAAGTCTAACACCTTCAAAAAATTCAATTAAGATATTTTTTCAAAAAATGTTAAAATTGAAGTATTACACAAGCAAAATACTCAATTTTCATGCCATACTCAAAATAATCCGTAATTGAAGGCTAACACACACATATTTCAATTTTTTTTAAAGTTTGTTAAAAATGCAAAAAGAGAAGTCTAACACATTCATAAAATTCAATTATGATAGTTTTTAAAAATATGTTAAAATTGAAGTGCAACACAAGCAAAATACTGAATCTTCAAGTCTTACTCAAAATACTCCGTAATTGAAGACTAACACACTCAAATTTCAACTTTTTCGAAAATTTCTTAGAAATGCAAAAACAGAAGTCTAACACCTTCAAAAAATTCAATTAAGACATTTCTAAAAAATATGTTAAAATTGAAGTGTAACAGAAGCAAAATACTCAATTTTCATGTCGTACTCTAAATACTCCGAAATTGAAGTCTAACACACACAAATTTCATTTATTTCAAAATTTTCTTAAAAATGCAAAAACTGAAGTTTAACACCTTCAACAAATTCAATTAAGATATTTTTAGAAAATGTTAAAACTAAAGGGTAACACAAGAAAAATACTCAATCCTCATGGCTTACTCAAAATACTCAATTTTCATGTCATACTCAAAATACTCCGTAATTGAAGACTAACACACACAAATTTCAATTTTTCAAAAATTTCTTGAAAATGCAAAAACAGAAGTCTAACACCTTCAAAAAATTCAATTATGATATTTTGCTAAAAAAATGTTAAAATTGAAGTGTAACACAAAAAAGTACTCAATTTTCAAGTCGTACTCAAAATACTCCGAAATTGAAGACTAACACACACAAATTTCAATTTTTTTAAAAGTTTGTTAAAAATGCAAAAAGAGAAGTCTAACACCTTCATAACATTCAATTATGATATTTTTTAAATATATGTTAAAATTGAAGTGGAACACAAGAAAAATACTAAATATTCATGTCTTACTCAAAATACTTTGTAATTGAAAACTAACACACACAAATTTAAATATTTTCGAATATTTCTTAAAAATGCTAAAACATAAGTCCAACACCTTCAAAAAATTCAATTATGACCTTTTTTAAAAAACGTTAAAATTAAAGTGCAACACAAGAAAAGTGCCCAATTTTCAAGTCGTACTACAAATACTCCGTAATTGAGGACTAGCGCACATAAATTTCAATTTTTTCAAAAATTTCTTAAAAATGCAAAAACTGAAGTCTAACACCTTCAAAAAATTCAATTAAGATATTTTTCCAAAAATTCATAAAATTGAAGTATTACACAAGCAAAATACTCAATTTTCATGTCATACTCAAAATACTCCGTAATTGAAGACTAACCCACACAAATTTCAATTTTTTCTAAAGTTTGTTAAAAATGCAACAAGAGAAGTCCAACACCTTCATAACATTCAATTATGATATTTTTTAAAAATATGTTAAAATTGAAGTGGAACACAAGAAAAATACTCAATATTCATGTCTTACTCAAAATACTCTGTAATTGAAAACTAACACACACAAATTTAAATATTTTCGAATATTTCTTAAAAATGCTAAAACATAAGTCTAACACCTTCAAAAAATTAAATTATGACTTTTTTTATAAAAAACGTTAAAATTAAAGTGCTACACAAGAAAAGTTCCCAATTTTCAAGTCGTACTTGAAATACTCCGTAATTGAAGACTAACGCGCAGAAATTTCAATTTTTTCAAAAATTTCGTAAAAATGCAAAAACTGAAGTCTAACACCTTCAAAAAAGTCAATTAGGATATTTTTTCAAAAAAGGTTAAAATTGAAGTATTACACAAGCAAAATACTCAATTTTCATGTCATACTCAAAATACTCCGTAATTGAAGACTAACACACACAAATTTCAATTTTTTCTAAAGTTTGTTAAAAATGCAAAAAGAGAAGTCTAACACCTTCATAAAATTCAATTATGACAGTTTTTAAAAATATGTTAAAATTGAAGTGCAACACAAGCAAAATACTCAATTTTCATGCCTTACTAAAAATACTCCGTAATTGAAGACTAACACACTCAAATTTCAATTTTTTCGAAAATTTCTTAAAAATGCAAAAACAGAAATCTAACACCTTCAAAAAATTCAATTAAGACATTTTTAAAAAATATGTTAAAATTGAAGTGTAACAGAAGCAAAATACTCAATTTTCATGTCGTACCCTAAATAATCCGTAATTCAAGACAAACACTAAAATTTCAATTTTTTCGAAAATTTCTTAAAAATGCAAAAACAGAAGTCTAACACCTTCTAAAAATTCGATTATGACATTTTTTTTTAAAACGTTAAAATTGAAGTGTAACACAAAAAAAGTACTCAATTTTCAAGGCGTACTAAAAATACTCTGTAATTGAAGACTGACAAACACAAATTACAATTTTTTCAAAAATTTCTTAAAAATGCAAAAACTGAAGTCTAACACCTTCAAAAAATTCAATTAAGATATTTTTTAAAAAAATGTTAAAATTGAAGTATTACACAAGAAAAATACTCATTTTCATGTCATACTCAAAATACTCCATAATTGAAGTCTATCACACACAAATTTCAATTTTTTCAAAAGTTTTTTAAAACTGCAAAAAGCGAAGTCTAACACCTTCATAAAATTCAATTATGATATTTTTTAAAAATATGTCAAAATTGAAGTGGAACACAAGCAAAATACTCAATTTTCATGTCTTACTCAAAATACTCCGTAATTCAAGACTAACACTCTGAAATTTCAATTTTTTCGACAATTTCTTAAAAATGCAAAAACAGAAGTCTAACACCTTCAAAAAATTAAATTATGATATTTTTTTTTAAAATGTTAAAATTGAAGTGTAACACAAGAAGAGTACTCAATTTTCAAGTCGTACTCAAAATATTCCGTAATTGAAGACTAACACACTCAAATTTCAATTTTTTCAAAAATTTCTTAAAAATGCAAAAACTGAAGTCTAACACCTTCAAATATTTCAATTATGATATTTTTTTTTAAATGTTAAAATTGAAGAGTTACACAAGAAAAATACTCAATTTTTTGTTCATACTCAAAATACTCCATAATTGAAGACTAACACACACAAATTGAAATTTTTTCAAAAGTTTCTTAAAAACGCAAAAACAGAAGTCTAACACCTTCATAAAATTCAACTATGATATTTTTCAAAAATATTTTAAAATTGAAGTGTAACACAAGCTAAATACTCAATTTTCATGTCTTACTCAAAATGCTCCGTAATTGAAGACTATCACACACAAATTTCAATTTTTTCAAAAGTTTGTTATAAATGCAAAAAGATAAGTCTAACTCCTTCATAAAATTCAATTATGATATTTCTTAAAAATATGTTAAAATTGAAGTGGAACACAAGCAAAATACTCAATTTTCATGTCATACTCAAAATACTCCGTAATTGAAGACTAACACACACAAATTTCAATTTTTTTAAAAGTTTGTTAAAAATGCAAAAAGAGAAGTCTAACACCTTCATACCATTCAATTATGATATTTTTTAAAAATATGTTAAAATTGAAGTGGAACACAAGCAAAATACTCAATTTTCATGTCTTACTCAAAATACTCCGTAATTCAAGACTAACACTCTGAAATTTCAATTTTTTCGAAAATTTCTTAAAAATGCAAAAACAAAAGTCTGACACCTTCAAAAAATTCAATTATGATATATTTTTTTTAAAATGTTAAAATTGAAGTGTAACACAAGAAGAGTACTCAATTTTCAAGTCGTACTCAAAATACTCCGTAATTGAAGACTAACACACTCAAATTTCAATTTTTTCTAAAATTTCTTAAAAATGCAAAAACTGAAGTCCTTCAAATATTTCAATTATGATATATTTTTTTAAATGTTAAAATTGAAGAGTTACACAAGCAAACTACTCAATTTTCTGTTCATACTCAAAATACTCCATAATTGAAGACTAACACACACAAATTTAAATTTTTTCAAAAGTTTCTTAAAAACGCAAAAACAGAAGTCTAACACCTTCATAAAATTCAACTATGATATTTTTTAAAAATATTTTAAAATTGAAGTGTAACACAAGCTAAATACTCAATTTTCATGTCTTACTCAAAATGATCCGTAATTGAAGACTATCACACAAATTTCAATTTTTTCAAAAGTTTGTTAAAAATGCAAAAAGAGAAGTCTAACTCCTTCATAAAATTCAATTATAATATTTTTTTAAAATATGTTAAAATTGAAGTGGAACACAAGCAAAATACTCAATTTTCATGTCATACTCAAAATACTCCGTAATTGAAGACTAACACACACAAATTTCAATTTTTTTAAAAGTTTGTTAAAAATGCAAAAAGAGAAGTCTAACACCTTCATAACATTCAATTATGATATTTTTTAAAAATATGTTAAAATTGAAGTGGAACACAAGAAAAATACTCAATATTCATGTCTTACTCAAAATACTCTGTAATTGAAAACTAACACACACAAATTTAAATATTTTCGAATATTTCTTAAAAATGCTAAAACATAAGTCTAACACCTTCAAAAAATTCAATTATGACTTTTTTTATAAAAAACGTTAAAATTAAAGTCCTATACAAGAAAAGTTCCCAATTTTCAAGTCGTACTCGAAATACTCCGTAATTGAAGACTAACGCGCAGAAATTTCAATTTTTTCAAAAATTTCGTAAAAATGCAAAAACTGAAGTCTAACACCTTCAAAAAATTCAATTAAGATATTTTTTCAAAAAAGGTTAAAATTGAAGTATTACACAAGCAAAATACTCAATTTTCATGTCATACTCAAAATACTCCGTAATTGAAGACTAACACACACAAATTTCAATTTTTTCTAAAGTTTGTTAAAAACGCAAAAAGAGAAGTCTAACACCTTCATAAAATTCAATTATGATAGTTTTTAAAAATATGTTAAAATTGAAGTGCAACACAAGCAAAATACTCAATTTTCATGTCTTACTCAAAATACTCCGTAATTGAAGACTAACACTATGAAATTCCAATTTTTTCGAAAAGTTCTTAAAAATGCAAAAACAGAAGTCTAACACCTTCAAAAAATTCAGTTATGATATTTTTTTTTAAAATGTTAAAATTGTAGTGTAACACAAGAAGAGTACTCAATTTTCAAGTCGTACTCAAAATACTCCGTAATTGAAGACTAACACACTCAAATATCAATTTTTTTAAAACTTTCTTAAAATTGCAAAAAATGAAGTCTAACACCTTCAAATATTTCAATTATGATATATTTTTTTAAATGTTAAAATTGAAGAGTTACACAAGCAAAATACTCAATTTTCTGTTCATACTCAAAATACTCCAAAATTGAAGACTAACACACACAAATTTAAATTTTTTCAAAAGTTTCTTAAAAATGCAAAAACAGAAGTCTAACACCTTCATAAAATTCAACTATGATATTTTTTAAAAATATTTTAAATTGAAGTGTAGCACAAGCTAAATACTCAATTTTCTTGTCTTATTCCAAATGCTCCGTAATTGAAGACTAACACACACAAATTTCAATTTTTTTCTAAAGTTTGTTAAAAATGCAAAATGAGAAGTCTAACACCTTCATAAAATTCAATTATGACAGTTTTTAAAAATATGTTAAAATTGAAGTGCAACACATGCAAAATACTCAATTTTCATGTCTTAATCAAAATACTCCGTAATTGAAGACTAACACACTCAAATTTCAATTTTTTCTAAAATTTCTTAAAAATGCAAAAACAGAAATCTAACACCTTCAAAATATTCAATTAAGACATTTTAAAAAAATATGTTAAAATTGAAGTGTAACAGAAGCAAAATACTCAATTTTCATGTCGTACTCTAAATAATCCGTAATTCAAGACAAACATACAAATTTCAATTTTTTTGAAAATTTGTTAAAAATCCAAAAACCGAAGTCTAACACCTTCAAAAAATTGAATTATGACATTTTTTTTAAACCGTTAAAATTGAAGTGTAACACAAAAAAAGTACTCAATTTTCAAGGCGTTCTCAAAATACTCTGTAATTGAAGACTGACACACACAAATTACAATTCTTTCAAAAATTTCTTAAAAATGCAAAAACTGAAGTCTAACACCTTCAAAAAATTCAATTAAGATATTTTTTAAAAAAATGTTGAAATTGAAGTATTACACAAGCAAAATACTCATTTTCATGTCATACTCAAAATACTTCGTAATTGAAGTCTATCACACACAAATTTCAATTTTATCAAAAGTTTTTTAAAAATGCAAAAAGCGAAGTCTAACACCTTCATAAAATTCAATTATGATATTTTTTAAAAATATGTCAAAATTGAAGTGGAACACAAGCAAAATACTCAATTTTCATTTCGTACTCAAAATACTCCGTAATTCAAGACTAACACTCTGAAATTCCAATTTTTTCGAAAAGTTCTTAAAAATGCAAAAACAGAAGTCTAACACCTTCAAAAAATTCAGTTATGATATTTTTTTTTAAAATGTTAAAATTGTAGTGTAACACAAGAAGAGTACTCAATTTTCAAGTCGTACTCAAAATACTCCGTAATTGAAGACTAACACACTCAAATTTCAATTTTTTCAAAAATTTCTTAAAAATGCAAAAACTGAAGTCTAACACCTTCAAATATTTCAATTGTGATATTTTTTTTTAAATGTTAAAATTGAAGAGTTACACAAGAAAAATACTCAATTTTCTGTTCATACTCAAAATACTCCATAATTAAAGACTAACACACACAAATTTAAATTTTTTCAAAAGTTTCTTAAAAACGAAAAAACAGAAGTCTAACACCTTCATAAAATTCAACTATGATATTTTTTAAAAATATTTTAAAATTAAAGTGTTACACAAGCTAAATACTCAATTTTCATGTCTTACTCAAAATGCTCCGTAATATAACACTATCACACACAAATTTCAATTTTTTCAAAAGTTTGTTAAAAATGCAAAAAGAGAAGTCTAACTCCTTCATAAAATTCAATTGTAATATTTTTTTAAAATATGTTAAAATTGAAGTGGAACACAAGCAAAATACTGAATTTTCATGTCATACTCAAAATACTCCGTAATTGAAGACTAACAGACACAAATTTCAATTTTTTTAAAAGTTTGTTAAAATTGAAAAAAAGAAGTCTAACACCTTCATAACATTCATTTATGATATTTTTTAAAAATTTGTTAAAATTGAAGTGGAACACAAGAAAAATACTCAATATTCATGTCTTACTCAAAATACTCTGTAATTGAAAACTAACACACACAAATTTAAATATTTTCGAATATTTCTTAAAAATGCTAAAACATAAGTCTAACACCTTCAAAAAATTCAATTATGACTTTTTTTATAAAAAACGTTAAAATTAAAGTGCTACACAAGAAAAGTTCCCAATTTTCAAGTCGTACTCGAAATACTCCGTAATTGAAGACTAGCGCGCAGAAATTTCAATTTTTTCAAAAATTTCGTAAAAATGCAAAAACTGAAGTCTAACACCTTCAAAAAATTCAATTAAGATATTTTTTCAAAAAAGGTCAAAATTGAAGTATTACACAAGCAAAATACTCAATTTTCATGTCATACTCAAAATACTCCGTAATTGAAGACTAACACACACAAATTTCAATTTTTTCTAAAGTTTGTTAAAAATGCAAAAAGAGAAGTCTAACACCTTCATAAAATTCAATTATGATAGTTTTTAAAAATATGTTAAAATTGAAGTGCAACACAAGCAAAATACTCAATTTTCACGTCTTACTCAAAATACTCCGTAATTGAAGACTAACACACTCAAATTTCAATTTTTTCGAAAATTTCTTAAAAATGCAAAAACACAACAAATCTAACACCTTCAAAAAATTCAATTAAGACATTTTTAAAAAATATGTTAAAATTGAAGTGTAACAGAAGCAAAATACTCAATTTTCATGTCGTACTCTAAATAATCCGTAATTCAAGACAAACACACAAATTTCAATTTTTTCGAAAATTTCTTAAAAATGCAAAAACAGAAGTCTAACACCTTCAAAAAATTGAATTATGACATTTTATTTAAAACGTTAAAAATGAAGTGTAACACAAAAAAAGTACTCAATTTTCAAGGCGTACTCAAAATACTCTGTAATTGAAGACTGACACACACAAATTACAATTTTTTCAAAAATTTCTTAAAAATGCAAAAACTGAAGTCTTACACCTTCAAAAAATTCAATTAAGATATTTTTTTAAAAAATGTTGAAATTTAAGTATTACACAAGCAAAGTACTCATTTTCATGTCATTCTCAAAATACTTCGTAATTGAAGTCTATCACACACAAATTTCAATTTTATCAAAAGTTTTTTTAAAATGCAAAAAGCGAAGTCTAACACCTTCATAAAATTCAATTATGATATTTTTTAAAAAAATTTCAAAATTGAAGTGGAACACAAGCAAAATACTCAATTTTCATTTCTTACTCAAAATACTCCGTAATTCAAGACTAACACTCTGAAATTTCAATTTTTTCGAAAATTTCTTAAAAATGCAAACACAAAAGTCTAACACCTTCAAAAAATTCAGTTATGATATTTTTTTTTAAAATGTTAAAATTGTAGTGTAACACAAGAAGAGTACTCAATTTTCAAGTCGTACTCAAAATACTCCGTAATTGAAGACTAACACACTCAAATTTCAATTTTTTCAAAAATTTCTTAAAAATACAAAAACTGATGTCTAACACCTTCAAATATTTCAATTATGATATTTTTTTTTAAATGTTAAAATTGAAGAGTTACACAAGCAAAATACTCAATTTTCTGTTCATACTCAAAATACTCCATAATTAAAGACTAACAAACACAAATTTAAATTTTTTCAAAAGTTTCTTAAAAACGAAAAAACAGAAGTCTAACACCTTCATAAAATTCAACTATGATATTTTTTAAAAATATTTTAAAATTGAAGTGTTACACAAGCTAAATACTCAATTTTCATGTCTTACTCAAAATGCTCCGTAATTGAAGACTATCACACACAAATTTCAATTTTTTCAAAAGTTTGTTAAAAATGCAAAAAGAGAAGTCTAACTCCTTCATAAAATTCAATTATGATATTTCTTAAAAATATGTTAAAATTGAAGTGGAACACAAGCAAAATAGTCAATTTTCATGACATACTCAAAATACTCCGTAATTGAAGACTAACACACACAAATTTCAATTTTTTTAAAAGTTTGTTAAAAATGCAAAAAGAGAAGTCTAACACCTTCATAACATTCAATTATGATATTTTTTAAAAATATGTTAAAATTGAAGTGGAACACAAGAAAAATACTCAATATTCATGTCTTACTCAAAATACTCTGTAATTGAAAACTAACACACACAAATTTAAATATTTTCGAATATTTCTTAAAAATGCTAAAACATAAGTCTAACACCTTCAAAAAAATTCAATTATGACTTTTTTTATAAAAAACGTTAAAATTAAAGTGCTACACAAGAAAAGTACCCAATTTTCAAGTCGTACTCGAAATACTACGTAATTGAAGACGAAATTTCAATTTTTTCAAAAATTTCGTAAAAATGCAAAAACTGAAGTCTAACACCTTCAAAAAATTCAATTAAGATATTTTTTCAAAAAAGGTTAAAATTGAAGTATTACACAAGCAAAATTGTCAATTTTCATGTCATACTCAAAATACTTCGTAATTGAATACTAACACACACAAATTTCAATTTTTTCTAAAGTTTGTTAAAAAAGCAAAAAGAGAAGTCTAACACCTTCATAAAATTCAATTATGATAGTTTTTAAAAATATGTTAAAATTGAAGTGCAACACAAGCAAAATACTCAATTTTCATGTCTTACTCAAAATACTCCGTAATTGAAGACTAACACACTCAAATTTCAATTTTTTCGAAAATTTCTTAAAAATGCAAAAACAGAAATCTACCACCTACAAAAAATTCAATTAAGACATTTTTAAAAAATATGTTAAAATTGAAGGGTAACAGAAGCAAAATACTCAATTTTCATGTCGTATTCTAGACAATTCGTAATTCAAGACAAACACACAAATTTCAATTTTTTCAAAAATTTCTTAAAAATGCAAAAACATAAGTCTAACACCTTCAAAAAATTCAATTATGACATTTTTTTAAAAACATTAAAATTGAAGTGTAACACAAAAAAGTACTCAATTTTCAAGGCGTACTCAAAATACTCTGTAATTGAAAACTGACACACACAAATTACAATTTTTTCAAAAATTTCCTAAAAATGCAACAACTGAAGTCTAACACCTTAAAAAATTCAATTAAGATATTTTTTTTAAAAATGTTAAAATTGAAGTATTACACAAGAAAAATACTCAATTTTCATGTCATACTTAAAATACTACGTAATTGAAGACTAACACACACAAATTTCAATTTTTTCTAAAGTTTGTTAAAAATGCAAAAAGAGAAGTCTAACACCTTCATAAAATTCAATTATGATAGTTTTTAAAAATACGTTAAAATTGAAGTGCAACAGAAGTAAAATACTCAATTTTCATGTCTTACTCAAAATACTCCGTAATTGAAGATTAACACACTCAAATTTCAATTGTTTCGAAAATTTTATAAAAATGCAAAAACAGAAGTCTAACACCTTCAAAAAATTCAATGAAAACATTTTTAAAAAATATGTTAAAATTGAAGTGTAACTGAAGCAAAATACTCAATTTTCATGTCGTAATCAAAATAATCCGTAATTCAAGACAAACACACAAATTTCAATTTTTTTGAAAATTTCTTAAAAATGCAAAAACAGAAGTCTAACACCTTCAAAAAATTCAATTATGAAATTTTTTTTTAAAAACGTTAAAATTAAGTGTAACACAAGAAACGTACTCAATTTTCAAGGCGTACTCAAAATACTCTGTAATTGAAGCCTGACACACACTAATTACAATTTTTTCAAAAATTTCTTAAAAATGCAAAAACTGAAGTCACCTTCAAAAAATTCAATTAAGATATTTTTTAAAAAAATGTTAAAATTGAAGTATTACACAAGCAAAATACTCATTTTCATGTCATAATCAAAATACTCCATAATTGAAGACTATCACACACAAATTTCAACTTTTTCAAAAGTTTGTTAAAAGTGCAAAAAGCGAAGTCTAACACCTTCATAAAGTTCAATTATGATATTTTTTAAAAATATGTCAAAATTGAAGTGGAACACAAGCAAAATACTCAATTTTCATGTCTTACTCAAAATACTCCGTAATACAAGACTAACACTCTGAAATTTCAATTTTTTCGAAAATTTCTTAAAAATGCAAAAACAGAAGTCTAACACCTTCAAAAAGTTCAATTATCAACGGACTCTCCCTCAATCATTCGGAGATTGTTGAATTCTTGTTCAAGTCCGATGATATTAGTTCTTCTCATTTGAGATGTACCCTCGTATCTCTCATTGACAATACGCCACATTTCATATGAGTTTTCACTATGATCAACTAGCGATCCGATTGAACTAATTACGTTGTTCAGTATTAAGTTTTGAGCGTAAATGTCATTAGTTCTATCTTCCCTAGTTTGAGCAGGGTAGGTTACATTTCCGTCCGTGTCAACCTCTTGGGCCAAGACAAAGCCTCGTAACACTACCTTGTCAAGTCCTTGGAGAGCGAATGCATTTAGCATGCATTTCTTCCAAGAACTCCAATTGGTTCCATCTAATTCACGTGAGTTTGATATATTTGATTTGGGTACGGTATTTATCGGATTTATCGATGAGTTTTGTACAATAGGATTAATTTCGGCCATTTGATCGTTAAGTACAAGTTATCCCTAATACTCAAAGAGATGGTTAGTACCTTGCTCTGATACCAATTGTTGGTTAATTCTAACCTAGAGGGGGGTAAATTTGGCAATCTAGCTTACACTTAGTTTAGATTTAAACCTAATTTACGGTGCGGAATAAATAATAATTTAGATGATAGAGATGATACCGTACAAACACTTTAACACAAGATGTTTGTTTACGAAGTTCGGTAGGTGGTTGCTTTGTAGCTTTAACTCACCCTTTACTCGCTTAATTGACCGACTCAATTATTTGCGAGTACCTACGTCTCCGGGAATGCCTTGTGCCTCTTTTTGGCTTTCGATTGAATTCCAACTCAACTCGATTACAAGGATTTGCCTAGATCGATTTACACGCTTCTATCGATCTATAGCTAAGACTCTTTACACTTTGTTGCACTAGCCTATTACACTTTTTCACTAATCGAGCTACAACGTGATCGGTCACGTGAGTGGGATACGATAAGTGGAGAATATCGAGAGTAGATCAACGATCTAAAGAGGTTTCTCAAGCTATCAATGGATATAGATAATCACAGCTTAGGGTTTCTCTCTTTTTAGGTTTGAATGTTTTAAAGTGGAGAACTGTGAGAGAGAGACCCATGAAGGATTCTATTTATACTCTCTATAGAAATCCTTCAGAAAACTTGTAGTGCGTTCGAACGCATAAAGTCCGTTCAGAACGCACTTGTAGTTTGCTCTAGCCGTTTCAAAATAACGTGCAAGTACATCTTGGGTCCGTTCGAACGGACAATGTCCGTTCGTAACGGACTCAATTATACATAGCATTTTGCGTTCACAGGAACAAGAGTCCGTTCAACGCACTGAAAAGTGGGTGAACGGATTCCAGGTTGTCCGTTCGAACGCACATGTGTGTTCGTTTGAACGCACACATCCCTGTTACATTTTTCCGTTCACAGGAAGGATTGTCCGTTCAACGCACTCAGAAGGTGGGTGAACGGATTCTAATTGTCCGTTCGAACGGACATGATTGTTCGTTCGAACGCACACATCCCTGTGACACGTTTTGTTCTAATCAAGGTTTAAAGTTTTGATATGTGGCAAGTCCGTTCTGAACGGACTTTGAGTTCGTTCAGAACGCACTTCCTGCTTGACTGAACTCTTTGTTATTTTGAACATGATTTTACTTGAGTTCTACTAGGTTTGTACCTATGGTTTATTTGTGGCGTATCCCACTCACGGAAGGCTTCAACATCTTGATTCTTGATGTATTCCAATGGCCTTCCTTGTGTTCTTCTTTTCTTGTTTATCTTGAGACTTCATGTCCTGATTCTTGATGTAATCCAATGAAATCCTCCTTCACAAGTCCTCCTTCATCTTCGTATCGTACCTATGTTATCCTGCACTTTTCTGGATGTATACATTAGTAATGACAGTGTTTTGAAATAATCAAACTATCAGGAAATTTGAACCACTCCGTAATTGAAGACTAACACACACAAATTTCAATTTTTTCAAAAGTTTGTTAAAAATGCAAAAAGAGAAGTCTAACACCTTCATAAAATTCAATTATGATATTTTTTAAAAATATGTTAAAATTGAAGTGGAACACAAGCAAAATATTCAATTTTCATGTCATACTCAAAATACTCCGTAATTGAAGACTAACACACACAAATTTCAATTTTTTCTAAAATTTGTTAAAAATGCAAAAAGAGAAGTCTAACACCTTCACAAAATTCAATTATGATAGTTTTTAAAAATATGTTAAAATTGAAGTGCAACACAAGCAAAATAATCAATTTTCATGTCTTACTCAAAATACTCCGTAATTGAAGACCAACACACTCAAATTTCAATTTTTTCGAAAATTTCTGAAAAATGCAAATACAGAAGTCTAACACCTTCAAAAAATTCAATTAAGGCATTTTTAAAAAATATGTAAAAATTGAAGTTTAACAGAAGCAAAATACTCAATTTTCATGTCGTACTCTAAATAATCCGTAATTCATGACAAACACACAAATTTCAATTTTTTCGAAAATTTCTTAAAAATGCAAAAACAGATGTCTAACACCTTCAAAAAATTCAATTATGACATTTTTTTTAAAAACGTTAAAATTGAAGTGTAACACAAGAAAAGTACTCAAAATACTCTTTAATTGAAGACTGACACACAGAAATTACAATTTTTTCAAAAATTTCTAAAAAATGCAAAAACTGAAGTCTAACACCTTCAAAAAATTCAATTATGATATATTTTTTTAAATGTTAAAATTGAAGTGTTACACTGGCAAAATACTCAATTTTCTGTTCATACTCAAAATACTCCATAATTGAAGACTAACACACACAAATTTAAATTTTTTCAAGAGTTTCTTAAAAATGCAAAAACAGAAGTCTAACACCTTCATAAAATTCAACTATGATATTTTTTAAAAATATTTTAAAATTGAAGTGTAACACAAGCAAAATACTCATTTTTCATGTCTTACTCAAAATACTCCGTAATTGAAGACTAACACACACAAATTTCAATTTTTTCAAAAGTTTGTTAAAAATGCAAAAAGAGAAGTCTAACACCTTCATAAAATTCAATTATGATATTTTTCAAAAATATGTTCAAATTGAAGTGGAACACAAGCAAAATACTCAATTTTCATGTCATACTCAAAATACTCCGTAATTGAAGACTAACACACACAGATTTCAATTTTTTCTAAAGTTTGTTAAAAATGCAAAATGAGAAGTCTAACACCTTCATAAAATTCAATTATGTTAGTTTTTAAAAATATGTTAAAATTGAAGTGCAACACAAGCAAAATACTCAATTTTCATGTCTTACTCAAAATACTCCGTAATTGAAGACTAACACACTCAAATTTCAATTTTTTCGAAAATTTCTGAAAAATCAAAAACAGAAGTCTAACACCTTAAAAAAATTCAATTAAGACATTTTTAAAAAATATGTTAAAATTGAAGTGTAACAGAAGCAAAATACTCAATTTTCATGTCGTACTCTAAATAATCCGTAATTCATGACAAACACACAAATTTCAATTTTTTCGAAAATTTCTTAAAAATGCACAAACAGATGTCTAACACCTTCAAAAAGTTCAATTATGACATTTTTTTTAAAAACGTTAAAATTGAAGTGTAACACAAGAAAAGTACTCAATTTTCAGGGCGTACTCAAAATACTCTGTAATTGAAGACTGACACACACAAATTACAATTTTTTCTAAAATTTCGTAAAAATGCAAAAACTGAAGTCTAACACCTTCAAAAAATTCAATTAAGATATTTTTTCAAAAAATGTTAAAATTGAAGTATTACACAAGCAAAATACTAAATTTTCATGTCATACTCAAAATACTCCGTAATTGAAGCCTAACACACACAAATTTCAATTTTTTCTAAAGTTTGTTAAAAATGCCACAAGAGAAGTCTAACACCTTCATAAAATTCAATTATGATAGTTTTTAAAAATATGTTAAAATTGAAGTGCAACACAAGTAAAATACTCAATTTTCATGTCTTACTCAAAATACTCCGTAATTAAAGATTAACACACTCAAAATTCAATTTTTTCGAAAATTTTATAAAAATGCAAAAACAGAAGTCTAACACCTTCAAAAAATTCTATGAAGACATTTTTAAAAAATATGTTAAAATTGAAGTGTAACAGAAGCAAAATACTCAATTTTCATGTCGTACTCAAAATAATCCGTAATTCAAGACAAACACACAAATTTCAATTTTTTCGAAAATTTCTTAAAAATGCAAAATCAGAAGACTAACACCTTCAAAAAATTCAATTATGTCATTTTTTTTAAAAACGTTAAAATTGAAGTGTAACTCAAGAAACGTACTCAATTTTCAAGGCGTACTCAAAATACTCTGTAAATGAAGCCTGACACACACAAATTACAATTTTTTCAAAAATTTCATAAAAATGCAAAAACTGAAGTCTAACACCATCAAAAAATTCAATTAAGATATTTTTAAATAAATGCTAAAATTGAAGTCTTACACAGGCAAAATACTCATTTTTCATGTCTTACTCAAAATACTCCGTAATTGAAGACTAACACACACAAATTTCAATTTTTTCAAAAGTTTGTTAAAAATGCAAAAAGAGAAGTCTAACACCTTCATAAAATTCAATTATGATATTTTTTAAAAATATGTTAAAATTGAAGTGGAACACAAGCAAAATATTCAATTTTCATGTCATACTCAAAATACTCCGTAATTGAAGACTAACACACACAAATTTCAATTTTTTCTAAAGTTTGTTAAAAATGCAAAAAGAGAAGTCTAACACCTTCACAAAATTCAATTATGATAGTTTTTAAAAATATGTTAAAATTGAAGTGTAACACAAGCAAAATAATCAATTTTCATGTCTTACTCAAAATACTCCGTAATTGAAGACTAACACACTCAAATTTCAATTTTTTCGAAAATTTCTGAAAAATGCAAATACAGAAGTCTAACACCTTCAAAAAATTCAATTAAGACATTTTTAAAAAATATGTTAAAATTGAAGTGTAACAGAAGCAAAATACTCAATTTTCATGTCGTACTCTAAATAATCCGTAATTCATGAAAAACACACAAATTTCAATTTTTTCGAAAATTTCTTAAAAATGCAAAAACAGATGTCTAACACCTTAAAAAATTCAATTATGACATTTTTTTTAAAACGTTAAAATTGAAGTGTAACACAAGAAAAGTACTCAAAATACTCTGTAATTGAAGACTGACACACACAAATTACAATTTTTTCAAAAATTTCTTAGAAATGCAAAAACTGAAGTCTAACACCTTCAAAAAATTAAATTATGATATTTTTTTTTAAATGTTAAAATTGAAGTGTTACACAGGCAAAATACTCAATTTTCTGTTCATACTCAAAATACTCCGTAATTGAAGACTAACACACACAAATTTAAATTTTTTCAAAAGTTTCTTAAAAATGCAAAAACAGAAGTCTAACACCTTCATGAAATTCAACTATGATATTTTTTAAAAATATTTTAAAATTGAAGTGTAACACAAGCAAAATACTCATTTTTCATGTCTTACTCAAAATACTCCGTAATTGAAGACTAACACACACAAATTTCAATTTTTTCAAAAGTTTGTTAAAAATGCAAAAAGAGAAGTCTAACACCTTCATAAAATTCAATTATGATATTAAAAATATGTTAAAATTGAAGTGGAACACAAGCAAAATAGTCAATTTTCATGTCATACTCAAAATACTCCGTAATTGAAGACTAACACACACAAATTTCAATTTTTTCTAAAGTTTGTTAAAAATGCAAAAAGAGAAGTCTAACACCTTCACAAAATTCAATTATGATAGTTTTTAAAAATTACTAAAATTGAAGTGCAACACAAGCAAAATACTCAATTTTCATGTCTTACTCAAAATACTCCGTAATTGAAGACTAACACACTCAAATTTCAATTTTTTCGAAAATTTCTGAAAAATGTAAATACAGAAGTCTAACACTTTCAAAAAATTCAATTAAGACATTTTTAAAAAATATGTTAAAATTGAAGTGTAACAGAAGCAAAATACTCAATTTTCATGTCGTACTCTCAATAATCCGTAATTCATGAACAACACACAAATTTCAATTTTTTCGAAAATTTCTTAAAAATGCAAAAACAGATGTCTAACACCTTCAAAAAATTCAATTATGACATTTTTTTTAAAAACGTTAAAATTGAAGTGTAACACAAGAAAAGTACTCAAAATACTCTGTAATTGAAGATTGACACACAGAAATTACAATTTTTTCAAAAATTTCTAAAAAATGCAAAAACTGAAGTCTAACACCTTCAAAAAATTCAATTATGATATATTTTTTTAAATGTTAAAATTGAAGTGTTACACTGGCAAAATACTCAATTTTCTGTTCATACTCAAAATACTCCATAATTGAAGACTAACACACACAAATTTAAATTTTTTCAAGAGTTTCTTAAAAATGCAAAAACAGAAGTCTAACACCTTCATAAAATTCAACTATGATATTTTTTAAAAATATTTTAAAATTGAAGTGTAACACAAGCAAAATACTCATTTTTCATGTCTTACTCAAAATACTCCGTAATTGAAGACTAACACACACAAATTTCAATTTTTTCGAAAATTTCTGAAAAATGCAAAAACAGAAGTCTAACACCTTCATAAAATTCAATTATGATATTTTTCAAAAATATGTTCAAATTGAAGTGGAACACAAGCAAAATACTCAATTTTCATGTCATACTCAAAATACTCCGTAATTGAAGACTAACACACACAGATTTCAATTTTTTCTAAAGTTTGTTAAAAATGCAAAATGAGAAGTCTAACACCTTCATAAAATTCAATTATGTTAGTTTTTAAAAATATTTTAAAATTGAAGTGCAACACAAGCAAAATACTCAATTTTCATGTCTTACTCAAAATACTCCGTAATTGAAGACTAACACACTCAAATTTCAATTTTTTCGAAAATTTCTGAAAAATGCAAAAACAGAAGTCTAACACCTTAAAAAAATTCAATTAAGACATTTTTAAAAAATATGTTAAAATTGAAGTGTAACAGAAGCAAAATACTCAATTTTCATGTCGTACTCTAAATAATCCGTAATTCATGACAAACACACAAATTTCAATTTTTTCGAAAATTTCTTAAAAATGCAAAAACAGATGTCTAACACCTTCAAAAAGTTCAATTATGACATTTTTTTTAAAAACGTTAAAATTGAAGTGTAACACAAGAAAAGTACTCAATTTTCAGGGCGTACTCAAAATACTCTGTAATTGAAGACTGACACACACAAATTACAATTTTTTCAAAAATTTCGTAAAAATGCAAAAACTGAAGTCTAACACCTTCAAAAAATTCAATTAAGATATTTTTTCAAAAAATGTTAAAATTGAAGTATTACACAAGCAAAATACTAAATTTTCATGTCATACTCAAAATACTCCGTAATTGCACCTTCTTCTTCGAATTGGCTCGGTCTCATTTGGCTGTGGTGGACTTGGCTCGACTTCCTTTGCTTGTGGTGGAATCGGCTCGACTTGCTTTTGTGTTATCTCCACTTCTTCTTCGAATTGCACCTTCTTACCTTTCCTCGATGACTCGCCGATTTCGAGGCCACTTCGAAGCGTTATTGCGTTCACATGTTGATTGTCGAAAGGTTCACGCGGTTGTGATTGGAGGCTTGACGATCCTTGAGTCTTGAGAATATTCACGTCGGTGGCTATTTGTCGTAATTGCGTTTCGAAATTCGCCATTCGTCGATTCGTGTTGGCATTTTCTCTTGTAAAGGCGTCGGAGTTTGCTTTTACCGTTTCGGCGGTGGATTTGAAGGCTCCCATCATTTCCGTCATCATGGATTCGAACTTATTGATTGCTCCGTTGAGTTGCGATGATTCTCCTTGGACTTGAGATTGCGAGTTCGGATGTTGGTACAATGGCGGTCTTTGAGGGTTGTTGTTGCCTTGTCGGTATGGATCGGGTTGTGCGTTATTCGGATTCGCCCAACTAAAGTTCGGATGATTGCGGAGATTCGGGTGGTACGTATTCGTATTGTCGTATCGACCTTTGTTGAAAGTTGAGTTGAAGTTTCCCATTGCGTTGGCACTTTCATCCACAAAAGACGGACATTCATCGGTTACATGCGTTTTTGCGAGACACACTCTACACGTCTTCACTTCTTCCTTTTCTCCCATCACCTTTCTAATGGAGGATTCTATCATCGTCTCGATTTGTTTCATATTAACTTCGTTACACGCGTTGACTCGAGTTTCGTTGGGGCGCCTTGATTGTCCATTATTTGCAACCCTCATGATAAGAGTTCTCACTTCTTGCGGTGTTTTGTCGCATAAAAATCCGGCGGCGGCGGAGTTGAGATCGCGATAATCATCGTCATTCATCCCTTGAACAAGTTGGTTGACGAGGTTCGAGTCGTTGAGGTTTTGATCGGGGCATTCTTCGCATAGTCGATTGAAACGATCGTAGTACTCGTAGAGTGTCTCGTTTGGCTTTTGCGTGATGCTTGCGAGTTCCCTTCGAATTGACGCGATCCTTCCTCGAGGGTAGTACCGATCGAAAAACCGGGTTACGACTTCGTGAAACTCCGTGAAGGGTGCTCCTTGAAGATTCATGTACCAATCTCTTGGACCGTCACCTAAAGAAAAATGAAAAATCGTTAATAAAACATGATCGAAATGTCCATCATGACTATAAGGAGTACAATGTAATTTCAATTCTTTGATATGTTTATGCGGATTTTCATTTACTTTTCCATGAAATATAGGTAGGTTATGAAAGATTTGATGATTCAATTTAAAATTTGGGATTTGAGGAATATTGATACTATATGGTGTTAAGTCTATGGTTGGTGTATTTAATTCTCTTAGTGTTGGAATTCTTATTTGATGCGTATTATTGGTGTTTTCGTTATTCGTTGAACCTTCCATTTTAGAAAAATTATTGAAAAGGAGAGAAGAGTTTAAGAGATTATTGATTGGTCGAGGTTGCGTTTGCGATGAATCGATTTTTCCGTTGTTTTTCTTCAAAGCCTTCAATGTTTTGTTGATCTCGTTGTCGAAGGGTTGTAGTGATGAACTTTGCCTCGATCTTGTTTGCATGCACGTTGCCTCCGAGCTCGTGTAGATCCGATGCTTCCAAGTTCGTCCTCGCAAAAAAAATAGAAGAAATGTGAATTAGAAAATTTCAAGAATTTCAAAATTTCGAAAATACTTCAACAAAAAATCCCCGGCAGCGGCGCCATTTGATAACACGTAAAATAGGTCGTTTTAAAAGTGTAAATTCAATCTCACGAGTTAATCAAAACAATTTATAAACAACTACTAGAATAGGCTAAGTAGAGGTTCGTTCCAAGGAAATTTTGCGCATAAACGATATTCTAATTTCAAGAAGTGTTCTTAGTGTCTAAAACACCTAATATTCAGTCACAATTCTGGTCTTAATTCCACAAGGAGATGGTCAAAGTTTCACTTTAAAATTCACAATTTTCAATTTGTTGCGATGCACGGATCACGAGGCATTAAATGAACCTTACAATTTATAAATCTTGAGAAAAGGTCTAAAAATTGGTACAGAGATTCAAAATTCAATAATAAGACCAGTGGCACAAAAAGTTCACAATTTTGAGCTTTCAGTAAAAAGTAACAAGCAAATTTCAAATAGGCCCCTGGAAGATCACGAAAAGGTCCAGAAAGATTTTTATTGAGAGGTAGTTTTCAGAAATTCATATCAAATCGAAAATTGTATCAAACAAACTCAATCAAAATCCTAATTCAAGAGTGATATCAGATCTAAAGTTTCTAGTAAAATTAGGAATTTAAAAGGTTCTACAATTGATCCAAACGGCACAGACAATGAGGTCCAGAATTAAGATTTTTCATCAATTTACAGTTTAGTCCTTAACAGGCTGATTTTGTAAAATCAATAACAAATAGAAAATTGCAGGAAATTGATTTATTCAAAAACTATATTAAACTACAGATCTAGATATAAACAGTGATATTGAGAAAGACTTATTTTTGAGTAATTTTCTATTTTAAATGGAATTAACAAAACAGGACAAAACAATCGAATATTTCACAAAGGAAAAATAGGAAAATTACGAAATAAAATCCACAAAAATTCTACAAATTCTATTTTATCAAATATAACAGATCTACAATCAGAGTTTATTCAAATCTAATATTTTCCTAATTAAAATGCAACAATTGTAAAAGAGAGTACCGAAAAAGGAGAGAATTGAGTCCAAGAATGGATCTTGGAGAGGTCCTCGAGTCTTCACACCTGGAAAGGAGATGAGAGGAGGAGGAGAGAAACTTCGGGAGCTTGAGAGAGAGAGGATCGATCCTCGGAGCGGCCTCGGAAACCGTGCGTCGACACGATCTTCTCGGCAAAAATGGCTCAAAGATGAGCTTGAGAAGCTAGAGAGCTTGGGAGAGATGGAGATTCAAGAATCAATGGATTTCTTGATCAGGTGAGAGAGTGGGTAGAATGGATGATTTGAGAGGGAGATCTTGGACCTTATTTATAGGAGAAAATGGGGGGGAAAGAGTCCGAATATTCCAGATCTCAGGATGCAACTTGCATGGGTAGGTAGAACACGTTTCACTGAATCCAAGGGTCGAAATTTCATCTGATTTGGCCAAAGTATGAGGGAGAAAACCCAAAAATACCCTCTAAGATATTTCCCTCAGATCCAGATTAAATCTTTTTAATTCATCCGAAAATAGCATAATTCCCTGCACTTATCTCCATTACAACCTGGACCGGAGAGAGAGAGTGATACTGGGCTGTGAAATACTTCCTTATAGCCTTGTAATGGAGGTGTACGGTATAATAGAAATGGAGAGAAGAGTTTCAAAGCTTGGAGCCAAAATTTTCAGTTCAAACAACCTCCCCAGATTTTCCGTTGCGCAAGTGGAATAGCTGATCGTGCAGTATATGGAGATACATAGGTAAAGAATACTCGCAGTGCGGTACACATGAAACCTTCGCCACAGAGAATCAGATCTTCTAAAAACCTTTGACTGGTCAGCTCAGCGATCCGCTGTTGAAGCTAACTGTGTGGCCTTGGTGTAGTGAGTTTAATATAGCGGAAAAGAGACCCGTTGTACGAATTAACAACATCTTTTATGGCACAGGGTTTGCTGCAAGAGAATTCGAATGGTTTTCTGTGTCGTGGGTCAATAAAGAACTCGGGTTGGGTCACCATACGGATTACACCAAGTTTGGCCGTACACCAGATCCATCCTAGTCACGATGGTTGACTGGTCTTCCGTTCTGGATTCACTGCAGATCATATTTGTGTAGCTTTTGTGTCGCGAGTGAGTTCAAGGAGTGAATGGGTTGCCACATGGTTTACTGGCTCAGGAATATCTTTGTTTGGTTTCTGTGCGTGTTTTCGAGTAGCGGGTCGAAGGGGAGTTGGTTAATGACTCATTACTGGGTATATACGCTTCTGTCTGCCACACCAGCTCTTGTTTGGCGTCAAATTTCGTCAGGTCATTGTGTTCCTTCGTGGAATGAGTCAAGTTTGACCCGTTTGGAGTAAAAACTCGATTCCTCTCTCATGCTTCCATCAAATATCAACATATGATATATCAAATCGATCGGGAAGACGAGACGGTTTCATCTATAGTTCTGGTTTTGCGAGATTTTGCACTTTTCACCTGAATTAACACAAAACACATATTAAAGTATTTAATCTCAATAAATTGGAATTATGAATATTTGGTATACTTTAATAATATTTATGTGTTTAAATTCTATATTTTGTGCATGTAAAAAGTGATGAAAAATCCCCTTATCAAATCTCCCCACACTTAGAGCTTGTTTGTCCTCAAACAAAAAATATATAGAATTTAAGCTCAAAAAGAAATGCATGTTCTAGGTTTTGTTGAAAATTTATTCATCGATTTAAAAGTTCAATTTCCTCAAGAAAAAGATTTTTACTCTCATTTCATCATATGTCCTTTATATTGAAAGAATTTAATTCAACCTTTTAAAATCTATTTTCAAATGAAAGGTTCACAATTTCAAAAGTTTTTAGAGAAAAATGGTCTCATGCGATAAAGATGATTAAACACCACATTTTAAACCTTTTCACACCACAAATCGCAAGGGTTATCATGAAAAAGTATTAGTAAAAACCCCTTGTTCAATTTTGCACAAATTGTTCCTTAAATGTAAATTGTCACTTTTTAAATCGTTCGGTACTTTAGTACTTGGTTCCTATTCGGTTTCAACTAATTCCCCCAATTGCGCTTGTTTACAATTCTTTTCTTATTTAACCGAGAGTTCCGTTGCACCGAAATACAACGAAATTACATCTCGGTTTTTTTTTTTTTTTTTTTTTTTTTTTTGATCTTTTCTTTAACAGGGAGTTTCGTTGCACCGAAATACAACGAAATTACATCCCGGTATTCTCTTTTTTTTTTTTTTTTTTTTTAGATCTCAAGTCGCAAGCGGGTCCAATCTATTTACTACCGAATCCCCATGAACAATTGAGCTCTTAAGTGCAATTTGTCAACTTTTAAATTTATGCAAAATTTACTAGAGTGGTTTAAACAAAACTTTTTTTTAGAAATTTCGAGTAAAATATGGGTTTAAGCTTAAAAGATGGTGTGTCATGTAAATCGAAAATCGACCAAATTTCAATAAACTCCAATTTTGTGAGTTCATTTGATTAGGGTTTGAATCCCGAAAGAATCTCTCAAAAATCTTAGTCAATTCTTTCAAATATCTTGGAATATTTCAATTTTGAGAGTAAAATAATGATGGATAAGTGAAAATCTTGTTTTAAAATCGATGATTTATTCAATTAAGCGGAGAAAAAAACCTTCAACATGCATGAAATTTTTTTGGGTTTTTTTTTTTTTTTTTTTTTTTTTTTTTTTTTTTTAGGGTGTTATTTACAAGGAAAAATAGGCCGTAAAAACCCTCCCCACACTTAGAAAAATAGCTCGTCCTCGAGCGAAAAAATCAATTCTAGTAAAAATTAAGGGAGAGAGATGGAGAATTACGACCTTTTGAAGCGTGGGTTGCCTCCCTGCAAGCGCCCTTTGTTTAACGTCGTTTGAGCTCGACGTTTCCTTGTCATCTTTGATATGCATGGTCCCCTTTGAAAGCTTGCTCGTCCATCCATGCGTTGTCGAAATTCGAATGAAAGTGCTTGACTCGATGTCCGTTCACTTTGAAGATTTTACCTGTTTCTTCACTTTTTATCTCAACAACTCCATAAGAAAAAACGTTAGTGACAAAAAACGGCCCGATCCACCGTGATTTCAATTTACCCGGATGGAGCTTTAATCGAGAATTGAAAAGGAGAACACGATCTCCCACATGGAACTCCTTTGACTTAATCATTTTATCATGAAAAGCTTGCGTTTTTTCTTTGTAAATTCTCGAGTTGTCATATGCCTCATTTCGAAATTCATCCAACTCGAGAATTTGCAATTTTCGAGCTTGAGCATCTTTGGAGTAATCGAGTGTGAGTTGCTTAAGAGCCCAATAAGCTCGATGCTCAATCTCGACCGGCAAGTGACATGCTTTTCCATAAACTAGTTTGAAAGGAGACATACCAATGGGGGTTTTGTACGCGGTTCGATATGCCCACAAAGCGTCTCCCAATCTTGCACTCCAATCCTTCCTTGACGGGTTGACCACTTTCTCGAGGATCGACTTGATTTCCCGGTTTGAAACTTCTGCTTGGCCGTTCGTTTGCGGATGATATGCGGTGGAAGTGCGATGCTTCACATGGTAATGCTCGAGCAATCCTTCGAGTCGCTTGTTGCAAAAGTGTGTGCCTCGATCGCTTATCAATACTCGCGGAATTCCAAATCTTTGAAAAATATTCTTCTTGAGGAACTCGACTACCGCCTTGGAATCCGCCGCCTTTGTTGCGATTGCCTCGACCCACTTCGTCACGTAATCAACTGCAAGTAGAATGTAAGTGAAACCAAAAGAGGAAGGAAAAGGTCCCATGAAATCAATGCCCCAAACATCGAAAGGTTCACAAACGTGGATAGATTTCAAGGGCATTTGATCTCTTCGGGACAAATTCCCCGTCTTTTGACAATTCTCGCAACTCTTCACAAAAGTCGAGGCATCTTTGTGAAGAGTTGGCCAATATAATCCGCATTCAAAAACTTTGTGGGCAGTTCTTTGAACACCGAAATGTCCACCGCATTGAAAAGAATGACAAAAAGAGAGAACGGATTGTACCTCATGATCGGGGACACACTTACGAATAATTTGGTCGGCGCAAATGCGGAAGAGATGTGGATCCTCCCAAACGTAGAACCTCGCATCGCTTTTGATCTTGTCGCGTTGTGCTCGTGGTAACTCCTCGGGAAATTCCTTTGTGACGAGGTAGTTCACCAAATCGGCGTACCAAGGCGCGTTGGCTTGCATGGCGTATAAGTGCTCTTCGGGAAAGAATTCGTTGATTGGCAAGATTGCGCCTTCGTTGAGAGGTAATCGGCTTAGATGATCTGCGACGAGGTTTTCGCATCCTCGTTTGTCCCGTATTTCGATGTCGAATTCTTGTAAGAGAAGTATCCAACGGAGGAGCCTCGGTTTGCATTCCTTTTTCTTCATAAGATGTCTCAATGCTTCATGATCGGAGAAAACGATTACCTTGGTACCGACCAAATATGAGCGAAATTTCTCCAAAGCGAAAACGATTGCTAGAAGTTCTTTCTCCGTCGTCGTGTAATTGCGTTGAGCTTCGTCGAGGCTTTTCGAGGCGTAGTAGATCACATGCGGCTCGCGTCCGATTCGTTGTCCCAACACCGCCCCCACACTTAGGTCGCTTGCGTCACACATTAACTCGAACGGGAGATTCCAATCGGGTGGCTTGATCACGGGCGCGGAACATAACTTCTCCTTGAGGAAATCGAACGCTTCTCGGCATTTCACGTCAAATTCGAAACTCGTCTCTTTTTGAAGAAGGGTGCACATCGGTTGAGCGATCTTGGAGAAGTCTTTGATGAAGCGTCGGTAAAAGCCGGCGTGACCGAGAAAAGAGCGCACATCCTTCACATTCTTGGGGTATGGGAGTGTTTTGATGACGTCGATTTTCGCCTTGTCCACTTCTAGCCCTTGATCTGAAACAAGATGACCTAAAACAATACCGTTGCTCACCATAAAGTGGCACTTCTCAAAGTTCAAGATTAGGTTAGATTCGACGCATTTTTCAAGTATAAGGGATAAGTTCGAAAGACAAGAATCAAACGAATCCCCATATATTGAAAAATCGTCCATAAAAACTTCGATAAACTTTGAAATATAATCGGAGAAAATCGACAACATACATCTTTGAAAAGTACCTGGTGCGTTGCACAACCCGAATGGCATGCGGCGATATGCGAAGGTTCCGAACGGACACGTGAACGTCGTCTTTTCTTGATCTTCCGGAGCGATGGCGACTTGAAAGTACCCCGAAAATCCGTCGAGGAAGCAATAATACGGTCTCCCCGCCAATCTTTCTAGCATTTGGTCGATGAAGGGCAATGGAAAGTGATCTTTTCTTGTCGCGGCGTTGAGCTTGCGGTAATCGATGCACACCCTCCAACCATTTTGAACTCGAGTTTGGACTTTTTCTCCTTTTTCGTTCTCGACAATCGTTATTCCCGTCTTTTTTGGCACAACGTGAATCGGCGAGACCCATTTTGAGTCGGTGATCGGATAGATGATTCCCGCATCGAGAAGTTTGATTATCTCCTTTTTCACGACCTCCATCATCGGCGGATTGAGACGGCGTTGAGGTTCTCTTGAAGGTCGAGATTCGTCTTCGAGGAGGATGCGATGCATGCATGTCGAAGGGCTTATTCCCGGAATGTCGGCTAGCGTCCATCCAATCGCCTTCTTGTGCTTCTTTAGCGTTTCGATAAGCCTTGCTTCTTGCTCCTTCGTGAGATGTGCGGCGATAATGACGGGAAGAGTTTCGCCTTCTCCTAGGTATGCGTACTTCAAGTGGCTAGGAAGTGGCTTGAGCTCGAGTTCGGGTGCCTTCTCGATAGATGGAGACGTCCTTTCTTGTGAGATTCGAAGTTCCTCCTTTAAAGCACCTGAAAAAGAGCAAACATTTTCGATTTGATTAGAAGCTAGACTTTCAAAGAGTTCATAATCGAAAGAAAAATCAAGAGAGTCGAGAATGTGATTGATCGGATGTGAGAACTCTTCGATGCATTCGTCGATGATGTCGAGTTGCGAGATGTTTGAGATGGATCCTTCGGGGTATTTGATCGGATCGAAGATGTTGAACTTGATCACTTCGTTGTCGAACTCCATGGTGAGGATTCCTGCGTCGCAATCGATTTTGGTTCGTGCGGTTTTTAGAAACGGTCTCCCCAAAAGAATCGGTGAAGAGTTTGACGCTAGTTCTTGATTCTCATTCATGTCGAGGATGTAGAAGTCGGCGGGAAAAACTAACCCGTTTACCTTAACGAGCACATCTTCGATTACCCCCTTCGGTTTCGTAATGGATCGGTCGGCCAATTGGATCGCCACTTGTGTTTCTTTGAGTGGTCCGAGATCGAGAGTCTCGAATATCGAGTAAGGCATCACATTGATCGATGCCCCCAAGTCAAGCATGCATTTCGCCAACTCGTGATGGCCGATGGTGCACGGAATTGCGAACATTCCAGGATCCTTTTGCTTTTGCGGTAGCTTTGTGCGAATCATTGCCGATACATTCTCCCCCACACTTATCGTTTCATGCCCCTTTAACCTTCGTTTATTCGTGCACAACCCCTTCAAGATCTTCGTGTACCTTGGAATTTCTCGGATTGCGTCGAGGAGCGGAATGTTGATTTCGATCTTCTTGAGTGCCGCTAAAGCGTCTCGATCCGCCTCCGCATTCTTGTTGTTGGAGAGTCGATTCGGAAATGGAGGTTTGTCTTGAATTCTTTTGTCGGCTTGCTTTGCTTGTGGTGGACTTGGCTCGGTCTCATTTGGCTGTGGTGGACTTGGCTCGACTTCCTTTGCTTGTGGTGGACTCGGCTCGACTTGCTTTTGTGTTATCTCCACTTCTTCTTCGAATTGCACCTTCTTACCTTTCCTCGATGACTCGCCGATTTCGAGGCCACTTCGAAGCGTTATTGCGTTCACATGTTGATTGTCGAAAGGTTCACGCGGTTGTGATTGGAGGCTTGACGATCCTTGAGTCTTGAGAATATTCACGTCGGTGGCTATTTGTCGTAATTGCGTTTCGAAATTCGCCATTCGTCGATTCGTGTTGGCATTTTCTCTTGTAAAGGCGTCGGAGTTTGCTTTTACCGTTTCGGCGGTGGATTTGAAGGCTCCCATCATTTCCGTCATCATGGATTCGAACTTATTGATTGCTCCGTTGAGTTGCGATGATTCTCCTTGGACTTGAGATTGCGAGTTCGGATGTTGGTACAATGGCGGTCTTTGAGGGTTGTTGTTGCCTTGTCGGTATGGATCGGGTTGTGCGTTATTCGGATTCGCCCAACTAAAGTTCGGATGATTGCGGAGATTCGGGTGGTACGTATTCGTATTGTCGTATCGACCTTTGTTGAAAGTTGAGTTGAAGTTTCCCATTGCGTTGGCACTTTCATCCACAAAAGACGGACATTCATCGGTTACATGCGTTTTTGCGAGACACACTCTACACGTCTTCACTTCTTCCTTTTCTCCCATCACCTTTCTAATGGAGGATTCTATCATCGTCTCGATTTGTTTCATATTAACTTCGTTACACGCGTTGACTCGAGTTTCGTTGGGGCGCCTTGATTGTCCATTATTTGCAACCCTCATGATAAGAGTTCTCACTTCTTGCGGTGTTTTGTCGCATAAAAATCCGGCGGCGGCGGAGTTGAGATCGCGATAATCATCGTCATTCATCCCTTGAACAAGTTGGTTGACGAGGTTCGAGTCGTTGAGGTTTTGATCGGGGCATTCTTCGCATAGTCGATTGAAACGATCGTAGTACTCGTAGAGTGTCTCGTTTGGCTTTTGCGTGATGCTTGCGAGTTCCCTTCGAATTGACGCGATCCTTCCTCGAGGGTAGTACCGATCGAAAAACCGGGTTACGACTTCGTGAAACTCCGTGAAGGGTGCTCCTTGAAGATTCATGTACCAATCTCTTGGACCGTCACCTAAAGAAAAATGAAAAATCGTTAATAAAACATGATCGAAATGTCCATCATGACTATAAGGAGTACAATGTAATTTCAATTCTTTGATATGTTTATGCGGATTTTCATTTACTTTTCCATGAAATATAGGTAGGTTATGAAAGATTTGATGATTCAATTTAAAATTTGGGATTTGAGGAATATTGATACTATATGGTGTTAAGTCTATGGTTGGTGTATTTAATTCTCTTAGTGTTGGAATTCTTATTTGATGCGTATTATTGGTGTTTTCGTTATTCGTTGAACCTTCCATTTTAGAAAAATTATTGAAAAGGAGAGAAGAGTTTAAGAGATTATTGATTGGTCGAGGTTGCGTTTGCGATGAATCGATTTTTCCGTTGTTTTTCTTCAAAGCCTTCAATGTTTTGTTGATCTCGTTGTCGAAGGGTTGTAGTGATGAACTTTGCCTCGATCTTGTTTGCATGCACGTTGCCTCCGAGCTCGTGTAGATCCGATGCTTCCAAGTTCGTCCTCGCAAAAAAAATAGAAGAAATGTGAATTAGAAAATTTCAAGAATTTCAAAATTTCGAAAATACTTCAACAAAAAATCCCCGGCAGCGGCGCCATTTGATAACACGTAAAATAGGTCGTTTTAAAAGTGTAAATTCAATCTCACGAGTTAATCAAAACAATTTATAAACAACTACTAGAATAGGCTAAGTAGAGGTTCGTTCCAAGGAAATTTTGCGCATAAACGATATTCTAATTTCAAGAAGTGTTCTTAGTGTCTAAAACACCTAATATTCAGTCACAATTCTGGTCTTAATTCCACAAGGAGATGGTCAAAGTTTCACTTTAAAATTCACAATTTTCAATTTGTTGCGATGCACGGATCACGAGGCATTAAATGAACCTTACAATTTATAAATCTTGAGAAAAGGTCTAAAAATTGGTACAGAGATTCAAAATTCAATAATAAGACCAGTGGCACAAAAAGTTCACAATTTTGAGCTTTCAGTAAAAAGTAACAAGCAAATTTCAAATAGGCCCCTGGAAGATCACGAAAAGGTCCAGAAAGATTTTTATTGAGAGGTAGTTTTCAGAAATTCATATCAAATCGAAAATTGTATCAAACAAACTCAATCAAAATCCTAATTCAAGAGTGATATCAGATCTAAAGTTTCTAGTAAAATTAGGAATTTAAAAGGTTCTACAATTGATCCAAACGGCACAGACAATGAGGTCCAGAATTAAGATTTTTCATCAATTTACAGTTTAGTCCTTAACAGGCTGATTTTGTAAAATCAATAACAAATAGAAAATTGCAGGAAATTGATTTATTCAAAAACTATATTAAACTACAGATCTAGATATAAACAGTGATATTGAGAAAGACTTATTTTTGAGTAATTTTCTATTTTAAATGGAATTAACAAAACAGGACAAAACAATCGAATATTTCACAAAGGAAAAATAGGAAAATTACGAAATAAAATCCACAAAAATTCTACAAATTCTATTTTATCAAATATAACAGATCTACAATCAGAGTTTATTCAAATCTAATATTTTCCTAATTAAAATGCAACAATTGTAAAAGAGAGTACCGAAAAAGGAGAGAATTGAGTCCAAGAATGGATCTTGGAGAGGTCCTCGAGTCTTCACACCTGGAAAGGAGATGAGAGGAGGAGGAGAGAAACTTCGGGAGCTTGAGAGAGAGAGGATCGATCCTCGGAGCGGCCTCGGAAACCGTGCGTCGACACGATCTTCTCGGCAAAAATGGCTCAAAGATGAGCTTGAGAAGCTAGAGAGCTTGGGAGAGATGGAGATTCAAGAATCAATGGATTTCTTGATCAGGTGAGAGAGTGGGTAGAATGGATGATTTGAGAGGGAGATCTTGGACCTTATTTATAGGAGAAAATGGGGGGGAAAGAGTCCGAATATTCCAGATCTCAGGATGCAACTTGCATGGGTAGGTAGAACACGTTTCACTGAATCCAAGGGTCGAAATTTCATCTGATTTGGCCAAAGTATGAGGGAGAAAACCCAAAAATACCCTCTAAGATATTTCCCTCAGATCCAGATTAAATCTTTTTAATTCATCCGAAAATAGCATAATTCCCTGCACTTATCTCCATTACAACCTGGACCGGAGAGAGAGAGTGATACTGGGCTGTGAAATACTTCCTTATAGCCTTGTAATGGAGGTGTACGGTATAATAGAAATGGAGAGAAGAGTTTCAAAGCTTGGAGCCAAAATTTTCAGTTCAAACAACCTCCCCAGATTTTCCGTTGCGCAAGTGGAATAGCTGATCGTGCAGTATATGGAGATACATAGGTAAAGAATACTCGCAGTGCGGTACACATGAAACCTTCGCCACAGAGAATCAGATCTTCTAAAAACCTTTGACTGGTCAGCTCAGCGATCCGCTGTTGAAGCTAACTGTGTGGCCTTGGTGTAGTGAGTTTAATATAGCGGAAAAGAGACCCGTTGTACGAATTAACAACATCTTTTATGGCACAGGGTTTGCTGCAAGAGAATTCGAATGGTTTTCTGTGTCGTGGGTCAATAAAGAACTCGGGTTGGGTCACCATACGGATTACACCAAGTTTGGCCGTACACCAGATCCATCCTAGTCACGATGGTTGACTGGTCTTCCGTTCTGGATTCACTGCAGATCATATTTGTGTAGCTTTTGTGTCGCGAGTGAGTTCAAGGAGTGAATGGGTTGCCACATGGTTTACTGGCTCAGGAATATCTTTGTTTGGTTTCTGTGCGTGTTTTCGAGTAGCGGGTCGAAGGGGAGTTGGTTAATGACTCATTACTGGGTATATACGCTTCTGTCTGCCACACCAGCTCTTGTTTGGCGTCAAATTTCGTCAGGTCATTGTGTTCCTTCGTGGAATGAGTCAAGTTTGACCCGTTTGGAGTAAAAACTCGATTCCTCTCTCATGCTTCCATCAAATATCAACATATGATATATCAAATCGATCGGGAAGACGAGACGGTTTCATCTATAGTTCTGGTTTTGCGAGATTTTGCACTTTTCACCTGAATTAACACAAAACACATATTAAAGTATTTAATCTCAATAAATTGGAATTATGAATATTTGGTATACTTTAATAATATTTATGTGTTTAAATTCTATATTTTGTGCATGTAAAAAGTGATGAAAAATCCCCTTATCAAATCTCCCCACACTTAGAGCTTGTTTGTCCTCAAACAAAAAATATATAGAATTTAAGCTCAAAAAGAAATGCATGTTCTAGGTTTTGTTGAAAATTTATTCATCGATTTAAAAGTTCAATTTCCTCAAGAAAAAGATTTTTACTCTCATTTCATCATATGTCCTTTATATTGAAAGAATTTAATTCAACCTTTTAAAATCTATTTTCAAATGAAAGGTTCACAATTTCAAAAGTTTTTAGAGAAAAATGGTCTCATGCGATAAAGATGATTAAACACCACATTTTAAACCTTTTCACACCACAAATCGCAAGGGTTATCATGAAAAAGTATTAGTAAAAACCCCTTGTTCAATTTTGCACAAATTGTTCCTTAAATGTAAATTGTCACTTTTTAAATCGTTCGGTACTTTAGTACTTGGTTCCTATTCGGTTTCAACTAATTCCCCCAATTGCGCTTGTTTACAATTCTTTTCTTATTTAACCGAGAGTTCCGTTGCACCGAAATACAACGAAATTACATCTCGGTTTTTTTTTTTTTTTTTTTTTTTTTTTTGATCTTTTCTTTAACAGGGAGTTTCGTTGCACCGAAATACAACGAAATTACATCCCGGTATTCTCTTTTTTTTTTTTTTTTTTTTTAGATCTCAAGTCGCAAGCGGGTCCAATCTATTTACTACCGAATCCCCATGAACAATTGAGCTCTTAAGTGCAATTTGTCAACTTTTAAATTTATGCAAAATTTACTAGAGTGGTTTAAACAAAACTTTTTTTTAGAAATTTCGAGTAAAATATGGGTTTAAGCTTAAAAGATGGTGTGTCATGTAAATCGAAAATCGACCAAATTTCAATAAACTCCAATTTTGTGAGTTCATTTGATTAGGGTTTGAATCCCGAAAGAATCTCTCAAAAATCTTAGTCAATTCTTTCAAATATCTTGGAATATTTCAATTTTGAGAGTAAAATAATGATGGATAAGTGAAAATCTTGTTTTAAAATCGATGATTTATTCAATTAAGCGGAGAAAAAAACCTTCAACATGCATGAAATTTTTTTGGGTTTTTTTTTTTTTTTTTTTTTTTTTTTTTTTTTTTTAGGGTGTTATTTACAAGGAAAAATAGGCCGTAAAAACCCTCCCCACACTTAGAAAAATAGCTCGTCCTCGAGCGAAAAAATCAATTCTAGTAAAAATTAAGGGAGAGAGATGGAGAATTACGACCTTTTGAAGCGTGGGTTGCCTCCCTGCAAGCGCCCTTTGTTTAACGTCGTTTGAGCTCGACGTTTCCTTGTCATCTTTGATATGCATGGTCCCCTTTGAAAGCTTGCTCGTCCATCCATGCGTTGTCGAAATTCGAATGAAAGTGCTTGACTCGATGTCCGTTCACTTTGAAGATTTTACCTGTTTCTTCACTTTTTATCTCAACAACTCCATAAGAAAAAACGTTAGTGACAAAAAACGGCCCGATCCACCGTGATTTCAATTTACCCGGATGGAGCTTTAATCGAGAATTGAAAAGGAGAACACGATCTCCCACATGGAACTCCTTTGACTTAATCATTTTATCATGAAAAGCTTGCGTTTTTTCTTTGTAAATTCTCGAGTTGTCATATGCCTCATTTCGAAATTCATCCAACTCGAGAATTTGCAATTTTCGAGCTTGAGCATCTTTGGAGTAATCGAGTGTGAGTTGCTTAAGAGCCCAATAAGCTCGATGCTCAATCTCGACCGGCAAGTGACATGCTTTTCCATAAACTAGTTTGAAAGGAGACATACCAATGGGGGTTTTGTACGCGGTTCGATATGCCCACAAAGCGTCTCCCAATCTTGCACTCCAATCCTTCCTTGACGGGTTGACCACTTTCTCGAGGATCGACTTGATTTCCCGGTTTGAAACTTCTGCTTGGCCGTTCGTTTGCGGATGATATGCGGTGGAAGTGCGATGCTTCACATGGTAATGCTCGAGCAATCCTTCGAGTCGCTTGTTGCAAAAGTGTGTGCCTCGATCGCTTATCAATACTCGCGGAATTCCAAATCTTTGAAAAATATTCTTCTTGAGGAACTCGACTACCGCCTTGGAATCCGCCGCCTTTGTTGCGATTGCCTCGACCCACTTCGTCACGTAATCAACTGCAAGTAGAATGTAAGTGAAACCAAAAGAGGAAGGAAAAGGTCCCATGAAATCAATGCCCCAAACATCGAAAGGTTCACAAACGTGGATAGATTTCAAGGGCATTTGATCTCTTCGGGACAAATTCCCCGTCTTTTGACAATTCTCGCAACTCTTCACAAAAGTCGAGGCATCTTTGTGAAGAGTTGGCCAATATAATCCGCATTCAAAAACTTTGTGGGCAGTTCTTTGAACACCGAAATGTCCACCGCATTGAAAAGAATGACAAAAAGAGAGAACGGATTGTACCTCATGATCGGGGACACACTTACGAATAATTTGGTCGGCGCAAATGCGGAAGAGATGTGGATCCTCCCAAACGTAGAACCTCGCATCGCTTTTGATCTTGTCGCGTTGTGCTCGTGGTAACTCCTCGGGAAATTCCTTTGTGACGAGGTAGTTCACCAAATCGGCGTACCAAGGCGCGTTGGCTTGCATGGCGTATAAGTGCTCTTCGGGAAAGAATTCGTTGATTGGCAAGATTGCGCCTTCGTTGAGAGGTAATCGGCTTAGATGATCTGCGACGAGGTTTTCGCATCCTCGTTTGTCCCGTATTTCGATGTCGAATTCTTGTAAGAGAAGTATCCAACGGAGGAGCCTCGGTTTGCATTCCTTTTTCTTCATAAGATGTCTCAATGCTTCATGATCGGAGAAAACGATTACCTTGGTACCGACCAAATATGAGCGAAATTTCTCCAAAGCGAAAACGATTGCTAGAAGTTCTTTCTCCGTCGTCGTGTAATTGCGTTGAGCTTCGTCGAGGCTTTTCGAGGCGTAGTAGATCACATGCGGCTCGCGTCCGATTCGTTGTCCCAACACCGCCCCCACACTTAGGTCGCTTGCGTCACACATTAACTCGAACGGGAGATTCCAATCGGGTGGCTTGATCACGGGCGCGGAACATAACTTCTCCTTGAGGAAATCGAACGCTTCTCGGCATTTCACGTCAAATTCGAAACTCGTCTCTTTTTGAAGAAGGGTGCACATCGGTTGAGCGATCTTGGAGAAGTCTTTGATGAAGCGTCGGTAAAAGCCGGCGTGACCGAGAAAAGAGCGCACATCCTTCACATTCTTGGGGTATGGGAGTGTTTTGATGACGTCGATTTTCGCCTTGTCCACTTCTAGCCCTTGATCTGAAACAAGATGACCTAAAACAATACCGTTGCTCACCATAAAGTGGCACTTCTCAAAGTTCAAGATTAGGTTAGATTCGACGCATTTTTCAAGTATAAGGGATAAGTTCGAAAGACAAGAATCAAACGAATCCCCATATATTGAAAAATCGTCCATAAAAACTTCGATAAACTTTGAAATATAATCGGAGAAAATCGACAACATACATCTTTGAAAAGTACCTGGTGCGTTGCACAACCCGAATGGCATGCGGCGATATGCGAAGGTTCCGAACGGACACGTGAACGTCGTCTTTTCTTGATCTTCCGGAGCGATGGCGACTTGAAAGTACCCCGAAAATCCGTCGAGGAAGCAATAATACGGTCTCCCCGCCAATCTTTCTAGCATTTGGTCGATGAAGGGCAATGGAAAGTGATCTTTTCTTGTCGCGGCGTTGAGCTTGCGGTAATCGATGCACACCCTCCAACCATTTTGAACTCGAGTTTGGACTTTTTCTCCTTTTTCGTTCTCGACAATCGTTATTCCCGTCTTTTTTGGCACAACGTGAATCGGCGAGACCCATTTTGAGTCGGTGATCGGATAGATGATTCCCGCATCGAGAAGTTTGATTATCTCCTTTTTCACGACCTCCATCATCGGCGGATTGAGACGGCGTTGAGGTTCTCTTGAAGGTCGAGATTCGTCTTCGAGGAGGATGCGATGCATGCATGTCGAAGGGCTTATTCCCGGAATGTCGGCTAGCGTCCATCCAATCGCCTTCTTGTGCTTCTTTAGCGTTTCGATAAGCCTTGCTTCTTGCTCCTTCGTGAGATGTGCGGCGATAATGACGGGAAGAGTTTCGCCTTCTCCTAGGTATGCGTACTTCAAGTGGCTAGGAAGTGGCTTGAGCTCGAGTTCGGGTGCCTTCTCGATAGATGGAGACGTCCTTTCTTGTGAGATTCGAAGTTCCTCCTTTAAAGCACCTGAAAAAGAGCAAACATTTTCGATTTGATTAGAAGCTAGACTTTCAAAGAGTTCATAATCGAAAGAAAAATCAAGAGAGTCGAGAATGTGATTGATCGGATGTGAGAACTCTTCGATGCATTCGTCGATGATGTCGAGTTGCGAGATGTTTGAGATGGATCCTTCGGGGTATTTGATCGGATCGAAGATGTTGAACTTGATCACTTCGTTGTCGAACTCCATGGTGAGGATTCCTGCGTCGCAATCGATTTTGGTTCGTGCGGTTTTTAGAAACGGTCTCCCCAAAAGAATCGGTGAAGAGTTTGACGCTAGTTCTTGATTCTCATTCATGTCGAGGATGTAGAAGTCGGCGGGAAAAACTAACCCGTTTACCTTAACGAGCACATCTTCGATTACCCCCTTCGGTTTCGTAATGGATCGGTCGGCCAATTGGATCGCCACTTGTGTTTCTTTGAGTGGTCCGAGATCGAGAGTCTCGAATATCGAGTAAGGCATCACATTGATCGATGCCCCCAAGTCAAGCATGCATTTCGCCAACTCGTGATGGCCGATGGTGCACGGAATTGCGAACATTCCAGGATCCTTTTGCTTTTGCGGTAGCTTTGTGCGAATCATTGCCGATACATTCTCCCCCACACTTATCGTTTCATGCCCCTTTAACCTTCGTTTATTCGTGCACAACCCCTTCAAGATCTTCGTGTACCTTGGAATTTCTCGGATTGCGTCGAGGAGCGGAATGTTGATTTCGATCTTCTTGAGTGCCGCTAAAGCGTCTCGATCCGCCTCCGCATTCTTGTTGTTGGAGAGTCGATTCGGAAATGGAGGTTTGTCTTGAATTCTTTTGTCGGCTTGCTTTGCTTGTGGTGGACTTGGCTCGGTCTCATTTGGCTGTGGTGGACTTGGCTCGACTTCCTTTGCTTGTGGTGGACTCGGCTCGACTTGCTTTTGTGTTATCTCCACTTCTTCTTCGAATTGCACCTTCTTACCTTTCCTCGATGACTCGCCGATTTCGAGGCCACTTCGAAGCGTTATTGCGTTCACATGTTGATTGTCGAAAGGTTCACGCGGTTGTGATTGGAGGCTTGACGATCCTTGAGTCTTGAGAATATTCACGTCGGTGGCTATTTGTCGTAATTGCGTTTCGAAATTCGCCATTCGTCGATTCGTGTTGGCATTTTCTCTTGTAAAGGCGTCGGAGTTTGCTTTTACCGTTTCGGCGGTGGATTTGAAGGCTCCCATCATTTCCGTCATCATGGATTCGAACTTATTGATTGCTCCGTTGAGTTGCGATGATTCTCCTTGGACTTGAGATTGCGAGTTCGGATGTTGGTACAATGGCGGTCTTTGAGGGTTGTTGTTGCCTTGTCGGTATGGATCGGGTTGTGCGTTATTCGGATTCGCCCAACTAAAGTTCGGATGATTGCGGAGATTCGGGTGGTACGTATTCGTATTGTCGTATCGACCTTTGTTGAAAGTTGAGTTGAAGTTTCCCATTGCGTTGGCACTTTCATCCACAAAAGACGGACATTCATCGGTTACATGCGTTTTTGCGAGACACACTCTACACGTCTTCACTTCTTCCTTTTCTCCCATCACCTTTCTAATGGAGGATTCTATCATCGTCTCGATTTGTTTCATATTAACTTCGTTACACGCGTTGACTCGAGTTTCGTTGGGGCGCCTTGATTGTCCATTATTTGCAACCCTCATGATAAGAGTTCTCACTTCTTGCGGTGTTTTGTCGCATAAAAATCCGGCGGCGGCGGAGTTGAGATCGCGATAATCATCGTCATTCATCCCTTGAACAAGTTGGTTGACGAGGTTCGAGTCGTTGAGGTTTTGATCGGGGCATTCTTCGCATAGTCGATTGAAACGATCGTAGTACTCGTAGAGTGTCTCGTTTGGCTTTTGCGTGATGCTTGCGAGTTCCCTTCGAATTGACGCGATCCTTCCTCGAGGGTAGTACCGATCGAAAAACCGGGTTACGACTTCGTGAAACTCCGTGAAGGGTGCTCCTTGAAGATTCATGTACCAATCTCTTGGACCGTCACCTAAAGAAAAATGAAAAATCGTTAATAAAACATGATCGAAATGTCCATCATGACTATAAGGAGTACAATGTAATTTCAATTCTTTGATATGTTTATGCGGATTTTCATTTACTTTTCCATGAAATATAGGTAGGTTATGAAAGATTTGATGATTCAATTTAAAATTTGGGATTTGAGGAATATTGATACTATATGGTGTTAAGTCTATGGTTGGTGTATTTAATTCTCTTAGTGTTGGAATTCTTATTTGATGCGTATTATTGGTGTTTTCGTTATTCGTTGAACCTTCCATTTTAGAAAAATTATTGAAAAGGAGAGAAGAGTTTAAGAGATTATTGATTGGTCGAGGTTGCGTTTGCGATGAATCGATTTTTCCGTTGTTTTTCTTCAAAGCCTTCAATGTTTTGTTGATCTCGTTGTCGAAGGGTTGTAGTGATGAACTTTGCCTCGATCTTGTTTGCATGCACGTTGCCTCCGAGCTCGTGTAGATCCGATGCTTCCAAGTTCGTCCTCGCAAAAAAAATAGAAGAAATGTGAATTAGAAAATTTCAAGAATTTCAAAATTTCGAAAATACTTCAACAAAAAATCCCCGGCAGCGGCGCCATTTGATAACACGTAAAATAGGTCGTTTTAAAAGTGTAAATTCAATCTCACGAGTTAATCAAAACAATTTATAAACAACTACTAGAATAGGCTAAGTAGAGGTTCGTTCCAAGGAAATTTTGCGCATAAACGATATTCTAATTTCAAGAAGTGTTCTTAGTGTCTAAAACACCTAATATTCAGTCACAATTCTGGTCTTAATTCCACAAGGAGATGGTCAAAGTTTCACTTTAAAATTCACAATTTTCAATTTGTTGCGATGCACGGATCACGAGGCATTAAATGAACCTTACAATTTATAAATCTTGAGAAAAGGTCTAAAAATTGGTACAGAGATTCAAAATTCAATAATAAGACCAGTGGCACAAAAAGTTCACAATTTTGAGCTTTCAGTAAAAAGTAACAAGCAAATTTCAAATAGGCCCCTGGAAGATCACGAAAAGGTCCAGAAAGATTTTTATTGAGAGGTAGTTTTCAGAAATTCATATCAAATCGAAAATTGTATCAAACAAACTCAATCAAAATCCTAATTCAAGAGTGATATCAGATCTAAAGTTTCTAGTAAAATTAGGAATTTAAAAGGTTCTACAATTGATCCAAACGGCACAGACAATGAGGTCCAGAATTAAGATTTTTCATCAATTTACAGTTTAGTCCTTAACAGGCTGATTTTGTAAAATCAATAACAAATAGAAAATTGCAGGAAATTGATTTATTCAAAAACTATATTAAACTACAGATCTAGATATAAACAGTGATATTGAGAAAGACTTATTTTTGAGTAATTTTCTATTTTAAATGGAATTAACAAAACAGGACAAAACAATCGAATATTTCACAAAGGAAAAATAGGAAAATTACGAAATAAAATCCACAAAAATTCTACAAATTCTATTTTATCAAATATAACAGATCTACAATCAGAGTTTATTCAAATCTAATATTTTCCTAATTAAAATGCAACAATTGTAAAAGAGAGTACCGAAAAAGGAGAGAATTGAGTCCAAGAATGGATCTTGGAGAGGTCCTCGAGTCTTCACACCTGGAAAGGAGATGAGAGGAGGAGGAGAGAAACTTCGGGAGCTTGAGAGAGAGAGGATCGATCCTCGGAGCGGCCTCGGAAACCGTGCGTCGACACGATCTTCTCGGCAAAAATGGCTCAAAGATGAGCTTGAGAAGCTAGAGAGCTTGGGAGAGATGGAGATTCAAGAATCAATGGATTTCTTGATCAGGTGAGAGAGTGGGTAGAATGGATGATTTGAGAGGGAGATCTTGGACCTTATTTATAGGAGAAAATGGGGGGGAAAGAGTCCGAATATTCCAGATCTCAGGATGCAACTTGCATGGGTAGGTAGAACACGTTTCACTGAATCCAAGGGTCGAAATTTCATCTGATTTGGCCAAAGTATGAGGGAGAAAACCCAAAAATACCCTCTAAGATATTTCCCTCAGATCCAGATTAAATCTTTTTAATTCATCCGAAAATAGCATAATTCCCTGCACTTATCTCCATTACAACCTGGACCGGAGAGAGAGAGTGATACTGGGCTGTGAAATACTTCCTTATAGCCTTGTAATGGAGGTGTACGGTATAATAGAAATGGAGAGAAGAGTTTCAAAGCTTGGAGCCAAAATTTTCAGTTCAAACAACCTCCCCAGATTTTCCGTTGCGCAAGTGGAATAGCTGATCGTGCAGTATATGGAGATACATAGGTAAAGAATACTCGCAGTGCGGTACACATGAAACCTTCGCCACAGAGAATCAGATCTTCTAAAAACCTTTGACTGGTCAGCTCAGCGATCCGCTGTTGAAGCTAACTGTGTGGCCTTGGTGTAGTGAGTTTAATATAGCGGAAAAGAGACCCGTTGTACGAATTAACAACATCTTTTATGGCACAGGGTTTGCTGCAAGAGAATTCGAATGGTTTTCTGTGTCGTGGGTCAATAAAGAACTCGGGTTGGGTCACCATACGGATTACACCAAGTTTGGCCGTACACCAGATCCATCCTAGTCACGATGGTTGACTGGTCTTCCGTTCTGGATTCACTGCAGATCATATTTGTGTAGCTTTTGTGTCGCGAGTGAGTTCAAGGAGTGAATGGGTTGCCACATGGTTTACTGGCTCAGGAATATCTTTGTTTGGTTTCTGTGCGTGTTTTCGAGTAGCGGGTCGAAGGGGAGTTGGTTAATGACTCATTACTGGGTATATACGCTTCTGTCTGCCACACCAGCTCTTGTTTGGCGTCAAATTTCGTCAGGTCATTGTGTTCCTTCGTGGAATGAGTCAAGTTTGACCCGTTTGGAGTAAAAACTCGATTCCTCTCTCATGCTTCCATCAAATATCAACATATGATATATCAAATCGATCGGGAAGACGAGACGGTTTCATCTATAGTTCTGGTTTTGCGAGATTTTGCACTTTTCACCTGAATTAACACAAAACACATATTAAAGTATTTAATCTCAATAAATTGGAATTATGAATATTTGGTATACTTTAATAATATTTATGTGTTTAAATTCTATATTTTGTGCATGTAAAAAGTGATGAAAAATCCCCTTATCAGATGTCTAACACCTTCAAAAAATTCAATTATGACATTTTTTTTAAAACGTTAAAATTGAAGTGTAACACAAGAAAAGTACTCAAAATACTCTGTAATTGAAGACTGACACACACAAATTAAAATTTTTTCAAAAATTTCTTAGAAATGCAAAAACTGAAGTCTAACACCTTCAAAAAATTAAATTATGATATTTTTTTTTAAATGTTAAAATTGAAGTGTTACACAGGCAAAATACTCAATTTTCTGTTCATACTCAAAATACTCCATAATTGAAGACTAACACACACAAATTTAAATTTTTTCAAAAGTTTCTTAAAAATGCAAAAACAGAAGTCTAACACCTTCATAAAATTCAACTATGATATTTTTTAAAAATATTTTAAAATTGAAGTGTAACACAAGCAAAATACTCATTTTTCATGTCTTACTCAAAATACTCCGTAATTGAAGACTAACACACACAAATTTCAATTTTTTCAAAAGTTTGTTAAAAATGCAAAAAGAGAAGTCTAACACCTTCACAAAATTCAATTATGATATTAAAAATATGTTAAAATTGAAGTGGAACACAAGCAAAATAATCAATTTTCATGTCATACTCAAAATACTCCGTAATTGAAGACTAACACACACAAATTTCAATTTTTTCTAAAGTTTGTTAAAAATGCAAAAAGAGAAGTCTAACACCTTCACAAAATTCAATTATGATAGTTTTTAAAAATATGTTAAAATTGAAGTGCAACACAAGCAAAATACTCAATTTTCATGTCTTACTCAAAATACTCCGTAATTGAAGACTAACACACTCAAATTTCAATTTTTTCGAAAATTTCTGAAAAATGCAAATACAGAAGTCTAACACTTTCAAAAAATTCAATTAAGACATTTTTAAAAAATATGTTAAAATTGAAGTGTAACAGAAGCAAAATACTCAATTTTCATGTCGTACTCTCAATAATCCGTAATTCATGACAAACACACAAATTTCAATTTTTTCGAAAATTTCTTAAAAATGCAAAAACAGATGTCTAACACCTTCAAAAAGTTCAATTATGACATTTTTTTAAAAAACGTTAAAATTGAAGTGTAACACAAGAAAAGTACTCAATTTTCAGGGCGTACTCAAAATACTCTGTAATTGAAGACTGACACACACAAATTACAATTTTTTCAAAAATTTCGTAAAAATGCAAAAACTGAAGTCTAACACCTTCAAAAAATTCAATTAAGATATTTTTTTCAAAAAATGTTAAAATTGAAGTATTACACAAGCAAAATACTAAATTTTCATGTCATACTCAAAATACTCCGTAATTGAAGACTAACACACACAAATTTCAATTTTTTCTAAAGTTTGTTAAAAATGCAACAAGAGAAGTACCTTCATAAAATTCAATTATGATAGTTTTTAAAAATATGTTAAAATTGAAGTGCAACACAAGTAAAATACTCAATTTTCATGTCTTACTCAAAATACTCCGTAATTGAAGATTAACACACTCAAATTTCAATTTTTTCGAAAATTTTATAAAAATGCAAAAACAGAAGTCTAACACCTTCAAAAAATTCAATGAAGACATTTTTAAAAAATATGTTAAAATTGAAGTGTAACAGAAGCAAAATACTCAATTTTCATGTCGTACTTAAAATAATCCGTAATTCAAGACAAACACACAAATTTCAATTTTTTCGAAAATTTCTTAAAAATGCAAAATCAGAAGACTAACACCTTCCAAAAATTCAATTATGACATTTTTTTTAAAAACGTTAAAATTGAAGTGTAACACAAGAAACGTACTCAAATTTCAAGGCGTACTCAAAATACTCTGTAATTGAAGCCTGACACACACAAATTACAATTTTTTCAAAACTTTCATAAAAATGCAAAAACTGAAGTCTAACACCATCAAAAAATTCAATTAAGACATTTTTAAATAAATGTTAAAATCGAAGTCTTACACAGGCAAAATACTCATTTTTCATGTCTTACTCAAAATACTCCGTAATTGAAGACTAACACACACAAATTTCAATTTTTTCAAAAGTTTGTTAAAAATGCAAAAAGAGAAGTCTAACACCTTCATAAAATTCAATTATGATATTTTTTAAAAATATGGTAAAATTGAAGTGGAACACAAGCAAAATATTCAATTTTCATGTCATACTCAAAATACTCCGTAATTGAAGACTAACACACACAAATTTCAATTTTTTCTAAAGTTTGTTAAAAATGCAAAAAGAGAAGTCTAACACCTTCACAAAATTCAATTATGATAGTTTTTAAAAATATGTTAAAATTGAAGTGCAACACAAGCAAAATAATCAATTTTCATGTCTTACTCAAAATACTCCGTAATTGAAGACTAACACACTCAAATTTCAATTTTTTCGAAAATTTCTGAAAAATGCAAATACAGAAATCTAACACCTTCAAAAAATTCAATTAAGACATTTTTAAAAAATATGTTAAAATTGAAGTGTAACAGAAGCAAAATACTCAATTTTCATGTCGTACTCTAAATAATCCGTAATTCATGACAAACACACAAATTTCAATTTTTTCGAAAATTTCTTAAAAATGCAAAAACAAATGTCTAACACCTTCAAAAAATTCAATTATGACATTTTTTTTAAAAACGTTAAAATTGAAGTGTAACACAAGAAACGTACTCAAATTTCAAGGCGTACACAAAATACTCTGTAATTGAAGACTGACACACACAAATTACATTTTTTTCAAAAATTTCATAAAAATGCAAAAACTGAAGTCTAACACCATCAAAAAATTCAATTAAGATATTTTTAAATAAATGTTAAAATTGAAGTCTTACACATGTAAAATACTCATTTTTCATGTCTTACTCAAAATACTCCGTAATTGAAGACTAACACACACAAATTTCAATTTTTTCAAAAGTTTGTTAAAAATGTAAAAAGAGAAGTCTAACACCTTCATAAAATTCAATTATGATATTTTTTAAAAATATGTTAAAATTGAATTGGAACACAAGCAAAATACTCAATTTTCATGTCATACTCAAAATACTCCGTAATTGAAGACTAACACACACAAATTTCAATTTTTTCTAAAGTTTGTTAAAAATGCAAAAAGAGAAGTCTAACACCTTCACAAAATTCAATTATGGTAGTTTTTAAAAATATGTTAAAATTGAAGTGCAACACAAGCAAAATACTCAATTTTCATGTCTTACTCAAAATACTCCGTAATTGAAGACTAACACACTCAAATTTCAATTTTTTCGAAAATTTCTGAAAAATGCAAATACAGAAGTCTAACACCTTCAAAAAATTCAATTTTGACATTTTTAAAAAATATGTTAAAATTGAAGTGGAACACAAGCAAAATACTCAATTTTCATGTCATACTCAAAATACTCCGTAATTGAAGACTAACACACACAGATTTCAATTTTTTCTAAAGTTTGTTAAAAATGCAAAAAGAGAAGTCTAACACCTTCATAAAATTCAATTATGATATTTTTTAAAAATATGTTAAAATTGAAGTGGAACACAAGCAAAATACTCAATTTTCACGTCATACTCAAAATACTCCGTAATTGAAGACTAACACACACAGATTTCAATTTTTTCTAAAGTTTGTTAAAAATGCAAAAAGAGAAGTCTAACACCTTCACAAAATTCAATTATGATAGTTTTTAAAAATATGTTAAAATTGAAGTGCAACACAAGCAAAATAATCAACTTTCATGTCTTACTCAAAATACTCCGTAATTGAAGACTAACACACTCAAATTTCAATTTTTTCGAAAATTTCTGAAAAATGCAAATACAGAAGTCTAACACCTTCAAAAAATTCAATTAAGACATTTTTAAAAAATATGTTAAAATTGAAGTGTAATAGAAGCAAAATACTCAATTTTCATGTCGTACTCTAAATAATCCATAATTCATGACAAACACACAAATTTCAATTTTTTCGAAAATTTCTTAAAAATGCAAAAACAGATGTCTAACACCTTCAAAAAATTCAATTATGACATTTTTTTAAAAACGTTAAAATTGAAGTGTAACACAAGAAAAGTACTCAAAATACTCTGTAATTGAAGACTGAAACACACAAATTACAATTTTTTCAAAAATTTCTTAAAAATGCAAAAACTGAAGTCTAACACCTTCAAAAAATTCAATTATGATATTTTTTTTTAAATGTTAAAATTGAAGTGTTACACAGGCAAAATACTCAATTTTATGTTCATACTCAAAATACTCCATAATTGAAGACTAACACACACAAATTTAAATTTTTTCAAAAGTTTCTTAAAAATGCAAAAACAGAAGTCTAACACCTTCATAAAATTCAACTATGATATTTTTTAAAAATATTTTAAAATTGAAGTGGAACACAAGCAAAATACTCAATTTTCATGTCATACTCAAAATACTCCGTAATTGAAGACTAACACACACAAATTTCAATTTTTTCTAAAGTTTGTTAAAAATGCAAAAAGAGAAGTCCAACACCTTCACAAAATTCAATTATGATAGTTTTTAAAAATATGTTAAAATTGAAGTGCAACACAAGCAAAATACTCAATTTTCATGTCTTACTCAAAATACTCCGTAATTGAAGACTAACACACTCAAATTTCAATTTTTTCGAAAATTTCTGAAAAATGCAAATACAGAAGTCTAACACCTTCAAAAAATTCAATTAAGACATTTTTAAAAAATATGTTAAAATTGAAGTGTAACAGAAGCAAAATACTCAATTTTCATGTCGTACTCTAAATAATCCGAAATTTATGACAAACACACAAATTTCAATTTTTTCGAAAATTTCTTAAAAATGCAAAAACAGATGTCTAACACCTTCAAAAAATTCAATTATGACATTTTTTTTAAAAACGTTAAAATTGAAGTGTAACACAAGAAAAGTACTCAATTTTCAGGGCGTACTCAAAATACTCTGTAATTGAAGACTGTGACACACAAATTACAATTTTTTCCAAAATTTCTTAAAAATGCAAAAAGAGAAGTCTAACACCTTCAAAAAATTCAATTAAGATATTTTTTCAAAAAATGTTAAAATTGAAGTATTACACAAGCAAAATACTCAATTTTCATGTCATACTCAAAATACTCCGTAATTGAAGACTAACACACACAGATTTCAATTTTTTCTAAAGTTTGTTAAAAATGCAAAAAGAGAAGTCTAACACCTTCACAAAATTCAATTATGATAGTTTTTAAAAATATGTTAAAATTGAAGTGCAACACAAGCAAAATTATCAACTTTCATGTCTTACTCAAAATACTCCGTAATTGAAGACTAACACACTCAAATTTCAATTTTTTCGAAAATTTCTGAAAAATGCAAATACAGAAGTCTAACACCTTCAAAAAATTCAATTAAGACATTTTTAAAAAATATGTTAAAATTGAAGTGTAACAGAAGCAAAATACTCAATTTTCATGTCGTACTCTAAATAATCCGTAATTCATGACAAACACACAAATCTCAATTTTTTCGAAAATTTCTTAAAAATGCAAAAACAGATGTCTAACACCTTCAAAAAATTCAATTGTGACATTTTTTTAAAAAACGTTAAAATTGAAGTGTAACAAAAGAAAAGTACTCAATTTTCAAGGCGTACTCAAAATACTCTGTAATTGAAGACTGACACACACAAATTTCAATTTTTTCAAAAATTTCTTAAAAATGCAAAAACTGAAGTCTAACACCTTCAAAAAATTCAATTATGATATTTTTTTTTTAAATGTTAAAATTGAAGTGTTACACATGCAAAATATTCAATTTTCTGTTCATACTGAAAATACTCCATAATTGAAGACTAACACACACAAATTTAAATTTTTTCAAAAGTTTTTTAAAAATGCAAAAAACAGAAGTCTAACACCTTCATAAAATTCAACTATGATATTTTTTAAAAATATTTTAAAATTGAAGTGTAACACAAGAAAAATACTCATTTTTCATGTCTTACTCAAAATACTCCGTAATTGAAGACTAACACACACAAATTTAAATTTTTTCAAAAGTTTGTTAAAAATGCAAAAAGAGAAGTCTAACACCTTCATAAAATTCAATTATGATATTTTTTAAAAATATGTTAAAATTGAAGTGGAACACAAGCAAAATACTCAATTTTCATGTCATACTCAAAATACTCCGTAATTGAAGACTAACACACACAGATTTCAATTTTTTCTAAAGTTTGTTAAAAATGCAAAAAGAGAAGTCTAACACCTTCACAAAATTCAATTATGATAGTTTTTAAAAATATGTTAAAATTGAAGTGCAACACAAGCAAAATTATCAACTTTCATGTCTTACTCAAAATACTCCGTAATTGAAGACTAACACACTCAAATTTCAATTTTTTCGAAAATTTCAGAAAAATGCAAATACAGAAGTCTAACACCTTCAAAAAATTCAATTAAGACATTTTTAAAAAATATGTTAAAATTGAAGTGTAACAGAAGCAAAATACTCAATTTTCATGTCGTACTCTAAATAATCCGTAATTCATGACAAACACACAAATCTCAATTTTTTCGAAAATTTCTTAAAAATGCAAAAACAGATGTCTAACACCTTCAAAAAATTCAATTGTGACATTTTTTTAAAAAACGTTAAAATTGAAGTGTAACAAAAGAAAAGTACTCAATTTTCAAGGCGTACTCAAAATACTCTGTAATTGAAGACTGACACACACAAATTTCAATTTTTTCAAAAATTTCTTAAAAATGCAAAAACTGAAGTCTAACACCTTCAAAAAATTCAATTATGATATTTTTTTTTAAATGTTAAAATTGAAGTGTTACACATGCAAAATATTCAATTTTCTGTTCATACTGAAAATACTCCATAATTGAAGACTAACACACAAATTTAAATTTTTTCAAAAGTTTTTTAAAAATGCAAAAAACAGAAGTCTAACACCTTCATAAAATTCAACTATGATATTTTTTTAAAATATTTTAAAATTGAAGTGTAACACAAGAAAAATACTCATTTTTCATGTCTTACTCAAAATACTCCGTAATTGAAGACTAACACACACAAATTTAAATTTTTTCAAAAGTTTGTTAAAAATGCAAAAAGAGAAGTCTAACACCTTCATAAAATTCAATTATGATATTTTTTAAAAATATGTTAAAATTGAAGTGGAACACAAGCAAAATACTCAATTTTCATGTCATACTCAAAATACTCTGTAATTGAAGACTGACACACACAAATTACAATATTTTCAAAAATTTCTTAAAAATGCAAAAACTGAAGTCTAACACCTTCAAAAAATTCAATTAAGATATTTTAAAAAAAAAATTAAAAATTGAAGTATTACGCAAGCGAAATACTCATTTTCATGTCATACTCAAAATACTCCATAATTGAAATCTATCACACACAAATTTCAATTTTTTCAAAAGTTTGTTAAAAATACAAAAAGCGAAGTCTAACACCTTCATAAAATTCAATTATGATATTTTTTAAAAATATGTCAAAATTGAAGTGGAACACAAGAAAAATACTCAATTTTCATGTCTTACTCAAAATACTCCGTAATTCAAGACTAACACTCTGAAATTTCAATTTGTTTCGAAAATTTCATAAAAATGCAAAAACAGAAGTCTAACACCTTCAAAAAATTCAATTATGACATTTTTTTTAGAAACGTTAAAGTTGAAGTTTAACACAAAAAAGTACTCAATTTTCAAGGCGTACTCAAAATACTCTGTAATTGAAGACTGACACACACAAATTACAATTTTTTCGAAAATTTCTTAAAAATGCAAAAACTGAAGTCTAACACCTTCAAAAAATCCAATTAAGATATTTTTTTTAAAAATGTTAAAATTGAAGTATTACACAAGCAAAATACTCATTTTCATGTCATACTCAAAACACTCCATAATTGAAGTCTATCACACACAAATTTCAATTTTTTCAAAAGTTTGTTAAAAATACAAAAAGCGAAGTCTAACACCTTCATAAAATTCAATTATGGTATTTTTTAAAAATATGTCAAAATTGAAGTGGAACACAAGCAAAATACTCAATTTTCATGTCTTACTCAAAATACTCAGTAATTGAAGACTAACACACTCAAATTTCAATTTTTTTCGAAAATTTCTTAAAAATGCAAAAACAGAAGTCTAACACCTTCAAAAAAATCAATTAAGACATATTTAAAAAATATGTTAAAATTGAAATGTAACAGAAGCAAAATACTCAATTTTCATGTCGTACTCTAAATAGTCCATAATTCAAGACAAACACACAAATTTCAATTTTTTCGAAACTTTCTAAAAAATGCAAAAACAGAAGTCTAACACCTTCAAAAAATTCAATTATGAAATTTTTTTTTAAAACGTTAAAATTGAAGTGTAACACAAGAAAAGTACTCAATTTTCAAGGCGTACTCAAAATACTCTGTAATTGAAGACTGACACACACAAATTACAATTTTTTCAAAAATTTCTTAAAAATGCAGAAACTGAAGTCTAACACCTTCAAAAAATTCAATTAAGATATTTTTTCAAAAAATGTTAAAATTGAAGTATTACACAAGCAAAATACTCAATTTTCATGTCATACTCAAAATACTCCGTAATTGAAGACTGACACACACAAATTTCAATTTTTTCTAAAGTTTGTTAAAAATGCAAAAAGAGAAGTCTAACACCTTCATCAAATTCAATTATGATTGTTTTTAAAAATATGTTAAAATTGAAGTGCAACACAAGTAAAATACTCAATTTTCATGTCTTACTCAAAATACTCTGCAATTGAAGATTAACACACTCAAATTTCAATTTTTTCGAAAAATTTTTAAAAATGCAAAAACAGAAGTCTAACACCTTCAAAATATGCAATTAAGACATTTTTAAAAAATATGTTACAATTGAAGTGTAACAGAAGCAAAATACTCAATTTTCATGTCGTACTAAAAATAATCCGTAATTCAAGACAAACACACAAATTTCAATTTTTTCGAAAATTTCTTAAAAATGCAAAAACAGAAGTCCAACACCTTCAAAAAATTCAATTATGCCATTTTTTAAAAAAACGTTAAAATTGAAGTGTAACACAAGAAACGTACTCAATTTTCAAGGCGTACTCAAAATACTCTATAATTGAAGCCTGACACACACAAATTACAATTTTTTCAAACATTTCTTAAAAAAGCAAAAATTGAAGTCTAGCACCTTCAAAAAATTCAATTAAGATATTTTTTAAAAAAATGTTAAAATTGAAGTATTACACATGCAAAATACTCATTTTCATGTCATACTCAAAATACTCCATAATTGAAGTCTATCACACACAAATTTCAATTTTTTCAAAAGTTTGTTAAAAATACAAAAAGCGAATTCTAACACCTTCATAAATTCAATTATGATATTTTTTAAAAATATGTTAAAATTGAAGTGGAACACAAGCAAAATACTCAATTTTCATGTCTTACTCAAAATACTCAGTAATTGAAGACTAACACACTCAAATTTCAATTTTTTTCGAAAATTTCTTAAAAATGCAAAAACAAAAGTCTAACACCTTCAAAAAAATCAATTAAGACATTTTTAAAAAATATGTTAAAATTGAAGTGTAACAGAAGCAAAATACTCACTTTTCATGTCGTACTCTAAATAGTCCGTAATTCAAGACAAACACACAAATTTCAATTTTTTCGAAACTTTCTTAAAAATGCAAAAACAGAAGTCACACCTTCAAAAAATTCAATTATGACATTTTCTTTAAAAACGTTAAAATTGAAGTGTAACACAAGAAAAGTACTAAATTTTCAAGGCGTACTCAAAATACTCTGTAATTGAAGACTGACACACACAAATTACAATTTTTTCAAAAATTTCTTAAAAATGCAGAACCTGAAGTCTAACACCTTCAAAAAATTCAATTAAGATGTTTTTTCAAAAAATGTTAAAATTCAAGTATTACACAAGCAAAATACTCAATTTTCATGTCATACTCAAAATACTCCGTAATTGAAGACTGACACACACAAATTTCAATTTTTTCTAAAGTTTGTTAAAAATTCAAAAAGAGAAGTCTAACACCTTCAAAAAAATCAATTCAGACATTTTTAAAAAATATGTTAAAATTGAAGTGTAACAGAAGCAAAATACTCACTTTTCATGTCGTACTCAAAATAATCCGTAATTCAAGACAAACACACAAATTTCAATTTTTTCGAAAATTTCTTAAAAATGCAAAAATAGAAGTCTAACACCTTCAAAAAATTCAATTATGACATTTTTAAAAAAAACGTTAAAATTGAAGTGTAACACAAGAAACGTACTCAATTTTCAAGTCGTACTCAAAATACTCTATAATTGAAGACTGACACACACAAATTACAATTTTTTCAAAAATTTCTTAAAAATGCAAAAACTGAAGTCCAACACATTCAAAAAATTCAATTAAGATATTTTTTTAAAAAATGTTAAAATTGAAGTATTACACAAGCAAAATACTCATTTTCATGTCATACTCAAAATACTCCATAATTGAAGACTATCACACACAAATTTCAATTTTTTCAAAAGTTTGTTAAAAGTGCAAAAAGCGAAGTCTAACACTTTCATAAAATTCAATTATGATATTTTTTAAAAATATGTCAAAATTGAAGTGGAACGCAAGCAAAATACTCAATTTTCATGTCTTACTCAAAATACTCCATAATACAAGACTAACACTCTGAAATTTCAATTTTTTCGAAAATTTCTTAAAAATGCAAAAACAGAAATCTAACACCTTCAAAAAATTCAATTATGACATTTTTTTTAAAAACGTTAAAATTGAAGTGTAACACAAAAAGTACTCAATTTTCAAGGCCTACTCAAAATACTCTGTAATTGAAGACTGACACACACAAATTACAATTTTTTCAAAAATTTGTTAAAAATTCAAAAACTGAAGTCTAACACCTTCAAAAAATTCAATTAAGATATTTTTCAAAAAATGTTAAAATTGAAGTATTACAAAAGCAAAATACTCAATTTTCATGTCATACTCAAAATACACCGTAATTGAAGACTAACACACACAAATTTCAATTTTTTCTAAAGTTTGTTAAAAATGCAAAAAGAGAAGTCTAACACCTTCATAAAATTCAATTATCATAGTTTTTAAAAATATGTTAAAATTGAAGTGCAACACAAGTAAAATACTAAATTTTCATGACTTACTCAAAATACTCCGTAATTGAAGATTAACACACTCAAATTTCAATTTTTTCGAAAATTTCTTAAAAATGCAAAAACAGAAGTCTAACACCTTCAAAAAATTCAATTAAGACATTTTTAAAAAATATGTAAAAATTGAAGTGTAACAGAAGCAAAATACTCAATTTTCATGTCGTACTCTCAATAATCCGTAATTCAAAACAAACACACAAATTTCAATTTTTTCGAAAATTTCTTAAAAATGCAAAAACAGAAGTCTAACACCTTCAAAAAATTCAATTATGACATTTTTTTTAAAAACGTTAAAATTGAAGTGTAACACAAAAAAAGTACTCAATTTTAAAGGCGTACACAAAATACTCTGTAATTGAAGACTGACACACACAAATTATAATTTTTTCGAAAATTTCATAAAAATGCAAAAACTGAAGTCTAACACCTTCAAAAAATTCAATTAAGATATTTTATAAAAAAATGTTAAAATTGAAGTATTACACAAGCAAAATACTCATTTTCATGTCATACTCAAAATACTCCATAATTGAAGTCTATCACACACAAATTTCAATTTTTTCAAAAGTTTGTTTAAAGTGCAAAAAGAGAAGTCTAACACCTTCATAAAATTCAATTATGATATTTTTTTTAAAATATGTCAAAATTCAAGTGGAACACAAGCAAAATACTCAATTTTCATGTCTTACTCAAAATACTCCGTAATTCAAGACTAACACTCTGAAATTTCAATTTTTTCGAAAATTTCTTAAAAATGCAAAAACAGAAGTCTAACACCTTCATAAATTCAATTATGACATTTTTTGTAAAAACGTTAAAATTGAAGTGTAACACAAAAAATTACTCAATTTTCAAGGCGTACTCAAAATACTCTGTAATTGAAGACTGACACACACAAATTACAATTTTTTCAAAAATTTGTTAAAAATGCAAAAACTGAGGTCTAACACCTTCAAAAAATTCAATTAAGATATTTTTTCAAAAAATGTTAAAATTGAAGTATTACACAAGCAAAATACTCAATTTTCATGCCATACTCAAAATACTCCTTAATTGAAGACTAACACACACAAATTTCAATTTTTTCTAAAGTTTGTTAAAAATGGAAAAAGGGAAGTCTAACACCTTCATAAAATTCAATTATGATAGTTTTTAAAAATATGTTAAAATTGAAGTGCAACACAATTAAAATACTCAATTTTCATGTCTTGCTAAAAATACTCCGTAATTGAAGATTAACACACTCAAATTTCAATTTTTTCCAAAATTTCTTAAAAATGCAAAAACAAAAGTCTAACACCTTCAAAAAATTCAATTAAGACATTTTTAAAAAATATGTTAAATTGAAGTGTAATAGAAGCAAAGTACTCAATTTTCATGTCGTACTCTAAATAATCCGTAATTCAAGACAAACACACAAATTTCAATTTTTTCGAAAATTTCTTAAAAATGCAAAAATAGAAGTCTAACACCTTCAAAAAATTCAATTATGACATTTTTTTAAAAAACGTTAAAATTGTAGTGTAACACAAAAAAAAGTATTCAATTTTCAAGGCGTACTCAAAATACTCTGTAATTGAAGACTGACACACACAATTTACAATTTTTTCGAAAATTTCTTAAAAATCAAAAACTGAAGTCTAACACCTTCAAAAAATTCAATTAAGATATTTTTTTTAAAAATGTTAAAATTGAAGTATTACACAAGGAAAATACTCATTTTCATGTCATACTCAAAATACTCCATAATTGAAGACTATCACACACAAATTTCAATTTTTTCAAAAGTTTGTTAAAAGTGCAAAAAGAGAAGTCTAACACCTTCATAAAATTCAATTATGATATTTTTTAAAAATATGTCAAAATTGAAGTGGAACACAAGTAAAATACTAAATTTTCATGTCTTACTCAAAATACTCCGTAATTCAAGACTAACACTCTGAAATTTCAATTTTTTCGAAAATTTCTTAAAAATGCAAAAACAGAAGTCTAACACCTTCAAAAAATTCAATTATGATATTTTTTTTTAAAATGTTAAAATTGAAGTGTAACAAAAGAAAAGTACTCAAATTTTCAAGGCGTACTCAAAATATTCCGTAATTGAAGACTAAAAGACTCAAATTTCAATTTTTTCAAAAATTTCTTAAAAATGCAAAAACTGAAGTCTAATACTAAAATACTAAATTTTCATGTCGTAAAATACTAAAATTTAACACAAGTAAAATACTAAAATTAAAGTGCAAAATTTAACACAAGTAAAATACTAAAATACTAAAATACTAAAATCTAATACTAAAATTTTCATGTCGTAAAATACTAAAATTAAAGTGCAACACAAGTAAAATACTAAATTTTAACACAAGTAAAAAATATGTTAAAATTGAAGTGTAACACAAGCAAAATAATCAATTTTCATGTCTTACTCAAAATACTCCGTAATTGAAGATTAACACACTCAAATTTCAATTTTTTCGAAAATTTCTTAAAAATGCAAAAACAGAAGACTAACACCTTCAAAAAATTCAATTAAGTCATTTTTAAAAAATATGTTAAAATTGAAGTGTAACAGAAGAAAAATACTCAATTTTCATGTCGTACTCTAAATAATCCGTAATTGTAAACTAACACACTCAAATTTCAATTTTTTCGAAAATTTCTTAAAAATGCAAAAACAAAAGTCTAACACCTTCATAAAATTCAACTATGATATTTTTTAAAAATATTTTAAAATTGAAGTGTTACACAAGCAAAATACTCAATTTTCCTGTCATACTCCAAATACTCCGTAATTGAAGACTAACACACACAAATTTCAATTTTTTCAAAAATTTCTTAAAAATGCAAAAACTGAAGTCTCTTCAAAAAATTCAATTAAGATATAATTCTAAAAAATGTTAAAATTGAAGTGTTACACAAGCAAAATACTCAATTTTTCTGTCATACTCAAAATACTCCGTAATAGAAGACTAACTCACACAAATTTCCATTTTTTCAAAAGTTTCTTAAAAATGCAAAAACTGAAGTCTAACACCTTCATAAAATTCAATTATGATATTTTTAAAAATTATTTTTGAATTGATGTGTAACACAAGCAAAATGCTCAATTTTCATGTCTTACTCAAAATACTCCGTAATTGAAGACTAACACACACAAATTTCAATTTTTTCAAAAGTGTCTTAAAAATGCAAAAACAGAATTCTAACACCTTCATAAAATTCAATTAAGGTATTTTTTTTTTTAAAATGTTGAAATTGAAGTGTTACACAAGCAAAATACTCAATTTTCCTGTCATACTCCAAATACTCCGTAATTGAAGACTAACACACACAAATTTCCATTTTTTCAAAAGTTTCTTCAAAATGCAAGAACAGAAGTCTAACACCTTCATAAAATCCAATTATGATATTTTTTAAAACTATTTTAAAATTGAAGTGTAACACAAGCAAAATGCTCAATTTTCATGTCTTACTCAAAATACTCCGCAATTGAAGACTAACACACTCAAATTTCAATTTTTTCGAAAATTTCTTAAAAGTGCAAAAACAGAAGTCTAACACCTTCAAAAATTTCAATTATGACATTTTTAAAAAAAAAGTTAAAATTGAAGTGTAACAGAAGAAAAATACTCAATTTTCATGTCGTACTCTAAATACTCCGTAATTGAAGACTAACGCACACAAATTTCGTTTTTTTCAAAAATTTCTTAAAAATACAAAAACTGAAGTTTAACACCTTCCAAAAATTCAATTAAGTTATTTTTTAGAAAATGTTAAAACTGAAGTGTAACAGAAGCAAAATACTCAATTTTCATGTCTTACTCAAAGTACTCCGTAATTGTAAACTAACTCACACATATCTCAATTTTTTCGAAAATTTCTTAAAAACTCAAAAACAAAAGTCTGACACCTTAAAAAAATTCAATTATGACATTTTAATTAAAAAATGTTAAAATTGAAGTGTTACACAAGAAAAGTACTCAATTTTCAAGTCGTACTCAAAATACTCCGTAATTGAAGACTAACACACACAAATTTCAATTTTTTTCAAAAAGTTCTTAAAAATTCAAAAACTGAAGTCTAACACCTTCAAAAAAATTGAATTAAGATATTTTTTTTTTAAATGTTGAAATTGAAGTGTTACACAAGCAAAATACTCAATTTTCCTGTCATACTCAAAATACTCCGTAATTGAAGACTAACACACACAAATTTCAATTTTTTCAAAAGTTTATTAAAAATGCAAAAACAGAAGTCGAACACCTTTTATAAAATTCAATTATGATATTTTTTAAAAATATTTTAAAATTGAAGTGTGACATAAGCAAAATGCTCAATTTTCATGTCTTACTCAAAATACTCCGTAATAGAAGACTAACACACTCAAATTTAAATTTTTTTGAAAATTTCTTAAAAATGCAAAAACAAAAGTGTAACACCATCAAAAAATTCAATTATGACATTTTTAAAAAATATATTAAAATTGAAGTGTAACAGAAGCAAAATACTCAATTTTCATGTTCTACTCTAAGTACTCCGTAATTGAAGACTGGCACACAAATTTCAATTTTTTCGAAATATTTTTAAAAATGCCAAAACAGAAGTCTAACACCTTCAAAAAATTGAATTATGACATTTTTTGAAAAAATGTGAAAATTGAAATGTAACACAAGAAAAATATTCAATTTTCATGTCGTACTCAAACTACTCCGTAATTGAAGACTAACGCACACAAATTTCATTTTTTTCAAAAATTTCAAAAAAATGCAAAATCTGCAGTTTAACACCTTCCAAAAATTCAATTAAGATATTTTTTAGAAAATGATAAAACTGAAGTGTAACACAAGCAAAATACTGAATTTTCATGTCTTACTCAAAATACTTCGTAACTGAAAACTAACACACACAAATTTCAATTTTTTCGAAAATTTCTTAAAAATGCAAAAACAGAAGTCTACCTTCAAAAAATTTAATTATGACATTTTTTTTTTAAAATGTTAAAATTGAAGTGTAACACAATAAAAGTACTCAATTTTAAAGACATACTCAAAGTACTCTGTAATTGAAGACTGACACACACAAATTTCAATTTATTCAAAAATTTCTTAAAAATGCAAAAACTGAAGTATAACACCTTCAAAAAATTCAATGAAGATATTTTTTTTTAAAATGTCAAAATTGAAGTATTACACAAGCAAAATACTCATTTTCATGTCATACTCAAAATACTCCGTAATTGAAGACTATCACACACAAATTTCAATTTTATGAAAAGTTTGTTAAAAATGCAAAAAGAGAAGTCTAACACCTTCATAAAATTCAATTATGATATTTTTTAAAAATATGTCAAAATTTAAGTGGAACACAAGCAAAATACTCAATTTTCATGTCTTACTCAAAATGCTCCGTAATTCGAGACTAACACTCTGAAATTTCAATTTTTTTAAAAATTTCTTAAAAATGCAAAAACAGAAGTCTAAAACCTTCAAAAAATTCAACTATGACATTTTAAAAAAATATGTTAAAATTGAAGTGTAACACAACCAAATTACTCGATTTTCATGTCGTACTCTAAATGCTCCGTAATTGAAGACTAACACATAAATTTCAATTTTTTCGAAATTATCTTAAAAATGCAAAAACAGAAGTCTAACACTTTCAAAAAATTCAATTATGACATTTTTTTATAAAAATTTAAAATTGAAGTGTAACACAAGAAAAATACTCAATTTTCATGTCGTACTCAAAATATTTCGTAATTGAAGACTAACACACATAAATTTCAATTTTATCAAAAATTTCATAAAAATGCAAAAACTAAATCTAACACCTTCAAATAATTGAATTAAGATTTTTTTTTTAAATATTAAAATTGAAGTGTTACACGAGCAGAATAATCAATTTTCATGTCATACTCAAAATACTCCGTAATTATAGACAAATACACAAAAATTTCAATTTTTTCAAAAAAATTCTTAAAAAGAAATTTAACACCTTCAAAAAATTCAATTATGATATTTTTTATAATTATGTTAAAATTGATGTGTAACACAAGCAAAATACTCAATATTCATGTCTTACTCAAAATACTCCGTAATTGAAAACAAACACACACAAATTTTAATTTTTTTGAAAATTTCTTAAAAATGCAAAAACAGAAGTCTAACACCTTCAAAAATTCAATTATGTCATTTTTTTTTAAATGTTAAAATTAAAGTGTAGCACTAGAAAAGTACTCAATTTTCAAGTCGTACTCAAAATACTCCGTAATTGAAGACTAACACACACAAATTTCAATTTTTTCAAAAATTTCATAAAAATGCAAAAAATGAAGTCAAACACCTTCAAAAAATTCAATTAAGATATATTTCTTAAAAATGTTAAAATTGAAGTGTTACACAAGCAAAATACTCAATTTTTCTGTCATACTCAAAATACTCTGTAATTGAAGACTAACTCACACGAATTTCAATTTTTTCAAAAGTTTCTTAAAAATGAAAAAACAAATGTCTAACACCTTCATAAAATTCAATTATGATATTTTTAAATTGAAGTGTAACACAAGCAAAATGCTCAATTTTCATGTCTTACTCAAAATACTCCGTAATTGAAGACTAACACACACAAATTTCAATTTTTTCAAAAGTTTCATAAAAATGCAAAAACAGAATTCTAACACCTTCATAAAATTCAATTAAGATTTTTTTTTTTTTAAATGTTGAAATTGAAGTGTTACATAAGCAAAATACTCAATTTTCCTGTCATACTCCAAATACTCCGTAATTGAAGACTAACACACACAAATTTCCATTTTTTCAAAAGTTTCTTCAAAATGCAAAAACAGAAGTCTGACACCTTGAAAAAATCCAATTATGATATTTTTTTAAAGTATTTTAAAATTGAAGTGTAACAGAAGAAAAATACTCAATTTTCATGTCATACTCAAAATACACCGTAATTGAAGACTAACACACACAAATTTCAATTTTTTCAAAAATTTCTTAAAAAGAACTCTAATACCTTCAAAAAATTCAATTGTGATATTTTTAAAAATATTTTAAAATTGAAGTGTAATACAAGCAAAATACTCAAATTTCATGTCTTACTCAAAATACTCCGTAATTGAAAACTAACACACACAAATTTCAATTTTTTCGAAAATTTCATAAAAATGCAAAAACAGAAGTTTAACACCTTCAAAAAATTCAATTATGACATTTTTTTTTAAATGTTAAAATTTAAGTGTAACACAAGAAAAGTACTCAATTTTCAAGTCGTACTCAAAATACTTCGTAATTGATGACTAACACACACAAATTTCAATTTTTTCAAAAATTTCTAAAAAATGCAAAAACTGAAGTCTAACACCTTCAAAAAATTAAATTAAGATATTTTTTTTTTAAATGTTAAAATTGAAGTGTCACACAAGCAAAATACTCATTTTTCCTGTCATAGTCAAAATACTCCGTAATTGAAGACTAACACACACAAATTTCAATTTTTTCAATAGTTTCTTAAAAATGCCAAACAGAAGTCTAACACCTTCATAAAATTCAATTGTGATATTTTTTAAAAATATGTTAAAATTTGTGTGTATCCCAAGCAAAATACTAAATTTCATGTCTTACTCAAAATACTCCGAAATTGAAGACTAACACACTCAAATTTCAATTTTTTCGAAACTTTCTTAAAAATGCAAAAACAGAAGTCTAACAACTTCAAAAAATTCAATTATGACATTTTTTAAAAATATATTAAAATTGAAGTGTAACAGAAGCAAAATACTCAATTTTCATATCGTACTCTAAATACTCCGTAATTGAAGACTAACACACAAATTTCAATTTTTTCAAATTTTTCATAAAATTGCAAAAACAGAAGTTTAACACCTTAAAAAAATACAATTTTGATAGGTTATAAACAATGATAAAATTGAAGTGTAACAAAAGCAAAATACTCAATTTTTGTGTCATAGTCAAAATATTTTGTAATTGAAGACTAACACACACAAATTTCAATTTTTTCAATAGTTTCTTAAAAATGCCAAAACAGAAGTCTAACACCTTCATAAAATTCAATTGTGATATTTTTTTTAAACATGTTAAAATTGAAATGTAACGCAAGTAAAATACTCAATTGTCATGTCGTACTCAAAATACTCCGTAATTGAAGACTAACACACAAATTCACAAATTTCAATTTTGCAGAAATCTCATGAAAATGCAAAAACTGAAGTCTATATAACACATTCAAAAAAATCAATTAAGATATTTTTTTTTTAAATGTTAAAATTGAAGTGTTACACAAGCAAAATACTCAATTTTCATGTCTTACTCAAAATACACCATAATTGAAAACTAACACACACAAATTTCAATTTTTTTGAAAATTTCTTAAAAATGCAAAAATAGAAGTCTAACACCTTCAAAAAATTCAATTATGACATTTTTTTTTAAATGTTAAAATTGAATTGTATCAGAAGAAAAGTACTCAATTTTCAAGTCGTAGTCAAAATACTCCGTAATTGAAGACTAACACACACAAATTTCAATTTTTTCAAAAATATATTTAAAATGTAAAAACTGAAGTCCGCCTTCAAAAAATTCAATTAAGATATTTTTTTTTAAATGTTAAAATTGAAGTGTTAGACAAGAAAAATACTCAATTTTCTTGTCATACTCAAAATACTCCGTAATTGAAGACTACTAACACACATATATTTCAATTTTTTCAAAAATTTCTTAAAAAATGCAAAAACTGAAGTCCAACACCTTCATAATATTCCATTATGATATTTTTTAAAATATGTTAAAATTGAAGTGTAACCCAACCAAAATACTCAATTTTCTTGTCGTACTCAAAATACTCCGTAATTGTAGACTAACACATACAAATTTAAATTTTTCGAAAATTTCTTAAAAATGCAAAAACAGAAGTCTAACACATTCAAAAAATTCAATTATGACATTTTTTTTTAAAATGTTAAAATTTAAATGTAACGCAAGCAAAATACTCAATTGTCATGTCGTACTCAAAATACTCCGTAATTGAAGACTAACACACACAAATTTCAATTTTTTCAAAAATGTCTTAAAATGCAAAAACTGAAGTCTTAACACCTTCAAAATATTCAATAAAGATATTTTTTTTCAAAATGATAAAATTTAAGTGTAACACAACCAAAATACTCAATTTTCTTCTCGTACATAAAATACTCCGTAATTGAAGACTAACACACACAAATTCACAAATTTCAATTTTTCAGAAATGTCATAAAAATGCAAAAACTGAAGTCTAACACATTCAAAAAATTCAATTAAGATATTTTTTTAAAAATGTTAAAATTGAAGTGTTACACAAGCAAAATACTCAATTTTCATGTCTTACTCAAAATACTCCGTAATTGAAAACTAACGCACACAAATTTCAATTTTTTCAAAAATTTCTTAAAAATGCAAAAACAGAAGTCAAACACCTTCAAAAAATTCAATTATGACATTTTTTATTAAATGTTAAAATTGAAATGTAACACAAGAAAAGTACTCAATTTTCAAGTCGTACTCAAAATACTCCGTAATTGAAGACTAACACACACAAATTTCAATTTTTTCAAAAATTTCTTAAAAATTCAAAAACTGAAGTCTAACACCTTCATAAAATTCAATTATGATATTTTTTAAAAATATGTTAAAATTGAAGTGTAACAGAAGCAAAATACTCAATTTTCATGTCTTACTCAAAATACTCCGTAATTGAACACTAACACACTCAAATTTCAATTTTTTAAAAAATTTCTTAAAAATACAAAAACAGAAGCCTAACACCATCAAAAACTTCAATTTTGACATTTTTAAAAAATATGTTAAAATTGAAGTGTAACAGAAGCAAAATACTCAATTTTCAGGTCGTACACTAAATACTCCGTAATTGAAGACTAACACACACAAATTTAAATTTTTTCGAAAATTTCTTACAAATGCAAAAACAGAAGTCTAACACCTTCAAAAAATTCAATTATGAAAATTTTAAAAAATATGTGAAAATTGAAGTGTAACAGAAGAAAAATACTCAATTTTCATGTCGTGCTCTAAATACTCCGTAATTGAAGACTAACACGCAAATTTCAATTTTTTCCAAAATTTCTTAAAAATGCAAAAACAGAAGTCTAACACTTTGAGAAAATTGAATTATGACATTTTGTAAAAAAATGTTAAAATTGAAGTGTAACACAAGAAAAATACTCAATTTTCGTGTCGTACTCAAAATACTCCGTAATTGAAGATTAACGCACACAAATTTCATTTTTTTCAAAAATTTCTTAAAAATGCAAAAATTAAGTTTAACACCTTCCAAAAATTTATTTAAGATATTTTTTAGAAAATGTTAAATCTGAAGTGTTACGCAAGCAAAATACTCCGTAATTGAATACTAACACACACAAATTTCAATTTTTTCAAAAATTTCTCAAAAATGTAAAAACAGAAGTCTAACACCTTCAAAAAATTCAATTATGATATTTTTTAAAAATATGTTAAAATTGAAGTGTAACACATCCAAAATACTCAATTTTCATGTCGTACTCAAAATACTCCGTAATTGAAGACTAACACACACAAATTCAAATTTTTTCGAAAATTTCTTAAAAATGCAAAAACAGAAGTCTAACACCTTCAAAAAATTCAATTATGACATTTTTAAAAAAAATGTTAAAATTCAAATGTAACGCAAGCAAAATACCCAATTGTCATGTCGTACTCAAAATACTCCGTAATTGAAGACTAACACACATAAATTTCATTTTTTTCAAAAATGTCTTACAAATGCAAAAACTGAAGTCTAACACCTTCAAAATATTCAATTAAAATATTTTTTTTAAAAATGATACAATTTTAGTGTAACACAACCAAAATACTAAATTTTAATGTCGTACACAAAATACTCCGTAATTGAAGACTAACACACACAAATTCACAAATTTCAATTTTTTCAGAAATATCATAAAAATGCAAAAACTGAAGTCTAACACATTCAAAAAATTCAATTAAGATGTTTTTTTGAAAAACGTTAAATTTGAAGTGTTACACTATCAAAATACTCAATTTTCATGTCATACTCAAAATACTCCGTAATTGAAATCTAACACACACAAATTTGAATTTTTTCGAAAATTTCTTAAAAATGCAAAAATAGAAGTCTAACACCTTCAAAAATTCAATTATGATATTTTTTTTAACAGTATGTGAAAATTAAAGTTAACACAAGCAAAATACTCAATTTTCATGTCGTACTCAAAATACTCCGTAATTGAAGTCTAACACAAAAATTTCAATTTTTTCGAAAATTTCGGAAAAATGCAAAAACAGAAGTCTAACACCGTCAAAAAATTCAATTATCACAATTTTTTTTAAAACATGTTAAAAATGACGTGTATCACAAGAAAAATACTCAATTTTCATGTCGTACTCAAAATACTCCGTAAATGAAGACTCAAACACACAAATTTCAATTTTTTCCAAAATTTCTTAAAAATGCAAAAACTGAAGTCTAACACCTTCAAAAAATTCAGTTAAGATAAGTTTGTTAAAAATGTGAACATTGAAGTGTTACACATGCAAAATACTCAATTTTCATGTCATACTCAAAATACTCCGTAATTGAAGACTAACACATAGAAATTTCAATTTTTTCTAAAATTTCTTATAAATGCAAAAACAGAAGTCTAACACCTTCAAACAGTTCAATTATGACATTATTTAAAAAAAATGTTAAAATTGAAATGTAACACAAGCAAAATACTCAATTGTCATGTCGTACTCAAAATACTCTGTAATTGAAGACTAACACACGCAAATTTCAATTTTTTCTAAAATTTGTTACAAATGCAAAAACTGAAGTCTAACACCTTCAAAATATTCAATTAAGATATATTTTTTTTAAATGATAAAATTTAAGTGTAACACAAGAAAAGTACTCAATTTTCAAGTCGTACTCAAAATACTCCGTAATTGAAGGCTAACACACACAAATTTCAATTTTTTCAAAAATTTCTTAAAAAGAACTCTAACACCTTCAAAAAATTCAATTGTGATATTTTTAAAAATATTTTAAAATTGAAGTGTAATACAAGCAAAATACTCAAATTTCATGTCTTACTCAAAATACTCCGTAATTGAAAACTAACACACACAAATTTCAATTTTTTCAAAAATTTCTTAAAAATGCAAAAACTGAAGTCCAACACCTTCAAAAAATTCAATTAAGATATTTTTTTTTTAAATGTTAAAATTGAAGTGTTACACAAGCAAAATACTCATTTTTCCTGTCATAGTCAAAATACTCCGTAATTGAAGACTAACACACACAAATTTCAATTTTTTCAATAGTTTCTTAAAAATGCCAAAACAGAAATCTAACACCTTCATAAAATTCAATTGTGATATTTTTTAAAAATATGTTAAAATTTGTGTGTATCCCAAGCAAAATACTAAATTTCATGTCTTACTCAAAATACTCCGTAATTGAAGACTAACACACTCAAATTTCAATTTTTTCGAAACTTTCTTAAAAATGCAAAAACAGAAGTCTAACAACTTCAAAAAATTCAATTATTACATTTTTTAAAAATATATTAAAATTGAAGTGTAACAGAAGCAAAATACTCAATTTTCATATCGTACTCTAAATACTCCGTAATTGAAGACTAACACACAAATTTCAATTTTTTCAAATATTTCATAAAATTGCAAAAAACAGAAGTTTAACACCTTAAAAAAATTCAATTTTGATATGTTTTAAACAATGATAAAATTGAAGTGTAACACAAGCAAAATACTCAATTTTTGTGTCATAGTCAAAATATTATGTAATTGAAGACTAACACACACAAATTTCAATTTTTTCAATAGTTTCTTAAAAATGCCAAAACAGAAGTCTAACACCTTCATAAAATTCAATTGTGATATTTTTTTTAAACATGTTAAAATTGAAATGTAACGCAAGTAAAATACTCAATTGTCATGTCGTACTCAAAATACTCCGTAATTGAAGACTAACACACATATTCACAAATTTCAATTTTGCAGAAATCTCATGAAAATGCAAAAACTGAAGTCTATAACACATTCAAAAAAATCAATTAAGATATTTTTTTTTAAATGTTAAAATTGAAGTGTTACACAAGCAAAATACTCAATTTTCATGTCTTACTCAAAATACTCCATAATTGAAAACTAACACACACAAATTTCAATTTTTTTGAAAATTTCATAAAAATGCAAAAATAGAAGTCTAACACCTTCAAAAAATTCAATTATGACATTTTTTTTTAAATGTTAAAATTGAATTGTAACAGAAGAAAAGTACTCAATTTTCAAGTCGTAGTCAAAATACTCCGTAATTGAAGACCAACACACACAAATTTCAATTTTTTCAAAAATATCTTTAAAATGCAAAAACTGAAGTCTAACGCCTTCAAAAAATTCAATTAAGATATTTTTTTTAAATGTTAAAATTGAAGTGTTAGACAAGCAAAATACTCAATTTTCTAGTCATACTCAAAATACTCCGTAATTGAAGACTACTAACACACACAAATTTCAATTTTTTCAAAAGTTTCTTAAAAAATGCAAAAACTGAAGTCCAACACCTTCATAATATTCCATTATGATATTTTTTTAAAATATGTTAAAATTGAAGTGTAACCCAACCAAAATACTCAATTTTCTTGTCGTACTCAAAATACTCCGTAATTGTAGACTAACACACACAAATTTAAATTTTTTGAAAATTTCTTAAAAATGCAAAAACAGAAGTCTAACACATTCAAAAAATTCAATTATGACATTTTTTTTTAAAATGTTAAAATTGAAATGTAACGCAAGCAAAATACTCAATTGTCATGTCGTACTCAAAATACTCCGTAATTGAAGACTAACACACACAAATTTCATTTTTTTCAAAAATGTCTTAAAATGCAAAAACTGAAGTCTTAACACCTTCAAAATATTCAATAAAGATATTTTTTTTTAAAATGATAAAATTTAAGTGTAACACAACCAAAATACTGAATTTTCTTCTCGTACACAAAATACTCCCTAATTGAAGACTAACACACACAAATTCACAAATTTCAATTTTTCAGAAATGTCATAAAAATGCAAAAACTGAAGTCTAACACATTCAAAAAATTCAATTAAGATATTTTTTAAAAATGTTAAAATTGAAGTGTCACACAAGCAAAATACTCAATTTTCATGTCTTACTCAAAATATTTCGTAATTGAAAACTAACACACACAAATTTCAATTTTTTCGAAAATTTCTTAAAAATGCAAAAACAGAAGTCAAACACCTTCAAAAAATTCAATTATGACATTTTTTTTTAAATGTTAAAATTAAAATGTAACACAAGAAAAGTACTCAATTTTCAAGTCGTACTCAAAATACTCCGTAATTGAAGACTAACACACACAAATTTCAATTTTTTTAAAAATTTCTTAAAAATGCAAAAACTGAAGTCTAACACCTTCATAAAATTCAACTATGATATTTTTTAAAAATATGTTAAAATTGAAGTGTAACAGAAGCAAAATACTCAATTTTCATGTCTTATTCAAAATACTCCGTAATTGAACACTAACAAACTCAAATTTCAATTTTTTAAAAAAAATTTTAAAAATACAAAAACATAAGCCTAACACCATCAAAAAATTCAATTTTGACATTTTTAAAAAATATGTTAAAATTGAAGTGTAACAGAAGCAAAATACTCAATTTTCATGTCGTACTCTAAATACTCCGTAATTGAAGACTAACACACACAAATTTAAATTTTTTCGAAAATTTCTTAAAAATGCAAAAACAGAAGTCTAACACCTTGAAAAAATTCAATTATGACAATTTTAAAAAATATGTTAAAATTGAAGTGTAACAGAAGAAAAATACTCAATTTTCATGTCGTGCTCTAAATACTCCATAATTGAAGACTAACACGCAAATTTCAATTTTTTCCAAAATTTCTTAAAAAGGCAAAAACAGAAGTCTAACACTTTGAGAAAATTGAATTATGACATTTTGTAAAAAAATGTTAAAATTGAAGTGTAACACAAGAAAAATACTCAATTTTCATGTCGTACTCAAAATACTCCGTAATTGAAGACTAACGCACACAAATTTCATTTTTTCAAAAATTTCTTAAAAATGCAAAAATTAAGTTTAACACCTTCCAAAAATTCATTTAAGATATTTTTTAGAAAATGTTAAAACTGAAGTGTTACGCAAGCAAAATACTCCGTAATTGAATACTAACACACACAAATTTCAATTTTTTCAAAAATTTCTCAAAAATGTAAAAACAGAAGTCTAACACCTTCAAAAAATTCAATTATGATATTTTTTAAAAATATGTTAAAATTGAAGTGTAACACATCCAAAATACTCAATTTTCATGTCGTACTCAAAATACTCCGTAATTGAAGACTAACACACACAAATTCAAATTTTTTCGAAAATTTCTTAAAAATGCAAAAACAGAAGTCTAACACCTTCAAAAAATTCAATTATGACATTTTTAAAAAAAATGTTAAAATTCAAATGTAACGCAAGCAAAATACCCAATGATCACAACGAAGAGCCACAAATCGCGCGCTCGTCTACTCGTATCCACTGTGAGTCATTGCACCTCAGTCCCAGGTGCAACTGCCTAGACGATGCAACGGCGAACTTGCTTGATCGCGTTCGATTATCTAAATCGAGAAAACACCTTTTCTCTTTCTCTTCGCACTCACTCAATATATGATGGTGTACTTTCAAATGATAAATCTAATCTGAAGAGAGAGAAACATCATATTTATATGTCATAGGATAAGGACACCCAAATGGCACATATTAGACACACCAACTCGTGTGTACCAAAAACTCCCAAAAAACAGCTTTCAGCCTAGGTCCATCATGATGCACCATAAGGTCCGTCATGAGCACCGATGCCAATTAGCCCTTGGACATTTCACGCATACTTCCGTCATGACGGACACGTGCGTCACGACGAACCATATGGTCCACAACCATTGTGGACTGCGTACACTAGGTCCGTCATGACGCACCATATGGTCCGTCAAGATGTACTTTGTACTGAAGCCCAATTCTGCACAATTCTATTGTGCATTCATCCCTCTTCGTGAACGCGTACGTTCGTGTGTTCTTGTACGTACTCTTTTACCGTTGATCCAAAACTATATTTCCTTCAGAGCATACATCAATGTGCACTAAATCTAGCACATGGTTTCTTCTATGGGAGTGAACCATTCAAGCAAGACAATGAGTACATGACTCAAGATTCTTGACAATTGTATTTGGGAGGATTTGCTTTCGAGCAAGGATCTGCAATCCCTTCTCACTTATGTGCCCAACCCGTTTATGCCATAGCTCTAGACACTCCTTGTCGGCTGCAACATTTGCTTCTCTCTTGTTTAACTTCCCTTGCCTGACGTACAAGGATCCTTCCTTTCTTCCTCGACTGATATCAAGTTATCATGGGTCAGCTTCCACCTTCCACCGTCAAATTGACTTATCATTCCGATGTCATCTAGCTTCCCAACTGATATTAAGTTCAGTCTCATTTCTGGAACATGTCGAACATCCTTCAAGCTAAGGATGCACCTGTAGTCAGTCATCATGTCAATATCACCAACTCCAATAATATTACTTATTCCTTCATTATCCTACGTCCACAAACTTCTAATATATAAATAGTATTACAATATTTCTTCACCTCGCAGGGTGGGTTACAAAACAATCACACTCAACCTCTCTTTCTCTTTTCTCACTTTATCTAGTGGATCACTTTTAAAATGTTGATTTATTGTTATATCTAAATTCTTTACAAAAAAAGTCTTCTTTTATAGTGTAGAGGATACTCAAGTTCAAAGTATCAATACATGCATTAAAATTAATTTGCATAGGGTCCAAAATATAATCATAATTTCAGATACATAAACATGATCTCATCTTGATTTTGTGTACCAAGGTTAATCTTCGCAATTAATGAAGAATTATCCCGACAAGAGTCCCCTCCAATTTTTCAAAAAAAAAATTGTTCCTGATCCCTCAATCCTCAGAAGTTTAATTAATTCAATCGAATGCATACCATTGCAAATAATATATTACATTAAATTAGGCAAACATTCCTAATAACTTTGTCTAACGATGTTATATACACAAAGAATTTGATGCTAAGCATTTCCCAATGCATTCCTACAAATAATTAATCTTTCTATTTACAAAAAAAAAATCACATTTTTCGCTTATTTCTTTCTTAACCCCTGTTCCAGTTAGCACGATTGACCTTCAGGCTCTTTCACACCAGACTCAGCAATAATAAGTTACCAATTTTGAATAAAACACATGCAAATTTCAAATCCACACTTCAATTTAATTCTGATTTAAATCAGAGTTTCACTAATGAAACTAGTGTTATTGAAGCCGATGTAAATAATTTCAAGAAAGCATGGGACTTATTGTCTCTGAGGGTACTACACTGCTTGAGTTGCGGTAGTATTCGGATTTACACGTAATTACAGATTTATCGTTTTTGTTTGTGAGAGATATATCCGAATTTGGTTTCTTTGGTTGGTAAAAAGGCGATTTTTTGAAAGATTTAATTGGGAAACGACAAAGAGGGCACGGGATCGTGCCGAGTATTGCAGAAGATTCGTTCGACTTGATCGTAGAACAGAGATTAAGTGCACATTTCATGCAGAGCTCATGCTCACAACCTATCAAATACAAATAATTTAAAACTCCAAATAGAATGTTGAAAAAAAATATTATATAGAATATAAGAAAGTCGAACCTTGAGCAGTAACGTTGCATGGTCTTTCGAGGCACACTGCACAACAATCATTCTCGTCAATTTCGTCCCAAGATTCACATGATTGTAAACCATAATCTCTGTGAACAAAATAGATAAAATAAATTACACGAAAATGGAAACTCGAAATGTATATTATATTATTATTTATATAATTACCTTGCAATTTCTATAACACTCGAGAGAGGCAAAGAGAGAAAACTCGAGTGAGGAAATGTGGGAACTATTAGATTAGACTTGGGTGATAATAATTGCTCGAGCCAATGACGTCCCCATATTCTCGCGATATCGATTGGAAGCCACCTGTCTAATACAAATAATTCGTGAATCAACAATTTAAAAAAACGCAAATTTTAAAAAAAAAAAAAATCATACCCATTGCAATTCATTGCCAATTTGGTAGCTCCTCTATCTATCAGAATCTGCGAATAAAAATTTGTTTAATTTTGTGATTTTGATATTAAAAAATGAAAATAAAAATTAGAAAGAACTTATTGACTACCTGGCAACATTTTATATTTCCTCCTGCTGCGGCGAAATGCAAAGGAGTGCTACCAGCACCTGCATGTAAGGGCATTTATGTAATTAACATATATATTAATTGGGGAGTTCTATCATATACCCTTTTAAAAGGGTATTTTGGATATTTAAGCAATTAATTTTATTTGTAAAATGGTGTATCATAAAATTTATTTTTTATGGAGATTTTTCTTTAAATGAACAACAAACGATTCCAATTTAGTCAAACATTAATTGATAAATATACTTGAAATTTTGTCTTAAATATTCATAAATAAATAATTACTCAAAATATCTTTGAAAATAGGTGTATCATAAAGAAAATGATGTATGATAGAATCCCCCATATAAATTACGGGTATGTTATGTAATGTATGCAAATATTTCATCGAATGACGAAGAAAGAAGTACCTATGGAGCCCATGGAAGAAGAGGCGTATGGAAGAGTCTGTGACGTGGCGCTGGCGTTGAGATCTAGAAGAAGATGAACACACTCGAAGTGACCATTCATGGCCGCCATGTGCAACGCGGTCACGCCATTACTCGCCGGCTTGTTGATGAATTTTATCAACGCACCGTTGTGATCGCTCTCGGAGACTCCAGGTGGCCCAAAGTCAGCCACTAAAAGCCGAATGCATCGTATGTGACCGTTGATTGCTGCAAAATGAAGCGCGGTTTTGTTTCCTAAGCTTTCCACTCTCGACACCTATTAAAAACCAAGTATTATGAAATAAATAAATATGTTTGAGGGGTCTAAGCGCAAATAATTTGTTTATAATTTTTTTTGAAATAAATGAAGATTCATTAATGCCAACGGAAATCGAATCCACAAACTCTCACAATATATGATTTATTGTGTTTTACACTCAACCAATTATGTTATGAATCATTTTGACAGTTTATTTATAACTTACGTTGGTTTTATAAACGAGGAGATTCTGAACCACTTCCCAGTGCCCGTATCGACATGCTTGCATCACGGGTGTCTTTTAATATCCAAAAATGGACAAAAAATAAGGAAATAAGAATTTCAATGAAATTAGACCCAGAAAGATTGATGATTTTTTTTGTACAAGTGAATTGTAGTTATTTATTTGACATACCTGCCCATATATGTTTCTCGAGTTCACATCTGCTCCATTCTCCAGTAATAATGCAACAACCTGAAAAATTGAGTTTTAGGGTTTAAATGCATAATTAATTGACAATACAATGCATGATTAACAATACCTCGTGGTGTCCTCGAGCCGAAGCGAGATGAACAGGCGAGTTAAGAAGACCGAAAGTGGAGCACTTAGCGAGGCCAGGGTTCCCGTCTAGAAGCTTCCGAGCTTCCGCGACATCACCATTCTTCGCCGCAGTGATGAGTCTCTCCCCATGTCCCCCACAAACCATCATAGAATTCCCCATTTTGCTCAATAATATCAGATATTCTTTTCTTCAAAAGGGGTAAGTAATTATGAAGAAGATAGATATATATCAATGTTAAGATCAATCTGGTTCTAAGTTAATGGAAGTAGAATAAGGAATCTCACCAACCTTATTAGGTGGCTTAGAAGGATCAAGGAATCCAATCAGAAAAGAGAGATGGACCGAGACGACAAGAGTGTCACCTTAATCAAGATCCATTAGGCCCAAATTCACCAAAACATACCAATACCAATCATAATTACATGATTATGGGCACAAAGAATATGTAGTCATGAGAGATTTTCATTTCCCTACGAAAAGAAATTGGTGATTAATTAATTGCTGGAAATATTGTTGAGCCAGACAAGTGGAAGGTTATGGCAACGTACACGTCTGGCCTAATTATATTAGATTAAGATTATTATTATTATTATTATGAGAGTCGTTCAACCGTTTGTTTCGGTTTAGTGACAACACAACAAAAATGTCAAATTCTTGTGTCCCAATCTTCTCCTTATGGAAGGAAGATATTTCAACAAAATTTAACTTGTGGTCAAGAGGGACAAAATTTTGGGATATTTTGATGAGGCAGCGAGATTTTTGAAAGGAACTTGAGAACTAAAAAATTGAGAAATGCTGGAAAAAAAAATTCAAAGACCAAAATATATTGTTGATATTAGGATTATATATTTTTGTATTTAGTAAAATATATCGTTGAATATATATTATTTTATTTCTAGTTTTAATCATGTTAGCGTGTTGGATTTGTCAGTATATGTTGCTAATTTAAAGAGTACATTTTGCTAATTTCATCAGTATATTTTGCTCGCAAGAATTTTTTTTTTTTTTTTTATTCTCCTAAAAAATTGGTACATTTTACTTGGCTTAAAAGTTTGGTAATGTCTAAATTTGTTCTACAACATTAATTGTTTGTGCAAATTAAAAAAAAACATTAATTGTTTGTGTTGGTGTGGATTTTAAAATTGGCTGAAAAATTCAAAATTATTAGTCTGGTCAATATATCCAACAAATGGATTAATAATACAAGTGGCATCTTGCTCAAAATATCACCACCATGCTCTAAATTAGGTCACTCTTACGAAATTATTTAATAATTTAATGGTGTGCAATCAAATTAAATTTCGTAACCCTTCAATTGTCAACTAAATCAACATATTTGATATCTCCAATTGCCATAACGAATTGGCATACGCTGATTTAAATTGTAATCAATTTGTTGGATATATCGACTAGAGTTAGACTAGTAATTTTGAATTATTCAGCCAATTTAACAAATAAATCAATCAGCATGTTTATTTTATTAATTAACACATTTTAATTTTAATTACTAGACATGTTAATTAACTGTTAATTATAAAATGCATGTTAATTTGTTATTCGGATTGCTATTTTTTCATATTAATTGCTAATTGTGACATCATCAAGGATGTGGTGGTGAAAAATGGGGGCAATGTAAAATTCCCCTTTGAGCAGAGCCTTTCTCAATTCTCATGTTGAACCATGAGAGAAACTGTTTACCTCATCCACCAATTTTACACCTAAATACCTAATATCAGTATTTTGTGTCATAATTTTTGTCTTTTTATGATATTTGAACACAATTGAACTTCTGAAGATAACCAAAACATTGGGATATTTTGACACTACAAGATTTTTGAAAGGAACTTCGGTTTAAAATATTATTATCTTTTAGCATGTAATATGTGTCTTTATGATTTTGTTAACACGTATTATTTGTCTTTATCGCAATTATATTGATTTTAATAAAAGTATAATTAGATGTCCGATATTTATTTTTTTATACTTATAATGTCACTGGCGATAATAAATATTAAATGTACAATCACTCATAAAATAAAAAAATTCAATGAACGAACATATTAAAATGTTCTTATAGTGTAAGATGATTTAATATATTAGATGATATATATTTGTATATGATATTTATATTTTTATATGATATATTATTTTGGAAAAAGATTGTGCACTTCATAAATATGCACTCTCATGTGCACGTTATGAATAAAAAATCGACATGTGATCCTTGATGTTTTAATTTTAATCAAATTTTGTCACATGTCGTGTTTTTATTTGTGGTGTGCATTTGGAGTGCATATGCATGAAGTACATTAGTCGATTTCATATATAAATATATATGCATGGTTATTTTATTTGTAAAGGGACACTCAAATATCTCATATAAAAGCATGTATTAAAACAAAAATTCTCATCAATTAATTACGAATATACATGTAATAAAGGATAGTTTTGTTTACATTTCATGTTTTGCAAGATTATTTATGATTACTTTTTAAAGTTTCACAATGTTATTCGAAGAATATACTAAAATAATGATTTTTTTATTTTTACAAAGAACAACTGATCCAATAAGTACATGTTGTTTATAGCAAATATATATTATAAATATTATAAATTAGTTTAATATTTAAAAAGTCAACAATAAGAATATTTTTTAACTATAATCATAATTTTATATTTTATATATTACTTTTTAACTAATATTATTTTTTGAAATTTTCACAATAATACCTGACTACCCTTATTTCTCCCTTCATGCATGCACAAATAAAAGAAAACAAAATCAAGGTAATCAGTAAATTCTGTATATAAGCATATAAAAATGAGGGATATGTATGATATTCATATGCCTTGTGGTTTTAAAATAATAGATTAAAAAGGTCATTAATTTGCTCTTAATACGGCTTTATTAGGTTTTATAAGGAGTCGCCGCCGCCGGGTCCAGGTAACATGTCGGCTGCCACCTAGCGAAACCTTGGTCATTTAATCTTGGTGCACGTGTCACAATCTAGTAGAAAGCCTTTACATTTAATCTGGTACATGTGTCACCTAGCGAAACATTGGTCATGTATTAGATTTTTGCCTCATTGTTCACACGTATGTATTTTTTAAACTCTAAAAAAAACATCTACTAAACTTTTATTTCCAAATATTCTTCTATGAATAATATTAAAAACTTTTTGACTAAAATATATTTTTATTTTCATATGTAATAATTAAAAAATATATATTATTTTTTATTAATTTTAAGAAAATTCATAAGCAATACTTAACAGGTAGTGATTTCAAAAAAATAAAATTATAACATATTGTGTTTATATAATTAAATTTTTTATTTATTATTCATGAAAAACAAACATCAGATAATAATAAAATAAATACCTTGAGAATATATTGATAGAAAAAAATTTGTTTAAACATCTAGTTTTTTATTTTCATTCTCATTTTATGTATTTTTTTTAATAATTTCATGATATTTTATTTTTAAAATATTTACAAGGTGTTCTTTTAATATTGTTGCTCATCTTATTATTATTTTATGTTAGTTTATGAGAAAATATATATATATAAAAGTCAAATATATATAATGTATGAAATATTAAAATTATATAAATATAACATATAATAATTATTTTTTTAAAAGTATTATAAGCTACAAAAAATTTAGGATTTTTTTAAAACTAATAAAAAAATAATATTTTTTTAATTACTACATATGTAAATTTAAGAGGTTTTTTACAATATCCAAAAAAATTAGGGAGTTTTTTGAAAATTTCCCATATTTAATTGAGACAAAAAAATATGTATGAACTTGGTCCACGATCGATCAAAGTTCATGTAACTTTTACATGTAGTTTGTTTATATGGATCATGTTCAAATGAAGAATCAAGTAATTTGGATCTCAAGATCAAATGGTCCCTATTAACATGATGATGTAGCCTTTTAGGGAAGTAAGGATTTTTTTTTTTCTCTTTGTAATTCTTTCTTTTTCGAGTTTGTTTTTCTTGTGAGAATGTTAGATAATGGAACATAAGAAACACAACATATGGGTCGAGAGTAGTTTCTATATTTGTTTTTGCATTTGATATAGCACACAGAGGGTAATCATGTTAATTGGGCTTGTATGATTGAAATATGATGGATATCTATATTTGGATAGTCAATTGTGCAATTGCGTGCAATTTTAACATAAATTGTGTCAAATAAAAACAATGATTCTCTGGGAAACATTTTCTAATATCATAGACCGGCGTCCGAACGATCGCATATTCGATCCAAGCGATATATGTCTAAATGGTGAACGATGTTTGTTCATAGTGATAACATCTCTTGAACGTACAGCCATATTTATTTCGATGTGTTTTCATTCCATTTTGCATAACAAGAGAATCTATTTGTATTTCTTGTTGGTTACCAAAAAATAAGATCGAAATCGCTGAAAATACCAAAACGCCCTCTGAAAAGCTGAAATTACAAAATAATCCTTAAAATTTCTGTAATTTTAGAAAAAAATTCCAAATATTAGTTGATATTTTTAAGACTTGGAATAAAACTGAAATGGCTGAAAATTACCAAAAAAAATCCTCTAAAAAGATGATAGATACAAAATAAAACTTAAAAATTTCTGTAATTTCAAAAAACAAAATCCCAAATGTTGGATTCTTTTTTGAAAAGCTTAACATTTCTGAAAATAAATCCGAAGAACGCTGAAAATTACCAAAAACCCCAAAAGCTCAAAATTACAAAATAAACCTTAAAAATTATGTAATTGGAAAAAAAATCTCAAATGTTGTTAGTTTCTTTTAAAGCTCAACATTTCTGAAAATGAAATCCTAAATGCTGAAAATTACCAAAAAGCCCTCTAAAAAGCTGAAAATCACAAAATAAATCTTAAAATTATGTAATTTGAAAAAAGAACCAAAAATATTGGTTGGTTTTTGAAATCTAACGATTTTTTAAAATAACCCATAAAAATTTTATAATTTAAAAAAAAAAAAATCCCAAATATTAGTTTGTTTTTTCAAACCTGAAAACGTCTGAATAAAGAACCAAAAACGCTCAAAACTACGAAATAGTCCTCTAAAAATCTTGAAATTATGAAATAACACTTAAAATGGAACTAAAATTCAAAAATATCGCGTAGAAGATAACCAAAAATGATCTGATGAGACTCGATACTTTATGGTTTCTCGACCATGTCCACTCGGCCAATTCCGTGCTTTCCACCTATTTCGTTTAGTTTGGCTAGGAGATTCGCCGGTGAGAGATACTTGATGTTTATCGAAACAAGTATGCCTTCCTCAATACCAATTTTCACGAACCTAAATTAAAACAATTGACCCAATAAGTACGCGTTGTTTATATCAAATATATATTATATCATATTATAAATTAGTTAAATATTTAAAAAGTCAACAATAAGAAAATATTATTTAACCATAATCATAATTTTATATTTATATATTACTTTTAACTATTGTTGTAAAATTATTTTTATAGCTCGGTACACAAAATTGCACAGAGAATCAATGACCTATTAATTATTATAGGGATCAACGATCATTCTTACATAAAATAAAATAATAATTAAAAGATTCATTAATTAATTTGTTGTTAATCCTGCAATAAACTCTATAAAGAGTCACCGGGCCCATGTAACATGTCGGCCCTGCCGACGGGCAAAATATCTAAAAAAAAAAAAAAATATATGTCGGCCCAATAAAATCTACATCAGATGGCTCATGTAACGTTGAAACCTCCACTGAATAGTGAATAGGCACCTGGCAAAAGCTAGGCCATTTAATACGGTACACGTGTCACAACTTACCAGAAAAATCCTGATGTTTAATATTAATATATATCGAGTCACAACTCAGAAGAAAACCCTGTGTTTAATATACTAGAAACTACTTAGAATTGCTTTGTCATGATCAAGTTATATTATATGGTAATGTATTAGTTTCTAAGATAATATGTTTTTAACAAACTAATTTTCAATGTAAATTTATGATTTTTCATTCATGCGAAATTCATGATGAAAAAAATGCAAAATGAATGATACCATATTGTTAAGAGTGGTGTGTATTATATTATAAATAAAGGTTCAAAAGCTTAGGTGATGCATCATGTATTTATTAATCCTCTATTTAGATTATGAGATATCGGAAAAAATCTAATATTACAATTTCCTAACCAATCCAAAAGTTGGGGTTAACAAAATAAGATGATTATTTCAGTTGAATCGAAACTTATTTATCAGGTACACGAGTTCAAGATACAATTAATCAACAAATAACTATTCTACAATATTTTTGTTCCGAAAACATATACAATATTCATCAAGGACTTACAGGCTTGATTTTTTCATTTAAATTGTTATCTTTCTTTTATGAATTTATGTTCATACACCATGTAGTATTTTTATGAATTATTTTCCACACTTGTGTACTATTTATTTTTATGAATCGTGTTCTTGAGGTTCTAAACGACCACACTAAACAATCTTAAGCTAAACTAGTGTTTGAAATTATAGCCTAGCGAGCTTCCAAGATGGTAGCAAATTTTGACTCGAGACTGTCACAAGGATTGACATTCGTACTTTCTTTCTCAAGATTTGAATAGACCATTTGAAGAGTTTGATTTTTAATATAATATGTAATTTGTAAATTTGAGTAGACCATTTGATTATAACACATGTATTTGTAATTAGGTCATGAACCTTCTTAGTAGTGACAGCGTTAGACATTGACAGAATCTTGGCGTTTAAAAAGAGCCTTGTAGATTGTTGATAATCTGATTAAGTCTTTCGTAAAATACGAAGCGGTATTAGAGGATATATTTGTGATATCCATCGCTGACCCGATGGCATAGATATTTGTGATATCTTGGTCTAAGTCGAGTTTTTTTTTTTTTTTGAAGAGAATCATAAGTCACGAATCGTGACTATTATAGATTTTTGTTTTTTATATTGATGCCGTCGAAACTCGAATTCACAATCATTTAGGTTATTGATTAAGTCGAGTTTTATAAGTCATTTTATCAAGAGATTTTTATTTTGGATTCAAGGTCCAGAAGTCCCAAGCCTCCGTTTTCTATGGGAGTAGTAATGCTATTTGATTAGACATTTGTCATTTTTAGCATGATCATTGCCAAACCAAAATAATGCCCGAATAATCTTAGTAAGTTCCTTGAGAATCCATTTTGATAAAAGAAACACTTGCACATAATAGTTAGTTAGGTAAGACATTAAGAATCAATTTAATTAATGTGGTCGCCACATTATTGTGTAATTCATCAGGAACAGAGATTCAAAGCAAGATTTGTGTCAATTAACCTCAAGCCCGGATAACCTTAGAAAATTATTTATGTAATATAAAAGTGGTATTATTTGTAAAATGTAGTATTTCTGGAGATTTTTTTCTATCATAATTCATTTTAAGTTTGATTTATATATAACTAGCGATACTCCCACGCAATTGCGCGGATTTGTTCTAGTCGATTATATTTGTTTTTATGTTTTTACTTCTTTTTTTAATATGTTGTTATTATAATTTGAGTAATGATAGATACACAAATACCAACCACAAATGTGTCACAAATAACTAAGTTTGTAATATTAATTATGCATATATGAATCATAAATCAAATACAAACTTATGTATTTGTGTCACATTTGTGGTTGATATTTGTGTCCCTATCATTACTCTTATAATTTCATATATTCTCTGCGAAATCTCAAAATTGAAAACATTAAAAAAAATTACGACATGACAGGCGCATAACATTTCACGTGATATATCTTATATTCATATATGTTCTGCGAAATCTAAAAATTAGGAAATTTTGAAAAAAAAAAAAAAAAAAGTGATGTGACGGGCTCAGGGCATTTCCACCTGGCAGCTCCTCAGCAGCCCCACGCGAAATCTAAAAAAAAATTTAATTTTTAAAATATTAAAAAAAAAAATTTAAAAGTGTCACGTGGCGGGGGCACAGGACATGCCACGTGCACCCCGCGAAAACTAAAAATCGAGAAAATCTGAATTGAAAACAAAAAATTAAAAAAAGGTGTCATGTGCAGCTCCTCAGCAACCCTCTGAAGAGAAAAAAAAAAATAAAGTGCCACGTTGCGGGCACAAAACATGCCACATGGCAGCTCCTCAGCAACCCTCTAACATTAGAAAGTAAGATATAATATAATAAAATATAATATAATTGACTTTTCTAGCCACATAAAAAACAAGTATGGACCCCTCACTCTGTTCGCTCCGGTACAAGTTTTTATGATTTTGTTTTCAACTTTTAATATTTTTTCTATTGTATTAATACCGATTTTGTTGTACTTATAATATCAATAACATTTTAGTTATATGATAGTTATCATTTTTTTAATAAATGAAAGATAAAAAAAAAGTATTTATCATTTTATAGAAAATATATAGGTAATATTTGTATAATTTATAATCATTGATAAAAAAAAATATGATAAAATAACATATAAACAACAACACATGTTTGGTTTATGCAATACATGTTTGGTTTATACAATACATGTTTTGTTATAATCATTAATAAAATGTATGATGTATTTTTTGTAGTTGTGTGTTATATTTTTACACGTGTCGTGTATTTTTTAACTACAATATATGTTTGATTTATACTTGCTAAAATATTTTTTTTTTATATTCGATATACCATTTAGATGTATGTTTACGTTTTTATGTGCTGCAAAAAAATTTAAATGCTTGATATATAATTTTTTTTATTAAAATATATATATTTTTTTTTTAATAACAATATGTCTCTACGCATGGTCGTTAAAATATATATCTATCATCCAAACAATAGAATAACAAAAGCATTTGTTTTAGATTCTTACATCCAAACATGAGAATTGAAATGCCAATGCCAAATTCAACGTTCAGAATTTGAAATCTAAACTAATTTAAAACACACATATTAGTATAATAAATTAAATATTATTATTACTTATGCATCCACCAGGGCAATGACAAGTAAAAAGTGTAGTCTCTTAAAAAAAAGGATCCGTACAAAGAAGCAAAAACAAAACAAAAATTAAATTATAAGTTTGAACAAGCGAAAAAAAGTTCGAGACTCGAAATCACCACCATGATTTGATTTGCATTTTTATAACTCATTAATCATTCTCTTCATATCGGCACATCTTCTTGGGTCCGGTTCCGCTATTGCCCTCTCCGTCAACACATGCTTTATTCTACACATCGATTTCTTCACCTACACATTTCAATCGAATCGATAATTTTATACATTAAAAATAAAAAACGAGTTTATATGAAATGAAAGGGTAGAAAGGTAAAATTGCCTTAGAGATGCGTTCAGGATGAGGGAAATATAGATTCTGAGAACTGAGCATTTGGCGCTGAGTCATCAACATGTTCTTCTCTTTCAGAAGCACGAACCATAACTTGTTCAAATCTTCCCATGATTTCAACCTCAATTCGTAGGCCTTCCAACTTCGTCCTGATACAAACAAGATCAACAACAAACTCGCTAAACCCTAAATCCTCGTATCGTAACGGTTGAAAAAAAAAAGGGATCGAACCGTATATGACTGGTTTCTCGTCTTCGGTGTTTCTCTCGACCTCGAAGAACTCTTCGAGAGGATTTCTTGCTTTTCTGATTGGTTGGGAAGCTGCTGCGGTCGCGGATGCGGATGCGGAGGCTTCGGATTTGGCTGCGGCTAGAAGGAATGATCTTCCGAAAATTCTTGATATGAACATTGTGATGCGCTAGGATTTTATCTGAAATTATAAGAATTTTTCATTAGAACGAGGATTACAGAACTGGATCAAAACATATGAGCTGGATCCAGTATTCGGCAGATATAGGATCTTACTGAGCCCATATTGGCTTGTTTTCTTTATAATTTGAGCATTCATGTATGGGTTAAGGTTTGATTTTGGAGATTAATGTATTAAATTGATACTGAATTCTCCAACCCCTTTAGGATCGAAGAAGATCCATTAGATCTTAGGTGCTTGAAATACATTCAATGTGGATTAAAAACGACGATACCAGTTGCTTTATCTGTTTACGATTGATTGATAATATGGAACAAGACGCGGAATGGAGAGGAGTGACCTTGAACAATGGCGAGAAGAACCTCGATAAGTAGACAGAGATGTAATTACCTGAATTCAACACGGCGGATCTGATATCAACCTGACCGGAATACAGGAAAGGGGAAATCTAGGACTGGTTGGCTAGGACTGGCTGGCTAGGGCAAGTGATTTCGGAGTCGGAACTGATTGAAGCCGTCGAAGGAGAGAGAGAGAGAGAGAGAGAGAGAGAGAGAGGGGTTTGAGGTTTCACTAGGGTTCTTCAGGTCCCAGAATCTCTCCAGTATAACAAAGCACTGGATATACCCTTGTGTACTAAAGATACAAATCACCAAAATAAACATTTATTTATAAATTATAAATTTGATGTGATATACATACAGATACGATGATATAGTAGTTTAAAACATACTAGCGTGGCACCCGCGCAATTGCGCGGGTTCGTCGTAAAAAAACATATATTCGACACTTTTTTTTTCTTCTGATTTTCATGTTTTTTTGTAATTAAAATGTCATCATTTCCGAAATATATCAAATGACAAGTCATATTTATTTAACAAATTTCATTATTTTCTTTTTAAATTTTTTTAAAAGCAAAGTATTTTCATTTTTAACTCAACATGTAAATTGCAAGCATGCAAATACCACTTTTTATCGCAAATTGCAAGCATGTAAATACATTTAACTCAACATGTATTCAGCAATAATCATAATTATCAATAGTATGAACATCATTTTTAACCTTCCAAGAATCCAAAATATCACTTTTACCCTTCCAAAACTTATAAAATTTCAAAGAATTGCCAAAATTTTACAAACGAAATCCAATACTGCTAAAAAATACTAAAAACAAATCAATATATTAGAAACTTGCAAAAGAAACATGAAATTGATAACGGTTACAAATAAATTACCCGACAAAGCTGAAAATTCTGACCAAAACCCTCCAAAGTTCTTAAATTAGCAATCCCTGTACAACTTTTTTCCCTAAAATTAAAAAAAAAAAATATCACAAAAATGCTAAAATTTACCAAAAGACCCTGTTGCTAAGATGGAAGGAAATATGAAATAAATTCCAAAAAACCCATATTTCAAATTATTTTCATTTTACTTATACATAATGATTAGTATACTAATAATCAACATAACAAATAAAGAGATTATATATATTTACAGCTCCAAAAGCCCAACAAATCATATTTATTATTCGAAAATACAGAAATTAAATTTAATATTATAGAAATCCAGAATAATAACAATTAAAATAATAATAATAGAACTTATAATTAAAAGTGGGATTTGCACATTGACCCTTCCGAAAAACAAAAAATATCATATTCATGTTTCGAAAAAAGAAACTATCATACATGCCCTTCAGAATTGCACAAATCATTTTGAACCTTGAAAAACTTAGAAATGGAAAAAAATATATTGCATAATTTTTTTTTATAAAGGGGCCTTGCATATTTATTCTCCTATAAACCAAAAAAACCATATTTATCAATAATATTAAAAATAGGGGGATTTACATATTTACCCTCCTAAAACCCAAAGTAAGATATTTATCATTTAAAAAATAAAACTATTATATTTATAGTTTTATACTCCCAAAACTCCAGAATACCATTTTTACCCTTCAAAACATAGAAATTTTCAATAATAATAATAATAAGAAGAAGAAAAAAAATATATATATAAGGAATTTTTACATATTTACCCTCCTAAAAACCAAATGGTCACATCACCCCTGAAAATTTAGAAAATATCAAACAAATCCAGATTTATAATAATAACAGAAAAAGGAATTTACATATTTACCCTTCTATAAATCAAAAACATATTTATCATTAAAAAATAAAGATATCATTTTTACCTTAGAAAATATCCTGAATCGCTCACGCAATATTATCCTCACTTAACGGGTCGGGTATCGAATGGCTCACGCAAGCCCTGTCCTCTTGAGATGGGTCGACCCGTTTCGTCAGAGGAGACTCCATCGTGCATGAACTCGACTGTGGTGTTTAATCACACACTTGTTCCGTCTCGATTTCTTTCCTGCCATAATATAAAACTCAAAAATATCATACATACCCTTCCAAACACAATAAATAACCCTTCTCAAATACACTCCAATATATGTAACAAATGAGAAAAATTCTATCGGGGAAGTTTTATTAATGCCTTGCAATATAAATAATAACCCTTATGGAAATTTCGAAAATACCTTGCAAAATTCGAAAATAAGCAATAGACCCTAAAAGTACAAACTATAATCACGCAATACAAAAATGTATAAAAACAATACACACAACAAATAGATTATACAAATTCATAATAAAAGAATTCTCGTGCATACCAGATTCTTCGAACGATCCAGATGACAGGTACCGAGCAAGGATCTCGATGCATCACATGGGCCCCACGTCTCGACCACCTTCGGCGTACCATAATCCTTTCCTTGCACCTCAATAACTGCACAATTCATCATTTATTATTACTATTAATCATTTAATCCACTAAACAGAATATTTAGGAGATTAAATTGCATAAAATTCTTTGTGGTACCCCTAAATTTCTGAAAATTACGAAAATACCCATTAATTTCATAAAATTCCCAAACGCTTGAATTCATATAATAAAAAATCATTACATGTCTTTTATTGTTGTTGATGTTAAATCCGGAGCGGTTTTTTTTGTCGACACTCCTGAAATTCTCCTTCCAAGCTGTTTTTAGTTGTTATTATTATTATTGATGTTAAATGATGGGGAATTTACAAAACTGCCCCTACATTATGGAAAATCGCAAAAAGTCCATATATGGAAATATCTTACCGACAATTGCAAAATAAAACATGCACTTGATCCGAGCAGCTGCACCTTCATTTTTCGAAGAAGATGTTAAATCCGGATCGACCAACTTGACATGAATATTCCCTGACCAGTTAGAGCACACACCCGTTAGAGCGATGTTGAGAAACAATTCTTTGCTTTAGGGTACCTGGAAATGATTAGAAGCATTAAAAGGATATAAAATTGAAATGGTCAAATGTTCATTATTTACTGAATTTGAATTGAAATTGTGGCGAAGCCGATAAAGAGCAGTATGTTGAAAATTCAGGATAAGTTCAGAAATTATAATAAAAAATAATTACAATCCAGTATGGCAAAGAGCATGAAGTAATTGCAAAGAAGATGACAATCAAATTGCAACCGAAACCCTATAAATCGATGACCAAACATGAAGTAAAAACCTAAACCAAGAGCTAAAAACTATCCAAATCGAGATGAAAATTAACAAATCCTAATCAGAAAAAAGACCCTAAATCATACAATGTATTCACCAAATCAAAAGTACCAAAGAGTTTACAGGAATCGAAAAAAACCCACCAAAAAGTCGAAAATCACAAACTAACCCTTAAAATTTCTATAATTTGGAAAAACAATTCAAAATATTGTTTCATTTATTTAAACCTTAATGTTTGTGAAATAAAAGAAAAAACGTTGTAAATTGTAAAAAAAATCCAATAAAAGGTTGAAAATTACAAAACAACCCCTAAATATTTCTTAATCTGAAAAAAAAAAACACTAAAACGGTTGATTTTTTCAAACCTTGAAATTGGTGAAAATAAAACCGGACTTGCATACCTAAAGGTTCGTAATAATGTTAACAGAAAGTCGAAAATTATAATGTTTTCTCGAAATTAAATAAAAAGAAAATTATGAACATACATGCATGGAGGAGGGCCTTCGCCTTCTGGTTCGAGCTTTCTCCATTCGTATGGTTTTGCAGCCGTATCGAGGGCCCACACGTCAGCTAATGGCCTCTTACCTAAAATAAATTAAAAATAAATAAATTTTGGTTAGTATTAAATTATTTAATGCAATGTTGAATAAGATGAAATATTCACCATCATTTCCACCAATAGTTAAAGAGGAATCTTTGTCCAACCAAAGCCATTACGTGCCCGTATCGTGGGCCTGGACCCGATCCTTGAACCACCACTCTAAATTCAAAAAAAAATATAATAATAAATAACAACAATTAACTTGGACTTGACAAAAATTATGAAAGATTTAAAAGTATATTAAAATTCTGACCTGTGCCATCGTGCTTTCTGTTGAGTAAGATCCAAGACATGAAGATCCTCTGCAGATAAACCCGCTGGACCAATTCCACCCTATTTTCAAACAAAAAAATATTTAATTGAATTAAAGAAATACTTTGGGAATTGGTACCGTACCAGTAATATCACGATATAGTACCTGGATTACAACCATTGTACCAACGGCTGTAGCGAAATGTGCTGCCCTAGGTGAAGGCGGATCGCCAAGTGGAGTTAGCCTCAAATATTCAAAGAGTAATAAATAAATAATAATTAGTTTTAAGATTTAAAAAAAAAATAAAGTTTTTAAGTGTTGACTTACCTTGACCATTTATTCGATAAAACATCGTAGCAGTGCACATCAGCTGTTGCGCCTGCAAGACCTGTACCGCAAAAAATAATTGAGATAACCGTTATTACTATATATATTAAGTTTGAAATAATGGAAGTTAATAATTATGTGTGGTTCTCGAATCGTGAATTCAATCAGGAAAGTTAACATAATAGCAAATTAAGTCCTTCAAAATTCAAATCACACACCTTTCAAAAAGGGTCATTCATAAACCGTTAATTAAGAAAGTACTCACTAAATTAACACAAAAATCAGCTCTTTTCGAACTAATTCACACTGAATATATCTAGTTTATCTGAAATATGATTAAATAGAGATCAAAATGGATGACTTACAAATCCCAGCACTCCCAGCAGTAGAAGGCGGTGTGGCCGAGTTACCCTCTAGGGCAGTGGCCCCCCCAAAGAGTATAAGACGGGGTCCAATATTTTAGCTAGACGAACCTTCCTCTCCCACTGCAGGTACAACTGTCAGTGTATGACCGCATCTACAGCCTGGCCCGCGTTTTTAACTCTGGAAATTGACAGGAAATAAACTGGATGAGAGAATAATTGGGGTAAAAAAAACAGGAAATAAACCCTAGATGAACTAACTGAATCAACAGCAAAAAATCACGAATCTAAGTAAACTACTCAGCTTTTTTTTCCAGCGGGAGCAAACGGAAGAAAATCGCCTCTTTCGTGGGCGTTTCTTCTCTCGTCTCGTCTAGGGTTCGGCGCGCGATCGTATGATCTACACCGTGGTTGAGGAGCCGCGCGAGACGTCTTTTTCCCTCTGGCGGAGCTAGGGTTTTAGTCCCGGTGTTCCTCTGAGTTCTTTTGAGAGCAAGAGAAAAGCGAGAGAGAAGCGAGGGATTATATATTTCTCATTTGGGATGACGTGGAAGCAGGAAAATCCGGCCCAATATCACAGATTAGAACTATTATAGATATATGTACTTTTTTTGTTTCATTTTAATTTTCGAAGTGAACAAATTAGAACCAGCTTTTGAAAATGAAACACAGCATAAAAATTATTAAATATCTGAAAATACAAAACTTGATTCATTCAACAATTCATAATTCAAACAAATAAATAAATAAAAATAACTAACTCGTACATCTGTTACATAAAATACCAAAACCTTAAAACTACCAAAATTCTGATCTTCTCTTTACATTTCACCTCCTCCCCCTTCCCCTTCCTCCTCCCCCTCTCCCTCCGCCTCTCCCTCCTCCTCCACCTCTACCGCCTCCTCCTCCACCTCTACCGCCACCTCTCCCTCTCCCTCCCCTCCCTCGTCCTCTCCCCATTGAAAAATACTCCTGTTTACTCTGCTTCAACCCCAAACTCGTAACTCCTCGTCTCTTCCCTTCCTCCCCTTTACTCTCCTCCCTGTCCCCCTCGTCATTCCTCGGTCTCTTTCCGCTCCGAGAGTAAAACGAGACTTCGCGGGACCCACCAGGCCCGAACTTAACCGATCCGACATTCTTCTTCTTTTTACTTTCCAACAAACTGACTCTCTCTCCTAGCGGTAACACGTCCTCCTTCGCCAGCGATTTACTGTTCCAAAATGCCTCTGCGTGTCTCTCGTCCTTCACCTCGTACAACCTGACGGGTTTCGATTTATTCGATTCATCGTCAGAGTCTGACGCATCAGAAACTTCGTCCATTGCAGGTTCGAAATGTTCTTCGATGAGAGATTTCGAATCTCTTTTGAACGTCGGAGGATGGTACTGACGATATTCGTGCGACCTTTCATCGATCTCGTAATCCTGTTCGGTTCAAATTAATTAAATTTAAGCCCAACTTAATAAAAATGTATCTAGAGAGAGAAAGAGAAATTAGTACTTGATTCTCGAACATTCGTTTAAACCGATCGTCTTCAAAGATCTCGGTAGTCATCGCCTTGTTCTTTTTCTTTTTATTCTCGGTATTATTTTCTATTTTTTCAATATTTTCTAATTCGTTATTATTTTCGATATCTTCTTTCTCGTGTAGTCTCGCAGCCAGAGCCCTGTTCGCCTTTGGCAATTTCTTCAAAATCTACAAAACCCCACGAAAGTAAAAAAATATCATAAATGTCCTAAACTGCAAGTTTTGATATTCACCCCTATAAAATATAAAATAACATACAGTGATTCGATCTTTTCTCTTCGCTTCGTCTTCTTGTTGTTTTTTCTTAGCCATGTAATCTTCAAATTTAAACGGTTCCGCCAAAGCCGTCGCCTAAAAATCATAAAAGGATATAAATTAAATAAAAGAAATGATGAAGGGTATAATAGTTAAATTACCTTTTTATATAAGCGATAATCGATGAAAAAGCCGTGCATATAAGCTCGAACAAGATTAGTACCGATTAAATTAGTCAAATTCAATCTCTCAAAATCCTCCTTCGTTAAAAACTTGTAATCATCGTAAATCATCGTCTCTCCATTCTCCTCCATTTCTTCCTATAAAATAGAACAATTTTTTACAAATCACACCCTGAAAAACCCCAAAATTTCGAAATTGAGACAACAAAAGTACAGTTAGGTTCTCCAAATAGGAGCACCACTTCGGAGCGGGTCCCAAAGCAGGTACGAAATAAGCAGGTATTTGCCCGTTATCAAGAGATAATAACATCAATCCGCTATTTTTGAATATACACGTGTCATTAATTGTCCCTCCACTTGGCTCAATACTTGTCATATTTTCACCCTATTAATATCAACAAAAATATATAGCAATTAGTTTTAGAAGGGTATTTTTGAAATTTTTGTAACTAAATAATTTGTACCGTGTTTGGGTCCCAAACTCTGACAATGTGACTGTCAGAAGTGATGAGTTTCGGTTCGGTCGAATTTAGGGTTTGGTGCCATTTAATGCTCGATATTGGGCTTCCATACCTATAATATAATACAAATTAATTAATTAATTTAAAATTATAATTATATTTATTTATATATATAATATGAATTATATTAATTATTAACTTACATGTGATCTTTGACTCGTACAGGGTCAGACATTCTCAAGTCATATATTGATATCTGCATAAATATATGATAAATTAAAGTATTTTAATAGATAATGTAGGTGTAAATACGAAATGAAATTTACATACATTGCCAAGACTGGTACCAACGGCCATTTGGTACCCTTGACTTTGGTCAAATTGCAAGGCTGTTACTTCCTACAAACAAACAAAAATTGAAAAAATTAACAAAATTTAACTTTATATCAAATTAAAACGAAATGAATATTTACATGATCAAAATCATTATTGGAAGAAATAATATTTATTCTGCCAACAGAAGATTTTGTACGTGCATCAAAACATTCCACCGCACCGTCTTCGCCTCCACATGCAACTAATCCATGAATCATACTAAACAAAACAAAAATAATAGATATTATATAAGGGCTTTTTTGTAATTTAGTCATATTACAGGGTGTGTTTGCAAATTACCTTCTAGAGACTACATTGATGGCAGGTGATTGAGATGTAAATGGTTCAAGAAAACGCCCCTAAAAATATTAATTAAACAAATGAATAAATAATAATAATAATAATACCGAATTTATTTTAATTTGTTTTTTGAATGATCTAAGAGACAAACTTGTTCAAGATTGATTCGGTATAAATCAGGAGAAGAAGCGGCACAAAGCAAATCACAAGACCAGCAATCATAATCAATATCTCTCCCCATCCTGTATTAAGAACAAAAATAGTATATTGATGCATATAAATAGAATATTGGTATTTATTTTTTTAACTAGCCTTGGAATTCTCAAGCTATAGTGGCTTCCATATTTGGCGTGTAAATGAACAGATCGGTCCGAACATAGAAATGCAATCTTCGAATAATCTTCTCCCAATATCTAAAGTACACAAATAATAAATAAATAAGTTTATTATAAATAAATTATAATAAAATAGTTTATTTTGAATGTTTATTTAGATGATTATTACCTCAAAATTAACTATTTCTGAAGTTAAATGCCTTTCGAATTTTAGAGAGAGTTCTTTAAGCTCGAAAACTTTGACTTGTGGAGGGTATATTCCAGAAGCAATTACGTATTCGCCATCGGGAGTGACTTTAATTCGGCTCGAAGAGGTTTCGAATCTCAAATCTTGGATCAAATCCACTCTATGGAGATAATCTAGCAAAAAATTGATTGAAAGTTAGAATGCTAATTAACTGCACAATGAAGATTGCATGGTGAAATTGGAAAATAAGAAAGTAACCTTTGTCTTTGCGAAGGGCTCTATTTTTCTTCGGGTTGAGCCAGGCAGCGGTGGAGCGTTGGCCAGAGAGGGAGTATAGCTTGACGCCATTAATGGAGGTCGATTTTATGCTTCCTCCTTTTGTAGCCATCACAGTGAGAGGGAGAGAGAGCACCAGTAAGGCAGGAAGTCAGGAAGAACAGGGAGCCAGAGTAAGAACTGAGGGAGAACTTTTCGGTATCCGGGAAGAACAAAGAGAGAGAGATAGGCGTCGTCGCCGGTTCCGGTTGCCGGTAGCGCCGAGCGATGAAGATGAATCGAGTACGAGTGCGAGAGAGGGGGAGGAGGGGGAGAGGCTAAAAGTTAGGGTTTTGTTTGGGTTTTGGGATTATCGGATCGGATGAAGTTTTTATAATTGGGTCCGGTAATTGTGAGTAAAAATCGATTATAAATATAATTAGCTCAAATTAAACCCGATTCTTCGGGTTTTATAGAAATTTATACATTTATGTATATAAAATATGATTCGTATGTTTATTAAACCGGTTTGTCGATAGTCAGTACAGCTACGTGTATATTTTGGGTAGCGGTACTTTTAGAATTATTTTTTCTGAATTTAAAGCTGTCATTCACATTTTTATAAAATTGTCCAAAATATTTTTTTTTAATTATATTATGCATTTGATATTTAATTATTAAATAATTTATTTATTATATGTTCCTTAAATTAGTTTATCAAAAATAAAAATAATTACTTACGTAAACAAATAAATATACAGTGATAATATTTTGAAATAATTAACTTTTTTTTGCACGAATATTATTTTCTAGTTTTCTTTTGAAAAGAAGAATATTTTCTTTGGTTTATGAGACTTTTTCAAATTAATAATTTTGATTATTGTTTATTTGCATTGTAGTTTTTGTTCTGATATAAAAAAACATATTATAAGTTAATTATTTTTATAAATGATATATAATAAATTAAGTAGGAGTATTTCAATAAAATTTTGAAATACCGTTCTATCAGAAAAAAGTAGTTCTAAAACAATCCTACCCTGATTATCAGCATGGTACATATTTATTTTGTCTTTTGAGGTTACTTTGGTTCTAAGTGCTTTTCGATTGATTAATTGAAGTAAGAAGCAGATATCGAGGCTTTACATTTGTCGGTTGTATTTGTAAAATGACCAAATTAATTAATTAAAACAAATTAATAAAATTAATAACAAATAAGTAAAAGGAGATCGAATCGGGATGTAGTCGTGTGATGCAGTCGTTACTGCTCTAAAGACAAATTGACATCCTCTCTTGTAGGTTATTTCAGTTTATCTATCTCTGAGGTTATGCATATCGAGAATTCGTTGTGTATCCGTTCTGATAGCACAGTCGAGAATGGATGTTCTTCACTTCGAAAAAAACGAAGTCGCACATTGAATTCTTCAAAATCAAGCGAATCAAGCTTTATGATTTTACATGTATACTTATACGTATTTGGAAGAAAGAATAAGAAGATGTATTATTTTGTATGCATTGTATTTTTCTGGTGAGTATTATTTCCTCGTTTACCTATTGATAAAATATATAATGATGTTGTGAACAATGAATGTGAATTCTTATTTCGTTGTTTTATTTGTGATTTATAAAAATAAACGAGAACAACTAATCCAAATTAAAACAGAAAAAGGTTGTCCATGAAACAATTTCTCAAAGGAAATTAATTTCCATCGTCTCTCATAAATATCATCATTCACTTAGAATGCATCTAGTATGATTCACAGAATAAACTCAAACAATATATATGAAATAAGATAAAATGATTTTATATTAATTAAAAAATATGAAGGTTTTAAATTTTGTAAGTATTATTTATAACTAAATAATACAACAACATTAAGGTCAGTCCACTCTTTAATTTTTTATTTTTTTTCTAATGAAGTTGTGTCTTTTGCAAATAGTGAAAAGATTTAGAGGGTTTGTGTGTAATTTCAAGTCATAGAGGGTTATTTTGCTATTTTCTTAATAGAAACTAAAAGCTAAATTGTACTGGACAAAAATTAAGTTTTTGCCACGATAAATGTAATAAAATGCAATAAAACAAATGGCAAAATAAGTGTATTATTAAATATGAAATGATTTGACCCCACGTATTCCAAATAGTATAAATATGAAATCAATTGTTAATTATTCAAATAACATCAATATATCTTTAAAATATTATATTATTTTAAAGCTCATACTTTCTAATTTATAAATGAATTTTTGGGTCGAGATAGACTTATGAACTTACTATTAAAAACAACTACCTTAATTCGGAATACTAGATAAATAATTTGCAAGATTTTTTGCATATTACTTAATATTTTTTAGGGACATTCTCAAAATAAAAGTTAAAATTAAGCAGGTTTTTTAGTATTTAAAAAGTTCGTTTTTTTGGAATAAAGAGTTAAAAGCAGTTATTTTGTTTAAATGTTGGGGTTTTTTATAAATTGAGAACGAATCAGGGTTTTTAATCTTTTTCAAATATATTTTACAAGAAATATTTTCTGCACTTATTAAAATAGAATATTCGAGTATGTTTATTTCAACATGCTACTTTGGACTTGATGATGAGATGGCAGAAAAACAAAAGACTAAAGAGTGAGAATGTGGGTTCGAGTCTCGATGATTGGGTGATGGTTGGGTGTGAGACAAAAGAATTTGTTGATTCGAGTTCAAATGACACCAATGAATGGAGGTCACCGAGGTTTCTCTATTTACTCGTTTTTTTTAAAAGCGGGGATGAGTATGTCAATTTTTCATATTTACAATTCTAAAACCTAAGGTGCAAACTCAAGCTATATTGGATTTATGCCCCTCGAAATTGAATCGAAATATTATTTTGTTTCATAAGGATAATTTGATACTTTAGCGCCTGGAATGGTCAATTTGATATTTCAAGTTTTCGAGAGGCATATATGAATCTTCCGTAATGTAGGATCAATCTTGAGGTGGATCGTGGTAGGGTTAGACGATACGCTAAAACAATTTTGATGTATTCGATATTTTAATTTCATGTTTATTTAGGGTAACATATTTGATATGCCCCGAGACACTTCTAAGACATGTTTTACATATTGAGATAATAATAATTTCTCTTTATTTTTCTTTATTTTTTGTACTTTGAGAATAATGCAAGGACTTATTTGCGTTTCTCATTATTTCGTGACAAAGTCATGGTTGACATACAATTTCCCGGATATGCTGGCTCGATGGTTTCATCAGAGAAGAAGAGAAGGAAGGACTGAAAAAACGCAAATCGCAAATCGATCTTCATCTATGATACATGACAAGTTCATATCATGTAACTAGAGTTACTTTTAAGACAATGTCTCGAATAATTATTAACGTTTAAGACAAAATTGATTAACAAGATTCGAGCTTCTTTCTTAATTTGAGTTACCGCGCGAATTATCCTAGTATATCATGATTATTAATCATATATCATTATTCTAGTCTCTAGAGCAGAATATGAAATGATTTTGCTGAATTGCAATTACTACGTATAAAATACAATTACTCGTGTAATATATTTTTTTTCTGAAAAATATTTATGTAATATTTATTACATAAAAATGATAATATTTAGCAGTACTAATGCAAAACCAAAAAAAAAGACAAACATTATCTAAAAACTCTAATTTAAAGAAAGAAATATATTTATATTCTAAATTTCATACTTGGGCTGATAAACACAACTATTAACTTCCAATAAATAAATTAAATTAAAAGAACTGCATATATCTAAGGAGAATCAAACATGTTAAAAACTAGAGATACAGCTCAAACAAATTCGAACCTAATCCATTCAAATACACTTATCGGATCTCCACCCGAATCATACCCAAAGTAACCCGCCCCATTACCACGCTTTGTCAAACAAAAACAACCTACCTGGGCCTGGCTTGGTTACTCATCAGACCCAATGAATAAAATCAGGATCCGACCCGACACGAGGGTTCTCTTTCTCTCTCTCCCCCAGCAACCAGCCGGCTTTGCCAGCCTATCCCCCTGTTCATTTCCCCTCTTTCCCTTTCCTCGTCAAACTTCCACTTTTCCCTCAAAATCCCCTTCCATTCGCCAATCGAAGGCTTACATTTTCACTCTCTACTATTCAGATCCATTGTCGACGGACTAATTGGTGCAATACTGGAAGAAAATGGGAGATTTCAATCTCGCTCTAGTAATCGTCGCCATTGTCGTCTCGGTCGTGGTTCTTCTAGTCAGCTTCTATCTGTTGATCAATTATCAACATCCAGATGACAAAAATCAGGCGTATTTCCCCAAATTTGTTGTTGTTTTGGGTTTATCGGTTGCGGCGATCTCGATTCTGATGCTTCCGGCGGATGTAGCGAACCGGCAGGCTTGTCGGCACGCGATCTATAATGGGGCATGTAATCTGACGCTTCCGATGAAGACGCTTTGGCTTATCGTGTATATCGTCGACGCCTTGCTGGTTTTCCTCGTGATCCCGTTCGCCATGTTTTATTACGAGGGAGATCAGGATAAGTACGTTTTAAAACTTAAATCTTTTCTCCTCATTTTGCTCAAATTTCTCGAATTAGAGTTTGATTGGATCTGATTTTTTTCTGTACAGAACCGTCGGACAGAGGTTGAAAAGCTCGCTCATTTGGGTTGCTTGTTCCGTGGTTGTTTGCGGCCTTTGCCTTGGAATTCTTTACGGTTAGTTATTCCTCTTCATTTTCCCCCTTTTTCTTGATTAAATTGACGAATTCAAGACACGATTTCAATCGATTTTCATTAAATCAAATCCAATGAACTCAAATACTCCAATCGAATTCGTATCAGGTGTGATCGGTAAAGTAGATTTCACAGTGAGACACCTCTCATCATCAGTGCAAAACTTCCCAAGTTCATTTACGGGATTCTCAACCAATCAACCTTGCATCAGCCCTCTCACCAAACAGGTTCTAAACTCAAAAACAATTTTACACAAACACCCTTACATTAACAATTATTTCATTTCCAGTGCGATGCATTCTCGGCCCCACCGTCGTCAGAAACAACTTGGACCATGCGCACTTCCTTCCCTGAATACATTGTTGCTCTCGCCACCATTGTTGGCTCTGTCCTCTTCACAGTAATTCCATTTCTCCATTATTTTAATTCTATGAATATAAATATGAATATAATTACAATCTTTCTAATTTAATAATTTTGGTGAAACAGATATTTGGAGGCATTGGAATTGCATGTTTACCGTTAGGGTTAATTACCTCGTTCACGAGGAGGCCCAAAGCTGTGATAACTCGTTCTCAATACATAAAGGTCGTATAACTTTAAATTCTCAGAAAATAAAGTTGCAATTTTACTAATTGGTCCCTGTATTTGTTTAAAATTACTTTAGGAGGCTACTGAATTGGGCAAAAAAGCAAAAGAGCTTAAGAAGGCTGCAGATGTTCTTCATCAGGAAGAGAGAGCTGGTAGCAAAGGACGAAAATGGCGTAAAAATGTTAAATCCGTGGAAAAGGTAAAAAAAAAAAAACCTAATTTTTACCTCTAACCCTAATTTTATCCCTAACTAAACCCTAATTTTCGAATGAATGGTTGAATAGGAATTGCTGCTTTTGGAAGACGATATGACGGCTCTCGAGGAGATGTATCCTCAAGGAGAACAAGTAAATAAATAAATATAAAAAAAATTAATCATTGCTTTTATTAAAATTTATAAATTTCTTTTAATCTGGTAATTAATAAAATTGGTTTAAAATTGATTTTGCAGGCCGAGACTACATGGGTTTTTACAGTGCTCAGTTACATGTTCAAACTCGTTCTTGGCGTAATTGGGTAAAATTGAATCTACCTTTTTCAAAATTCAATTTTTATAAATTCGAATAATTAATTATATTATTTTTTTGCAGATTAATAGTGTCGATTGCATGGGTAGTACATATCATAATATACTTATTATGGAGCCCACCATTGTCTCCTTTCCTAAACGAAGTCTTCATCAAACTTGACAGTGTTTGGGGTAATTAATTAATTATTACATAATATCAAATTTACCCCTGTAAAACTCGAATATTGATTTTTGTCATGATTACAGGTCTGTTAGGAACCGCAGCATTTGCATTCTTCTGCTTCTATCTTCTGGTGGCCGTAATTGCAGGGGAAATGATGCTTGGTCTCAAACTAGTCTTCATTACCATTCACCCAATGAAGTATTCTACCACCCTAAAATTCTACTCTGCAATTCATTATTAATCGTACACTAATTGTAATTTTTTGAAGGTGGGGAGCGACTTTAATGAACTCGTTTCTATTCAACGTTGGTCTCATTCTACTCTGCTCCATCAGGTCTGTAATTAAATATTTTTATGTTTATATACTTTAATTAATACGATATACTATTTTAGTGTGATTCAATTTTGTGCGACGGCGTTTGGTTATTACGCGCAAGCAACTGCGGCTCAGGAGATATTCGGACACACTTTGGAATCACTACGCGGAATCAAATATCTTTACAAGTTAGTCCCCATTTATTTATTTATTTTCATTTAAAAGAAGAAAAAAAGTTTATTGAATATTTTTTTTTCAGGTATAACGTGTTTCAGTATGGATTTATCGCACTCGCCATTCTTACTTTCTTCTACTATGCCGCCTGCGTAAGTCTCTTAAATGTGCATTTTTACATGTTTACCCTTGTAAATACCCAATTTCTAAATATATTTTGAATAATTTTATTTTGTATTTTTGTAGGGGTGGAGAAGGAAGAGACCGACAGGGAGGTTCCAGCTGTCGAGTTAAACGGAATGTTTGAAATTTGTGGCGAAGTAGCGAATGAATGAATGAATGAATGTATATTTGGTACCAAAGTTATTCACGGCAGTGTAAAATAGTGAGATATTATTATTATTATTTTGTGAGGGACTCGTCACTTCTAATCTTTTCTTTTTCCATTTTCCATTTTTATCCTTGTATTATTTTTAATTTCATTGTTGTTTTGATTCATAGTTTGTATTTGTTCTTTTTTTCGATCATGCTGGTCTTTTCTGGAGAATTTGCCTTGTTCGTACTTTTAATCTTATTTGTGTATAATTAATTGGCGATTCGGTGAATTAGATTTATCTTTAGTAATGTTTTTATTTGTGTATATCACAATAGTATTTTTTACGAAGAAAATGGAATACAAACTCATATTATACATATACAAACAAAAATAAATGAATAGAATATGATATTAGTATATCTAATATGTAATTAAAATGCAAGAATTTGTCCTCTAAAATGAGAATGAACAATGGATAAATCTTAACTTTTGTGATTTTGGTATTTCTATTTTTTTTTAGGAAAAATGAAATTACAAATTGATTGAGGATCAATGAATAGGCGAATTTGTGTAAATCCTTTGAGTACACAAAAACATAAACTTTTGTGGAAGACCAAACATGAATTGAAGATCAAGGAACAGAAAAATTTAAAGAAAATCTCGAGGTCCTCAAACAGAATAATTTCTAAAATATCACACATTAATCAATTAATCAATGAACATAAGAATTTCTGGAGGATTACAAATTAATGATCAAGGAATAAGAGAATTTTATAAAGACTAATCATTAGGATCAAGAAACAAAAAAATAAAGTGTGAAAATATTCGAAACAAATAAAAAATAATTGACATAATTGATGTTTTACATTATGTAAGGGTACTCGTGATACTTCGTATGCTTTGTGAAAATATGAACCATGTCGAAAGCACATGATGAATAAGAATTGTAAGAACAGGACAAACAAAAGACGCTCATAAACCCAAACAAAACAGCAAAAGTTGTGAGAATGAGACAAACAAAAAGCACTTGCTCATATACATATTATATAGTTTCTTTTTTTTGTTACAAACAACACAAAATTTGTTAAATAAAAAAGGAAAAAGTTGGACCAACATATGAACAGTAAAATTTTACTCCGGAAGAACCAACATACAAAAACAAACCAACAATATTTAACTCATATAAAAGCCTTAATAATGTTTACTTTTTCCAATAAGAATTTCTCTTAGCTAACCCTAGTTCCTTTTGGTGCACTTCGTACTCTTTGCCCTTTTGTTGCAATTTCCTCTTTCCCTGAAATTCCCTAACCCTAATCCGACAAGGAGACGCGGCGAAGCAACGATCCCCTCCTCCTTTTCCAACCCCTTCTCAGCGAATACTTCGAACAGACGATCATATGGCAGCAGGCAATCGAGATCGCGAATTTTCAGCATTCCCTGTTGTTCTAGGGCACACAGTAAAAGAGAAACCTGCTTTTGATGAGTCTTTCTTTGACGTGAACGTGTGGACGGCTCTGTTTGAGGTTTTGGATATCAAAATACTTCACGTAGGTACCAAGGATTCGGTGGAGGTCTACGGAAAAATCATTTTCTACACTACAACTGGGCCCGTGTTCCTCTTTAATCGTGAAAAAAGCGACCCAGAGACCGTTAATCTGTCTCAGGGAGGAGCCATCACGTTGACGAACCCCAAAATTGGCGTGAATGGTTGGTGTAGTGGTGGCATATCGTTCGAGCTGGGAGGAGATTTAGAAGAACTAAACGGAGAGTTTTTAAATTGGTTTCCCTATAATAAGCCATTCGACACTCTCTTGACCACTGAATTCGAAGGAAGGAACTGTTCGATGTCTGTGAGATACATTGTGTTCACAACTGCAATTCTTGCCAACTTAGAAATCATGCTCCTCGGAGGAGGAGTAGAAGAAAAAGATGAAGAAGAAGAAGAAGAAAAAAAAGATAACGATGACGAAGAAGAAGACGAAGATGAAGATGAAGATGAAGAAGAAGAAGAAGAACAAGAACAAGAAGAACAAAAAGAAGATATTGATGACGAAGAAGAAGATGAAGACCACGAAGAAGAAAAAGAAGGTAATGCTACGATATGTGGAGAAATCACTGCTTCATTTTCGGAATGGCCGGGTCTGGCATTTACTTTATTCGACAAGAAAAGCGACGAGTGCGTCAGTGTGAGTGAGAAAGGGGTGATCCCTTTGTACAAGTCTGTAATTGCCGTGCCGTTTGACTCAGATTTGGATATCAAGGTCAATCTCTTGGTCGCTGCAGGAAAAGTGCGGTTTTCTCCCCGATGCTTTGGTGACTACGTCGGTACTATTTCTGACCAGATTCGGGTGAAGGTTACCTTCTGGGACTGGCGCTACCACCCCGAGACACTAATAGCTGCCAATAATTTTAAAGTTTATAATTACCGGCCCGATGAAGAGGAGCATGAGGAGGAGGAGGTGGAGGTGGAGGTGGAGGTGGAGGAGGAGGAGGAGGAGGAGGAGGAGGAGGAAACGGGATCAGATTCCTTTGATGAAATGGACTATTATTTATATTGTAATTGTAATTCTAGAAAGATTTGCCAATAATTCCATATTTGTCAATAATTTTTGTCATTATGTAAGAGAAAAATGTTTAAATATTTATTATGGAGGACTTGAATGCAAAACTTGTTTATAGAAGGAAAATGCTCAATGAATGTTAATTGTTAATAATTACGGAGGAGCTGGAATGCAAAATTTGTTTCTAAAAGAAAAATGATGAATGAAATAAATAATGTTATGTTATAAAGTTTTGGGGAGTTAAATGTTATGATATAAAAAAGAAAGGCTATTAAAAGTAGTTTATTGAAGTTTTGAGCATAGTGAGATAACATCAGTGTATATATTGAAGTTAAGCACATTAATCGATTTTTCATGTTAATTACGGGTCACATATATTTGGTCCAACAAAGGCTTCTCGTAATGATTACAAGCATAGTTTCGTATGTACCACCACAAAACATTAATATAAGCATGTTTACCATCCCCTGCAAAGGTGAAAAAATGTCATATATAGGCTTCAAAAGATGAAAATATAGTTTAATTTCATTTGTACGTATAGCTTAACAAAATGATAAATCCGGAATAACAATATTTTTTATGAAGAAAATTAAATACAAACTACATATGTATTAAGTTTTTTTATTCGAATGTGGAAAGATAAAGAATTGCAATAAATGCAAAAAGAAAGAGAGTAGTGATGCACCTTTCCCTTAGCTCCTCCCACATCTTTGATGTGTCATCACATGATTTAACACCTTAAAATTCAACATCTTTATTCATGGTTTTACATATAATTAAGATGTTAAACCATGAATTAAGATGTTAAATTTTAAGGTGTTAAATTTTGTGATGACACATCAAGGATGTGAGGGGAGGCTAAGGGAGAGGTGCAACATTCTCCAAATTAGAAAAATAATATATTTGATACCGTATTGAAAAATGTAACCAAGATTCCTAAATGTATGGTATTAGTATGCAAAAACAAAAACAATATTAGTATATCTTTGATCCCGTATCCTAAAAATATCACAGTCGTATCGAATATCCATATCCTCAGGATACTTCTGAATTTTTGAAGCATCCGCGTAACATAGCTTTTATATTATTACACAATAACAATAACATAAGTGTTATTATTCGAAAAAAATGAGATTTTTTTGTTATTGTAAGATATATACATAATAATAGATAAATCATTTCAAACAATGAAAAATGTAATTAACATTTTCGCTGCGTAGCACGAGTATTGTTCTAGTAATTTATGAAAGATCACATATTGATTGAGCATCAAAGAATAAAAAAAAATCTATGAAATATCTCAAGTTTATTGAGGAAATCCAAGAATAACTCCACATTGTGATCATTCAACATTAGAATTTCTGAAAAAATTACACATTGATTAATGATCAAGGAATAAGAGATTTATTAAAACGAATAAAAAATAATCGAACATAATTGATTTTTAATATATGTTTGGAGGGAACAATACAAGTGGAACTAGATTAGATTATGACGTGATAAAATCAACCAACCTTATGCAATTTTCTTGAACCACATGATCACTTTAGTTCAATCATTAGATTATGACACGTGATAAAATTTAGACCATTGATTATTTACAAACATATTTTATTTGTAATTGTTTAAGTGTTCCTTATAATTTTATACTGTGTTTTAAGGATTCTTAACAAGTCACATCATCATATATTAACGACATGAATTATTTTCATTGGTTAGATTTATGCTGGACTACGTTTATTCAATTACTTATCATTTCACATAAAATTACCATGATCAAATGTGAATGCAATAGAAGATGAAAAGTCTATGTATGAAATACTAATAATTTAAAATGTTAATAGTATAATTTTAGAAATTTAATTTTAAAAATTCATCAAATATATTCGTTTTAATTTTCTCTTCATCTTGGCATCTATATTAGCATAGTTCGTACATATCATTTTTCATAATTTATATTTGTAAAAATATTATGTAAAAAATACAATGCAAAAAATACATCTTTACATAGTAAAATTTTAGGTATTTTATCTACAATATAGAATTTTAAGTATTAATATTTATTTTTAAAATTTTATAACTATAATAATCCAATATAATACTAAGTTAATTATATTTGTATTTTTTAATCAAACAAATTTAATATTAATTTTTTGAATTTTTTTGAAGTATTAATATTTATTCTAAAAAAATTATAACTCTAATAATCCCATATAATATTAAGTTGACTATATTTGTGTTTTGAATCAAACAAATTTAATATTAATTTTCTGATAAATAATAAAAATTACAAAAAATAATTTATCCATCTAAATAACTTCTTAATCTTATAAACACCTATCAAATGTTATTGTTATGTTGTAAAATATAAAGCTACAAAAATCATATGATATAAAATAATTTATATTTATGTTTATGCTAAACTAAAATTTTATATTATTTATTAAATTACTTTATCTATTAAGTTTGATATTATTTATAATTTTCATTGCCTTTTGAATCAATAACAAATTATTAGTCCTACATAATTAATGATATGTTAGTACATATGTTGTGTGATTTATTATTTTTATATCTGATATTGTATGAAATATTGTGAAATAAATGATATCATATTTGTTGTTATGTTTTTCCGTAAAATTGTGTTATATTTTATATATTATTATACAATAACAATAATATAAATGTTATTATTTGATAAAAAATGAGATTTTATGTTATTGTAAGTTATATACATAATAATAGATTAATCAGTTCAAAAAATGAAAAATGTAATTAACACGTTCGTCGCGTAGTGCGAGTATTCTGCTAGTAATTTATGAAAGATCACAAATTCATTGATGCTCAAAGATTAAAAGAATTTATGAAATATCTTGAGTTTATTGAGGAAATCCATGAATACTCCCCATTTTGATCAATGAACATAAGAATTTTTGAAAAATTGCACATTGATTAATGATCGAGGAATAAAAGATTTTTTGAAAAGAATAAAAAATAAGCGAACATAATTGATTTTTAATATAACGCAAGGGAACTCAAGATGCTGAAATATTTTTTGACATTATGTTTCACGTGATATACTTATCTTTAGATTTTTTTTATGGGGTGTTCATTTTTTTACGAGACGATAGAATGTATTGTACCATAGATGTGCCAATGAATGAGGAACCGAGAGCAATGAGTCAAGTCGAAAGCACATTAGTTTATTTTTCTCGTCCTTATCTGAGCAATGACTTTCTCCGTACTCTAATCTTTTGCGAGGGAATTTCAATGCTCTTTATTGACCTCACATGGAGTGTATTCTATGCACTTTTTGTTGTTGGATACCGACGTCACTATCAATTCTCGTGTAACGGATTGAAGGATTCGGTCCGATCCGATTCCAAGGGACACGTCAACGATACAAACGTACGAATCCTAAAATGCAACTACAACTATGAATATAACTATTTTGTACAAATTAATGTCATATTACCTAAATTTGCGCATACAAACTTCTTGGCGAGCATTTTGGCGTCGCCTAGAGTTTCTGCAATTTCTTCTTGGCGAGAAATTCATCATCTTCTAATTGCAAAACTGGATCCGAAAGGTAACATTTCGCTAGGGTTTGAATAGTTGCTTCTTATTGTCTCCATGACGACCGTTTGTTGCCGCTAGGGTTTCGACAATTCCTTCATATTGGCTCGATCCGTCAAAATGAGAAGAAAGGCTTGCGAAAAAGACGTACGACTACGATTTCGTCCTCACCCGCGCGTCTGCTAGGATTTTGCCTTTTTTCTTTTCTTTCGCGTCGTGCGAAATGAGAGAAAAGTGAGAGAAGAGGTGAGAAATGTGGCGACAGAAAGAGAAGAGCAATATATGATTGGGAAATTATACTTGTCCTCACAAAAGTGAGATAAATATCCTCGATGATATCATCGAGGGTGCGTTAATTTTTTGTTAACCGACATGTACCTATCATAATCTTTATTAATCTTAATTATTTGTTAATTTGCATGTTTGTTAATAAATTCGGACCTGCCATATTTTATTAAAATTAAATTTTCAACTCAATTAACCATTAATTTAATTAACGTGGTGATGTCATCGAGGAAGTATTTCTTGTATTCGTGAGGGCACGATATATGTCCTCTATATGATTTTACTCAAGTATAATTGGAATAGACTTGATGCATGGTGAGCTGTGATACTGACATGATTTATATCCTTCTTTTTTTCCTTCTTGGTCCACAGGTCCAGATTAAACAGTTTCAGCCGAATTGTATGTTATACACTAGGAGATTATCCGCGCTTCGCGGCGGTTTTGTTTCATTTGATTTACCATACACATAATATATAGTTATGATTTTTTGGATCAAATATAAGACTTTATAAAAATAAATATCATATTGATTAAGGAAATTTGATTATTACAAAATTATTATATTATTTTTGAATATGACGCATTGCGAAATATTTATTTAGTATTTTAATACTACATATACAAAAAAAATGTCACTATAAAATAATAAAACAACATGCTTGGACATAAATAAAAATAAAAAACATATGATATTCTAAATTTTCATATCTAAAATTAAGAATAATAACGTTGTAAAAGTTTAAAACAATTATTTGTGTCTGATAATTTTTATGTTTCATGTTTATTATTGAAAAATATTATATAAGTTAAAGAAATTATTTGTGTTTAGTAAATAAATATATTTCATTATTTTTTTTTAGAGATTAACATGAAACTGTTTTAAGTAAAAATACAAATATAACATAATTATTTTAAAAATAATAATAATAATTAGGATGTGCAATTTTTTCAATTATATGTTTAAAAATAATAATAATTAGGAATATAAGTCATTAATGTAATTATATTTTTTTTTACATAATTTTTTTCATAATTTTATGTTAGAGAAAAGTATTGAATATATGATAATAACATACTTAGTAGTATGTGCAATTTTTATTAATTATAATTCTAAAAATAATAATTATTAGGTTTACAAGTCATTAATGTAATTATATTTATTTTTATATCTTTTTTTACATAATTGTTTTCATAATTGTAAGTTATAGAAAAATATTAAATATATGATAATATAGATCATCTCAAAATAAAGATAAAATTCAAGCGAATATATTTCTTAATTTTTTTAAATTATATTATAAAAATACTAACAATATTTGATGTATTTATGATATTATATATTAATTTATTAATGTTAGATATTTAAACTCTTCACATTCTATTTGTATTCACAATTGATCATGTTACATATTATGAAAAAAATTCAAAATCAAATACAATTGGTTCAACATGAACCTAACAAATAATATTTTGACACGTCATCAGTATAAGGTGATGTGACTTTCTAAAATTGCTTAAAAGTATGTTTGAAATAATGGACACATAAATATCTACAAACAAAAAATAATCACACAAAATCAAAAATTAATCTATGGTTCATATATTGCTACATATCATAATCTAATGGATGAAATAATTGTGATGAGGTGGCATGAGTTGTGATGAGGTGACATGAAAAAATTACATAAATATGGATCCAAAATAAGGTGGTTGGTAAATTCGTACCAACAAAAACACGAGAGGAGAAATTTCACCAAAAATATACACTGTGTTAATTCAACGGCTCTGTGTTGTCTCGATTTCCCAATACCTCCATTTCCGAACACACCTTCGTCCATTAATCTATTGAGTGTACCAAACCTCGGTATTTTCCAACCTACAAAAAAATCAGGCGTATTTCATCGCGGCGATCTCGACTTTGATGCTCTGGCGGATGTAGCGAACCGGCAGGCATGTCGCGTAATCTGACGCTTCCGATGAAGACGCTTTGGCTTATTGTATATCGTGGACGCCTTGCTGGTTTTCCTCGTGATCCCGTTCGCCATGTTTTATTACGAGGGAGATCAGGATAAGTACGTTGTAAAACTTATATCTTTTCTCCTCATTTTGCTCAAATTTCTCGAATTAGGGTTTGATTGGATCTGATTTTTTTTCTGTACAGAACCGTCGGACAGAGGTTGAAAAGCTCGCTCATTTGGGTTGCTTGTTCCGTGGTTGTTTGCAGCCTCTGCCTTGGAATTCTTTAGGGTTAGTTATTCCTCTTCATTTTCCCCCTTTTTATTAATTAAATTGACGAATTCATGACACGATTTTGATCGATTTTCATTAAATCAAATCCAATTAACTCAAATGCTCCAATCGAATTTGTATCAGGTGTGATCGGTGAAGTAAATTTCACAGTGAGACACCTCTCATCATCAGTGCAAAACTTCCCCAGTTCATTTACGGGATTCTCAACCAATCAACCTTGCATCAGCCCTCTCACCAAACAGGTTCTCCGATAATTCCCAAACTCAAAACAAAACATTTTACACAAACACCCTTACATTTACAATTATTTCATTTCCAGTGCGATGCATTCTCGGCCCCACCCTCGTCAGAAACAACTTGGACCTTGCGCACTTCCTTCCCTGAATACATTGTTGCTCTCGCCACCATTGTTGGCTCTGTCCTCTTCACAGTATTTCCATTTCTCCATTATTTTAATTCTATGAATATAAATATGAATACAATTACAATCTTTCTAATTTAATAATTTTGGTGAAACAGATATTTGGAGGCATTGAAATTACGTGTTACCGTTAGGGTTAATTACCTCGTTCACGAGGAGGCCCAAAGCTGTGATAACTCGTTCTCAATACATAAAGGTTGTATAACTTTTAATTCTCAGATAATAAAGTTTCAATTTTACTAATTGGTCCCTGTATTTGTTTAAAATTACTGTAGGAGGCTACTGAATTGGGCAAAAAAGCATACGAAGGTAATAAAGAAAACGGCATTTTTCTAAAGTTCCCTTACTTGTATAAAATATATTAAAAAAATCAAATATTACAATTAGGTAATACATAAAGCATCGAATTTTTCGGCTTTGTGTTGCCGAAAAATTGAGTCTCAATTTTTAATTTAAACTTATGTTGGGACATCTGAGTGTAGAACAAGTAGTAGTTCGCCCAACAATTAAGAAACCCCATTTGGTAACAAGTTTAGTTAAATCTCCCAAACTACCGAATTTGTTTAAATCCAGTTGTTCCCCAAAAAAATTCATTATTGTCCGAAAACGGAGAGCCTCACTAGTAAATAATGTGATCGAATCGAAAATCTCGACCAACACTAGAATCCCCAGATTTTGAATTTGAAGCTCGTGTAGAATTTTTTGCAAAATTACTAGCAGCATATATCCACTTATCTAACGCGGAAGAATTAATTGTTATTTTATGTAAAGGTTTGTATAGTGACGAAGGTCTATCCTGATAGCAGCAGTTAGTTGGCAATTTAATTGAATTTTCAAAATACGCATTTTTACCATCCTCCGGAAAGAATTCGATTCAAATCATTTTTTTACATACTTTTTACCCAATTGCCACTAGATAAGCGTTATCTTTTCTATATGTTGGAATTCTTCCATTCGTGGAACCTTGAAGTGAGAGAAAAAACAAATCATCATTCTCGGACTTGGGTAATTTATATATAGGCCCATTAAATATATTCAGTTTTTTTAATGTGGCCTCTATCTCTGTTAAGCGTACTCCTACTTGTTTACGAATATATGCAAGGGTTGCAATGTAGTTTTCACCTCCCTTTGTTATGTCGATAAGAGCTCATTAGAAAATGAAAAATGTTAAAAAAGAGGAAATTTTTTAAGAACAAGACAAAGAATGAGAAACAAAAATCACTATCTCATATATTATATAGTTTCCCTTTTTTGTTATCAACAACACAAATTTTGCTTTTTTTGGAAATAAAAAAAAACTGTTATCTAGTCGGATACAATTGTTTTGACGATCCGTAACAAATTTTTTATTAAAAACCAAAAATATGAACAAACAGTAAAACTTTACACTGGGAGAACCAACATATAAAAACCGAAAATATTATATAGCACAAGTTGTAAGAGAGACAAACAAAAATCACTCTCATATATTATATAGTTTCTCTTTTTTGTTATCAACAACACAAATTTTGTTTTTTTTTTGGAAATAGAAAAAAACTGTTATCTAGTCGGATACAATTGTTTTGACGATCGGTAACAAATTTTAAATTTGTATTAAAAACCATATGAACAAACAGTAAAACTTTACACTGGAAGAACCAACATATAAAACAAACCAAACAATACACCGGCCATGTATTCGAGAACCAACAATATTTAACCCATATAAAAGCCTTAATAATGTTTACTTTTTTCAATAAGAATTTTTCTTAGCCAACCCTTTTGCCTTTTTTTGCAATTTCCTCTTTCCCTGAAATTCCCTAACCCTAATCCGACAAGGAGACGCGGCGAAACATCGATTCCCTCCTCCTTTTCCAACCCTTTCTCGGCAAATACTTCGAACGGACGATCATATGACAGCAGGCAATCGAGATCGCGAATTTTCAGCATTCCCTGTTGTTCTAGGGCACGCAGTAAAAGAGGAACCTACTTTTGATGAGTCTTTCTTTGACGTCAACGTGTGGACGGCTCTTTATGAGGTTTTGGATATCAAAATCCTTCACGTAGGTACCAAGGATTCGGTGGAGGTCTACGGAAAAATCATTTTCCACACTTCAACTGGGTTCGTGTTCCTCTTTAATCGTGAAAAAAATGACCCAGAGACTGTTAATCTCCCAGTAAGTGTACAATTATTGAAATTACAGACATAATTATGGACTCGATTGTTAGTATTGTAATAAATATGGTTTTATCTCTGTCTCAGGGAGGAGCCATCACGTTGACGAACCCCAAAATTGGCGTGAATGGTTGGTGTCGTACTGGCATGTCCTTCGAGCTGGGAGGAGATTTAGAAGAACTAAACCGAGAGTTCTTAAATTGGTTTCCCTATAATAAGCCATTCGACACTCTCTTGACCACTAAATTCAAAGGAAGCAACTGTTCGATGTCTGTGACATACATTGTGTTCACGAATGCAATTCTTGCCAACTTAGAAATCATGCTCCTCGGAGGAGAAGAAGAAGAAAAAAAAGAAGATATTGATGACGACGAAGAAGAAAAAGAAGAAGAAGATGACGAAGAAGAAGAAAAAGGAGAAGATAAAGACCACGAAGAAGAAAAAGAAGGTAATGCTACGATATGTGGAGAAATCACTGCTTCTTTTTCAAAATGGCCGGGTCTGACATTTACTTTATTCGACAAGAAAAGCGACGAGTGTGTCAGTGTGAGTGAGAAAGGGGTGATCCCTTTGTACAAGTCTGTAATTGCCGTGCCGTTTGCCTCAGATTTGGATATCAAGGTCAATCTCTTGGTCGCTGCAGGAAAAGTGCGGTTTTCTCCGCGATGCTTTGGTGACTACGTCGGTACTATTGCTGACCAGATTCGGGTGAAGGTTACCTTTTGGGACTGGTGCTACCACCCCGAGACACTAATAGCTGACAATAATTTTAAAATTTATAATTACCGGTCCGATGAGGAGGAGGAGGAGGAGGAGGTGGTGGTGGAGGTGGAGGAGGAGGAGGAGGAGGAGGATGAGGAGGAGGATACGGGATCAGATGCCTTTACTGAAATGGACTATTATTTATATTGTAATTCTAGAAAGATTTGTCAATAATTCCATATTTTCATCTTCAACTTGTAAAAAAAAAAAAAACTAATAATGAATCTTTTGATAAAAAAAAATAAAAGACTTAATTGAAGATTTTAGTTTAATCATTTATAAATAAATAAATGAAATTAAAACATTACTTGGATAATATTTGTAAATTTTTGTATTTTTATATCTAATAAATACAAAGATTTTTTTTTTCCATTAAATCTATATTTAGTAGAATAAAAAAAAAACCGTTTCTTATTTACATATCATTTCAGATCCGTGTTAAGACTTAACTAAATATGCTTTTATATATTGTAAGCAACATCAGTGTATATAGACTTGCGAGTGAGTTTTTGCACTTTATATCTCTCCCATCTCTTCAATTCATCAGACTAAATGACCAACTCATCAATATTTTTGTCATTTTGTAAGAGAAAAATGCTTAAATATTTATTATGGAGGACTTGAATGCAAAACGTGTTTATAAAAGGAAAATGACTAACTCAATGAATGTTAATTATTATTAATAATTACGGAGGAGTTTGAATGCAAAATTTGTTTCTAAAAGTAAAATGATGAATGAAATAAATAATGTCATGTTATAAAGTTATGGAAAGTTAAATATTATGATATAAAAAAGAAAGGCTATTAAAAGTAGTTTATTGAAGTTGAGCAAAGTGAGATAACATCAGTGTGTATATATTGAAGTTAAGCACACATATCTATTTAACCACTTATAGCGGTTAACTCTATTTCTCCACAACTCAGAATTATCATAAAATAACTCAGGAGTGATTCCTTCAATTTCGCCTCGACTTATTGGCGTCAAAGACGCGAGTCTCTCAGGCCATCTCTTCTTTTCTCCTCCTGATCTTTCTTCCACGGAAGAGACCTCCATTAATGGACAAATGCAGGTGTGCAATTTCGTGTACCATGCAAAATCTGGATCTTTTTTTTCGCACAATTTTAAGGATCCGAGTTGGCTTATCTTAGCTTCACAATTAAAATGGTAGATTAGTTTTTGCCAAACGGCAATGTCTCTTCATGGACGCAACTTGGTCCAACAAAGGCTTCTCGCAATGGATTCAATTTTCTGTTGCTCTGAGTTCAGATCTTCTAAAGTTCTGTTCCAACTCTTCCTATGCTTTTGCCAATTGATCGGTAGACCCGACAAAATCCAAAATGTACAAAGCATGGTCCTCCCATTTAATGCTCAGTCATTCTCCTTGTCTCTCAATGACGATTTTATGGGAAGACCCACCGGCCACCACGGACTGTTCTAAATATCACTGATATGAACCGTTATGTCGGTTTCATATCGATAATCGGTGTCTTTCAGTATCGTTATCCCAGCCGTATCAGATATCCGTATCATTAGGATACTTCTGCATTTTTGAAGTATCCGCGTAACATATCTTATATATTATTATACAATAACAATAACATAAGTGTTATTAAATAACATAAGTGTTATTATTTGATCAAAAAAATAAGATTTTTTGTTGTTGTAAAATATATACATACTAATAGATAAAGCAGTTCAAACAATGAAAAATGTAATTAACATGTTGGTCGTGTAGCGCGAGTATTCTCCTAGTAATTTATGAAAAATCACAGATTGATTGAGGATCAAAGAATAAAATAATCTATGAAATATCTTAAGTTTATTGAGGAAATCCAAGAATACCCACATTCAATGATTGTGATTAATGAACATAAGAATTTATGAAAAAATACACATCGATTAATGATCAAGGAATAAGAAATTTTTTTAAACGAATAAAAAATAAGCGAACATAATTGATTTTTAATATTATGTAATATTTTTAGATTATTGTGCTTGATTTATTTTTTAAATTAATACAATGAAAATATAATCCATACTTATACTTAACGTAATATTTTTAATACAATGAAGTTAAGCACATTAATTGATTTTTCGTGTTAATTACGGGTCACATATCTATTTTACCACTTATGGTGGTTGACTCTCTTTCGCCACAACTCAGAATTATCGCAAAATAACTGAGGAGCGATTACTTCAATTTTGCCTCGAGTTATTCTTGGCGGCAAAGACGCGAGCCTCTCAGCCCATCTTTTCAATTCTCCTCCTGATCTTTCTTCCTCGGAAGAGACCTCCGTTAATGGAGTGATGCAGGTTTGCAATTTCGTGTACCATGCGAAATCTGGATCTTGGTTTTCGCAAAATTTTAAGGATCCTCCTGGGCGCAACTTGGTCCAACAAAGGCTTATCGTAATGAGCTTAGAGGCTGTTTGGATAGTTGTATTAGACATTACATAAGAGATTAGTACTTCTGCAGATGAGTCTCCTGTGATTGCAATACAATGTTTTATGTTTGGACGTAAGAATTCGAAATCATTGTGGTTGCGAATCCACTGTTTGGACTAATGTAATTGGAACAACATAACAGTACACAAATCTTTAATCTTCCATAAAAGAGTGATATACCAAATGAAACTCAGAATTAAAATTCACATAAAAAAAGAGACTCGAAAAAAAAATATGTGTAATCTTCCATAAAAGTGTAATTCAAGTGATATACCAAATGAAACTCATAATTATAATTATAATTCACATAAAAAATTGAAACACAAGAAAAAAAAATATTAATAATTGAAGCAAACCAATTCATTATCATTCTTTCTTTCTGGTATCATAATCCTCACATAAGTTCATACCCAGTACTGAAAAATCGATCAACCTCGAACTGAGATTCGAGCGACTCATAACATCGGATAATCTAACCTGAAGTTCAAGCCATTTACCGTTTCGAACAAGAAATATTCAAGCATAAAAAATTCCTAAATTGTTTCAATAAATTATTACTCCCATTGAACTTTTCTTTCGCAATCGACATTTATATTGATTTCAACTCTCTCCTCTCTGTCTCGCTTTAACACAAAATCAGTCAGTACCAAGCACAAATGAACTAAGAACTCTCCTTTCTAAATCCAAAGGGCTTTCTCGCAAATTAATCTAAATATTCTTTCCTATTTAAATACGAGTCAGTACAGCACATTACAACCAAATACCCTCCTTAGTAGCACAAACATCCACTTAACCCTCATTATGCTTTCCTCTCTCACATTTCCCTTGTACTAGCACAAATCTGGGAATCGGTACACTAATTTCACCTATAATTGAGCAATCTTCACACAATTTATGAGCCAATTTTCTTAAATTTCATAACATTCAAGATGCAATTCAACCAATTTCACACAATGCATCCCTAATTTGCATGCAGTCAACCTATTATGACGAATTAAGCATATATTTGGTCTCATTTCAGTCAATTTAGGCGATTTCGATAAAATATGAATTGCATCCTGTCACTCTACTCCATTTATGTTGGAAACTACGAATGAAAAAATAAACAAAGAAAAATAGAGAAAGTGATAAAAGAAACAAGTGATGAATTTTTAAACGAGTAGAGGAGGGAGAGGAGCTCACGAGACGCATCTCCTTTGTTGTTGTTCATGTAGGGTTCTCTCCACAGGGCAGAGAGACAGAGAGAAGAGTGAGGCGTTATGTGGAGAAGAAGCACAAAGTTATCTAAACGTAGAGAAAGAGAACCTTCTCGCCATGAGAGAGGAGGCGGACTTTGTCGCCATGAGAGAGAGAGAGAGAGAGAGAGAGAGAGAGAGAGAGTAGAAGGAATCAGTGTCGGTTTGTTTCTCCCGCCATTTTTTTGTTGCAGTAATAGGACCCTTGTAATTTTTATGAGAAACACACATGCAGTAATGGTATGTCTATTGCATATACATCTGCAGTAATCAGAACAAATACAACGATCCAAACAAAAGATATATAGACCAATTACAGTAATCATTACTACTAACTGCCACTAATGCACCAATCCAAACATGCCCTTAGTTTCGTTTGTACCACCACAAGACACTAAAATAGACATGTTTACCCACCCCTGCCTGCAAAGGTGAAAAATATCATCTAATAGGCTTCAAAAGATGAAAATATAGTTTAATAATTTCATTTCATTTTTACGTATGACTTAACAAAATGATAAATCCGGAATAAGAATATTTTTTATGAAGAAAATGAAATATAAACTAGGTATGTAATAAGTCTTTTTATTCAAATATGGAAAGATAAAGAATTGGAATAAATGCAAAAAAAGAAACAATATCTTTGATCCCGTATTGAAAATTTTAACCAAGATTCCGAAATGTATGATACTAGTATATCTGACACGTAATTAAAATGCAATAATTTGTCCTCTAAAAAGATAATGTTGAATGAATAGATCGTAAATTTTGTAATTTCTATTTTTTTAGGAAGATAAAAATCTAGGAAAATGAAATTACATATCCGAAATGTGCAAGTCTTTTTACACATTGATTGAGAAAAAAAAAATAGACAAATTTGTGGGAATTCTTGAATATACGCAATTTTTTTCTTTTCGAAAACCAAACATTAATTGAAGATCACATAACATACAAATTTATAGAAAAACTTAAAGATTCGGAAACATAATTTATCCACATCCTTATTTTGGACCAAACTTTATGTAATATTTTGTGCATCGTGATCACTTTCATTTCAACAATTAGATTATGATATGTGACAAAATTTATAGCATTAATTAATCATTCATTCATTATAAACATATTTTTTTTGTAATTATTTAAGTATTCCTTATTTTATACTATGTTTTAAGGATTCTTAGCAACCCACATCATCATATATTAATGGCATGAACTATTTTTATATTTGATATTGTATGAAATATTGTAAACAAAAATGATATAATATTTCTTGTTATGTCTTTCCGTAAAATTGTGTTACATCTTATATATTATCAATGTTTTAAATTGCGATATCACTACAACAGAACTGGGTATCAGCGACGGGGGTCTGACTTCAGCGACTGCCCGTCACAAATAAAACGCACTTTCTGCGTCGGCCCGTCGCAGAAGTATATTACCGACGGTTTTATTAGCGACGGCTCGTCGTATATGTCTAAATATTTCCGTCGGTCCGTCGCTAAACTCTAAACCCGTCACTGATAAACTGCTACGGCCCGTCGGCGAAACAAAGCCCGTCGCAGAAGGCCCACTAAAAACCGTCATATTTTCAAAAGCTCTCCGTCGGCCCGTCGCTACTCTCTAAACCGTCGCTAATAGGCTGCTACGGCCCGTCGCAGAAAAAAAAGCCCGTCGCTAATGAAACCTCCGTCGGCCCGTCGCTAATGAATCCCCGTCGCAGATTCCCCGACGTGAATTCAAAATATCAGCGTCGGCCCGTCGGTGATGTTGTGGACACCTTATATACCCAGCTGGCCCCCATCTCTCTCTCTTCACACACTTCTCCCCCTCTTCCACAGCCGTCCGTCCCTAAAACCCTAAAACCCTCTTCTCTCCACAACCGCCCGCCCCTCTTCCCCTCCTCCACAGCCCCCCTGCCCCGCCGTGAGCTCACTACAGCCCTCTCTCTTTCTTTTCCTCATTCTCCTGGCAGCCCCGATCTCGCCTTGGTGCTCTTGGCAGCCCCCTTCTCGCCTCCTCCTGTCCTGCTCTCTATCTGAGGTATTGATTAGTTACTTTTTTTTATTTTACACTTTGTATTGACTTGTATTTCTAATCTTTGAAATTAGATTTTTGTGCTCGGTTTGTGCTAAGGATTGGGCTCGGATATGGCTATATTTGTGCGCGCTTCCTTTTTTCGAGGTATATGTTTCTTTATTTTGTTACATTTCTTTTAGAATAATTAGTTCATAAAGATAATCGAGCCAGCTTTGAAATCATTTTTAAAATCTGTTTTTACTTGATTTTTTTTTTCATTTATGTTTTACGATTTTTGTAAATCTTTATTTTTGGGTTACAAAATTTATGTTTTTAAAATCTGTTTTTGAAAATCCCTAATTTTTGCAAGCATTTTTTTAAATTATTTTCTGTTTGGGCTAATTGATTTTTTTTTAAATCTGTTTTTGTTTTTAAAATCCCTAATTTGTGTTTTTAAAATCTGTTTTTGTATATATATTGCTTATTAAATACTATTTTTATTCTCTTTTTTTACTGTTTTTTTATTCTAATTTAATATCTTTTTTTACTGATTTTTTATTAATTTTCTTAGGGTTTTATTTAATTATATATTATTTTCTATTGAATTATGTATTTTTTTTACTGTCCATTAACTATTTTGTTGTTGTTGGTTTTTTATTGAATTATGGTTAATTGGGAAATGGTACGGTTCGATGCACGAAGATTGGTGCGGGTTGTGGTACGGCTGCGATTAACGGAGCTTCGATGAGTTGAATTAACGATCAATTGAATAGGTAATTTTTAATTGTTTGTTGAATTAACCATCAATTTGGACTGATTTTTTGTTCATTTGTGAAATTTCAGGGGTTGTTCTGCAATTTTTAAAAAATTGAGGGACTTTTCTGCAATTTTTTCATTTTCAGGGGTTGTTTATTGGCAGAGGATGCAGGATGAATTGGATCGACAATGGATCGACAAAGGATTAATCGGTACAAATAAAGACTGGTACGGCTTTGGTTAATTGAATTAGTTGGTTAATTGTTTGTCGAATTAACGATGAACTTGGACCGATTTGTGTTTATTTGTGCAATTTCAGGTACTGGAACAGGGTCATTGTGGAGCTTCGATTGAAGACGACAATTCGCCGAGACTTTGTGGAGCTTCGATTAACGATTAACGATGCTGAAATCCGGTACTGGTACTCTTCAATTTCAGGTGCTGGTACTGGTACTCTTCGATTTCTGTCATGTTTTGTAACTGTTAATTTGGGATTGTCGAGTTTAGGATTGTTTTCGATTTGTCGAGTTTAGAATTGTGCCGTGTAGTTGTGTCGAAATTTGTAATTTGTAACTGCTAATTTGGTATGGATTTTGTATGAAAATTAATATGATTATGATTATAATTATAATTATAATTATAATTATCATTTATAGTTATTCTTTTGATAATTTGTAATTGTTATAATATAATATAATATTAATTAATTAATTATATATTATTAAATATATAGTGTCAAAATTATCATTAAAATATAAATATAATATTAATTAATTAATTAATTAAAATATATAATATGAACTATTTTAAATTCTTAATATTTAATTAAGTATATTTAACATATAATATATACGAAATATTTATTAATTATAAAAATTAATATATTGAAAATTAACGGAAGGATTCAGTGACGGGCCGTCGGTGAAGGCTTCAGGGACGGGCCGTCGGAGAAACTCTGTGACGGGCCGTCGGAGAAAATGGGCCGTCGCTGATACTAGCATTTCTGACGGCCCGTCGGAGAAAGTAACATCAGCGACGAGGCTTTCTCCGACGGACAATTAGCGACGGTTAGCCGTCGAAAATACCTTTAGCGACGGTTTTTTTGGTTTTTAGCGACGGTTTTTGCCGTCGCTGATACACAGTTCTGTTGTAGTGTATAGCGGTCCATTGCGTTTGGACTGTAATTTACATATGATTACCGATATTGCGCGATATTGCGGCGATATTGCGACATATTGCGGCGTTATTTAGTACGTTGCGGTATTGCGTTTTGTAAATATTTATTGAGATTTGCGCTATGGCGGCGCAATTGCGCCGCAATTTAAATCACCGATTATTATACCATAACAGTAATATAAGTGTTATTATTTGATTCAAAAAATTTGATTTTTTGTTATTATATACATTATAATAAATAAATCAGTTAAAACAATGAAAAATATAATTAACATGCTCGACGCATAGCGCGACTATTCTTCTAATAATTTATGAAAGATAACAGATTGATTATGGATCAAAGTATAAAAGAATCTATGAAATATCTTAAGTTTATTGAGGAAATCCAAAAATACTCCACATTGTGATAAATGAACAAAACAATTTTTGAAAAGTACACATTGATTAATGATAAAGAATAAGAATTTTTTTGAAACGAATAAAAAATAAACGAACATAATTGATTTTTAATATTATGTAAGGGAACTCATGATACTTCAAATGTTTTTTGACATTTCACGATTCTGGTATCTGGTATCTACAGTTAACGGGTAATTTGATGAAATTCGTAAAATATTCGCTTTTGCCTTGTTCTGGCATAAACTCTATCCATATCACTTTTTCGGATATTTCCGTTCCCATTGCTACAAAGTAAGTATCGTCGGATTTGTACACACCAATGACTCTATTTTTAGATCCTTGAAACGCAAGAAAAAATAACTTACCTTTGTTTGTTTTAGACAATTTGTAAATAGGGTCGGAAGATATCTTGAGAACAATATGTCATGGAGCGTCGACTTATATTTATTGCCACCGGCATTAAGAACAATATCTTGAGAACAATATCTTGAGTGGGGACGGGGTGATCCCTTTGTCGAAGTCTGTAATTGCTGTGCCGCGTGGCTCGGAGTTTGAGATCATGGTCAATCTGCCGGTGGCTGCAGGAAAAGTGCGGTTTTGTCCGCGAGGCTTGGGGGACTACGTGGCTACTATTTCTGACGAGATTCGAGTGAAGGTTACCTTCTGTGACTGGCGCCACCACCCCGAGACACGAATGGCTTACGATGATTTTAAAATGTATAATGAGTGGTCCTCTGATGATGATGAGGAAATATAGTCCAATTCTTCTGATTAGGTTCTGAAATTGATTGTTATTTGTACTTCTATTAAGTAACCTATTGTACATGGACTAAATGACCAAATTATCTATCTTTTTAACATTTCGTAAGAGAAAAATGCTCAATAAAATGTTAAATATTTATTGTGGAGGACTTGAATGCTAAAGTTGTTTATAAAAGGAAAATGCTCAATGAATTTTAATTATTAATAATTATGGAGGAGCTTGAATGCAAAATTTGTATACAAGAGAAAAATGTTGCATGAAATAAGTATTGTTCATGTTATAAAGTTCTAGGGAATTGATGTTATATTATAAAAAAAAAAGGCTGTTAAAAAATAGTTTATTGAAGTTAAGCATAGTGAGATAACATCAGTGTATATATTGAAGTTAAGCACATTAATCAATTTTCCGTGTTAATTACGGGTCACATATAGTGGTTAACTCTCTTTCGCCACAACTCCGAATTATCGTAAAATAACTCAGGAGTGATTCCTTCAATTTCGCCTCGACTTATTCTTGGCGGCAAATACGCGAGTCTCTCAGGCCGTCTTTTCAATTCTCCTCCTGATCTTTCTGTCTGGAAGAGACCACCATTAATGGAGTGATGCAGGTTTCCAATTTCGTGTGCTTTGCGAAATCTGGATCTTGGTATTCGCAATTTTTTAAGGATCCGAGTTGGCTTATCTTAGCTTTGCAGTTAGAATGGTAGATTGGTTTTTGCCAAATGGCAATGTCTCTTCCTTGGCGCAATATCTTCCTAGCCGCAGGATCCTATCTATCTCAATCAAATACTGATCTGCACAGAATAGTAATTATTGTAATGGAGGAAATATTACTAAGCAAACTTAAACAAAGTGTATCAAGCATGAATATTTCGAAAATTTAGTTATTATTAAATAATGTATTTCTAAATATTGTTTGACTAAATAAATATATTATCATTATATTATTTATTTTTATAAATTAATTATACAAATATTATTATCTTAAATCATCAAGATAAAACTTCTGTGATAATTTTTTTTTTTTATTTTTAAAAAAATAAAATAAAATTCTGTGATAATTTATTAATTTCTATACTAACAAGAAATGTTTGATTGCAAAAACAAGTTTTGTGAAATTTTGAATATGATGCAATGATATATATAAGCAGCAAAAAAATAAATAAGGCAATATTATATTATATTATAATATATAACACATTACTTAAAATTTCAAAATAAAATGTATTTTCGTCATTTCAAGATATTCTTCTTGACGTCTTGACGTTTTAGCCTCGTTGTCATTTTGAATTTTTGTAAATTAACACTCAATAGCGGATTCAGGGGGGGGCGAGCGGGAGGCCACATATTTTGAATTTTTTTCAGTTCGCCCCCTCCTATAAACTGATCGTGGATCCGCCCCTGTTAATACTATTCCAAATATTGTTTCTACCATCTTACCATACATCATGTAAAAATTGAGAACAAATATTAGAAATTATATTTATTTAAGAATTATACGAGATCTAGTTAATTGATATTTGGAAGTTGTCAATTATGAATAGAAATACATTTTACAATGAAAAATATATAAAAAACAACATAATTTTACTCATATTATAGATAAAATGTATAGATCGATATTTAGGTAGTTTTTATTAATTTTACTATCATATTTATACATTTTTTACAATGAAAGAAATATATAAATAACAACAAATTTTTTCATAGTATCGAAAATGATATCAATAACAACAAATCTTTAATCTCATGTATAGTAAAAAATATATAAAAAGGCATAGTAAAAAGAGGTTTAGTGAAAAAGTATAAATAATAAACATATTTTTAATCCATGGTATGAAAAAAGAATAAAATAATAGAGAAAATATATAAATATATAAATAATAAAAAATATATAAATATTTTTATCCATAGTGTATAGAAAGAGGTGTAAATAATATAGAAAATATACAAGGGTGAAATGGAAAAATATTTTGAACGGAAAAAAACAATTTCTAACTAAAAGTTTAATTTAGGAGTATCTACGATATTTGAAGAATTTTATAGGAAATTTTACATTTTTGAGAGGCATACATGAAATAATGATATTTTGCAGGGGCACACATGAAATTCTGCCTTTTTGCTATATCTATTGTTAATATTTTTTAAATGTTTTATTGGCGCGGGTTAATGTACAGCCAAGGAAAAATCATAGTCCTTGACGATTTTAATGTAGATAATGTATTATGTATATTTTATGGAAATTTGTCGTAGTATATATTGCATGGATTACAATTTTCTTAAGAGCTAAAAAATTGATATCTTTAAATTGGTACAAGTAATTAAACATATTATACCAAATCCGTTGTAGTTTATTTTTATGGTTCAGTGTTTTTAGATAATTGCAAAATAAAAAAATTGCCTAATGTATAAACCAAATGAATCAATTAACTCTATTTCCAATTAAATCAATAATAATTCATATCAAAGAATACATCTCAATATTGACTATAACTAAAATCACCAATCTAAATGAATAATGAATTACACTAAAAACAATAAAGAATAATTTTTCTAAACCCTAAACAAATATTTCTCCTATCAACCCTAAATAACAAAAGAATATCTTATTTATACCTATTTTTCTTCTTTAAAATGTGTAAAAAATAACCCAAAATAAACCCCCCATCATAATTTTTACCTATCCAATTCTAATTTCTAATTCACCTGAGATGCAGTAGATGAACTTCCTGCAACTTCACTTACAGCAGTCCAAGCAGACACGGTGTACAAAGCCTGGTCCATCCATTTAATGCTCAGCCCTTCTTCTCCTCCTTCTCCTTGCTTCTCAATGGCGAATTTCTCAGAAGACTCATCCCCACCAAACATTCGCAGTATCAATCGGCTCTGCATCGTCTCTCTCTCTCCTATGCCTCCGTTTCTGAACCCACCTTCCTCCATTAATCTCTTCCACGTCCCAAACCTCTCGTGTCTCTCCACCCTCTCACCCCCTCTGCACGAGATTATGTTACGAATCTCCCGTGCAAACATCTCCTCAATCTTAACCCTAATTTCACTCGTGTGAGGCAAACAACCATGCAACGAATCGAAAATCGCGGAATAGTATTTCAAAGAATGAACAACCCGTTTCTCCCATACTCTCTCGTTGTGACTCGCTTCTTGTTCTCCCAGCAAAACTATAGCTGGATTGGTACTTCTGACGAGACCCAAGAAATCCGATAAAGCCGTACCGGTACCGGTACCGTGAGAAAGCACTTTGTGCATGACGAACACGCAATTCACAGCAACGCACTCGTCTCTTTTCACATGCAACATCCAAAGCCGAACATCCTCCAATCGATCCACAACTGGATGGAATTCGAACTGGAGACCTCGTGCATGAGCCAGTCTCGCCAATCTGGTACCTGCTTCTTGCAATTCTTGTCTTGATTCACCGATTCCGGTTATTCTGACGTGGCTCGGCGGAGTCGGTCTAGAAGCCAAGCTCTCCAGTAATCCCGGCCACTGGAGACCCTGTTTTATGTCGAAATCTATGATATGGACTCGGTCTTTACCCTCGAAAGCACGGACCATCCGTTCATTGATGGTGAAATGGATAAATTTCGGTATTGGGCTAACCGAATTTAGAAACCTCATAGCAGTTCCATCGTCTTCTTCCAAGTGGTCTGTTAATTCGCGTGGCAGGTTAAGGGCGTACCAGTGGGGCCAGAGTTTCGACACGTGGAGTACCATTCCTTCGGTAAAATACGCCGCGAGTCTCTGTACCGGCGTGGGCCCCAATGGAGAAGCTTCTTCACCGAGTCGAGACAAGTAATAATTCATTGCCTCGTGATTTCTCGTACCAATAGACTCTATGCAGTCTACTAACAAGTTTACCAGCTGTAGACCGAACCGGTCAGTAGCATCTCCCCTTTCTGTTTCCGTCTCTGTACCGTTCGTACCGGTGCCGGAGGAAGAACTCGAGTCAGAATTTGATTTGGTACTAGTGCCTTCCGTGGTTTCAATCAAACTGGGTTCTGCATAACTAGACGAGCCGAAAAGAGGGAAGCTCGTACTGGTACCGGCTGAAACCGGCACGAACAGCACCTTGTGTTCTTCCTCTTCCTCTCCTTCTCCTCCCTCGATTGGTTGAGGAAACCAAAGGCCTTGGCTTCCTCCATTACCAACAAATTGAATTCCTTCATGCCCAATTCGGCTTCTCTTGGCTCGTACCGGGCAATGGTACTCATCCTCGTCCTCGTGAATTCTCTTCAAAACCAAAGAGGAAGGATTTGGTACGACTAGGTTTGGTCTGAAATTGCAGGCATTAGGGTTTCGCAGATCGGTACATGGGGCTCGTGGATTCGTACCGCTTTTGGAAAAACCTCGAGGAAGATCAAGTCGCTGCGTGCTCATGTTAGAATAGAAATCGGTACTTAGCTGTTGGTACCCAGCCAACATCCTCTGCTGCGTACCGGTTTAAAGGGTTTGGGAAAGGTTTCTCTCTCTACCTCCCTGTTCTTCTCTCTCACTCTCTCTCTCAATCTTAATTAGCTCGAATTTGGATCTCTCTCTCCCTCTCTCACCCTCTCTCTGTTCTTCAAACCGGTTTTTAGACTACGGTATATTTAGTATATATATTGAACAAAAAAATGGAGTTTTTGTAAAAAAATTAATATGTTTTAAGAATATTTTCGAAAAGAATGTTGAATTTGAAAGTAAAATGGAAACCCAAGTCAGAAATATAAAAAATCGATCAGTTTTTTAGAAACAAAAGAATGGATTTCTGTATATTTTCTATATTTTGAACAAAAGAAAAAATAAAGAATTTTTTTGTATGACAGAAAGAATCAAAGAATAAAATTGAAAGAAATAAAAAAATCAACACGAATTAACACATATTAGCGAGAAGGCTGAAAAGCACAAAACCATGGATATCCGACTCCATTGCTCTCACAGTCTCGGAGCTCTTCCTCTCTCTCACACAAACCATCAAAACCCCCATTAAAAAACCCTTATAAGTTACTAAAACCCCAAAAAAAACCCGAAAAAAAAGAGTTAAGAAAACCAGAAATCCAACCTTCAATCGATTCCCATACACTAATCCGAAATGGGTTTCTCTTAATTTTAGAAAAAAAGAATCAAAGTTTTTAGTTGCAAACTGGTTTCGAAATTTGGGTTTCTCTCTAGTCTCTCACCATTCCCCCCTCTCTCTTCTCTCTCACTCACTCTCGGCTCTCTCGGCTCTCTTCTCTCACTCACTCTCTCTGTTTCTCTCTCCGGTTTTCTCTCTCTTTCTCCCCGGGTGTAATAAGGCCCTACTAACTCTACTAAGGGCAAAAGAGTGACTGTGTAACAGCACGAATCTCAAAGCACTGTCCTGTTATTCCATCCATCCGTCGGATTAAGATCGGACGGATATGAAGGGAGGAGAATATGACCGTTGGTTTATGACGCGACACTTTAGTCAAAAATGACCGTTGAAGGAGAGAAGAATGCTGTGTCCGTATAACTCTCAGGTGAGTCACGAGACCCGCACGTGAGGTCTGACTCGGTTGTCCTCTTCGGACCGTTGTGATTTTCTGTGTGGTCTAATGCATAAAAACAAATGCCATTCTATTGAAAGTCTGCCACGTGTACTTTGTGAGTGAAACAGCAAACAGCGTGCGTTCGTTTCTTTGACCTAGTAATTCAGCTGGGATAGACTAGGGAGAGTTGTTTATATAGACTTGGTGTAGGGATTTAATTAAGAGCCCATTTAGCAAATGCTTTGGGCCTGAAGGCTCAAATGGTGTTTAGGCTTATACGAAATTAAAAGATTTAATTTAAGAAATGAATAAAGAAACAAATGATAAGTCAATAACCCACCAATTTATTTTACTTCATTACGTTTTTTCGGCAAAATTCAGGTAATATAAATGTTAGTTATAAAAAGTTAAATTATTTAACTACTGTTCTTTAATTACAAAAATTGAAAATTGTAATAATGATATTATATATACAAATAATATTATGACTAGACTCAATGGGCCCGTTCGGCAAGGGGTGGAATAGAGGAATAGAGGAATAGAGGAATATTAATTAAACCATTTTATTCCAAAGTCGTTCGGCAAAACTAATGGAATAAGAATATATGTTTAAGAGAATAGATATTGATAATGACCAAAATACCCCTAGTATATTAATAATATTAATAACATCAAATAATTATAATAATAATATTAATATTATTATTATAATTAATTATTATAATAATAATAATAATCATGATTATTATTCTTATTTTCGAAATAATAATAATAATAATAATATTATTATTATTATTATTATAATAATAATTATTATTATTATTCTTATTTTTATTATAATAATAATCATCATTATTATAATAATATTAATTATTATTATGATGATTATTATTATTATAATTATTATAATAATAATAATTATTATTATTATTATAATAATTATAATAATAATAATTATTATAATAATTATAATAATAATAATAATATTATTATTATTATAATTAATTATTATTATTATAATAATATTAATTAGTTAAAATAATATTATGTATTATTATAATAATATTAATTATAGTAATATTATTATTATTATTATTATAATAATAGTAATTATTATTATTATAATAATAACAATTATTATTATTATAATAATAGTAATTATTATTCTTATTTTTATATTATAATAATAATAATTATTATTATCATTATTATTTTTTTAATAATAATAATTATTGTTATAATAATAATACTATTATTATTATTAATAATTATAATAATAATAATATTATTATTATTATAGTATTAATTATTATTATTATTATAATAATTATAATTATTTTTATTTTTATTATAATAATAATAAGGAGTAAAATGGTCCAACAAAAAGATTATAGGGTGGAATAGGTCTATTCCATGTTTTATAATAATAATAAGGAGTAAAATGGTCCAACAAAAAGATTATAGGGTGGAATAGATCTATTCCATGTTTTATATGGAATAGATTTAACCCACTATTCTCAATTTTATTCCATGCTATTCCATTCTTGTTCGGCTGGAATAGAGTGGATTAACTCATTTATTCCTCTATTCCACTCTATTCCACCCTTGCCGAACAGGCCCAATGATCAATATTCTTGTATGCCCAACGCCGGTCAAAGATTTAATGTCTCTAAATCGATAAATGAAAATTAAAACATACCCGTATATATATATATATATATATATATATATATATATATATATATATATATATATATATATATATATATATATATATGATACATTATAAACTAAATTGCGTTTCATTTTATTTTCACAATCGTATATTTTGGTAAATTTTTCGATTTTCAAAGAAGGAAAACTCAAAACATTATGAAATTTTATCATAATCCAATCTACATAAATTAAATTGAATCCATAGAAAAAAGTTTGAATTTTGCAAGTCATTTTATGATAAATCGTGTCATAAAAAAATTTCGACCGTCAAGTATTTTACGTATTTTGATGAATACGATATTATTTTTTTATAAAATTAAATCTACAACATTTTTAACAATTTGTTGTTTTTTTGTTCGCCCTTAATGAGAAATTTAATCCACTTTATTCTACTAATCATGTTACAGCCCAATAATTTATTGGGCCTATTCCTTATGAAATGCTTCTACAAAAAAAATAAAAAGATGTGGTGAATACTACTTAAAACATTGTTTTCAAAATGTATCTTCGTGAACATATTACTAATAGATATTTCCATGATAAGAATATGAAAGTAATTTTCCATTTGAAGATACTCGCTTGAAAATATGAAGATTTTTGTATTAATTTATCAATTATCAATATATTGGATGCAGGGGCGGATCTTATAAGGGGCCGCGGGGGGCGATCGCCCCCCCAAAATTTTTGAACATATAGTATATATTATTTATAGTTATGCATTTTGATATGTCGAAATAAAAATCTATGTTAATTTTCTGCCCCAAAAAAATAATGAAATATATTATGAATTGTGATTTAAGGAACACATAGTAAAACTTATAAATTGAAGTAATAAATTAAGTTTTTGAATGAATCTCATATGTTGTATGTTTTTGAACATATAGTATACTAATATATATTGTATGTTTTATAATATTACATTCAATTCATTAGTATTTCATATATAAATTTTTCATATTCCATTGCATTTACATTTGATCATGTAATCTTATGTGAAATGCTAAACAATTAATTATACTTGGTCTAATGTGAACCTAACCATTAATAATAGTCCACATCATTAATGTATGATGATGTGGGCTTTCTAAGAATGCTTAAAACATAGTGTAAAATAATGACACATAAATGACTACACAAAATATGGTCTTCAAAAAATCTAACAAAAATTTAGTGATTGAGATTAAAGCACATCAATGCATCTAACGGTTCAAATTAATACTTACACATAGTCGTACAAAATGCATGTCTTAAATGATCAAATATAATATTAATGTATATGATGAAGTCACATTACCCAATATAATAGTTAATAATCATGATAATGATGATGATGCGGCTTCATGAGGAGGCTCAAAAATAGGTACAAAATAAGGGGGTAGGTAAATATTGCTCCTCTTTTTTTGTGTTATGTGTTAGTTAACAATTGAAATTAAAAAACATTTTGTGTTTATATTTCGCCCCCCCAAGAATATGGTTCAAGATCCGCCACTGATTGGATGTAGAATCTTGAGTCTACACCTTCAGATAAAAATAAAAAACTAAAGCAAACCCTAATTTTACAAATTTATAAGATACAATGATTGATTGGAAAAGGTATTCGCAATTTTTGTTTGGCAAAAAAGAATTCAACTATTATAATAACTTTTGGGCTATAGGCTCTCTGATAAAACCAAATTTGTAGGATCATCAAATCTATAATATCTATTTGATATTAACAGGTCCCTTTCATAAAAATATAATAATAGCTAATTAGAGTTGTCAGCTTCAAAGAGATCTTCTAGAGTGTCTTCTTCGTGAGAAATATCCAGGTAAATTCACACACATTTGTCTGGTCAACAAAAGTTACTTTCATTCAATTTGCTAATCAAATCCTAAAATAGAAAATTTAAAATTTCATGAAAGCATGAAATACCTAGAAGATACTTGAGATTTTGACTTATTGAATTAATTATGATTATTTCTCCATAAACTATACTAAATTGATTGACTCAGAGTCGTGTTCCTTTCTTGCCATTCAAACTTGTCTTCCTATTTTTTTTTTATAATTATTGTGAATTTAACCAATAATAATATGTCACTTCATTATGTATGATGATGTATATTTCCAAAAATACTTAAAACAAAGTGTAAAATAATGATATATACATGACTACTTAAAATATGATCTTCAAAAAAAAAAAAAAAAAAAAATTAACGGTTGAGATTAAAACACATCACTAAAAAGGATATAAATTGAATCGACATCACAAAATATAATGATCCATAATCATGAATAACAATGATGATTTGGTTTCACGAAAACCTCAAAAATAGATACAAAATAAGGAGTGGATAAATTTTCAGAGAAATTACCCAAGTGTGAAAGAAAAGATTGCTTTATGAATAATAATTAGATTATTGATCTTTCTAAGAAATTAAAGTCGGTTCAATTTGGCCAATAGAAAGAATAAAATTAACAAGCGTGTTTAAAATCTTGGTATTATTGGTTGCTTGAAAATGACTTGATGACATGACATAGGCTACCAAGTACACTAATTAGTGTTTGGTCGGTCTAAGAGATTGCCTTTCTAATCTTTTTCCCTAATTACATGCCACTCAATTTGGCCAATAGGAAGATATTAATTCTATTGAAATTCAAAGGAACTTTTCCATGCAACTAATTACTTTATTGAAATAAAATACAATTATATAATATTATATAATATACAATTTAACAACAAATTTATAACCCAACATAAGTGGCATTAATTAGGATTTGATGTAAAGAAAGAGAGGGGAGTTATATTATAGACTCATTTTTTATGATATTTTTTTTTTCAAAATTATTTAAAAATATTTTAGGTATTTATCAATTAATTATGTAAAATTTCTAATTTGCATAATAATAAATAATAAATATACATTTAAATCTTACAAAAAAAAATTATTAGTTGACAATTATTCAAAATATTTTTTTGAAAAAAAGGTATATCATGAGAAAATGGATCTATTATAGAACTTCCCAAAGAGAGATACGAAAATAAAAGAAAAAATATGCATTTTCGTTCACAATTTAGATCCAACCAACAACTTGAAGATATATTAAAAAATAAAATTCAAATAATTTATGAATTTAAAACCTCATAATATGCCAACTAGAGTTAGCCTAGTTGGTCACACCTCTTGGCTAGGGAGCGAGAGGTGTGGGGTTCGATTCCCGGCGGGAACACTGGATTATAAATTAAATGTTAAATGAGTGAATAGAGTGTGTGGTCTACGGGCCGGCTTACGGGTTTGTAATAAAAAAAAAAAAAAAGATTGTGTTTGGGAGTGGGACTTTGAGCCATCTCCGAATTTACTCAAAAAAAAAAAAAAAAACCTCATAATATGGATATTTTATAACAATTTCAAAAAAAAAAAAATTAAAAGAGTTTAAAAATAACTTTTAATTAATTATTAAGATTTTCAAATTAATTTTAAAAGTTTACCATTCTACCTAATATTGTTTGAGAATTTTAAATATCAAATATAAGTTTAACTCACAATTAACGAACTTATGTACTTTTGGTAACATGTTGGACGGGTTGGGTACATACAGAAAAAATCCTAAAAATTAAATATTTGATTATAATGGCATTATCACAAAACTCAGATTAATCAGGGGCTAAGCCTAAAAAATGGTCCTGATTGATAACACACGTTCGTTAGTTGGTGGTTGAAGTTTGTTGTGTAGTACTTGGCAGCTTATCTAATTTTGCGCAAAACACCCTTATTATAAATAATTTCCCTTTTACTGGAAAAAATCTCACTAAATCAGTCTCCTCCATTCACACACTGACACGTATACAAGAAATTACCTGCATGGCTAATTAAACCATTAGTAGGGGTTAAATTGAAAATAACTAGTATGTATTTTTCACTGTTGACTTATTCGTCTCTCCTTCGAGTCTTCCTTCTTTATATATAGTTTTCACTTCCTCCATTTTCTAGTTCATCCAAGATTCTCGGTCTGAAGCGAAATTGGATGAAAGGAGGGGCTTGATCGAAAGGAGTAATTTTGGTATTTATCTCTTCTCAATCTTGTAATTATTTTTCTTGTATTCTCTATTCCTTTTTCTCGAATTAATGGTGGATTTGAAGCTCAATTACCTACTAAGAGATTTCATATTAATTCTTTTTTGGAGCATTTTATTGGATATTGTTCTTTTTTTGTGGATTTCTCTGATTATTGACGAGAGTGTGGTATTATTTTACGCATATTTTCAGTAAATTTGGATAATTTAACCCATGAGTATCTTAAATGTTAATCTTTTCCTAATTTCTTAATTGTTAATTAATTATATTCCTTAATTGATCTATTTTTGTTTACATGAATTCATGGAATAATAGGGGCGAATCAGAATAATGGCATTGGAGATAAAGGGAGAAAATCTGACTACGAGATTTACAATACGCTATGCAAATTCACCGCCTTCTAATGCTGATCGAAGATTGAGCCGATTAGATTCTGATCATTTCGATCGTGCCCTCACTGAAGTTCTTCAAAATCAGGTCAAATTCATATCTAAAATTCTTTAAACGGGATCAATTATAACAATAATTCACAAGAACCAAAATGAAATTACAGGATAGCTATTATCAGAACAGAACTACTGGAGAGTCCAGTAGTAGCAGGGGCAGAATCGCTAATAGTGCGGAAAACGCTGCACAGATGGAATTCGACGAAGCGTTAGCGAGGCGTTTACAAGATATGGAGAATTCTCTTGCCGATTCCTCTCCCGATCGATCCAGCGATACTGAAGGTACTCAAATTGGGGTTGAATTATTTTAATTATTCATATTAATTGGATATTTAAATTTTAAATCATTTTGTATAGATTTGGAATGCGTTGATTCTCCTTCAGACTCGGATTCGGATGACAATGATGAATCGAACAATTCACAAGAGGTAACGTTTGTAAAGTTTTGTCTTTTTTAAAATAGAATATTGCGCAATAAAATGTAATATTGTAGGTTACCGAACAAGATAACATCGATCCAGACAACATGACATACGAGGCATGTAAAATTAAGAATTACTATGATATAAAAACCCGGAATTAGAATCCTGGATTTTAAAATTCTTTCATTCCAGGAATTGCAAAGATTAGGGGAAACTGTTGGAACGGAAAGCAGAGGATTATCGGACGAGCTAATCTCGTATTTGGAATCCAAGACTTACAGATCTGGTTTCTTCTCTAAAAAAGGAAAACACGACGAGTACGATATAATTAATTAATTAATTTGATTTTTGGCTAATTAATTAATTAATTAACAATTGTTGGTTTTTTTTGTAGATGTGTAATTTGCCAAGAAGAATATAAGAAGGGTGAGAAATTAATATATTTGCCATTGCCATGCAAGCATTATTTTCATAAATCATGCATCACTACATGGTTGAAGATTGATAAGGTGAAGTTTCTTTTCTTAGCTAATCAAAATATTCCATAATGACCATTTTACCCCTGGATTAAAAGAATATTAAAATATTAAAATATTGGTGTTTATTTAATTGATTGCAGACTTGTCCTGTGTGCAAATTTGAGGTATTTGGACCTTAGAAAAAATAAATCTTGTAATTAAATAAACTAATTTGTGTATCGTGTGTTATGAGTGTTAAATTGTATGTTTGTATTTGTATAGGAGAGATATAATATTACTTGTTTATTGTTTCATTAATTGAAATCTTGTATATTATGAAATATTCAAGGATCAAAATTGTATTTGCATGCTTAAACTTAAAGACTGAATACATTGATTTTGCAAATGATTCTAGAATTAAGAATTATAAATCCGAGATTAATATTTTACATTCTAATTTAATTGATTGATTATGCAATATTATTTGTAAAAAGCACCAAGTATATTATGATAAATTAAATACATGATTATGCAATAATTACTAGAGAAATACACTACCATTTAAGGGATCATGTATTTGTAGAAACATACTTTAGTCCATTTTCTCAAACTGGAATTTACACAGAAAAGAAAGAGCGAAAGGTAAAAATTTACGCTCTTTTCACTTAATTATCATGATTAAAAATGAAATTAGATTGATTAATCGCGAAATGAAATAGAATTTATCATGGCAAGTTCATCCAGATCATATGGTAAATCCCGTTCACTCTTTGGTGTATTTCGAAAAAAAAAAATATTTGTCGATCGAGCAATCGCACAAGCTCTTCAATACGAGGTCTAATTTTCTTTTTGATGTTAAATTAATTCCCTAATTTGAAACGAATTAAAATCAATTTGGTATTTTAGGAATTTAATCAACAAGTAAAATCCGATGAGGAAATCGCAAGAAAATTGCAAGCGATGGAGTATGAATATCTCAATTCGATTCACGACATTGACGATATTCCCGAATCTTCCTCCAATACAAATACAAATGGCATTAATTTTTTGAACTTATCGTTGTATTTTTTCGTCGTAAAACAAAATTAAATTATCTCCCTATCAGAAGAAATTGCCTCCGAAAATAGAAATTCACGCGAGGGTACCATAAATTGGATCCAAGATAAATTTAAAATCATATTCTCAAATACAAAGTGAATCGGAAGGAGAGCATGTTTTTCTTCGTTTCCCTTTACATAATGATTCATTCATTCATGAAAATAATATAATTTTTTGTGATATTTCGATAATATGAAATTTTCGTTGCGTTGCACAAGCACAAGCATTATATAAGGAGATATTTCAATTTGTAGGAATTGTGTGATTTGTCTGGAAAAAGTCGGCATGTGGTGTGTAAATTTGCCGTGTAATCATATGTTTCATCGCAATTGTATTAATCGCTGGATGGAGCAGAGTCAGGTGAATTTCATTTTAGAAAATTCTCATTTATATACGTATTTTTAAAAAATATATATATTTATTATTATGTTTATATTTATGTATGAAATAGACTTGCCCGGTTGTAAAGCCGCGATTGCCGGTTAACAGAAGAAAAAACCCGTGTCGGCTAGCAAAGGACTATTTGCATTTGGCCTGTAATAAATTTACATTAATAAAATGTGTAAATTATCAATAGATTAATTAAATTTGTAATTAAGTTAACAATCTTCGCCTTTGTTAAATGATGATTGTGTTTTTAATAATGGATATTTCAGAAAAATACATAAGAATATAATTGAAGCTTTAATAATATCAGTACCTTCAATATAATTACAATACCAAATGAAATAAGATTAATTAAAAGTGATACCAAATGAAAAAAGGAGTTTTAAAAACGTTCAATATTATAATTATAGACTATCATATTATAATTATGAAATCATTGGGTCATATGGGAAAAAGGGGATTAATTAATTTCACATTAATGGGGATAGCTTCAGCTATGGTTTAAAGATATTTCAAAGAAGCATTGATGGATTAAAATGCAAAACAAAAAAAATACTGAAAAATATATAGTTATTTTTATTTATTTTAATATAAAATAACGAGTTTGTATATTTTCGAAATACCACTTTTTTAGTGCATTTTGAAATACATGAACTCGAGGCCTCAAATTCACATTTTGACAAAATCGACCAATGAATTGTATTTGAAACGTGTAATTAAGTTTGTTTGTATTTTAAATTTTGGCGTAATTGTATAAGAGAAAATGACATTTGATTTTTAATAATTATACACGTTACCCAACTAAAAATTACCATCTCTAAATTTAAATTTTTCATGTAAGACTGACTGCAAGTAACTTCTAAATTATTATATAAAAATATCAAATTAAAATATAAAAAACACTTCGTACTTTTTAGTTAGGTAATATGTATAATTATCGTTTGAATCACACATATTTGACACAATTGCATTTCTGAAAGTAAGTGGAAAATCAATTTCTCCCTCCCTAATTAAACCCCATAATTTGGCCAATGATCCTAGAATCAGGAATTATAAATCCGAGATTACAATTTTGAATTCTGATTTAATTGCTTGATTATTTATTATGCAAGCATGCCTCGGACATACCGTATGCGCCTGGTTTACCACCACATAAAAACACCAAATGAAAATTTCTTTCGCCCGATAAAGAGTCCTTAGACTTGATTCGCCGAGATCCTAAATCAATTACATGATTATGCATTAATTACTAGAAAAATACAAAAATATTTATAGAGCTCACGTATTCGAGAAAATACACTTCGACCCATTTTCTCATACTATAAAGAGCAAAAAGGTAACAATTCATTCTCCTTTTGCTTAATTATCATGATTAAAATGAAATTTGATTAATTAGTCGCTAAACGAAACAGGACTTGTCATGGCAAACACGTCTTATTCACGTCCCGAACATCGAAGGACATATTCCATTGTTGATCTAGCGATTGCAGAAGCACTTCAATACGAAGTCTACTTTTTTAACCTCTTTTTCATATTGGTTTCTTAAATCCATTTCGCCTAATTTTCATTGACGCGGAATTCGAATTAAATTTTAGGAGTACGGACAAATATTAACCGATGGGGAAATAGCATGGGAGTTGCAAATCTCAGAGGATCACTTCGCGAATCCAGCTCTTGACGACACAAAAAGTCCCGATTTTTACAATAGTAATAACAATACTCGCAGTACTAAACTTCGCGCACATTATTTTGTTGTTTATTATAATCTTATTATCTATAGATAATCTATTTTTTAACTTTCGTTTGTTAAATTTAGGTGTGGCTATTGTTGCACCACCGCCAAGCCCCCCGTCTGCGGGACCAAGCCGCATTAACGAATTCGAAGATGTACTTTTCAAAATATCTACATTGAATTTCTATATAATATATATGTATATTTTTCCAAATTAATTCAGGTTATTTTTTCGGTTTATAACGTGCAGTTTGAAGATCAAAATATTTTTTTTGAAGAGGATGATCAAAATGTTGATCCACATGATACGAACTTTCCGGTATTTAAAAATGACAATAAATATATTTTTTTATTGTAATTTATTTTTGATGAACAACAGGCGGGACCTCAACAAGATGTCGATCCAGATAATATGACTTACGAGGTATGTAAACAAAATAGATATAAATTATTTTTTCGAAATATCATTGCCAAGTTTACTAAATCTACTGATTAGTATGCAATTAATATTTACGAAATTAAAAATAGCAACTTTCCGAGTTAACCGAGGAGATCGGCACCGTAAGCAAAGGATTATCTGAGACGGATATTAAAGCCTTGCCTGTTTCCGGTCCGAGCAAATTTACATGTTTTTTCAGAAAAAAAACGAAAACACAGTAAAAAAAATTCTTCACGTATATAAGTCGATTAGTTTATTTTTTACGCGCGATTATTTTTATAATATGATATTTGTAGGCAATGTGTGGTCTGTATGGAGTTCGTAGAGGGAAAGTACATGACGTTGCCGTGTAATCATATGTTCCATCCAAATTGTATTGTTCCCTGGTTGAGGGAAAATAAAGTAAATTTTATTTTGCAAAAATATTAAAAATAAACAAATTTAAATGTTAAAAGATGAGTACATATTATTCTTCTTATTCTTGAATTTTTTTTTTTTTTTAATTTTTTATGAAACAGACTTGCCCGAGTTGTAAAGAAGAGATTTCCCCGTGATATCAAAGGAGAAGATTAGGTGTAGTGTGTCTCAGAATAAATTTCAATAAATAAAGTGTATAAATCATAACAATATAGATTAGTAAATTATGGAATTACTAGCTTATTTGGTAATTGTAATATATGAAGTGTACTCCAGTTATGAGAATATTTTAGTGGTTTTGTATCCCAAGTTAATATTTAAATCAGTATTGCATGAGAAAATATTTTAAATTAAAATATGCGAATTATTGAAGAAAAAAAACTCAATTTCATTCGTGCCTTGAAAAAAATATAACTAGTTAAATAATATATAGCTTGGAATTAGATACTGTAATTAGTTAAATATAAAGAATTTCAAAAGTAAGCTTTTTTTTGTTTATTACCGTAGGAGACCAGCAAGATCTTATTTGTTATTGTTGAATCCATAAGTTTGTTATGATGAGTTCATAAGCCCGTATTGATTTTGGGTCTAAAATCATCGTGTATGAGAAAAACCATCTAAAATTTATATCTATAAATATATTTAAACGTAGCGGTAAAATTCTCATGCAAATATTAAAATGTCTATTTGATTTGCCTGCGTTTCATCTGGGCCGTCCATCGGGCTACAGGCTACTCCAATTATTCTGCTAATCACCCCAGAATCAGATATCATAAATTCAAGCTTAAAAGTTCGAATTCTGATTGAATTGCTTGATTTAGCACAATTAAAGAGACTCGAAGAGATTTTATCATTTTAGGGCGTGCATGTTTTTTTTCTTTTCATAAATCAAGTACAAGATTGTGACCATTTTCATGCATGATTGTGAAAACAAACTTCAACCCGTTTTCTCATACTGAATTAACTTTGAAAAGAAAGAGCACAAAAAGGTTACAATTTTATTCTTTTCTGGTCTGATTTTATCATGATTGTGACTAAAATGTTATTAGATTGATTATTTATGAAATGAAGCAGGATTTCTCATGGCAAGTCTATATAGTTTATTTCGTGCATTTTTTTGTATGATTTGGAAGAAATTCTTTTCGCTCAGTGATCTAGCAACGGCACAAGTCCTCCAAAACGAGGTCTAATTTCCTTTCTCTTTTATACCTCTTCGTCACCTCGTTTAAAATTTAAATTGACGTGAAAATTCACTAAATTTAGGAACTTGAAGATCGATTCGTCGATTCAGTTCATGATGACACAAACAGACCCAGTTCTTCCGATAATAATGACAACAATACTGGTACTGAACTTTTAACTTATTATTTTCAATGAAATGAATCTAAATTATGTTATATTATTGCAACTTTACATGTTGATGAAATAAATCAAGCTACTTTTAATTGACTCTTAGTTTATGTTCGATTTTGACAGAATTGTCATGTAGTGTTTACGTTTGTTTCGACTTTGGCACTGAAATTTTTTTTATTTTTTGAATTTTGTTTTGTAATGAGTAACATCAGATATGGCTCGTGCGATACCCCAAACTCCAGGCCCCTGTGTTAATACTAATATCGATGAGGTACCTTTTTAAAAATTTACACCAATTTTTTTCAAATTAAGGGTTAAGTTTTTCGGTTTGTAATGTGAGGTCTAAGGATCAAATTTTTTTTTTTTTAAGGAGGATCAAAATGTCAATCCAAGCGGTACAACAAACACAATTACTATATTTGAAAAAGACAATTAGTTTTTTTTTCCGAAAAAATCGTTACCTTAATTTGAGTTTATTTCATATATTTGAGTTTAAATTTTTTGTTTTCGATTATGTAATAATGTGACTTGCGAGGTACAGAAATTAACTCCAATTTTTCAAGCAAGTCAGGAGTGTGTGGTATGCGAGAAAGGTTTCGAAAACCGCGAAAAGATTATGAAGTTACCGTGTAAGCATATGTTCCATCCAGAATGCATTCATCCATGGTTCGTGATAAATAAGGTGAATTTAATTTCGTATATTTTCGAAACTAATCTTTTCTAGTGAATTATTTTATGATGTTCTACATTTTTTTATTAAACAGACGTGTTCAATCCCGATTTGTGATCCTGAGATTTATCGGTAATAAAAGAAAAGATCGTTAAACGTGTGGCCTATAATAAAATATAATTAATGTAGCGTGTAAATCATCTAGAGATTAATAATTTGTGTAAATATTAATTAAGTTGATATCTGTATCTTCTATTGTAGTATTGTATAGATGACCATGATGATGATGAAATTATTTACTGACAAATAAATAAACTATTTGTTCCGCTTGTATAATACGAGATGGTCTCGAATTCTCGACAAGCAAGACGAATCTGGTCAGCAGGTTTCCCGGTTTCACCTGAACCCGGCATTTGGAATCTCGGGTTTTATAGATCAGATGGTATATAATCCAAGATTCCAAATCTCAGTTTGTACATATAATAGAATTCATGTAGGATTTAATGCGTGATTTCATGTCATTGTTTAGGAAACAGGATTCTGAACTGAACTATTGGAAATCTCAATCAAATCTCATAATTAATATAATTATTATATAAATTGTCCTAAATTGTTTTGTATATTTTAAGTTATATTGTTTTGTGTGTTTTAAATTAGATGGTAAATATGATATTTTGTTTCGAAAGGGTCCATATACTATTTTTATGAAAAATGATTCTCTTACAGAAGTTTTCCACCGAACAAGTCCCGAAGGGATTTTTTACATAAGAAAATGATGTTGGTCCCACTTAGCATTTAATATCATACCCATGCAAATGTTCATTTCGGGGGTAAATTTGTGAATGATTTCGGGATGTGTATCATTGCCCCTATTTTTATTATTGTCGGAACATTTTTATTTGTAGAAGGGTAAAAAAGATATTTTAGTTTTTTAAAAGGGTAAAATATTTATTTTAAATGTTGACCGTTAATGTTAACGGACAAATTGAATGATTTTTTTTTGCGTAAATATGATATTTAATTTTAAGAAACGTCAATATCGTTGTCTTTCTGAAGGAACAAAAGCAGAACACAAAAAAGAATCACATATTTGGCATGAGATATTACATGTCAAATTCATGAATACTAAAAGTATATTTATCAATATGATGAGTGCACATTTTGTGTGCGAGATATCTAATTAATTTTGTTTGCATATATATGTTAATATAGTTTTTGGTCATGAATTACAACGGGGTAAACGGGTCTTAAGTTTTTCTGGTCAATTTCACAAATAATTGGTTTTTTTTTAATTTGTGAATATTTGCGATATTTAAGATATTCGAAGAAATCATACATAATAATTATTGATCTGGTTATTTTTAGTGTGACGTCAAGTTAAAATTTGTATCTGCTATTTTATAGTTTTTGGAGTGAGTCCACTATACTGGATCTGCTATTTTATGATTTTCGAAACGAGTTCACTACACAAGTATTGAGTTTTGCTCAACAACGAGTGTTTTTTTTTTTTTTTTTTTTTTAATTCGTTCGTAACTTTACATGAGACAATTTATTAAAATATACATGATTCATTTATATTTAATTAAAAAAAATTTGTTGCATCGTCAAACTTTACTGAAATAAATTATAAATCCCGTATTGAATATAAATTCATATGAACATAAGTTGATTGAATTTGTGGAAATGAGAAGAATTCTCATGGAAATGAAAGAAAATCTATACATAAGTATATGACTATAATAATTAATATTAATTAATTAATTCAATATATAAGTATGTATTAATTATAATACAATATATATATATAATTCATATACTGTAACGTATACGACTAATAAAAAAATAATGTAACATATGATATATAATATTAATAAAACAATTTAAAATTAATAATAATAATAATAATAATAATATGAATTTTGTTAAATAACATATGATATTCGATATATCTATATACAAATTTCATTTTCAATCATTTTAATTTTTAATTTTTTTCACATCAAACAACAAACTACTATTTTTGTCATATATTATTCTACCACGTCAAACAACACATATTCTTCAAATTCTTACAATTACTTCACTTTCTCAAGAAGTCAGGATATTCCAAAAATCCTTCAAAATCCTCCAAAAATATTTAGATCAAACGGCCTCTATGTGTTTTGAGTCATACTCATAAGTCATAATATATCAATGTATCATATATATCAAGATTCATTTCTTTATTTTAAAAAAAAATAGAATGGGCTTCAATCCCATTTCTAAATTCTTATGTAATATTATTTTCACAGAACTGCCAGGTCACAACATAAACATTAATAAATACTCAAAATATCTTTTTAAAAAGAATTTTCATAAAAATCCCAAAACATTGGTATAATTGAACAATATCATATCAATATTTATTTATTGTTCCGTAATATAGTTTTTTTATCACAATAAAAGTTCGAAAGTTTCGTAACTAATTTTAATGTTATTCGTATTACTTTATAATTACGTCTATAATTCCTATTTTAGTCTATTCCCTAATTTCGGTTTGTTTAAACAAAATTATAATCAAATTACAACTTGATGATTTTCCTTCCAAGTTTAATTCTTCTTTCATGGTATTGCCAACTCCATTGCCGAATTAGCTCACGCAGGTTGGGCCCCAACTATAGGTCCAAGAGCCTCGACTTCGGGTCCAAAAGATTTAGGAATCTAATTTTTTTTTCGAAAACATAATTTATCAAGTTAAAAATTAGTATAATTTTCGTGTGGTAAGCACTTTTTGTTAGGAATTTTTGGTTACTAGTCCATTTTCAAATGGTGTGGTTTTGTCTCAAAGTTGATAAATTATAAAACGGTAATAATTTTCATATCTGGCAAATGGGTCCATAGTCTAATTGGTTGAGTGTGAAGAAAAAATCATATATTGTGAGGAATTGTGAGTTCGGTCCTCATTGACATCAGACAAATTAAGTATCGGTAACGAAATCGATTCAAAAAAAAAAATTACATGTCTTTGATGAAAAAAAAATTGTTTATGCTTCGGTATTAAATATTAGGGGCATTCTTCAAAAACCCCCCAACTTTTCTGAAAATTCTGAAAAACCCCCAAAACCCCCTATCTTTTTTAGATTCCCTCAAAAACCCCCTATATTTTTTGCTTCTTCAAAAACCCCCTAACTTTTTTAGATTCTCTCAAAAACCCCCTATCTTTTTATTATGTTTTTAAAAAAATAACCATTATACCCTTTAGTTTTATTTTTTAAATTTCTATAATTTAATAAATAATGAATATATATTAAACTATTATAAAAAAATTAAAAATAAATAATAGATGATATTATAATATTATAATAAATAATATATAGTATTAAAATATTATAATAAATAATATATTGATATTAAAATATCATTTTCAACAATTATTATAATATTTTAATATCAATAAATTATTTATTATAATAATTTAATATATATGTATTATTTATTATAATATTTTAATATCATGCATTATTTATTTTTTGTAATTTTATTGATATTAAAATATCAATAAAAATGTTATAATAATATAATATCATGCATTATTTATTTTTTATAATTTTATTGATATTAAAATATCAATAAAAATGTTATAATAATTTAATATCATATATTATTTATTGATATTAAAATATTATAATAAATTATACATAGATATTAAATTATTATAATAAATAATATATTGATATTCATATATTATAATAATTGTTGAAAATGATATTTTAATATCAATATATTATTTATTATAATATTTTAATACTATATATTATTTATTATAATATTATAATATCATGTATTATTTATTTTTTATTTTTTTATAATAGTTTTGAAAGAAAATATGGCTTAAGAATTAACTTGGAAGAATTTATATTATGTAGGCAAATCTGCAGTCAGAATTGGGCCGTTAATATTATTAGGGATTTAACCTAATTTCTGATAATTATGATTTAATCTAATTTCGGGCCCATTCAGACCATTCAGATAATTAGAGTTTTAAACTAATTTCGGCCCAATCCGAAAGCTAGGGTTTTAACCTAATTTTGCCTATAAATATAATTCTGATTTCGAGTTTCTCTCTCCTAAGGGCTGCCGAATTTCTGACCTAATTCAGCCGAAATTTCTTCTTTCTCCCACAGAGTTTCAAAGAGAGATCTTGAGAAAAAAGAGAAGAGAGATCTGAGTAATTTCTTGAGAGATATAATCGCAAAACTGACTAGAACGGTTTTGGCGGTTCTGATCAGACGAAATCGAGGTGGACACAAGTAGAGGGAGTGCAAGAGCAATCCTTGGAGAAGGTTCACGAGATCTGGAGGAGAAGGCATCACGTACTAACTTGTACGAGGTAAATTCTGATTACTCTTCCTTTTTCGATGTTTTTCGAGTGTGATCCAGGGTAGAATTAGGTTATACATGCGAAATAATTCCGCTGCAAACCTCTAATTCGTGTGTATAATCCTACAAGTTTAATATATATTCATTATTTATTAAATTATAGAAATTTAAAAGATAAAACTAAAGGGTATAATGGTTATTTTTAAAAAAAGATAATAAAAAGATAGGGGGTTTTTTAGAGAATCTAAAAAAGTTAGGGGGTTTTTGAAGAAGCAAAAAATATAGGGGGGTTTTTGAGGGAATCTAAAAAGATAGGGGGTTTTCTAAAAGTACAGGGAGTTTTTCAGAATTTTCAGAAAAGTTGGGGGGTTTTTCAAGAATTCCCCTAAATATTAATATGAGATATTTTGCTATGTTTATATTGTATATTTTGGCTATCCAATTTATCCAATTTGTCCACAAGGTTTTTTTGTGTATCAACTTTTCACAGATTTTTGGTTAGCAAGCATCATTTTGTACTTAAATGTGTTATTTTTTCCCAGTTTTCGTAACTATTTATCTGAAAGAAAATTATGTATCATGTATATATTTTTTTATATAAAATGAATGAATGTCGTAATTATTTAAGTAATTAAAAATATCACTTTTCAACGGCCAGAAGAATCCAAATTAACTCACTTTTAAAGTCATTGAGAACAATATAAATTAACATTACAAGCTAAATATTGCATGGATTAAATAATTTAACATATATTTAGGGCTTTGTTAAAAATTGGGATCTGATCAACTTGCCCCTGCATATATGTATAATGTATCGAGTATTTGTATTTTATTATGTTAAATGAAATTAGGGAATTTTTTTTTCTGTATTCCTATTAAATTCATAACATATTTATTTTTCTTAATTTCTTAATGTCGTATTTATATTTACTAAATATAATTACTATCAAATTTATCTTTATAAAATTTAAAAACTATCAAATTTCTCCAAACCGTTAAGTTACTATTAAATTTGACAGATTTAGAATTAAAGTCTAATTATAGCGATAAATTTAAATTTAAATTGACCAAAATATCCTTATCTGAAAATATTGTTTTAATAAAATTTGAACCAATTAACAGTACACTCACCCTCAAGCCCCTCTCTCTCACACAAAGCCATGTACACTGTATTGGGGTCGAGAGAAGAGGTAGGGAGAGAAAAAGGGTAAGGGTATAATAGTATTTTCATCTCTTCGACTGTTAAGTTTAACAAAAAAAAGTTAAATTTATATTAATTTGATAATTCTTGTGTTAAGAAGGGATAAGTATGATACTAATAATTTAAGTAGGATAAATATGTTATTTAGGAATTTAGTAAGGATATACCTGAAATTCTCTTTATTTTTAGAGAAGATTTACATATTTACTTTTTCAAACTTAAAATTACATATTACCCTTCTTAAAATTAAAATATCACATTTAAGTCTCTCATAACTTTAAAATATCATACATACTCAAAAGTTGAAAACCATTAAGTTTTTTCGTTATAACGATCCACATTTTAAATTAATATTTTATCATTTACATAGTTATCCCTTTAAAAACCCAAAATATTATATTTGACCTTCTAGAAATATAAAATACATATTTACCCTCCCAATAATGAAAAATGGCATACGTGTCCTTTCAAATTAAAATATCATATTTACCCTCCAATTTATAAACCACATTAGAAAATCAGGAAACTAAATCAATAATAAATTACTATTGAAACTAGAGTCAGGAAACCAAATTCATAAATAATAGAACGCGGATTCGGAATACCGGAAAATCAAATCCTTAATAAATCATTGTATAAATTGTCTTAAATTGTTTTGTGGGTTTTAAGTTACATTGTTTTGTATGTTTTAAATTAGACGAACAAATATGATATTTTGGATTCTTAGAAGGGTGAAATAATAATTTTAAATGCTGGTTGCTAATTTTAATGGAGAAATTAAATAAATTTTTTTAGGTTAATATGATATTATAATTTTAACAATAAAGAATCACATGTCAAATGCATGCTTTCGTTGTTGTCTTTTTAATGGAACAAAAGCATAGAAAATAAAAAAATCACATATTTCGCACGAGGTATTACATGTCAAATTCATGAATACTAAAATTATATTAATATGGTCAGTGCATATCTTGTGTGCGAGATATCTAATTAATTTTGTTTGCGTATTTGTAAATATATACTCCTTTGACCAACAAGTTTTTGGCCATGAATTACAATAGTAGCTCTGGTTTACTCGGAGTACGTGGGTCTAAGCTTTTCATATCAATTTCACAAATAATTGATTTTTTTGTGAATATTTGAGATATTCGAGAAAATCATTGATGAGCCTCGTTTTACTCATGCAAAAATTTGTTTTTAAATGTAATATAGATTGCTCCAAAATAGTCGTCTTTGGCCATGAATTGGGTCTAAGCTTTTCATGTCAATCGTGCTTTACAAGACGCGATAGCTACTGCGAGTAGTCATTTAGGTTACAAGTAGTTGTTTAGGGAGTAGATGCTTAGATTACTCCAAAATACTAGGAAGGTAGAATTAGATACTTGGCATTTTTATCGACCTTCCAACCTATTGTAAAATATACTATTTCTTCTATTAAATATATTTGATGTCTCGACACATTGTCGAATCTCCTTCAAAAAAAAAATATATAATATAAATTAAATAGGTTATCGGTCCACAAGCAAATATGTAGTTATTTCAGACTAAACTATTCCAAATTTTGAATTATTGTTTCAAACTCACAGATTTTGTTGGTTATGATATCATGTAGGTATGGTCAAAATTTGTCATAATTGGAGGTCTAGATAAAAAGTTATAGTCAAATTACAAAACAATTCCTCAAAATTTATGAAAAATACCCATAAATTTTTTGAATGGATATTAGTTCTGGACTATTTTGCAAATTCAATAACTATTAGTCTATATCACCAAATGACTTGAAAATTGTTTTGAATTGAAGTATGGAATTAATACTATACAGTGGTGATTTGGTTTGATCTAAAATGATCTAGGTAGTTTATAATTCACATACAAATTTGGAGAGATGAAATATTACAAATAGGTCCTTAATCCATAATAAAAAATTCTAATATTAAAAAATCCATAACAAATAGAAAATGCTAAATTGACCGGTCAATTTTTATTTGGGTTAATACTATAACTTCTAAATGTCCTAATTATTCAATGAATTAATATTTCAATAAACTTGTTTGTTTTTTTTAAATAAGATTCTTTTTTTATTTTTTCCGCTCAATATCTAATAATCAAAATTGGCCGGTCAATTTTTATTTGTTTCTACGTAGTAACAATTTTTTTACTTAATCCAAAATAGCCCGCTTAGACAAATTTCTCCCTCAATTTTTTTAATTGTCCAAATTAGCTGCTTCATTTTTATTTGTCATTCGTCACTTTATCAAAATTTCACCATTAAACATTGAATTGTTCATATTAATTTTACGATTTTTAAATGTCCTCACGTCACAAATTGTTTAGGTTGTAACCCAAATCAAAACATTCTGATAAAGTTTAGTCACTTATTTTTTTGGGTTTTAAAATTGTTCAATTTCAAATTTGAATTGTCAAATGATCTTGTCATTCAACGGTTCATTTTCCCGAATCAAATCACTGTAAATAATTTGGTTGATTCGTGTTAAATTGTCCAGATTACTTAGTAAACTTTTAATCGTCCTTATTTTGTTATTATTTTTTCGTCCAAATTATATGTACTCACTCTTAATTGTGGAGGTTAGTTATTCTCACCTCCAAAAATTGAAGAGGAACCAGTATATGTATTAATTTATATCATCTTATAGATTGTTATAAAAATATCAGTACGAAAATTAAGTTTTTTTTTTTTTTTTGTGAAGAAAATAAAATAGGTTCTTATGCCCTACTTCTATTATATTATATTTCATTTATATTGAATAAGTTAATACAAATAAGAGTTAATCCTAAATACCTTCTATTACAACTTATATTAACTAATTACATCAATATAAACTTTTAAAATACCAGATAAATCTGGAATTTTAGAATCCCCGGATAACTTCATTTTCGTTTGGAAATCCTGGACTTTGATATCTTAGAATTTAATACTCCATTCTCTTTTTACCCTAGGTATAAATACCTCGATCATATCCCCCGCCCAAAGCTTTACTCTTTCTTCTAACTTCTCTTCTTCCGTCGCCTCTTTCCCCTTGTTCTGCTCTTGTGTCGTCCTCCTATAATCGCAAGTTTCAAACCCTAGCCATTCGTGTTGAAGCTTCCTCTACCCCTCAAAACCTTCTTTCATATCTCCTTTCTCAATCGGGTTCAAATACGAACCCTAGATCCTCCAGAGACTCCATAGACTCCAATCGAGATTTTGGCCGATGAAGATGTACGATTTTGGCCGATGAAGGTGGATCTGGAGTTTGATCGGAGGAGACGAGATCTTCCAAGCTCTCTACAACGCCTTGCAAGGTAATAAGCTCCTGATCTATTGGATTTGTTTGTTGATTTTCTGCTGTTCTTCTTTCAATTAGATCCTCTTCATTTTGAAACCTAAATTTCTCTTCTTCACTTAACTCTGATGTAAACCACCAAACTCTTTCATTAAAAGCTCTTTTTCCAGTTGATTTGGTTTCTATTTGATTGTTGTCTCTCGATTTGTTGATTTTCTTCTTTCCTTCTTTAGATCTATCAGCATCAGGACTGATTATGATGCCCTCAGTACTAAAATGAGTATTTGAGACTGATTCGGTACTGAGGCTATCATTAATCTGACTGGTACCGGTATTAACTCCCATACCAGTGCTTTCTCGCCCTTCATCTTCTATTCTTCCTTGATTCCCTTCATTATTATTATTTTGCCTGGTATCAGTATAAACTACCATACCAGTACAACTTCTTCCAGTATCTTCTATTCTTCTTTGATCTTCCACATTACTATCCTTCTGTCTGATACCGATATTAACACCAGTATCAGTACATCTCCTTCTTAGGTCTTCTAATCTTCCTGCTTCCTGACTGATACCGGTATTGGTACCGGTACTGGTACCGATTCCATTAATTCTTCTGGCTTGCTCCACTTCTCTTCTAATTTCCTGATTTAAATTTCCTGCATAAATATTTTCATTAGTGTAGTATGCCCCTCCATTTGATATTATTTCATTGCTAATATTTATAAAATCATATTTATGCAATAAATAGTCTCATTCATTTTTCAAAATAGTCTCATTCATTTTATTTGTAATCAATTCACTTTGTTATAAGTTTGGGATGTCAAGTATATTTTACTTCCATACATGGGTATAATTTGGATTTGCAATACCAAAAGACTCAAAAAAAAAAAAAATTAAAAAAAAAACCTGCACATGGTAATTTGTGGTGAATTTGGGTTGCAATAGCAAAAAACTCAAAAAATAAAATAAATAAGTACTCCACGTGGCAGTTTGTGATGGTTAATTAACATATTATAAATTATTGATATGTTAATTAAACGTGTCAATTAACATTTAATTGAGTCAATTACAAATACTAATCAATTCACTTTGTTATAAGTTTGGGATGTCAAGTATATTTTACTTCCATACATGGGTATAATTTGGATTTGCAATAGCAAAAGACTCAAAAAAAAACCTGCACATGATAATTTGTGGTGAATTTGGGTTGCAATAGCAAAAAACTCAAATAAAATAAAATAAATACTCCACGTGGCAGTTTGTGATGGTATGTTGAGAATTATAACTAGAGTAATGATATGCCCACTCCCTCCCTCCCTCCCTCTTTCCCTCCCTCTCACATGAACAGTGCATTTTGTGGGTCCCACACGAATTAAATTTTGTAAAAGTAAGTGTGGGTTCCACATGTCAATGAATATAGGGAGTGAATTTGGGAGTGGATTTGGGAGGCACTGTAGCACCGCCCTTATAACTATAGTAGTATATCTTAAGAAACATTCGTAGCATCTTTAAAAAAGAGGGCATATATGGTGCCCCCACCCCCATTTCCCCCACTCATATCACTGTGAGGTCATCATCAATGGAAACTCTTTTCCATCTCTCAAACCCTTTCACTCAATTAATAATGTTTTGAATTAATTGTTTATTAAAATAATTAATTATGGGGTTCTTGTATTAACTGTTAATTACATCACAATTAATTGTTAATTCAAAATATAATTAATTGAGTGAAAAAATTTGTGTGCAAATTGGAGATGGAAAGGAGCCCCCCATTGATGATGACGTGAGTGGGGGGAAATGGGGGGCACGGTATAATTTTCCTTTAAAAAAAAAAGGTAAGAAACATTCAACAAAATATGAAACTATTAAGTCATTTTTATATGTTGTAATTATTTGATTAAGTTTTCATGTATATTTTGTATCAATCAATTAACTTTTGTGTCTAAGACTAAGACCTTTAAACCTATCACCATTCATGAGAAAACTTAGGCAAAAACAAAAATAAGATCTTGCATGTGGCTGTGGAACTTTTCCTTGATATGGCTTTCATTGTGGAAGTAACAATCTCTCAATAACTTTTCACTTTTCTAAGTGGTTGAGTTATTTTTTGTTGTTGTTTGATGCTTATCTCTTGCAAATTAGGTTTAATTAATTGTAAACAAACATGTTGATTTGGAGGAGGATCTCTCCTTTGGAAGTAATTGTACCTAAATAAATAAAAACGCTTTACTACACCGCAAACATCCTTTTTATGAAAATAATCTTTGGTCCACCGACCAAATGTCTTTGATTTGTCCGTCCGCTAATATCATTTTTGTATTGATGAATATTTTAATTTTAATCATATATATGTTTGAATTTTTTTTATACATAACCTCGGTATTGATATAACATGTATATATTCTTTGTAGGGGTTATAGTGATGATGCGTCGATCAAGAAGGATTAATAGAAATTAATTAGATTGATTAACACTCAAATCAATACTTAGTTGGATTGATTCAATTAAATGATTTAATCAATCCAATTAATCTCTCTCGATTGACACATTAGAAATATTTTTTATTGTTCATGAAAACATAGTATATTTACCCTTCTTTGCATGATACATAAACGATGTATCTTTACTAGTTATATATATTTTTAAAAACATCATGTATATATTTTAAATACAATACATGTATTTAATTTTGTATGTATGTTGTAAATTTATGTTTAAATAATACACATTTTAAGATAAATTATATATTTTTCTTACATGAGAAACATTTTGTACATATATTTTTGGACTAAATTGATTTTTTTTGGTATAATAATATATACATTTTTATCACTTGCGATATGGAGCCAAAATGACAAAAAAAAAACGGTCACATGGCGTGCGAAAGTGTATCCTGAAAGAACACATATCACTTTTTTGTATAATAATATTTTATTAATAATAATAATTTTGGTTACATGATTATTATATATTTTAAATATCAGTACATCTTTCTTAATATATCAGTACATCTTTTTTTTGTAATTATAATATATACTTTTTGAATATTGGTATATATATATCAAAATATTAAAAACATATATTTTTACTTAATTATTCATAATTATCCAAGAACTTATCATTATTTATTTTGTTTCTAATCCAATTTTCTTTTTTAAACAAGGTAAACTAATCCCATTTGACTCGCAGATAAATGTAATTATCCCATTGATTTTGTACGTAAACAAAAATTATGCATGCAATAAAATACAATAAAATCTCTATATAAAATTTACAATCTCATCATGAAAAATAAGTTTTAACTGGGTTTCAACTTTGGTGACAGCAAATATACAACCAAAAAGCTAAAAACATATTGAAGCCAAAATATTATTTTTCCAATCTGAAAGCATTCTTATCTTCCCATCTATGAAAGTATGAAAGCGAGAGTCTGCACTTGCATTTCTCGTACCGTATCAGTTATCACCAGTGAATGCCAACTTACTGACAACTTGACAAGTCCAATGTCACAATGTGGTTCGTCGATTCGTCCTCTGAGCCCTCTTCCCCTAGTCCAGTCCAAGTCCAACCACGATATTCTTCACGCGTCGACTGCTCCTTATACTGGCACGTCCAGGTTTTCTAAGAACAGAGACGACGACGGTACAATGTATCTTGCAAAATATGATAATTAACATTAATTAATTAATTTACGACTCTGTTTTTATTAAATTTAGCGCTGTGAGTGTGTGAATACGTAGCAACCAACTCTGGTCGGGTTGTCTATAAAATCCTCTTTCCAGACAAAAGTGCCGATCATGTCTTTCTTCTCCAAATGCCTCTCCCAACACTCTGTTCCTCTTCCAACTCCGACGTCTCTTCTCCCGTCCAGACTACCAATCCGACCAACGCTAACGGCAACTTCTCCGATGATTCCTCTTCGGTGCTTACCTTCCCTTCTCTCTCTTCTCTTCATTCCCTCTTTTCCTCTGATTCTCTCTCATCTTTTACCGCCTCTTTTCTCCATCTCACCTCTCTCAAACCCCTCTCCTCCATTTGTTCGCCTCCGGCGCTAGCGATTTCTCCTTCGTCTTTCCTTCTTTACACTGCCACTCCAACAAATCTCGCCGTTTATGATCTTTCATCTTTAAAACTCATCTCTTCCCATCCTTCTACCACCCCCTCGGCCGGAGCAGTTAAATCTCTCGTCATTCTTCCCAAATCACACGGTCTAATTTCCGCCCATCAAGACGGTTTATTGCGTCTCTGGCGTCACTCATCACGCTCAGGAAATCTCCATCTCGCCGGTTCTTTACCAACCTTATCTGATCGGCTTCTCCGCCTCCCGTTTCCCAAAAATTACACCCCAATTAGACGACACCACAAGAGGTTATGGATACAACATGCAGATACCGTCTCTGCCCTCGCAGCTTCGAAAGATTATATATACTCTGTTTCTTGGGATAAAACTCTCAAGATTTGGGGATCCAGCGATCTAAGATGCATTCAATCCATAGCAGCTCATGACGATGCCATTAACGCACTAGCAATCGCCTCGGATGGGACAGTCTATACAGGCTCCGCCGATACCAAAATCAGGGCATGGAGACGAGGATCCGGCGAGAGGAAACACACGCTCTTGGCTACAATGCAAAAGCACAAATCGGCCGTCAATGCATTAGCACTCAGCAACGATGGTTCCGTGCTCTATTCCGGGGCGAACGATCGGTCGATCCTTGTTTGGGAAAGAGAAGAGAGTGGAGCTCACATGTCGGTGATCGGTGCACTCAGAGGCCACAGGAAGGCCATCCTTTGCTTGGCATGCGTTGATGACATGATTTTCAGTGGATCGAGCGACCGGACGGTCAGGATTTGGCGAAGAGGGGGAGAAGGAAGGGAGTACAGTTGTCTCGGCATCATGGGTGGTCATGTTAATGTGGTGAAGTCGATCATGGCGGTTAGAACTCCAATAGGGAAGGTTGAGAATAGAGATGGAGAAGAAGAAGAAGAAGAGTATAGGGTTTGCAGTGCAAGCTTCGATGGCGAGGTTCGAGTCTGGCAAGTGAGAGTCTAGAGCTTGTCAGAAAGGAGACACACGAATGGTTACACGGAGAAGCTTGTGTCTAGTAACGGCTTTTCTTGGAAAGGAAGATTCTCACTCACTCTCACTTGAGGAAGGTATTTGCGGGAAAAGAATGGACGGCGGCTCTTGAGGAAGTTGGAATAATATTATCTTTTGAGTACCCTGAATATACCGTTTTGTGAGAGTCATGCATGTTGCATGTTAGTTTGCTACTTTAATTTGGGTAAAATGATAAAAGTCCCCACATCTATCCCTAGGTGGTGGCTTCTCACATGGGCGTGCTTGATTTAATTTGGAGGGTTTTTGACAAATTTGGAATTTCAATATTTTGATTTTTTTTTGTTATGTTGGTATGAAAGTAACTTCTAGAAAGGTAGTACATGTGTTATGAATTATAATGATCACCTTTAATCTGAGTGATTTCCATTATTATGCCAAAATCTTTTGTTAATAGGAAAAACGTGAATGTCTCAATTTCTAATTTCTCTACCAAATGCACCAAACTTTTCTTCTATTAACTATACACGAAAAAAAGGTCAAAATAATCGATCTGTAAGGTTGACACTTGGCAGAGATGAAATACAATTATTTAGTAGTTTTTTTTTATCAACTACACTCAATCTTGATTAGGATTTAGTTGACATAAAAAAGAAAAACTAATCAATGCCGATCGAATATCCCTTTCAAAGGATATATATATTTAACTAGCTTTATCCCCGCGCAATTGAGCGGGATGTTTTTTATATAATTATTTAAATAGAATTAACGCGTGTGCGAATTAACGAGCATGCGTTTGAACTAAATTAATCTAATCATGACATATTTGCAAATATCATGATGTCAATAGATGCATAAGGTTCATGAAATTAGTCTATCACGGATATTATTTTCTAATATAATTTGTATAAATAGCATTTGTTCAGATGCTTCTAAAATCGATTAATATAATCATGACATATTCGCAAATTTTAATATGAATGTAAAATAGGAAAAAAAGATCAAATGTAAAAAAGGACCAAAATGTAAAATAAGAAAAAAAGATCGAAATGTAAAAAATGACCGAAATGTAAATAAAAAAGGACCAAAATGTAAATTAAAAAATAGTTTTTTTATACAAAATCCCTTGATGACGTGGAGGCTTAGAATTGCAAGAAATTTGTCTATTTTATACATATTATTAATTAGCAATATATATAAAAAAGTGCAAAATGGTTTTATTTGGGGTATGAGGATGTTTACATAAAAGAATAGAAAATGACAAAGTCATGCGAAAATTGAAATTCTTATTCTTGATTATTAATGTATTGCTAAATTGTTAAGCAAAAGTAAGTCAAATTTGAGTAATTATACACAACATGTTCTCACAATATGATATTATCTTACGTTGTATATTATATTCATACTATAAAATAGTTGAACTTAATTCAATCTACATCATACACATCATCATCATGCTGTCAATCATATTACGAGAGCATGTGTGTAGAATTACTCGTCAAATTTAGGGTTTTTAAAATAATATAATATAAATACAATAATAAAATTGGCCGTTCGAGAAAATTAAAAAAAGAACAGCGGTTTAAAAAATATCAAACAACTACATAAGAATCATTTCATTATTTAAAAAGGAAATAATTTTGAGCTCCCGCTTATTGCACTTCGGCTGTCGCGACACTTGGCTGAAATGTTCACCCAAAGAACGTCGCGCAATGTCCGTATGTTTATATAATTTTTAGATTATCATATTTTTTAAATGCAAGTTATACCATTATTACATGTATATTTTAGGTGTATGTTAAGACATTTTCACATGTATGATGTTTTTTTATGTGTTATATCTTAGAAGTATCTTATACTTTTTGGATATATGATATATTTGTGTAAGTATAATATATGTTATGTTTTTATAGATGCTTGATTTATTTTTATTTTTTGTTATAATTTTTGAGATATATCATATAATTGTTACATATATGATATATTTTTTTACACGAGTAATATTTTTATATATTTTTTGGAACCATATATATATATGCATCTTGTATAATATTTTTTTTATCGACGTGCGTTACGGTCTAAATGACAAAACAACAAAATATCCCGTGACATTTGAAGTGCACAACAGTGAAGTACCTTATTCAATCTCTATTTATAGTTACTCTATGTACGTACTATTTAATGATTATTACTTGAATAATGGATCAAATTAATTAACAGCAAGGAAAATGTTTAACTTCCCCCACCTTTCCCCTAGCACTCTTGATGTGCTGGCAGTATTATGTGCTGGCACTCAGGGGTGTTAATCCATAACATCATTTTTTTTTGGGTGTTAATCCATAACACCGTGGCAGATTCTGATTGGTTGGATCATTTACACAACTTTAATGCAACCAATAAGAAGCTGCCACGTGGCATTCGTGGGTAAATTGCGGTTCGTATTATTACTCCCGATGGTTTTTGGGGTGTTAATCCATAACACCATTGACTTTGGGAGATGTTAATCCATAAAAACAATTTTAGTGTTATGGATTAACACCCCAAAATTATTTTATGGATTAACATCCCCCAAAGTCAATGGTGTTATGGATTAACACCCCCAAAGCTAGCGGAGTAATAATACGAACCGCAATTTACCATGAATGCCACGTGGCAGCTTCATATTGGTTGCATTAAAGTTGTGTAAATGATCCAACCAATCAGAATCTGCCAAGGTTTTATGAATTAACACTCCCAAAGTCAACGGGGTTATGGATTAACACCCAAAAAAATGGTGTTATGGATTAACACCCCAGAGTGCCAGCACATCAAGTCCTCTGGGGGGCAGAAGAGGGGGAAGTACATCGTCACTCTAACAGCAATACCATTAGTCATTACAGGTTGCTGAAATAAATCCAACCAAGGCACGCAGGTTTTTGACAGTACCTATTTAGCATACCCATATTTCAACGCATAATTTAGTGTGTACATGTAACATGTCAACAAAATAAAGAGAAATGGTACCGTACCCCCCAATTTTCACTCCATCACTTTTGATGTGTCCATGACTCCATGTGTCCATGGACGTATGATAAATTAAAACGGGAATGATTAATTAAAATAATTAACGTTCCAATTAATAATTAATTGATATATTTAATTGACACGTCAATTCAATTAAATGATCGATTAACGTAATTAGGATGTAACTCCACAAATAAACTACACCATTGCAAAATTAAAACTATATTAGTAAAATACTGATCAAATGAATTCACTTAAAAGTCCTCATTATTTTTGTAAACCAATAAACCCAACTTGAATTCCCTTAATACCATATTCAAAGCACTAAAATACCTAAAAACACAAACCAAACCAAACCAAAAGGAAACACGGCTAATATGAGTCTCGAATATATCCATTCTTTCATTTTTCTGTCGGGGATGGGTGGTAATTTATAATTTGGGCTGATTGTGATAAATGGAATTAGGACCGAAAAAGATGAGCGTGCGATTGAGATCAGCCTTGTCTATGTCTTCTTGTTTTCTCGGGGACTCAGACAAAGCTGCTGCTATTTTCGTAAATAAATCCTGCATTATCAAATATTAGTGTGTGTGAGAGAGAGAGAGAGAGAGAGAGAGAGAGAGAGAGAGAGGACCTTGATGTTGAGGCCAGTTTTAGCACTAGTCTCGATAAACATAACACCAAGCTCTTGTGCTTTGGCTTCTCCTTCTTCGACTGATACTTGTCTTCACAAAAGAATCATAATTCAACAAAAAAATTGATTAAAATTGAGACTAAAATATTGAGGAAAAAAGACTAATACCTTTCGTCGACGAGGTCTGTCTTGTTACCGACAAGTACGATGATGACATCACTACCTCTCTTTGTACGCACCTCTTCTGTCCACTTTGACGTGTTTAAGAACGACTCTCTCCCTAATTAAACAAATCAAGATCATCAATTTATCCTAGTTAAAAAATAGTAACAATATATGGGATAACAAACATACTTGCAACGTCATAAATAATAATTGCAACGGAGGAATTATGAACGTAACACAACATGTAGCGCTTGAATTTCCCTTGTCCGGATATGTCCCTATTAATTTGGATCGAAACAAAACATTTAAATATTTAAATAAGAAAAAGTATACTTGTCCTATTTAATATTCCCTAAAATGTTGATGTGTTTGGAAGTAATTAATAAATGCCATAAATATAAAATTATTTAGACAATAAATCATAATATAGGTCGAACTGTATTAATTATGTGATAAACCATAATGATTGTGGTAAATAAAATTATTCAAAAATGAATTGCTCTACTTAATTTTTGAATAGATGTTTATTATTTTATCTTCAATTTTTTCTAAAACAAAGTATTTCCATTTATATTTTGCAGATTTTGCGCAATTATTGTTTTTATTTTCGTTGGTACATTTTTGTTTATTTTTATGATAGTTTTATTCATCTATATCCGCTTAACACATGTTAAACGTTGTATTAATTCAGTCCAAAAACTTATTTTCAAATATATGAATTTAGAGTTGATTAATATGGACGGTGATAAACAAAATTACCAAAAATTAAAATAAATTATTGTTGCGTGAAATGGTAAATATTTTTTCCTCTTATCCTATATATGATGACAAAAATTAAATGTTAACGGTTTGTTAATGGCATTTAATACGGTGTCCGAGCGTCAATCATGCTAGTGAATTCTAAAGGAGGTGTATATCACAACTCTTTAAATAAATAGAAGAATTTGAATAATTACGGTGAAATAGATAAGGTAGAGAAGTTTACCATAATTGTAATTTGATCTTTCGGTCTTCGTGATACATTGTCTCTGTGAAAAAATCATTACCAATAGTGGGCTGCAAATTATGTGACCATAAAGACTTAGATTAGTTATTTATATTTATAAAAAAATAAAGTGTACATCAAATGAGTTCATAGCCTATTTGGTTGAGTGTGAGGCAACAACAAATATATGTTGTGAGAGATTATGGATTCGATACTCATTGACATCAATGGATCGAAGACATGTGAATTTTTTTTATTTATTAAAAATTAATAATTAAGTATATTTTATCCTATTTAAAAGAAATGAAAGCCTAGAACTAGGGATATTCATTCATTATATCAAAACAATTTTTTTATTTCGAGACTGGCTTTAATAAATGAGGTAGTGGCTCATCGAAAGGAGTACGAGGCTTTCCAAGAAATTTGGCCAAGTGTGATTCGATCAAATAGACTAGTAACTGATGTGACATCGCTAATAGATTTGAGAGAGCATATATGCTAATAAATTTTGGTAAAAGAATATTGAAACGTCCATCTTGAAGAATGCGTATCAATGAGCAAATCCCCTGTCCTGCCAGAACAGAGATAGTGAAGGAGTTGAATCTCTCGGTTACGAGTTTTAATATCTCTGGTCGTTGAATCCTTAAAAATTTAGCATGCACTCGTTATTACATCCTCTGAACTGATTACGAGTTGAATCTCTCGGTTAAATCAATATCCTATCTCTGAACTTAATCCCTAGTTTGAATCACCTGAGTTAAATCATTGTCTATCCTATGAGTTTCATCATGCGTTGGATCTGAATTGAGTTTATGTTTTGGACAGTTGGTTTCTCAAATTATCATGGAGACCTCTTATGTGATGTCATCAAGGCCCAACATTAGTTTGAATAACAAATGATTTGTTGTCATTTATGTTACGGTGTATTCTGAATAATTTCAAGACCCGAGTTTTTTATTCGATCCATTACCTCTAGGGTCGACTTCTTCCAGGGCTTATGAGTTCTACCGCATTTCAACCCCACCCCGACATCGAAGATCACACAACTTATCTTCCAGTATAGAAATCCTTCCAATTTAGTACAACAACAACAACAACAACAACAACAAAAACAACATCACCAAGAAGATCGAATAGTTCTTGGAGATCAGAACTGACGGGTCTTGGTTGCATGTAACAATGAGATGTATGTGCTGGAACGAGTTGCCAACATATTTTAGGAAGGTAAAATTCAAAATTTGCATGAATGAACAAACGGTGCACAAGAATACCATTAACCACGATTCAAAAATGAAGATTAATGCATTGTGGCACATGAGGATAGATGCGGCTATTTCGGGCATACGGATGGAGCGCACACTCAGAATCTTCCAGAAGAAAGATAGATTATTAACATAGATTATTCATATTAGGATATGTTGAAATTATTCCAAATAAAGAGAAAGCATGGGCATATACAAAATCAGGAAATTTATATTAGGATATGTTGGTCATGTAAAGACATACTTATCAAGATTATTGTTTTCCAACTCAGTAGGTTTTAATGTTCGCCGTGTATGTTTGACATACTTATCAATAAATTATGAACCGTAAAAACATGTTTGGTGATATAGGTTCTCTTTCCAAAATAGTATGATTTCTTGTAAAATAAAACATGTTAGATAGAAGATGAAAGGTCTAATTTGACAGAGTAATTAAAATAGACAATTTCGACATAATGTATCTATTCTAAGTGAAATCAAATCACAAACAATCACACATTCACGTTTTTTTTCAAGAGTCGATGGTAACTAATGGAAAATCAAAATAAATTGTACGCATTGTTCTAGCATAGGGATCGAACCTTGTAAATGTTAACGAAGTGGTCGTACTTGAATCGCATGATGATGCTAGATTTTCCTACGGATTGATCGCCAAATAACACCAGCTTGTACTTTGCTAATGCCGATACCGACGAAAGATTAAAGAAGTTCGCTGACAGAAAGGCAACAGGATCAATTCCTCTGAGACCTATTTCATGGCCTACTCCATATTCCCGACGTGCCATTGCTTAATCTTTAAGAAAACTAGATCTTGATCTAGAGAGAGAAAGCAAGCGCGCGCGAGAGAGAGAGAGAGAGAGAGAGAGAGAGAGAGAGAGAGAGAGAGAAGCTAATGAGTTGAGGCTCTTGTCTCGAACGGGAAAAAGAAATAAGAGCAATTTATTTTTTCGAAAAATAAGTAAAGGAATTATATAGTATTACTTTGTTTGATGAGGTTAGGCTGGTTACCGATAAGTACGATTAGTAACACCACTGCGTCTCTTTGTTAACAAATCGCGTATTCTAAATTTAGCTAAAAAATCATATATAGTTCATGAAACAAATTCTTGTGAATTGAAAGAAAATATGGTAATTATGGTTATAACATTTGGGATATATTTGTAAACAGGTCTGTCTCATTGTTTTTTCTTTATTTCTTACTAACACACATAAACAAATTTTAATTTTCCATTGTCCTTCCGAGATCCTTTTGAATTTCTTATTGTGTTGATCAATTTACCAAGAAGATGTTAAAATCAGATGAATCCCTTGAACTGAAAATAAGATGTAAAATATTATTTTCTATGGAGTAAATATGACTTCTTCTATATCTTATGACTCATTTCTTTATTACAACAAGATAAGAAATATTCAACGAACATATATTTATGGTTCTACTAGCCTTTTTAAATATTGACCATACACAGTTTGTTACTCGTGCCTAATTTATGAAAGGTACTATTTTTAATTTTTTGACCTGAAAGGTCGGTTGATCACGCTTGAATGAATTTTGAATTTTGAATTTTTGAATTTTGAATTTATGAATTTTAAATATTGACCAATATTTAAAAAGCCTAATCAAAATTTTGTTTTAAAATATCTCCGTAGGAGTTAAATTGAATTTTGAATGATTTTAAATACTTTTTGAACCAATATGTCCTTCTATTTAAATATTGCATAATTAAAAAAATTATTTTGTTGATATTTTTTTTTTGAAAATTAATAAATACATTTTTTTAACATATAATAATTTCAAATAATTGACATCCCAAACTGTCACGTGGAGTATTTATTTTTATTGCAAATCCAAATTATATCCATGTATGGAAGTAAAATATACTTGACATCCCAAACTTATAACAAAGTGAATTGATTAGTATTTGTAATTGACTCAATTAAATGTTAATTGACATGTTTAATTAACACATCAATAATTTATAATATGTTAATTAACCATCACAAACTGTCACGTGGAGTATTTATTTTTATTTTTTTTTGAGTTTTTTGATATTGCAACCCAAATTCACCACAAATTACCATGTGCAGGTTTTTTTTTTAATTTTTTTTTGTTGAGTCTTTTGCTATTGCAAATCCAAATTATACCCATGTATGGAAGTAAAATATACTTGACATCCCAAACTTATAACAAAGTGAATTGATTAGTATTTGTAATTGACTCAATTAAATGTTAATTGACACGTTTAATTAACACATCAATAATTTATAATATGTTAATTAACCATCACAAACTGCCACGTGGAGTATTTATTTATTTATTTTTTTGAGTTTTTTGCTATTGCCACCTAAATTCACCACAAATTACCATGTGCAGGTTTTTTTTTTAATTTTTTTTTTTTTGAGTCTTTTGCTATTGCAAATCCAAATTATACCCATGTATGGAAGTAAAATATACTTGACATCCCAAACTTATAACAAAGTGAATTGATTAGTATTTGTAATTGACTCAATTAAATGTTAATTTACACGTTTAATTAGCACATCAATAATTTATAATATGTTAATTAACCATCACAAACTGCCACGTGGAGTATTTATTTATTTATTTTTTTGAGGTTTTTGCTATTGCAACCCAAATTCACCACAAATTACCATGTGCAGTTTTTTTTTTTTTTTTTTTTTTTTATAGTCTTTTGCTATTGCAAATCCAAATTATACCCATCTATGGAAGTAAAATATACTTGACATCCCAAACTTATAACAAAGTGAATTGATTAGTATTTGTAATTGACTCAATTAAATGTTAATTGACACGTTTAATTAACACATCAATAATTTATAATATGTTAATATGAATAAATGTTAATTGACGTGTCAATTCAATTAAACGGTCAATCAAATCATTAATTGAGTCAATTAATGATACTAATCAACATACTTAATTTTCTTTTGTCGCCTCATCAAGAATGTTATTTTTGTTATATTGGGACCCCGTATATAATTTCCGTATGAAATAATGGCTCAATTATTAATTTTTTATGGTATAAGTTACAATTGTGTTTTTTTAAGCATTATTTATGTTAAAGAATGAAATTTCAAATGTATATTTCGGTTTTATGTGTATTATTCACAGTTTTTTTTATTTATTTTGAAACTTTAATTTTGTTTGAAATATAACAGGTTATATTTTATTTATTTTGTGTGGATTTATAATGATGGACCAATTTCATTGACCATAATTAATTGTAATGCATACATTCATGATATACCAATGTCATTAACCTTTATTAATTATAATGTATTTATTGACAATAATATATTTGTAAACATATTATAATTATATTAATTGAGTTTAAACGCACCCGCTCAAATTCTATTTAAACAAATTAAACAAAAATATGTAAAAAAATAATATGAAGACTCGCGCAATTGCACGGGCTATTGCTAGTTACCAACAAAAAAGAAAATTTGGTCGGGGATAGGTATGAATATTAATTAGTATAAAATAAAGAAAAAAGCTCACTTTTGCCTCCCAAAGTGTATCAAAAAGTGCAACTTGCCCCCCAAACTCTAATTTTATTAATTTTGCCCCCTGAACTCTCGATTTTGCTCAATTTTGCTCCTTCCATCAGTTAACTACACAGTCAGCAGTTAACTGATGACGTGGCTGTGATGACTTGGCAATTTTTTGATGATTGTACTGCTGACGTGGCAAAATTTATATTATAAAATTACATATCCAATAACTCAAAAAAATCCAATAACCAATCAAAAAATCCATTAATCCAATAACCCAATAACCCAATAACCCAATAAACCCATTTGAACCCCTCTCTCTCACCAGGACCCTCCCTCACCATTAAACGAGCTTCTCTCTCACTCGACCCCTCTCTCACTCGCCAAGCTCTCTCCTCTCCAATGTGTTGAGAGGCATTCTGCCCTCTGATATCCCCTCCACTTTGTCTCTCCAAATCCTCGCGCTCAGCCACAACCAGCTCTCTGGCTCCGTCCCGAGTGATATCTTTCGACCTAAGAGCAACTCGTCTCTCCGAATAGTTCAGCTGGCATATAACGAGTTCTCTGAATTACCTTCTTCGATCACTCTAAGTTCCGAGCTTCAAGTGCTTGACTTGAAGGAGAACAAGTTGGCCGGACCATTTCCAGCATGGCTGTCCACCGGCACAGGCCTTACCAGTTACCATACTCGATATCTCTGGAAACAACTTTACCGGTTCTATTTCACCGGATTTGGGCCAGTTAACCGCTATCCAAGAGCTGCGATTAGGACAAAATTCCTTTTCCGGTGCGATCCCAGTCGAGAACCGTCTGTCAGGTGAGATTCCGGCCATCTTCGGTAGCCTCAGCTGTCTCAGAAACATCTACCTCGGAGAAAACTCTCTCTCCGGAGAGATTCCGGTGAGTATCGGCAACCTTTCTAAACTCGAGACTCTCTCACTCCGCCAGAACCACCTCACCGCCAGAACCACCTTTCTAAACTCTTAGATTTGAGCAAAAACGAGCTAAATGGTACAATCCCCATTGACATTGGGAATCTCTCAGCTTTACAAACACTAAACCTGAGCAAGAACAGTTTCTCGACTGGAATCTCTCACTTTTTGTTCGCCTTCGGTGAAATCGCCTCTCGCCATCTCCAGCGAAATCGCCGCTCGCCGAGAAGTCGCCTCTCGCCGAGAAGTCGCCGAGAAGTCGCCAACTCCAGCTCCAGCGAGAAGTCGCCGAGAAATTGCCAGCTCCAGCGAGAGAAGTCGCCGAGAAATCGCCAGCTCCAGCGAAATCGTCAGCTCCAGCGAAATCGCCGAGAAGTCGCCGAGAAATCGACGAGAGAGAGAGAGAGAGCTGCGAGAGAGAGGGTTAATGGGTTTGGGTTTAGTTTGGATTAAATGGGTTTGGGTTTGGGTTAATTATTTGTTAAATGGGTTAATTAATCTATGTGTAATTTTATAATATAAATTTTGCCACGTCATCAGCAAAATCATTAAAAATTGCCACGTCATCACTACCACGTCATCACTTAACTGCTGACTGGACACTTAACTGATGGAGGAGGCAAAAGTGAGAAAAAATGAGAGTTCAGGAGGCAAAATGAACAAAATTAGAGTTTGGGGGGCAAGTTACACTTTTTTGAACAGTTTAGGGGGCAAAAGTGAGCTTTTTTTCTAAAATAAAATAGAGATTAGTCTTAATCCTTTCCCTAACACCTCTTGTAATAATTATTAATTTTCTTTCGCAAAATATCTTAAGAAAAACATAATTTATATTATTAAATTATTAGTGCTGCTGGCCTCACTTTACGTACCCCTCAATTAAACCGGCATGATACAATGAAACTGGAAAGGAGGCGAGTAAATTGTCTCCAGACATGCCAACCTAATAATATTATTAAATTATAAATTATTCATTCTCTAATCGGTGTAAAATTAAATGAAATGATATCATTAATCCAAATTATTATTTTCCGCTCATATACGTTACAACAAACTCTGAATAATTTTTAGAAAAACAAAACATTTTACATTAATGACGTGAACTACTATTATTCATTATCTTCTGAGTTTATTGAATTGTTATCATTTCATGTTCAAATATGAATAAGAATGGAAAATGGAGAATTTATATGTGAATTAATTTTAATTTAAAAAATACATCAAATATATACGCTTCAGTTTTTTCTCTTTAGTTTGACATTCGTACTAACATAGTTCCAATATAACGTAAGTTTTGTATAATTTAAATTTGTGAAGATATTATGTAAGAAACTACAATGTAAAATAATGAATATTTATATAATTAAATGAAGCATTATTATTTTTACAAATATAATTGTAGGAATCATGTATAATACTAAGTATGTAATATGTGTTTCTGTTGAAACAATGCTAATATTATAATTTTCAAAAAATTAACAGAAAAAAATACCTACAAAACTTGATTAATTTCTTATCATAACGTAAAATATATACATCATTATGAATAAATAAATAAGTTCTCACAACATGATCATATTAATATATTGTGAATATAATATTTTGATATGATATTTTCATTATTATTATCATTACAAAAATTAGTATTTTCTATTAAAATAAAATCATACTTAAAAATAATAAATACCATAGAGTATTATCCTAGTTTACTTAACATGTATGGGAATTCATAATAAAAACAACCCTAACTTTCTGAAACTTAAAAACAAATACTATCAATTTGGTAACTCAAAAATAAAAGCATTTAAACAAGTGAGAATTATTTGAAATACTGACATTTATTATGTTAAATTTTATGTTCGAACATACAATAAATATCTGAGCTAATACATAATTAATATAATAAGAAATTATTTTATTATTAATTTTATATTTCTTATTTGTTACTGATGGTGTGAATTATATGTTGTAGTAACGTATTAAATATATACATTTTATTATGTTAATTAAAATTATTTTCAAAATATTAAGATGAATTTTGTGAAATTAAATTTGAAAAATGTGGAGATAGTTTGGTCTAAAAAGCATTTAACATCATGACATGTTAAGTTTAATTTTCTGTAGATAAATGAAAATGTAATCTTGTTTGAATTTATTTATTTTTTCAGATTTTTTTTCTTTTTAAAGAATTCTCCTAGAATGTAACAATTGGGGAAAATAGATAGGGGGGAAGAAGGAATATGTATTATTATGGGTATCATTTTCGAAACAAAAAGATAAAAGTGTGTTCTTAGCTTTGTTCCTTCCAATATTAAAGTACTACTAAGAAATAATCAAGGGCAAACAAAGTACAATTGTTATTCTTTTGTGGGGCAAAAGCTTTTTTGTTGGGTGGATCATTTTAACAAAGCAAGCAAGCAATAGAGCCGACCATATTTGTTGAAAAATCCAACATAAAATTTGTAAAAAGATAAGGAATGTGTAATTGATGGAGAAACTCCAAACTAATAAAAACTCCATATGATTCAAACTATGCCACATTAGTACTGCTTTTAAAAAAAAAATTGTCCATAAACATTGCAAAGTAGTATTTATGTTTAAATTTTGCTTTTTCTATTTTTATAGATCACAAAATAACTCTCCAAACAAGATGAGAAGGATTAACTCTATTAAACTAAGGAAATGATTTCCACCGCCATTTTAAAGCCAACTAGGCTTGATGCGAGAGCTCCCTATATCCAAAATGTCCACGTAAAATTATTGAATTGGATATGACACGTAAAAAATGAAATGCTTAATAATACGTTGGTACTTTGATCATGTATGTCAATCAAAACATGAAATCAATTTTCACGTGTAAATTAAGTAAATTTATCCTCTAATTAGTAGTGATTAAATACACAAATTAAGGAAATTTATCCTCTAATTAGTAGTGATTAAATACACGATTAGAAATTCATTGATCATGAAATTTTATTTGTTTCCTAATTTGCATGATGATCATGTTTATTTCCAAAAAATTGAAAGTTTCCCGTGTCTTTCGTTTATCTACTCGACATGCTTTCTTGTGAATACATTTTTCTCTTGGTATTTGTCAACGTGAATGTATTGCTCTCTCATTTTTATTTGTATGGTCATTAACATTTGACTCTTCAAAACTAATTTTGATCGTCCGTTATTACCGTCTAGATATTGTCTAATTATTTTATGCATTTTTATTTGCTCATTATTTCTTACTTTAGTTTTTCATAGATACATTATATATTTTTTTTAAACTAGAATTTTATTAAAGTCGATGTCCCATTAAAAATAAGAATTTGATTTTGTAATATTATTTTGAAAACTAAAAACATTAGAATGAGAACTAACTTACATATTATTTTTTTTATTTCTAATGCTAAAATCATAATTTTATTTCATAAATAATATAATAAAAAGGAGACTCTTCATTTTTTTCGTCGAGTTTCGAAAAAGTTTGAGCCGTCCCTACAATTTTTTTCTTCTTGGAACTTTAGGGTTCTTTTTTCACCTTTACGCCCGAACAACTGCTTTTATTTGTTTATATATCTTTTAAAGTACGAAACAATCATATTTTAGCTATAATATACTTAGAAGAATATATTTTGATTTATATTTTTAGAAATTATACATTTTAAGATGTGTGATATTTCATTTTGAACTATATAATTGTGAATATATGTACTTTTGAATTTTATATTTGTAGATGTGTGATATTTTTGTAAAATGAGAATATATATTTATGTGTTCTATATATATTTCTTACATATACAATATATAGTTTTATATGAGCAATATATCTTTTGATATAACAATATACTTTTTTCGAATGTATTAACATATTTTTAATAGCAATATATCTTATTATATTTGTTTTGAATTATTAATATACTTTTGATGAGTGTCATTGTACTTTTAAATATCATATACACTCTACGTGCACCCAATGAGATGTTAATCAACGTGCTTATAAGAAAAAGTAGTAATCTACTATGATAGTCATCATTACTGACATTTATCTTCCTCTAATTTCATCCACACACCCCCTCTACTGTTAATCTACACGGATAATTAACAATCTATGTGAATTGACATGTTAGTTATATTAATTAGTAAATAGTAACAAATTAACATATATTATTTACTCCACATGTTAATTCACATGTTGACTGGATCGCACATGTTAATTGTATATTATAAATGATGGGCTATAATTTTTCTTATTTTTTATGGAAAATGTTATAATTCCCCCGCTCTCAACTCTTAATACGTCAAATGAGATGTGATTAATTGGAGTGAAAGTGGTTAATTAGAGTGATTAGCATCTCAATTAACGGTTAATTGATACGTCAATTTAAATTAATATGTAAATATTAATACATGTTAGTTGACACGTCAATTTAATTAAATAATTAATTAATCTTTAATTGAGAGGTTTATCATTCTAATTAACTACATCCATTGATATATCAAGAATGTTTGTGCAGAAGTGAAAAGCATCATATATTACCCCTATTTTTATTAGGGTAATTTTACCATGCCTCCTCATTTTCTCACAACTTCCTCTATATCATCAATTAATAATTAATTGATGATTAATTAACAAAGTCATTAATAAAAAACATTCAATTAACAATTAATAATTATTAATTAAGATTTGTTAATGCATACGTACTTTAATTATATATTAATCAATGATTTAAATTGCGGCGCAATTGCGCCGCCATACCGCAAATCGCAATAAATATTTACAAAACGCAATGCCGCAACGTAGTAAATTGCGCCGCAATATGCCGCAAGATCGCCGCAAAATCGCGCAATATCGGTAATCATATGTAAATTACAGTCCAAGCGCAATAGACCGCTATATCGCAATTTAAAATATTGATATTAATTAATTATTAATAAACTATATTTTTGTTAATTATTTGGGTGATTAATTATTAATTAATTATATAGAGGATGTTGGGAGAAATGAGGATTTTATTAAGATGTGTGTCAGAGAGAGAGAGATGTTTATTGGCATTATCAATGATAGGCTGGGTGGAATAGAGGCCATACATAATTTCCCTTACTTGAGAATGAAGAAAGAACATAAAGTACATGAAATGTTAACATGTTTGTTATATTAATTAACGGGACGGATCCATCAACAAAAATTAGATAAAAAATGGTCAAATCTCTATCAATGATCAGAAATATTTGATTGGGAAATAGGGAGAGGTTATTTTAATCACAACCGTTTATTATATTGTGTTATTCATTTTTTTGTCCAATATTTTTTCCATTGATCTATTCACATATATAATATATTTTATTTACTCCAGCTGTTAATTAACATCCATAAAATTAATCTTTTTTAGATGTGCCAATTTATAATTTCTATGAATTTATTAGACCTTTTGGTGAATTATAATTTTATAATATAAAATTCATTGAATAATTATTGTTTTACGGTTAATAATAATTTTGAAAACCACGGAAGTTTACATTGTCTTTTGGAGAACAATATACTTTTTATGTTGAAGCAACAAGACATTACCGGTTATATCATAGGGAAATTATACTTTGTCATCAGATTTCAACAAAAATGTCTCCATGACATCACACTTTCTTAATTAACCCATTTAATTAACATGTTAATTAATAAGAATCATTGAATTAATACTTTTCAAATATTAATTAAAAATTATCAATCCAGATAGATGTTTATTCTCTGAATATTAATCCAAATGAGTGTTAATTAAGTAGGTTAATCCTAATATGGAGATGTTTGGTTAAAATATGGTGGCACCATATATGTCCTCTATACTATATTACAAACAAAATTGAACGGGGCCTAACAAGCGTCGTTAACGGTATCTCTTTTTTTATGCCAACGAAACTTGAACCTACAATTTGTCACAACAGATAATTTTTTGTGTCAAACACTCAACCAATTAAGTTATCAAATTATCGGCAAAAATCAATACTATATTAAAAAAACAAGGTTTTTTTTAATAAGAAATCAATACTAGGCTTAGGAGTTAGGGTTCCTCCGTTCTTTCCCTGACTTTAAACAAAAACTCCAAAGAAAATACATACATATTTTGACATTCTTTTCATACAAAAAAAGTTACTTTCAACTATACACATAAAATTCGAGAATCTTCAAAAACCGATCAACTAGTGCAAGCATGACGGCCGGGAGAGCAATACAAGACTACCATATGTGGCGCAAGTTCAAGAACTAGATTAGGAATGTTTTTTTTTCTCTCTGTAAGTAATCAAGTCCGGTGGAGCCTTGACTCACATGTAAACCGGAACAAAGGCTGTACCTATCTCAAATTTTTATTTTATAAATCATAGGGCATTGCTCTAATTAAAAAAAAAAACTATACACATAAAATACATGAAAAATCAAAATGTATATCGAACAAATTCAATCTCAATCTAGTTTCTTCAATGGCCTGGATTCCAATCCTCCATCTTCGCGCCTAACCAACTCATACGGCACGTAAGTCCCCATAATTTTATCCCAAAACGAGAAAAATGGCTGCGAATAATTATATTTCAATCCTCTAAGACTGTGATGAATATCATGATAAGCACAATTATTCTCAAATATCCAATGAAATACATTTCCTGGCAACCAAAGACCGCAATGATCGTCGATGGTTTTCGCTACGGACACGCAAAAGAAGTACACAGAAGTTCGAGGAGTCATTCCCGAAACCAGAAACGATATGGCTCCCCCTAACGTGTCCACGAGGAGTCCTTCTAGAGGGTGGTTGTAAAGAGCTCCGATCGAATAAGGCACGATGATTCTGTGATGGTATGAGTGTACATGGCGATACAGGTACAAGTTCGTGTGCAAGTACCGATGCACGAAATACTGCCACGTGTCGAGCACTGCCATTGCGATGAATATTTGGAGAATTTGGATCATTATTCCGGGTTGAATTGATTCTGTTTGATTTGGATTCGAAGTTACCTGTTCGAAATCGAGAGACTTTAATAAAAATAAATGGAGAATTATAGAAAAGAAAAATATCATTACCAAAAATAATAATTGCACTATGATGATTTGAAAAAATTGTTGGAGGAGAACTCCCTTAACCACGGTGTAAAAGCCGACTATGTTTTTCTCTTCTTCTTCCCGTCTCGAATGCAATCTGTACCGCTTTAACGACGGCATGAGAAGGTAAATACCGCCATAAACCCAATATACTATAATTGGAGCAATTGTACTCATTAATTCGTCACTTACATACCCGTCCCAAAATACCATTTTCGAAATCCAAGAGAAAATTTGAAGATTAAAGAGAGAGCAATTAGCAATGGTGTTCTTGCATAGTTGACTTTGCTAACTATATACAAATTCAGTATAAAAATATAGATGATATTTTATTTAATATCTTAGAATTCGGATTCCCGGATTTACAATAGTGTATTCTGATTCCGGGCTTTGAATTCCTAGTTTTCCTCAACTTGAGAGAATTAAAAAAAAAATGGAATTGTTTGGCTATTATTAGAAATGGATTCTAAAATTACAACGAGTGGTTATTTACAACACAAGTGATAATCCTTCCAATAATATTAATTAAATAAAAATTACAATATTTCCCACCAAAAACCAATTGAATAAACATGGAATTTGTTTATTGGGCTTTGTCCCATCTACCTCTGTTCTTTGCGCCTTTCGACTTCTGTTGGCTCTTTTGGAAACCGTCTTGTTTCTCCTTCTTTCTCGCCACTTTCTCGGCCTGTTTTATTATCATTATTAATGTTTTTAAACCACTAAAAACAAGAATTATTTATTAATTGTTAAAAAAAATAAGATCGATTAATTAATTACCTTTGACATTTTGGATTTGGCTTTCTTTTGCGGAGCTTTTTCCTCCAATTCAGCCGCGCGTGCTACGGCTTGAATTGGGTTGAGGCAATGATTATTTTCTTGTATTGGATTGAGGTTTAGTTATAAATAGAGGGACTAGGCTAGAGTTTTATTCATTCCAACAAAGACCAACAATTGTATTATTTATTTCTTCAGTGTAGTAAAATAGTTTGAGCGTCGGCGGCCGTGATTTTTTTCCTTCGGAGTTTCCATGTAAAAAATTGTTCTTTTATTCTCGTTTGCGGCAACGATCCTAACACAAATATCAACACTAATTAGTATAATATTACCTTTGTTCGGCAAAAATTACTCTTAATTCACCATCATCAGCACTAATTCATCACTCATCAACGCTGGTTAGCTAACATAATACCATAATTCAGCGAAAAATACCTTTAATTCCATTGTTGCCTTCTTCATCAACAAGGCAACAATGGTGTTTTGTTAAAGTTTCATATTTTAAAATTGTTCCACAATAAGATATTAGATTTCTGCAGCAATAATTTTCACTTTATATTGAAAGGTGAAACAATTGTTAAATGGAGAAAAGCAAATGTTCAAAGGTTGAGCCAGGCCTTGGTTGGTTCCCCCTCAAATACGCATGGCTCCTCTTGAATAATATAAATGGTGGGTTTAATTTTATATTGTTAATAGTTCGAAAGTTGAGACGTATATTTGTAAACGGGTCAAGGGAGGTCTAAAAATTAACGACTCAAATGAATGTGGCGTGATCAACCAACCTTTCAGGTCAAAAAATTAAAAATATTACCTTTCATAAATTAGGCACGAGTAAAAAACTGTGTATAGTTAATTATTATTCTATCTTGTGTATATTTTTTTACCGAATTTGCCTTCACAGGCTCTGCCACGTGTCCGTTCTTCTCAAAAAATTTCACAATTTTGTGTGCGATGTCTGATTTATGTAGGTTGTGTTGCTGTGGTTGTGACCGTCTGATCATGTCTATTGCTTTCGTTGTCTGCCGTACGATGGAGTATTATCTTTTTCCTCGGATGCCATTTGGTTGTTCAATATGCTACTTAGTTCTTTGTTCAGTTGATTTTTCGCTTTGTTATCTGATGTTTCTTCTTTTTGGAAGAAATTTGTTGGCGATTTCGTCTTCTTACACGTTTGAGTATTTTCGCGATTCTTGAACACGCGAGGGATTTTTATGAGGATTGGTGCGCTATTTGGTGTATGAATTTGATTTGGGGTACTATTTTTAGTTGTTTCTTTCATTTTTGTCTTTTGAAAGGATTCTGCAATTTCAAACTTGACAACGTGCTTAAATGTTCATGAGCACGGATATCCTTTCTTCTCCGATTGCGTCCATCTCTTATTTTCGTTGATGCTTTTTGTTTGGCGCGCTGTGGTTCTGACAAATATTCGCGATTGTACGACTCTCAGGATATTAGTAAGACACGACTTGTCTGATGTGTTTGGTTTCTTATGGACACAAGCATAATTTTTGTGGTACGGTTTTTTCGTTTCAATTTTGAGTTCAGTACGTCTGCAATGACTTCTCTTTATATTTTCCTTTTTATTCATTGTTTCTAATTGTGGAACAGAACTTACCATTTGCTTGCCGGTGATGCATCAGTTCGATGTATTGTAAAGTGTAAAGTATCTTGACTGTTCAAGAAATCCGGATCTTGAACAATCAAGATATTTTCGTTTTACAATATGAATGAATGGATCCTAGCTGAGGCAACTCCAATTACCCGAAATAATACTGCTTTCATTGTCGAAAATACAAAATATATCTATCGATGCAGACAGCTTGAAACAACTCTAATGGCGAAATAATCTTGCTATCATTTTCCAAAATACAAAGTAAAGATATTTACATGAGAAATAAATCAGTCATGGATTATTAGTTAAAAAAAAATATTCAAGTGCCACTCTATTTTCTGCATGATACGCATCTCCAAAAAATGAACTTGTGTGCAAAATACGTAATATATTCACATGAAAAATAAATCAATCATGGCTTATTAGTATATATATATATATATATATATATTCAACTGCCACTATTTTCTATTTTCTGCATGATATACATCTCCCAAAAATGAACTTGCGCGCAAAATTCGTAACATATTCACATGAAAATTAGATTAATCATGGCTTATTGGTTAAAAAAAAACATATTCAACTGCGACTCTATTTTCTGCATGATAAACATCTACAAAAATGAAAATGCGCGTGGTACTTAAAATGTACACTTCGGATTTGTTGTTTCTGTTTTAATCATAGAAAGGACTTTGTAATTTTATTACGACCAATTAGTGTGATTCATTATTTTTCGTAAGACATTTACGTGGAGAATAAATCAGTCATGGCTTTACTTGTCCGAAAATCAGAAAACTACATTAGCATAGCATCTGTTTATATTGAATTGCTGCTGTTGTGGTCATGTCAGAAAATATTCTTCTCAAGGTTATTTTCAACAAATTATTCATGTTTCGTGAAAATTAACTAACCAAAGTATCAATTATTTTCTTTGTTGGTGCACTCGAGCAAAATACAAATGATCTTCACGTTCTATTCTGCGAGTTCCTATCACGTATATCATGTACAAGATGATTGATTGAATAAAGACTTTCCTGTCATGAACATTTTTTATATCATACATTCCATCCCATGTGCGCCAATTAAATTTACATGTCCAAGTTTATTTAAATTGTCTCGATGATGTCAGATTTGCTTAAATATTGACGAGTACATACAACACAAGTCATGCAGAGTATTGGGTGACTATGAAAAAAAAAGCATTCAACCAATTTGTAGAAATTTGTTTAAATTTTTATGAGTACATATGTAATTAAAAGTAGCGAACAAATATCATGCGCTGCTCCTGTTTATGGTACCCAAAAAGAAAACTATTTGAATACTAATATGTTTGTCCGTGACTGGGAAAAAAAAATACCTTAACATGTACAAATTATAATCATGTGATTTGGTATAAATCTTGATAAATATATACAATACATGTAACGAAAACTAAGGATTAGCCTCATGTTCTGCTGATATTTACAGTACACCAAAAAAAAAACAGGTATAAAAGTATTCGTTACTTTGTTCATGACTATAAAAAAAAGAGAATTAAATTAACATGTACAAATTATCATGATATTATTTTGCTTCAATTCTGATGAATACATACAGCACATAGAAAGTAGTCAATAAACTTCATGTCTTGCTTTTGTTTATGGTACACAAAAAAAACAAGCAGTTCAATACTCATTGATTTGTTCATGACTAAAAAAAAAACACATGATTGTCTGCGATGTATAAAAAAAATTAATTGTCTTGCAATATGTGAACTATCTTGATTATTGAAGAAATCCGGATCTTCAATAATCATGATATTTCTATCTTACAATATCAAAGGATCCATATATACCGACTTATGAGTGTAAATCTTGAATACTCTCGGTTTTTCTTCTTTGTTTTGCCTTCTCAATATGTTCAATTTTATGGTTCTTTACGTGTTATAAATTTCTTAATTAACTGAACTGATATCTTAATTAACTTAACTGATGAAAACTATTTATTTTAGATGATTTCATTAATTGAACAGATGTGACTGAATGGATTGCCTTCTCCATCTGTTCAATTTTATGGTTCTTTACGTGTTACAATTTTCTTAATTAACTGAACTGATATCTTAATTAACTTAACTGATGAAAACTATTTATTTTAGATGATTTCATTAATTGAACAGATGTGACTGAATGGATTGCCTTCTCCACTTGTTCAATTTTGTGGTTCTTTACATGTTACAAATTTCTTAATTAACTGAACTGATATCTTAATTAACTTAACTGATGAAAACTATTTATTTTATATGATTTCATTAATTGAATAGATGTGACTGAATGGATTGTCTTCTCCATCTGTTCAATTTTGTGGTTCTTTACATGTTACAAATTTCTTAATTAACTGAACTGATATCTTCATTAACTTAACTGATGAAAACTATTTATTTTAGATGATTTCATTAATTGAACACATGTGACTGAATGGATTGCCTTCTCCATCTGTTCAAATTTATGGTTCTTTACATGTTACAAATTTCTTAATTAACTGAACTGATATCTTAATTAACTTAACCCATGAAAACTACTTACGCGCATGTATAAATTTCATGAATTGTATATTTATCTACGGACAAAATTTCATTATTTTGATAAATTTTAATGTTCAAAAAGCAAGTCAAGTTTTTGGTAGTTATTTATCTCTGATATTTCTTCTTTTACAAAATGGGAAAAAAAAATCATGTGTCTTCACTGATCGAAACACTGAGCGCATCCATCACAAAATCGAAACTGTGGGAATATTGTACCCTTCTCGAACTTAAACAAAACATGAGACTATCTAAATCATGCGACAAAACCATATGTGAGAATGAAATAAAAGAATATAATGAATGGCTCTTATCCATTGGAAGTGGCACTATTAATGGCAAATCTCTCTTCGAATCACAAGATCCGAACTGGATAAAAATACCACAAGATTTGTTACTACCATCGAGCGATCAAAATGAACAAACGATAATAGATGCAATATATATACTATTTTTTATAAAATGCACACAAATATTTAATATCTCAAGGAAAGAGTCATTGTAACACCAACAAATGATGATGTTGATGGAATAAATAAAATCATGTTAAACATGGTACCTCAAAATCATAGAACATACTTCAGCCATGACGAAATATGCAACTCAACAATTTCTGCCGAGGAACTAGAAAGTATGTACCCTGTCAAATTTCTAAACTCTATGAGAATGCCCGGTACACCAGAACACGAACTACAAATAAAAATAGGCTGTCCAATTATGTTACTACGAAATATAGATCAATCAAGCGAATTATGTAATGGCACAAGACTAATCGTAACAAATCTTACATATCATCTCATCGAAGCAGAGGTCATAACATATGCCCATGAAAAAAAACAAACACTACATACCACGGATATTTTTTAATATCAAAGTCAACAATATCCCTTTCATATTAAAACGCAAACAATTTCCAGTTCGTCTTTGTTACGCAATGACAATAAACAAAAGTCACATTAAACATGATAGGCATATATTTGCCTAAACCTGTATTTAGCCGTGGTCAATTATACGTTGCGATTTCGCGATCAACGTCGCATAGTGGTGTCAAAATATTAATCCAAAATTCAAACAATGAACATCCTGAATATACACAAAATATTTTCGATGAAATATTTGAAGACATAATAACCAGGAAAAAAGCACTTGAATCATTGGAAAACACCACTATGTAACTTTCCAATCGTAATAAAATATATCTTCATATTAAAAAAAAATTATGAAAAAACTTTATACAAGATCATCAACTCTCTATCTTTAAATTCAGTGATAGCCTGATACATGAATAACTTCTATCCAATTTATCTTTCTTACATACATCCTAAACAAAGAATCTGCAAGTATTCAAAGCCCAAAAAAAAAGAAAAAAGAAAAAAAAGAAGAAGACTCAACCGTCTCGAAATGACGAAAAAGCGAAAAGAAAATCTTCCCACGTCCACAACCGACCTAATTTGGAATAGAATCGATACTAATTGATAGTGAGATATGTCGAATTTTAATACAATTTATGCAATTCAATTAAAATCATTCAATTACACTAACATTTTTTTGATTTCGAATGAATTCAATAGAAGCTTTGATTTCGAATGAATTCTCCAACAAAATTTTAACTATAAAGAACGAATGACATGCAACGTCATCATTTTATTGTAGTTAAAGCATCACATATATGTATAATGGAAACATATATTGTTGTAATGGAAAAAAAAAACGAGAGATATTTCATGATGTATCATAACACTGAGCTTACTAGGTAAATCTTCCATGTATTGTATCCATGTTAAAGAGATATTTATGGTTTTTTTTTTTACCAAAATCCATGTTTTGTATTCATGTTCTAAACATATTCGTCTTTTCTTACAACAATCGTTTTTTTGTACCAAAAAATGTGTCATCCTTCTGATGACAGAAATAACCATAATGCTTATTCATGCATCGTTTTGGTTTTGCATAAAACAACACAACCAAACCAACACACATCGTTACACACTAAAAGAACAAAACAAATAAAGAAAACAAAAAATAACACACATCATTACCAATACCATGTATTAACTGTTTAGACCATTAATTATCCACACAAAAAATAACACACATCATTACCAATTGCGCGGGAGGCAAGAGCTAGTAACCTATACAGTGAGCTGCCCCTGCATATATGGGCATGTTTGATTTGAGGGATTTTGGTGTGTTTTGGTCCAAAATTCTGGATTTTGGTTCAAATCCATTGTTTGATTTCTTGTGTACATGTATTTTGAGATTGATATCCATGTATTTTGTAATACACAAAAAAAAAAATATGTATTTTGAATGATGGATTTCACTCTCCATGAATTTGAATAAAATAATACAATATAATATAGTACAACACTAGTATAATATAATATAATATAAAATAAAATGAAACAATACAATAATATAATATATTACAAAATAACATAACATAAAATAATATAATATAATAAATACAATATAATATGATAAAATATAATATGATATAATACAATATAATACAATATAATATAATATAATATAATATAAAATAAAATAAAATAATATAATACGACATAATATAATATAATATAGTACAAAACTAGTATAATATAATATAAAACAAAATAAATAATATAATATAATATAGAATAATATAATATAATACAATATAATATAATATAATACGATATAATATAATATAATATATATGATATAATATAAACCTATATAATATAATGTTATATAATATATTATACGATAATGTTATAATATAAATTTTAAGCTACAGTAAAATAATATAATATCGTATAAAACAATACAAATATAATATAATATAGTATACTATGCTATACTATAATATTATAATATAAAGCAATATAAAACAATATAATATACTAACATATAAAACAATATAATATAATATAATGTAACATAATATACCAATATATAAAACAATATAATATAATATAATATACTAATATATAAAACAATACAATATAAAATAATAAAATCCATGGATTTTGTATGAAGAATCAAACAAAAAAAATTGTATACATGATTTTAGAATACAACACATCAAACGACTCATATGAATTCTCAAATACTTGAATAATAAAATACATGTATTTGACATATACATGTACATCAAAATCCCTCAAATCAAGCATGACCTATGTATAATGTATCAAGTATTTGTCGTTTATTATGTTAAATAAAATTAGGGAATTTGTTTTTGTGTATTCCTATTAAATTCATAACATATTTATTTTTCTTAATTTCTTAATGTCGTATTTATATTTACTAAATATAATTATTATCAAATTTACCTTTATAAAATTTAAAAACTATCAAATTTCTCCAAACCACTAAGGTACTATTAAATTTGACATATTTAGAATTGAAGTCTAATTATATCGAAAATTTTAAATTTAAATTGACCAAAATATCCTTATATGAAAATATTGTTTTAATAAAATTTGAACCAATTAACAGTACCCTCACCCTCAAGCCTCTCTCTCTCACAAAGACGTGTACACTGTGCTGTGATCGAGAGAAGAGGTAGGGAGAGAAAAATTTTGTAGAATTAATTAATAAATAACTAAAATTCTTAAAATAACTTTTTGAAAATTGGTCTATCATAGCACTCCCCGTATAGGGTATAATAGTATTTTCATCTCTTCAATTGTTAAGTTTACCAAAAATAGTTAAATTTATATTAATTTGATAATTCTTGTGTTAAGAAGGGATAAGTATGATATTAATAATTAAAGTAGGATAAATATGTTATATAGGAATTTACTAAGGATATACCTGAAATTCTCTTTATTTTTAAAGAAGATTTACATATTTACTTTTTCAAATTTAAAATTACATATTACCCTTCTTAAAATTAAAATATCACATTTAGTCTCTCGTAACTTTAAAATATCATACATACTCAAAAATTGAAAACCATTCAGTTTTTTCGTTACAACGATCCACATTTTAAATTAATATTTTATCATTTACATAATTATCCCTTTAAAAACCCAAAATATTATATTTGACCTTCTAGAATATAAAATACATATTTACCCTCCCAATAATGAAAAATGGCATACATGTCCTTTCAAAATAAAATATCATATTTACCCTCCAATTTATAAACCACATTAGAAAATCAGGAAACTAAATCAATAATAAATTACTATTGAAACTAGAGTCAGGAAATCAAATTATTGTTTCAAACTCACATATTTTGTTGGTTATGATATCATGTAGGTATGGTCAAAATTTGTTATTATTGGAGGTCTAGATAAAAAGTTATAGTCGAATTACGAAACAATCTCTGAAAATTTATGAAAAATACTCGTAAATTTTTTAAATGATATTAGTTCTGGGCTATTTTGCAAATTCAATAACTATTAGTCTATATCACCAAATGACTTGAAAATTGTTTTGAATTGAAATATGAAATTAATACTATACAGTGATGAATTTGGTTTGATCTAAGATGGTCTAGGTAGTTTATAATTCACATACAAATTTGGAGAGATGAAATATTACAAATAGGTCCTTAATCCATAATAAAAACTCCAATATTCAAAAATCCATAACAAATAGAAAATGCAAAACTGACTTGTCAATTTTTATTTGGATTAATAGTATAACTTCTAAATGTCCTAATTATTCAATGAATTAATATTTTAATAAACTTGTTTGTTTTTTTAAATAAGATTCTTTTTTTATTGGGGGAATTTCTCATGTGTCCCTCAAAATATTCAAAATAACAAATTTATCCCTACAAAATAATTAATTACATATTTATCCCTTCAAGATTGAACTTATTTCAAATTTGTCAAAACTTAACCGATAAGTTAAAATAAACAGAAAATTAATTTATTGACTACTTTACCCCTCTAATTTGAACCCAATAAGAATATAATAAACCCAGACCACCCATCTCAAAATCATCTGCGATGAAGAATGAACTTATCGCCAGAAGCATTTCTCCCCATCTCAAAACCATCTTCGATGAAGATTGGCGAACTTGACTAAGCTCGCGATCTCGATCATTTTTGGCGAATCATGGCGACGCTTTGCGACTTCTTTGAATCTTCACTTCGTTGAAGCTGGCGAAGCAAACGATTGGAGATCTGGACGCTGAGCGACTTTTCTGACGATTGAACGACTATGGAACGTGTCACAAGCTGACCATCAGCTACGGCTAGTAGCCGTTGAAAGGGATCCTGGATCCATTACCCGAACCGCTAAGTTCGTTATCCGTAAGAAGAAAGGAGTCCGTTATGGGAAATGGGTCCGTGGGCCATTAAGAATTAGGTTGAAGAAAATAATTGTTGGGCCTGTTGCAGCAGGAGTTAGAGAAAGGGCTGAGAGTAGGACCGATACTGGAGGCTAAAGTTGGGGACCGCACTGGAGATGTCGAGGGAGCCGAGACCTCTCCAGTGGATTTCGTTATTTACTATTTTTACTGTTCATCTGTTAGTTAATTTAGTTATTTTTTACTGTAGTAGTTTCTAGAGAGTATTTAAAGGATGTTCTGTAATAATTGGGCATGTTTTTGTTATGTAAACCCTAAACTCTTTAATCTATCTTCTTCTTCTTCCTCTCTTTCTTCTATTTTCCATCTTCTATCTTAACTCTCAACTTCATCCCCAAATCCAAAGCTTAGTTCTTTATCGCAATTTAATCAAAATTAACAATTAAATTGCGACAATTGGTATCAGAGCAACACGATCCCTCTCTTATTGAGCTTGTATGAATCACTTCTAGGAATACTAGTTGAAATTTTTTCATCAAGTTCAATATTAGTAGATCTGTTGATGCCGCCGAAGCGTACCCTATCTGAATCCAACATGGAGGAATTGAATAGCAGAATGGATCTTATCCAAAGCAGCGTGGATAGGAAGTTCACTGAAGCTGCAGGACACATCCTTGATGTGGAAACGAAACTCATGGATAAGGTTACTGCCCTCCTCATAGATCAATCTAAGAGGGTAGAAGATCGAATCGATAAAAAAATGGATGATAGGCTGGATAAGTTCGAGGCCCGATTAGAGAAAATCATGGCTGCTCAAATGGCAAAGATGATGAATGGAAATAACGGGGGTAATGAAAAGGGGAAGGGACTTCTTGGTACTGCTCCGATTATTCCACCAGAGGTTCAAGAATACGCCCAAAGCCAGCAGGAAGGCGATGATTTCTCCGTTGATTTCTCAAAAACACAGAGGAAATTTAAGGAATTCCACCATGGTAGTAGTCAGTATGGTCACAAACCTCACTTGCCTAAATCTGAGTTTTCGAGTTTTGATGGGGATGACCCAAAAGACTGGGTGAGGAGATGCGAGTGTTACTTTGATTTGTATGCTGTACCAAATGAGTATAAAACCAAGTTAGCAGTGCTAAAATTTGAGAGGAAGGTTAGCGATTGGTACGAGTATCTCATTGCAAATAAAGGTCACCCACCCTGGCAGGAATTAGTGGATGAGGTACTTGAGAGATTTAAAAGGAATGGAGCTTGTGACCCAGTGGAAGCATTCCTCAAGTTACAGCAAACTGGGAAGGTACAGGATTATATCGAGAGATTTGAGAACACCAAAGGGAGGTTGTTAATAGATAATCCTCAATTGAAGGAAGACTTCTTCATTAAAGCTTTTATTCATGGAATAAAAGAAGAACTCAGACATTTTGTCAAGGTGTTAAAGCCTCAATCTCTATACGATGCATTCGATATCGCCTGTGAGTATGAGTTGGCGAATGATTGCCAGAATAAAAAGAATAAGAACACTGTGACCACAAATTTTAAAAAAGAATCCTCTTTCATGAATAGAGATAAGGACACTGTGAAGAAATGGGAACCCAAATTGTCAAAGGAAACATATAATCACAGAAAACAAAATGGATTGTGCTTTAAGTGTGGAGATAAATACTCGTATGGACATCAGTGTTTAAAAGGGGGAGTGCACATTCTCTGTCCTAGTGAGGAAGATCTCGAATTCTTAGAAGAAACTTATACAGCACATGATGAGGAAAATCCACAGTGTGCTATAGCTCTAGCTCACACTACTAATTTGAAAGCCATGAGATTCAGAGGATTGATTGGGTCCAAGCCAATGTGTGCCTTGTTGGATAGTGGGGCCACAAACTCTTTTATAGACCCAATTATTTTAGAAGGACTAGATTGCAAAATTACCAAAACCCTACCCATGACTGTGATGGTGGCAAATGGAGAAAAGATGACAACTGATTTAGCTTGTGAAGGGCTGAAATATTCCATTCAAAATAATGAATTTGTTCATGATCTTAGGCTCTTAGATATCAAAGGTTATGATATGATATTGGGTATGGATTGGCTGACAAGTCAGGGGAGAATGAGTGCAGATTGGGATGAGAAATGGGTATGTTTTAAAAAAGGAGATAAAGAGGTTAAATTGCAGGTGCAAGAAGAGAAAACTGCAATTAAATTTATGGATGCATCAGTTCATCTTTTCAAGGAATTAAAGAAAGGAAATGAGGTGATGATAGCAAGGGTAATGAGTATGAATGGAGGCTCCAGTTCAGAAATTAAAAAACCGGTACCAAAAGACATGGAAAATCTCCTGGCAGAATTTAAGGATATATTTGATGATCCCACTCAACTCCCTCCTAATAGAGCTAATAATCACAGAATCCCCTTAATCCCAGGGTCAAAACCAGTTAATCAGAGACCGTACCGGTACTCTTACTTTCAGAAAATGGAATTAGAGAAGATCATTAAGGAATTACTTGATAACTCAATCATTCAGCCCTCATGTAGTCCTTATGCATCTCCAGCCCTACTTGTCAAAAAGAAAGATGGCACTTGGAGACTATGCATTGATTATAGGAAACTAAATGCAATCACAGTCAAAAATAAATTCCCAATTCCACTGGTTGATGATTTGTTGGATGAACTATATGGAGCCAGATTCTTTTCTAAAATTGATCTTAAAAGTGGCTACCATCAGATCAGAATGGAAAGTGAGGATATCCATAAAACTGCATTTAGAACACATGAAGGGCACTACGAATACAAAGTTATGCCATTTGGCTTAACCAATGCACCAGCTACATTTCAAGCTTTGATGCAGCAAATTTTCAAACCACATCTGAGGAAATTCATTATAGTATTTTTTGATGATATACTCATCTACAGCCCAGATTGGAATAGTCATCTCAAAAATGTGGAAGTGGCACTAAAATTGTTGAGAGATAATCAATTATTGGCCAGAAAAAATAAGTGTGAATTTGGAATGAAAGAATTGGAATATTTGGGTCATATCATAGCCGAAGGAGGTGTTAAAACTGATCCAAAGAAAATAGAAGCGATGAAGAATTGGCCAGTGCCAAAGACAATTAAAGAGCTGAGAGGATTTCTAGGGCTAACGGGTTATTATAGAAAATTTATTAAAGGATATGGAAAAATAAGTAAGGATCTTACTGAACTTCTTAAGAAGAATTCATTTGTATGGTCTGAGAAAGCTAGCCAAGCTTTTGAAGAGTTAAAAGCAGCCATGATTCAGGCGCCAGTGCTGGCAATGCCTGATTTTTCAATACCATTTGTTCTCGAGACAGACGCTTGTGATAAGGGTATTGGAGCGGTAATTTTGCAGAATAAGAGACCCATTGCATTTTTTAGCAAAAGTTTAGGAATTAAAAATCAAGCACTCTCAACGTATGAAAAAGAATTCCTGGCTTTAGTTTCAGCCGTACAAAAATGGAAGCATTATTTGCTTGGAAGACCCTTTATCATAAAAACAGATCACATGAGTCTCAAATACTTGCTAGAGCAAAGACTCAATCACACAATCCAACATAAAGGCCTATGTAAACTTTTAGGGTTTGATTATGTGATTGAGTATAAAAAAGGAGCTGATAACACTGTAGCAGATGCCCTCTCGAGAAGAAGTGATGAGGCTAGCATCAATGCAGTGTCAATAATAACCCCTGAATGGGTGAAGGAATTAAAAAAGAGCTATGTTAATGACCCCTGGATCTCTGAGTTAGAAAAAGGATTGGAAAATGACATTAATGTTAAACCAGGGTTCTCTATGCAAAATGGTATAATTAGATTTAAGGAGAGGCTCTGCATTGGAAATAATGATAATTGGAGAAACAAATTGTTGAGTGAGATGCATGATAGCAATATTGGGGGTCATGCTGGAATTGATAACACCTACAAAAAAATCAAGAGGATTTTTTATTGGCCCAAATTAAAAGAATCAGTTAAAGAATTTGTGAAATCATGCCATTCCTGTCAGTTGAATAAAAGCGAAAATGTGTTGCCACCAGGATTATTGGAACCACTCCCTATTCCACAAAGAGCTTGGGATAGTTTGGGGATCGATTTCATAACCGGACTACCAAAATCAGAAGGAAAAGAGGTTTTGATGGTAGTAGTGGACAGATTTACAAAATACGCCCATTTTTTTTTGCTTTATCGCACCCTTACAAAGCTGATAATATAGCAAATCTTTTCATGGATCAGGTGTACAAATTGCATGGATTACCTAGTTCTATAGTGTCAGATAGGGATCCATTGTTTACCTGCCAGTTTTGGAGGCAATTATTCAAAAGATTAGGGGTGAAATTGCAAATGTCCACTTCTTACCACCCACAAACCGATGGGCAAACTGAAAGAGTTAACCAGTGTGTTGAGAATTATTTAAGAGGATTGGTGTTTAATAACCCTAAGAAATGGAATTCACTAGTACCAATGGCTGAGTATTGGTACAATACTTCTTTTCATTCGGCTCTCCAGTTGTCTCCATTTGAGGCACTATACGGGTATAAACCCACTATCTTGCCTGCAATGCTGGATGTAAATGAAAGATGGGAATCGGTAGAAGATCTAATAAAAAATAGAGTGATGATCCAATTGCAATTACAAGACCAATTAAAAAAGGCTCAAGCCAGGATGAAAAAATATGCGGATAAGTCCCGGTCAGAAAGAGAATTTACAATAGGAGATTGGGTTTATTTAAAACTTCAACCATATAGGCAAATCTCTTTGATTAAGAGGACCAATCAGAAATTGGGACCCAAATATTACGGTCCTTTTGAGATTTTAGAAAGGGTGGGTAAAGTAGCTTACAAACTCAATTTGCCAGAGGGATCGCAAATTCACCATACTTTCCACGTTTCACAATTGAAGAAGAGAGTTGGTACTGGAGCTATTCCCGACTCTAGGCTCCCTCTAATTGGTCAATCAGGAAGGATCCAGGTAGAACCGGCAGCCATCCTTGAGAGGCGACCGGCAAAAAGAGGAAACGAGGGGGCTACGCAAATTCTGGTACAGTGGTCCAATCTCAGTGAGTTAGAGGCCACATGGGAGTGGTACGACGAGATAGAAGACCGGTTTCCTCATTTTATCCTTGAGGACAAGGAGAATTTTGAGAGAAGGGTAATGTCACAAGCTGACCATCAGCTACGGCTAGTAGCCGTTGAAAGGGATCCTGGATCCATTACCCGAACCGCTAAGTTCGTTATCCGTAAGAAGAAAGGAGTCCGTTATGGGAAATGGGTCCGTGGGCCATTAAGAATTAGGTTGAAGAAAATAATTGTTGGGCCTGTTGCAGCAGGAGTTAGAGAAAGGGCTGAGAGTAGGACCGATACTGGAGGCTAAAGTTGGGGACCGCACTGGAGATGTCGAGGGAGCCGAGACCTCTCCAGTGGATTTCGTTATTTACTGTTTTTACTGTTCATCTGTTAGTTAATTTAGTTATTTTTTACTGTAGTAGTTTCTAGAGAGTATTTAAAGGATGTTCTGTAATAATTGGGCATGTTTTTGTTATGTAAACCCTAAACTCTTTAATCTATCTTCTTCTTCTTCCTCTCTTTCTTCTATTTTCCATCTTCTATCTTAACTCTCAACTTCATCCCCAAATCCAAAGCTTAGTTCTTTATCGCAATTTAATCGAAATTAACAATTAAATTGCGACAGAACGATTGGATCTGGACAAAGTGAAAGGTTAGCAATTTATGTATGATTTCAATTTTTATTTTCTATAATTATTCTCTCAATTCTCATCTTGGTCTTCTATACTGTAAAAATTATCCAAATTTTTTCAATTAGAGGTAAAATTTATGTAAAATTTATCGAGATTAATCGAGATAGTTCAATTGGGGATAGTTCAATTGGGTGTTATCGAAATAGTATTCTCACAATTTGAACTATGATTTTCTTCATTTTCTCACAGTTTGAACTCTCTTTTTTGGATTTAGGGCTCACATGATCTCAAGGCGGAAAAGGAGTCGCCAATACCTGATTTTACGACAATAAAGGGCTCACTTGATTGATTTTACACTTCACTCTTCAAGTACTTATCGAAATAATATTGTCACAATTTGAATTATCAGTTTCTCCATTTTCTCACAATTTGAAAAACAAATTGGGTTTAGGGCTCACCTGATCCATTTTACGCTTCACTGTCAAGGTATTTATCGAGAATCATTCGCTCATATTTAAATTTAGACAACGAGGTTTCAATTTGGTCCATTTTTTTGGAGGTTAGGGTTTGCTACATGCATCGAAGTGGACGAACTCGTCGAGCAGGGGGCACTAGAGTAGCTTACACGTTTCATGAACGAGTCGGGATGTTTAATTGTGCTCATGATTCTATTGTTGTAAATATTTTTATGATCCTTGTAAATTGTTTCATGTTCTCGTATTGTAATCATGTTGTAATCGTGTCGGGAAGTTATTTAGAATCATTTTGTCATCGAGTCAGGATCGAGTCGGAAGTTATTTCAAACCATGCTGCAATTTTTGAAATTTATTGGTATTGATGTTAGTTCAATGTAGTAGAAGATTATGCCAGTATTTATACTTAATTAAACTTTAAAATTAACTGGTTGAGTTTCAACTGGTACAGGACAGTACCAGTGCAAAATGGCAACTCGGTACGAGTCAATACATGTTGTGTGACTGATACCTGGTTCATGAACTCGTATATTCTGAAAATTAAATTATATGCTCAAATTGGTATATTCAACAAAGTTAGTCGTGTATCGTTGAACTCAATCACATGTACCCATTCATATTTAAAAAACAAATTATATATACTAAATTTACAACTCAAATCACATGTACCCATTCATATTTAAAAAACAAATCATATATATTAAATTTATGATCATGCAAAATAAGAACTCTGAAATATAATGCTAATTTAACATGATCTTAAAATTACAATCCATACATATTCATACACAATTAATTTCACACTTGGCACACAGTACAGTTACACAGATTCATTAATTTTTAGGCTCCTTGATATGTATCCCCTGACCTCTTCATTCATGAATTAAACCCTAATTCCAAGCTTGATGGCACAAGGAACTTTCTCTTCTATTAGTTTTTCTCCTCCTTGTTTTATCCACGTGAATCTCACCAGAATGAATCCTAAGCTTTTATAACGAACGGAGCATTATTGAATTGTAAGTGATTTGCCGAAGCCCTCGAGTACAAAATCCAAAATCAATTCCAAAAATTCTAATTATTACGAAAAACCTGAAGTAACATATTCGACCGTCTTAATTGACCAATTTCAGAAAATCCGATACCAATTCCAATGCATCGCTATTGGGGTTTGGGGTTGGGGGGTTCTCGCGATATGTCGTCCAATGAAAATTATATAAATACCCCTATATATACAAAAAATGTAAAGAAACAAGTTAGAACAAACCCTAGATATGAAATTGGGTAATAGAAGATAAATATGCGCAAAAAACCCTTAACTGAGCTTTGAGAATAAAAATATAGAAGATCAAACTAATTACATTTTATTAAATCAAATTCACTGTTGTAATTTTAGCTTGAAAATTTGATTAACCAGCTAACTAATTAATTTCATGAAAGCTAAATTAACTAGTTCAATAATTAATTTATCATTACTTATTAAGTAGAGAGAGAGAGAGAGAGAGAGAGAGAGAGAGAGAGAGAGAGAGAGAGAGAGAGAGAGCAGCTCCAGCTTTCTCTTCCGATGGTACTGATCCAGATACTGACAGGACTTGTTCATCCGGCTCCATCCGACTCCTTCCTCCAGTAACTAAAGAAGCAGAGGGAAGTACCTCTTAGAATCCCTTCGCCCCTGTTGCTCCAACCAGCTAATAACCCCACAGCTAGTCGCCGCAACCAGCAGAGGTCCGCATCCAGTCGCCCCAATCACCCTTCGCTAGAGGGTTCCCTTATCCGCTAGTTTGTTAAGGTTGAGAATTCCTTCTTCGCCATGGCGTTGTGGGTTTAGAGGTTATTGGATAGGGTTGGTTCTGTTAACGGGTTTTGGGTAATGATTATTGTGTAAGATTTTGAGGCAGGTTTATTAAGGGGCATTTTGGTCAACAAAATATAAATTTCATTATTTTATTAGTTTCAAAATTTGAAATTATGTTTAATTTAACATCAATTTAACGGAATGGATAAATTTGATATTACGTAAATTTGGTATGGATAAATTTGATAGTAATTATGTTTATTAGGGATAAATATGATATTAGAAAATTTAGAGGGATAAATATGTTATTTAAGAAATTAGTAGGGATATAAAAGAAATTCTCCCTTTTTTATTTGTTTCTACGTAGTAACAAAAAAATTACTTTATCCAAAATAGCCCGCTCAGACAAATTTCTCCCTCAATTTTTTTAATTGTCCAAATTAGCTACTTCATTTTTATTTGTCATTCGTCACTTTGTCAAAATTTCACCATTAAACATTGAATTGTTCATATTAATTTTTGGATTTTTAAATGTCCACACGTTCTCACAAATTGTTTAGGTTGCCACCCAAATCAAAACATTCTGATAAAGTTTAGTCACTTATTTTTTTGGGTTTTTAAATTGTTCAAATTAGTCAATCTCATATTTGAATTGTCAAATGATCTTGTCATTCAACGGTTCATTTTCCCGAATCAAATCACTGTAAATAATTTGGTTGATTCGTGTTAAATTGTCCAGATTACTTAGTAAACTTTTAATCGTCCTTAATTTGTTATTATTTTTTCGTCCAAATTATATGTACTCACTCTTAATTGTGGAGGTTAGTTATCCTCACCTCCAAAAATTGAAGAGGAACCAGTATATGTATTAATTTATATCATCTTATAGATTGTAATAAAAATATCAGTACGAAAATTAAGTTATTGAATGTTTAATTTTTCAAAATAGTCTTTTTCATTTTATTTGCTCTCAAATTACAGCAAAATATATATATATATATATATATATATATATATATATATATATATATATATATATATATATATATATATATATATATATATTGTGCAAAAAAAATTATGTTGTTAATTTTCTTCTGAACTTTTAGTACTAAAATTAAATCCTATTTTCGACTTTAGTTATCCACATGTGTCAATAAACTCTTCATTTTTTTCATATCAATCATTCAACGTTACCTATAATTATTTGAATGTTGTGCTCAATTTTTCATTTTTCCAAAACATATCTTTCTGCAAATTTTAGTTAGTCCAATTTTATGGTACTAATTAATCGCTCTCAAGTGTAATGTGTTCGCATGTTGTCACTAAAATTTTAAATAAATGTTAATGATTTATTAGTATTGATAAATTATTGTAATTAAAATGCATTTTCATAGCTCCTATGATTTCCCGCACTATCAATGACAGGGAAGGGAGCTCAAGATAAGATGAAATGAGTGTTTATAAACCGAACCATTTCCAACAATAGGCTGGCACTGAATTAATTATTAAATATAATTGTATCCTCTAGATGGACAAGCATGATTCTTTTACGTTTTATTCAAAATAATATTGTACAAAAATAAATGTCATGCAAATGAGGTTCGATTGGATAAGTGTCTCATTTACCATATGAATGACAACAATAATTCCATGAGTATTTCTTTCAATATTGTTGTTTATTTTTTCGAAGTTTTTCTTTCAGTATTGTTGTCTTTCCAAGTCTGTTTAAACAAATAATTTCAAAGTATTTTTTTCGATATTGTTGTTATTTTTATTATTTGATATCATTTTTTATGAAAAAATAATAAATAAATATTAAAATTATATAATACAACATATACTAATTATTTTTTTTGAAATTATTATATGTTAAAAAAATGTATTTATTAATTTTCAAAAAACAAATATCAAAAAATAATTTTTTTAATTATGCAATATTTAAATAGAAGGACATATTGGTTCAAAAAGTATTTAAAATCATTCAAAATTCAATTTAACTCCTACGGAGATATTTTAAAACAAAATTTTGATTAGGCTTTTTCGAAGTATTCAAAATATTAGGAGTTTTCTAAAATATTCAAAAAAAATTAGGATTTTTTTTGAAAATTTTCCCTATTGTTATTTGATTGTATGAATTACACATGCGTATAATATATTAAATATTTATAGTTCATTATGTTAATTAAAATTAATGTTCGAAAATAGCAGGCAAATATTAATGAAAAATAGTAAAATTTAATATGAAAAATAAAAAATAATTTAATCCAAAACCCCACTAGACCATCAAATGTTGGTTTATAAAAGATCTCAAAATTGGTGAATTAATTAAAAATATTTAGAAAAGTGAAGGCCCCTAAAAATCATTGGGGGAAATTGTTGATTTCTGATCCAATGTTTTTATGTATTTCGTCTTTCTTCTCAAATTAGGTTTTTTCTAGTTACAATTCATTAATATTTTACAACTAGGATTAAGTATGCGAAATACTAATATAACTTCTTGACCATGGGAGCAAAAAGGCGTCCCATGGCTGAATAATGACTTGAGCTTTTGTAAATGCCTTTGGAAGCCTCAATAGCGGCTCAAAGCACAAATCCTCCTCGTCGCCGCCATGTGGGCCCGTGTCGTCGATGGTTATATCGTATATGATAAGTTTTACAAGTTCGGGAGCCGAGTGCAATACGAACTTCACGAAAGAAACTACATCTTGCTTGTTACCACCATAAAAAAAAATGTTTACCAATCGGAGACGTTTAAGTGAAACATGTTTTCCATTCATCGATTCCCATATGTTGTAATTAATGTACTACATCAAATACGAAAAAAAATTAGCACATAAAATATTTTTTTGAAAATCACGAATGGCCAGTGATTCAAATCTGAAACCGTGATTTACATGGAATAATGATGAATTTATTCAAATAAAAAGACAAACCGTTATATCGAGTACTTCTAGATTAGGGGCCCTTTGAAGTAGGGATAAGACAAATGCAGCCTCCTCCTCGTTATAGAACCGGATGGACAACTTCTTCAAATTATCGAATCTCATGTACAAATTTCCAATATCGTGCAAATTGACAATGTACTAAAATACAATGTTAAATTAGAAATAATCAACTAATTAAGAATACAAAGTAATTTTATGGATTTACCCTCATGATGTGTCTATCCAAGTGTAGTGTTTCGAGATTAGGCCCGCCGAGAATTTGTTCAAAATTGATCATGCTAGATTGAAAGCTTAGATTTTCATGTAGATGAATGTGCAGATTAAGAATGTTCGGTGTACGCAAATATAAAGCCTCAACAAAGCTACTAAGGTACAAATTTTTCAAATTCGGTGCTTGAATATCCAAAATCGTGAAACCTTTACGTATAAACAGTTGCATATTTAATTGTAGATCCTCCAACACGGGACAACACGAGACGAGTTTCTTGATGCAATCGTTGGAAATCCTAACATTTTTCAAATGAAGGCTACGAAGAAATTTAAATCCTTTGAATCCCACAGGTAATTTGATAGAACAGTTTGCAAGAGAAACAAAAGTCAGGTTATCACAAGAGAAGAAACTCGAATGAATTTTGTATCTCGAGCTACGGTCACGATTAAAATTAAATTCAACATCAAGTTTGAGTTCCTTGATTCCGTTTCTCGACAAGTTACTAATCCACCTATCGGATGCATCTTGAGAGCACGGTGCGATGGTCGTAAGATCAAATTTAAGAATTGGGCCATTATGTTGGAGAAAAATTGCATCGACCATTTTCACAAAAATAGCAGATTTAGACGAGTCTAATATTGTAAGTTCGGGAATCGATGTCCAGGTGTACTTCCAAGCTCTCGATAAGACACTCGTTTTCGCAGCCTCTTTTATCGGCAAGTAAGTAAGGATTTCTTCTCTGATGTTTTCTGGGAGATTGCTGATGAAATCGATTTCTTCTCTAGTTTTTTTGAGCGAGTTGCCCATTGTGCTGTATCCTTTTGATGATTCCTACGGTTCATGAGAAAAATAATAAGCAAAAAAATATCGCCATAATTACGATAATAAGTAGAATTAAGTTTCTGAAATTGGAGTTCCCACGCAAATATAATTTTCTTACAGAAGATATAATAATATAGATAGATAGGTATAATTTTCAACATTTTGCTTTCACCTTATTAGGCCACCACGTCGCTAAGTTACTGTTTGCTGAAGATATAAATAACTAACCCAACTTTTCAAGTAAAGAAGCTTTTGAAAATTAAGTTTTCGTGTCTTTGTTTCTTGTCTTCTTTTCACATTTAAAGATGAAAACTGGAGGTTCGAGCGGCATTACTTACATTCAAGCGTCTCCGTTTCTAATCCTATTTGAAGCCCGTATAATTTCGACTGGGACGAACTGATTTTTTCTAAAAATAGAACTAGGAAAGTTATGTGCTATGCTGCAGTGCCCCAATTGGGCCAATTCCAAACATCTCATTAGATAAATCTTACATAAAATATTTTGTTAGTATTTATTAAGCCTAATTATTAGATATATAAATAAACAATTCAACGAAACAAATGTCAAAAATTAATTCAAATGAGTTGAGTTTAAGGACAAATGTATAAGCAGAAAAGACTAAAGAATTCAACTGAGGGGTTCGTGATAATTTTGAGATGGTTGTGTTTTTGTTTCGCTTAATCGTGAATTTGTCGTGTTTTTTGGTAAGATTTATAATTTTTTTAAGTTTAATGGTTATTTTTGGAAGATTGATGGTTATTTTACAGTTTATTACTGTTTTTTTTATTATGATTATTGGTTATGGCTCCATAATTTTAGACTTTTCAGCGGCCTCTTTGGAAAAATTGCATTTGATTTTGATGTGTAAATTTCAAGAGAACCATAATCATGAAATTATCAAATGCCTCTTGCAATTGATAATTTCATGATTTATGCCTTCATGCCCCTTACAACAGATTTTGATTTTGATTTTTCAGCGGCCTCTCTTGAAATTCTAGCGGTAATTCTAGCATAAATCAAATGCCTCTCTTGAAAAATGCCATAACCATGAAGCTTTTTTTATGTGTAAATTCATGGTTATGGCTTCATAATTTAAGATTTTGATTTTGATTTTGATTTAGACATATTTTAAGATTTTGATTTGAACTCACTAAATTCCACGGTTAATTTCAATGTTTATTTCCAAATCTGTTAATTAATCATTCAAAAATGATTTTGATTAAGTTTTACTCGTTTTCTTTTTAATAAAAAAAATGACATTTGGTTTGTTCTTGAGTAAGTTTTAGCTTTTTTGTAATTTTCTGAATTTAATCATGCAATTTTCAGTAAGTAAACATTAAATTTTCAGTAACTATTAATTGAGTGCGGCATTGGTCATGAATTAATTGATATCTTGAAAGTGGATATTAAGAGTTAATTGAAGTAATTCTAAAGTAATTAAATTGTATTAATTGCAAATTTAATTATGACCCAATTGATATTTTGTATTAATTGTAAATTACCTGAATGAATATAGTTTGCTAATTAGTGATGTTAATTAATTGGGTAACTATGTGGGTGATTAATTAGTCATGTTAATTAATTGTAAAATGGACCTATGTATTGTAAAGTGATGTTACTTAATTGTTAAAATATTTGGTAATTGAACTGATATGATTTGATATAATTTGATTTTTGGTTCACTTGTGGTATGTATTCTTAATTACTAATGAAGTTTCATTAATCAAAAAATTATTGTACCTGTTAATTGTATGCATTGTGTTACTTGTAATTTAGGATTGTTTGTTATACCTGTATTAAGAATTCAACTATTGGTGCTGACTTGAGTTAACATGTTGTTATACTTGTTAATTAACATATATAATTACTTAATTTTAGTGCATTAAAAATTATTAACAAATTACCAACGATTCCTTGGTCTAGTGGTGATGTGTTAAACATAAGATACCATAAGTCATGAATTCAAGTTCCGTTCGTATTATCAATAACAATATGAAAACCAAATATACCTACGATTCGTTGATTATGTCTTTCAAAAAAAAAATTATTAACAAATTAATTGGTGCTAATTTGTCTTGGAATTTTTAAATTTCGTAGTATTTGTTAGTAAGTAATTTTACACAACGTGCCCTCGCAACATGATTGATAACATGATGATGAGATATAAGTTGTGGATTGAATTAAGTTAAAATTAATTTTGTAGTGTGTATACAATATTCAACATATGATCTGTATCATGATGCGGCATGTTGCGAGAGCATGCAATGTAAAATTACTCATTTGTTATTAATTCAACTGTTTATACAACTTAAATGTACACTCACTTTTAATTAATTAGAATTAGAATTTTATTTGTTAATTAGCATGTTTAATAATTTTCAACTTCTGATTATTATCTTTCTTTTTGTACCTTGAGGTATTACATGACAAATTCATGCTTTAGTGGTTGTCTTCCTAAAAGAACAAAAGCACAAGAAAATAAGAATCACATATTTGGCATGAGGCATTACATGTCAAATTGATGAATACTATATAAAATTATATTAATAATATGGTCAGTGCAATTAAAAATATATATTCCTTTCCTCTGACCAACGAGTTTTTGGTCATGAATTACAATAGTAACTCTGGTTTATTCGGAGTAATCGGCTCTAAGTTTTTCATGTCAATTTCACAAATAGTTGGTTTTTTAATTTGTGAATATTTAAGATGTGAGATATTCGAGGAAATCATACATAATAATTCAGGATGTATTTATTTTTAGCATGGAGTTGGTTACAATTTTATTTACAAGTTACACAAACGGAGATAAATAATTATTTCTATATAGTAAATTCACCGTATGTCGCGGTTTTCTATACGGTAGCCACCATGTGAGCCATGGCTGAATAACGATTTGACTTTTTGTAAATGATTTTGGAAGCTTCAATAGCGGTTTAAAGCACAAATAATATCGTAAATGATTATTTTCGAACAATAATCTAATTCATATAAAAAATTATAATTATTTAATATGTTATGCATATTAAATATTTTAAAATATTTTAATTAATGGAGAGTTCTATGATAGACCTATTTTCTTATGATAGATTCATTTTCAAAAATTATTTTAAGATATTTTAGGTATTTATCAATTAATTATACAAAATTTATGTTTTGTATAGCATTAAATAATGATAAGAAAATGGGTATATTCATCATTTCTCAGATCTTTCATTTTATAAATTAACATTTTATGGTCTTGTCTTGTGTGCTTTCGTATTAGATTATTTTTTTGATTTTTCATATTTAATTTTACTAACTTTCAATAAAATCTTTCTGGTATTTTCGAACAATAATTTAATTAATATAAAAAATTATAATTATTTAATATGTTATACATATTAAATAAGCAATAGAAAATGCACATTAGGAGAGAACAAATTCGATTTAAGATGCCCTTTTTTATTAATCCAACAAAAAAATGTAATTCTATTTTAGAAAAATCAGTTAGGCCCACTCGAAATTATCTGCGCTTCAAATATGAGAAGAAACACAGACGCGTGAATGTAAGTAATGCCGTTTGAACCTCCTGTCGAAATTATACGGGCTTCAAATATGGAGCTCCAATTTTCTTATTTTTCTCATGAATTGTAGGGCATTAATCATCAAAAAGATATAGCACGATGGGTAACTCGCTCAAAAAAACTAGAGAAAAAATCGATTTCATTAGCAATCTCCCAGAAAACATCAGAGAAGAAATCCTTACTTATTTGCCGATAAAAGAGGCTGCGAAAACGAGTGTTTTATCGAAAGCTTGGAAGTACACCTGGACTTCGATTCCCGAATTTACAATTTGTGAATCGGCTAAATCCACTAATTTTGAGAAAAATGGTAGATACGGTTTTTCTCCAACGTAGTGGCCCGATTCTTAAATTTGATCTTAAGACCACGGCACGGTGCTCTCGAGATGCATATGATAGGTGGATTAGTAACTTGTCGAGAAACGAAATCAAGGAACTCAAATGGGATGCGGATTGTATTTCTGATTCGAGATACAAAATTCATTCGAGTTTCTTCTCTTGTGATAATCTGACTTGCGTTTCTCTTACAAATTGTTCTGTCAAATTACCCGTGGGATTCAAAGGATTTAAATTTCTTCGTAGCCTTCATTTGAAAGATGCTAGAATTTCCAACGACTGCATCAAGAAACTCGTCTCGTGTTGTCCCGTGTTGGAGGATCTAGAATTAAATATATAATCGTTTATATATGAAGGTTTCGCGATTTTGGATGTTCAAGCACCGAATTTGAAAAATTTGTTATCTTAGTTGCTTTGCTAAGGCTTTATATTTATGTACACCAAACATTCTTACTCTGCATATTCATCTCTAGTATGATCAATTCTGAACAAATTCTTGGCGGGCCTAATCTCGAAACACTACACTTGGAGAGACGTATCATGAAGGTAATTCATAAAATTAATTTGTACTTAATTTTTTTTGTCTTAATGAATTGATTATTTCTGATTAATATTATATTTTAGTGCCTTGCCAATTTACATTATATTAGAAATTTTTATATGATATTCGAAAATACCAGACAGATTTTATTGAAAGTTAGTAAAATTAAATATGAAAAATCAAAAAAATAATCTAATACGAAAGCACACAAGACAAGACCATAAAATGTTAATTTATAAAAAGAAAGATCTGAGAAATGATGAATATACCCATTTTCTTATCATTATTTAATGCTATGCAAAACATAAATTTTGTATAATTAATTGATAAATACCTAAAATATCTTAAAATAATTTTTGAAAATGAATCTATCATAAGAAAATAGATCTATCATAGAACTCTCCATTAATTAAAATATTTAGAAAAGTGAAGGGGCTTTGCAAACATTCCCCTGAAATCAACTTATATGGGCAACACTACTGGTACTGAAATTTAATTATTTTTGAATGAAATGAACATAAATTATGTTATTATTATTGCAATTTTGCATTTTGATAAAATAAATCGAGCTACTTTTAACTGACTCTGAGCTTATGGCCGATTTTGACAGAATTGACATGTAGTGTTTACGTTTGGTTCGACTTTGGCACTGAAATATTTTCATTTTTTTTAATTTTGGTTTTGTAATGAGTAACATCAGATATGGCTCGTGCGATGCCCCGAACTCCAGGCCCTAGTGTTAATACCAATATCAATGAGGTACCTTTCTAAAAATTTACACCAATTTTTTTCAAATTAAGGTTCAAGTTTTTCGGTTTGTAATGTGAGGTCTAAGCCTAAGGATCAAAATGTTAATCCAAACGGTACAACGCATTAGTATGTTAAGAACTCAATTACTATATTTGAAAATGCCAATTAGTTTTTTTTCTGAAAAAAAACCGTGTCCTTAATTTGAGTTTATTTCATACATTCGAGTTTAAAATTTTAATTTTCGTTTATGTAATGATGTGACTTGCGAGGTACTAAAATTAAAACAATTTTAATTTCGTATATTTTCTAAACTAATCTTTTCTAGTGAGCTATTTTTTCATGTTTTACAATTTTTCATCAAACAGACTTGTTCAATCCCGATTTGTAATCGTGAGATTTCTCCGTAATAATAATAAAAAAAAGATTCTTATTGGCGTGGCCCGTAATAAATTTTAATTAATGTAGTGAGTAAATCATAATTTAATATTAATTAAGTTGAAATTATTAACTGAGATAAATAAACTATTTGTCCGCTTGTACAATACTAGATCTAGATGGTCTCGAATCCTCGACAAGCAAGACGAATATAGTCAGCAGTTTTCCTGGTTTCACCTGAACCCGGCATTTGAAATCTCGGGTTTTGTAGACCAGAAGGTATATAATCCAAGATTTCAAATCTCAGTTTGTATATAATAGAATTCTTGTTGGATTTAATCCGTGATTTCATATCTTTGTTTCCGAAAATATCGGAGATTTCAATCAAATCTCTATAATTAATTACAGTATACTATATAAAATAGGTCATGATTTATGTATTTATTTATCTATTATGTTTAAAGGAGGATTTACATATTTACTTTTTTTAAAACTTAAAATTACATATTTAGTTTACTCTTCTTAAAATTAAAATATCACATTTTCCCTTTCATAAATCCAAGATATCATACTTATTCAAAAATTAGAAGCCATCAAATTTCTCCGTTGAAATTAATGATCAACATTTTAAATTATTATTTTACCTTTTGCATATTTACCCTTTTAAAAATCCTAAATATCATATTTGCCCTTCTAGAAATAAGCATACATATTTACCCTCTCATAATAAAAATAGCATATGTGCCTTTCCGAAATAAAATATCATATTTACCCTCCAATTTATAAACCAGATTTTGAAAACCAGGAAACTAAATCATTCATAAATTATTATTTAAATTATAGTCGGGAAATCAAATTCATAAATAATGGAACCCAAATTTGGATTAACGGGAAACCAAATCCTTAATAAATTATTATATAAATTGTTCTATGTATATTTTAAATTAGACGGTAAATATGATATTTTATTTCGAAAGGATATGTGTACTATTTTTATTATTGAGAGAATATATTTTATTTTGAGAAGGTTAAAAATGATATTTTGGATTTTTAGAAGGGTAATAATTATTTTAAATGTTGACCGATAATTCAAACTAAAAAATTGGATGATTTTTTTGCGTAAATATAATATTTTAATTTTAAGAAGCGTAAGTATGTAATTTTAAATTTTAAAAAGGTAAATATGTAAATCTACTAAATCCCTTTTTTTAATCTTAGGTATTTGTTCTCTGAAATTATATATTGTTTTTTTTTTTTAAGTTTCATACTATTTTTATAATTAAATATATTATTTTATTCTCTCTTTCTTTTGTACTATGACAAAATCATGTTTTAGTTGTCTTTCTAAAAGAAAAAAAAAGCAGAAGAAAATAAAGAATCACATATTTGGCATGAGGTATTACACGTCAAATTCATGAATACTAGAAGTATATTAATATGGTCAGTGCAATTAAAAATATATACTCATTTCCTTCGACCAACGAGTTTTTGGCCATGAATTACAAATAATTAAGTTTTTAATTTGTGAATATGTGAGATATTCGAGGAAATCATACATAATAATTAATTAAACAGTTTGTCGCCATTAATTTATAATTACAATTATATCTACAAGTTACGCAAAACATGTATTTGGTGTTTCATGGATTGTTGCCTGTGGGTGGTCTGCCATTTGAGTTTTTTTTTTTTTTTTTTTTTTTTTTTTTTTTTTTGTAAATTTATTCGTAACTTTATATTGAAGCAATTTGTTAAATATATACATGATTCATTTATTTAATTAAAAATAAATTCTTGCATCGACAAGCTTTACAGAAAAAATTATAAATTCCGCAGTGAATATAAATTAATATGAACATATATGCATGGCATTATGTGTATTGACTATTGAGTCATACTCTATATCAAGATTTATTTTATTTACTTTTAAAAAAAAAATAGAATGGGAAAAAATCCCATTTCTAAATGCTTAAATTTAACAATTTAACAATTTACCAAAGTCTAATATTTACAAGGGACAACCTTCCAAATATCCAAAATATCATATTTATCTTTTTAAACTAACAAATATCAAATTTAGGCGCAATTTCACGTGTAACCTAGTAAAATATCATAATTTCACATATACCCCTCAATAATGTAAAATTTCAAGAATACTCCTATGAAACCATTCAAATATCATTGATCCCCTTTAAAACCCTTCAAATATCATGGTTACCTCTATTAAATCCTTCAAATATCACATATACCCATATTATCTCATTAAAATCATCAACTTCCTTCTCGTTCGTAATATGTCAATTATCTAATTTTTAAGATTATTTTTCTGTGGTTATGAAATAATTTTGTTCTTAAATAATATTTAAAACCATACAAAAATCAAATATTGTCAAATCTATTTTATGATTTGCTTTCAAAAATCATTACTCAAATCAATATTATTCTCAGATTTTAAGTAGCTACTATATTTTTAAAGGTATAAAATGGAAAAATATTTTGAACAAAAAAATTAACAAATTTATAACTAAAAGCTCAATTAAGGGATATCCATGATATTCGAAGGCTTTGTAGGGATATATATGAAATTTTACGTTTTTGAGGGGTACACGTGAAATTATGATATTTTGCAAGGGCACACATGAAATTCTACCTCAAATTTATGCTCTCAAAATCTAATTCATATCAAAATTACTCAAAGTTAACTACCGTTTAAACACACGGAAAAGAAAAAGGATATCTGTTTTAATGATTTGAGTCTTGAGATACAAAAATTGGTTTCATATTTTTGTTCAGAAAAAGAATTCAAGAAAAAAATGGGTCAGGAGGAAAATAAATAGCACGAGATTTTTAATTCAAGAAAAAAAAAGACTTGTATTCAAGAAAATAAATAGCATGAGATTATTTATGTGAGATTAATTAAGTTCTTATTTGTATCTTTTATTGTAGTATTATGTTAATTTTATAGATGACCATGAGGACGATGAAATTATTTTTTGACAAATAAATAAATTGCCGGTTCGAGTCGATTCGAATCACATCGGCGACTTCGCCGCTCCTCCCTAGGTCTTCGATATGTATATTCCTTTTTTAAATATCGATTGTACAAATTACATATGCATATAATATATATTAATTATTTATTTATAGTTCAATATGTTAATTAAAATTAGTGTTCGAAAATACCAGGCAAATTTTAATGAAAAATAGTAAAACTATGAAAAATAGAAAATAGTTTAATCTGTAAAAAATCAAGACCATTAATTTATAAAAAAATCTGAAAAAGGATGAATTTATTAAAATATTTAGAAAAGTGAAGGGGTTTTGCAAACGTTCCCCTAAAAATCAAATCAATGGGCAACACTTAAAAAAACTATTCAATTTACACTTTTACAAGGAATTGACAAAAAATAAGAAGAAACAAATAAAAAGCATTTTGCTTTCAAATGCTTTCCAAAGCAAAAGCACTCTTCTCTTCTCTTCTTTTCTCATCTCTTCAAAGTCCACTGAAACAAAAAGATCATCAAAGAGGCCGATAAAACCAACAAAGTCTCCAATGGGCTCCGGCATCTCCGCCCTGGACGGACCTGGGGCCCACTGTCAGAGCGATGACAGTACGGTTCTCGGCGATTTACCAGAGAACTGCATCGCCCAAGTGTTGCTCCGACTCGAGCCGCCTGAGATATGCGGCTTGGCTCGTCTGAACCGCACCTTCCGCCTCGCAGCTTCGGCAGACCCACTTTGGGAAGCCAAGCTTCCCAGAAACTACAAGTACTTGATGGAGAAGAGTTGCTCCGATGGGTGGGACCCACTCACCAAGAAGGAGATTTTCGCGAAGCTGTGCGGACGCAACCCATTCGATGGAGGCAACAAGGTTCAATCTTTCTTGTAATTGTTTGATTACACATTTGATTGTAAATTATACATGTAGGAATTCTGGATAGACAAGAATAAGGGCGATGTTTGCATCTCAATTTCTTCGAGAGATTTATCTATCACTGGAATTGATGATCGGAGATATTGGAATCATATCTCTTCCGAAGAATCTAGGTACACCTCTCTCTCTCTCTCTCTCTCTCTCTCTCTAAAAATACATCTTAATTTTGGAACTAATTCGATTTAATTTGCACAGATACCAAACAATTGCATATCTGAACCACATCTGGTGGCTAGAAATTCGAGGAGAAATCAATTTCTCCTTCACAGAAGGCACATACAGCGTATTCTTCAGACTCCATCTCGGCCGTCCATGTCGCCGACTCGGCCGGCGAATATGTCTCACGGACCAAGTCCACGGATGGAACAAAACACCAGTACAATTCGACCTATCCACCTCTGACGGCCAGCACGCCCAGTCGAAATGCTACTTGGACGAACCCGGTGCATGGATAAGTTACTACGTCGGAGATTTCGTCGTGAAGGACTTCGGCGCACCGTTTCTAGTCAATTTTTGTTTGAGCCAGATCGATTGCACGCATACCAAAGGAGGGCTTTGCATCGACTCGGTTTTGATCCTACCAAAGGGTTTGTTTGGCTCGGTCTAATCATGTCGAATCTGTATAGATTAGAAATTCTTAATAAAATAAATATTGTAAAACAGTCTCTATCCATTCATCCATTCATTCATCATCCTTAATAAAAGAAAGTCCACTAAAAATTTGCTTGCACTAAACAAAACAAACGCAACAATTCTTATCGCTCACTCACTCACTCGTCCACTCACTCACACACCCTACAACAACAAACGATCTTTTAAAAAACCCGCACCATCAAACCTTGTCATCTCTCTCATACACGATAACAATAATAATAATAATAACTATACAATACAATATATAGTTATAAAATACCGCCACCATTCGAATCACATTTTCCACCCAAATGCAGAATTATCGTTTTCGCCCCCGTCGAAAATGCTACTGTCGAACTCCTGCCCTATCCCGTCCAACTCCGGTAAATCCATATCTGCTTTCGGCGTACTCGCTCCACCCCCATTATTATTATTATTATTATTATTATTATTATTATTATTATTATTATTAGGGTTAGGATTAGGGTTACTCCCAACAGACTTAAAACTACTACTCCTATTCATAACGTGCGCACTCGGTCCAGGTGGACCGAGAGCGCCAGCGCTGATATTACTCGGGACAGGGCGGCTATTATTCTTAACCTCTTGCAATAACTGCTGAATCACGTGCTGTTGTAAATGTTGCTGACTCACGTTATTACCGGGTTGGTGGTGGTGCTGTTGATGCTGCATTAAATTCAGACCTGTTAACCCGTTATGAGGAGGTAAGTTCGTAAACATGCTCGAGTTCTTCAACATGTTCTGATAGTTGGTTAAGGCGATCGCGCTGGTCTGACGCGGCGGTGGCAGGTTCGTAATTTCTGGGTGGATCGAGGGCATTTTGCTTGTGGATGCATGGTCCAGATTTGTAACTGTCATGAATTGGTTGTTGGGGTTGTTATTATGTTCTGACGCCATGTTTTGATTCGTGTAGCTTTTTAACGCGTCCATTGGACCCGTTTTGTTTTTCTGGCTGAAATCGATCAAGTCTTTCATGCTATTTACCACCTCTGATATCTGTAATTACCATGCAATGTAATTAAATAAAAATATGTTTGAAAGCATTATAAATTTGGGAAATGAGATAAATGTTATGATAGTAACGAACCTGTAAGCAACGAACATATCTTTTTGAAAAACCGTGTTCGTTTAGCTGCTGAACCTCCAGATTCTTCGCCATCTGGCGTCCGGCTGTCACAAACCTGTACCGAAAAATAATCAAATCAGTAAATAATTAAAAATAATATATATTATATGTATTAAAATAATACATGTTGCATATGGTTTGGGTGTCTTGAGCAGAGACACCATTCGAACCGCCATCATTCACCGCAGCTTGGTATTTCTGCGCCACTTGCAACAATTGGTTCACCTTCAAAAATAAAAATAAAAGTTAATAAATAATTAAATTCATAAAAAATAATTATTATTTTCTAATAAATACCTGTGGAGCAACATATCTACGCGGAACAAACTCCTCGTGCCTTCTCGCGCAAAATTCCCACGAAATTATCTAAAAAAATCAAACAAATTAAATAATTAAAATTTTATATAATTAATTATAATAATTTTTACTCACCTTTAATTCGGGAGTGAAGATAATTCGTAAACGGCCCTCATGAACGACTCTGACGTGTTCATAAACGCTCTCTTGAACCGCTTTTCCATATTCCAAAACCATAATGCCAGTATTCAGTCTATATTCGTTCGGCATGTCAAGAAATAAATGCTCGTCGATTACGCCCCTGTCAAATTTTATTTGACACAACCTCGGCAATATCTCCGCCGGCGTCTCTGTTAAGTTAGCAAATGAAAATATTAATTATTTGAGGGACTGAATTGAAAAATTAATAAATGTACAAACCGAATCCTTTTCCCGACTTCGTCCCGCATATCTCGCACCTCCATGCATCCTACAATAAAACGAAATATTGTAACTAACTAACTGAATAACTAACAGACGAAATAACTGAATAACTAACTAACCAGGTTGTTGTGCTGGAAGCTGTTACAGCCGTTAGTGCCGCGATTATCATACAAGGAGACGCACCACCTTTTCCGAGCTTTCGGGGCAAAATACTCGTCGACCAGTTTTCTCCAGTACGAAATAGAATTGTCCTGCAATTAATTAAAACCAGAGTCAAGACAAAATTCTACGAATTTGCAATAAGAGAATTGCACTGACTTACAGCAGGGCGTTGTCTTTTGTGATACAAATACTGCATGAGGCGTCTGAAGCAGAGGCCGTTATCGCCCTGAGTCTTCACTTGGATTTGCTGTGGCAAAACCATCTGTGGCCTTCCGTGTTGCTGGTTCATGATCCTTTGGATCTGCGGCACGGATTGCATCATTTGTTGTTGCTGCTGAGCCTGAGCTTGGGCCTGAGCCTGGGCTTGAGCTTGGGCCAGTCTGTGTTGCTGTAGCATTGCGTGCAATTGTGGATTTTGGTGCAATTGCTGCATTGCTTGTTGTTGCAGGAGGTATTCGCCTTGTTGTACTTGTCTGCTGATGTCACCCCTAGACTTCTTCTGTGGTGGTAAAGGCTGTGATGTCACGCTGGACGAGGCTCGTCTTTTTTGCAAGTGTTCTTCGTGATGATTCGGGTGTATTATAGACGATCCATCAATCACCTGTAATGAATACTTTGGATTTTATGAAATTCATAGTTTTAAGAAATATTGAAAATAAAAAAGAGATAATTACTGAGGAGTTGGAGATGTTGTTGGAGGAGAAAGACATGGGGGAAGCAGGGAGGCGAAGGTACGAGGAGTCATTAAGGCTTGTGGTGCTTCTCTGCATGTGGGGCCCACCTGACAAGCATGAGTTGGCGTCGGTGACTAAAGAGCTGACTCCGATGCTCGGGCCTGACGAGTTCACTGTACCCTTCGGTATTTGAATCGTACCAGTGTTGTTCATATCGGTGGTCGGTACCGCTGCGAAAGACATGTAGGGGAACTGTTAACTAGACTTTTTCATGTTTTCTTTGTCTTGGATTTTTGACGTATTCTTTCTGCAGGAAGAAGATTGGACAGTAGTTAAATAAGGAAATTTTTGTGTAATTGTTTGAAAAGATTAGGGTTTGGTGAATAAAGGAATTAAAATCTACAGATCAAGTAATAAGATCTTCGAATCGATTGTGTGCAAAGAAAAGAAAACCCTAATTCCGCTGAGCAGTTACAAGCAAAAAAGAGCAAACAAAACCAAGTGTCTCGCTCTCTCCATCGAAGATCAGGACTAGTAACACTAACTAAGACTTAATTAACAAGAAATTATAAAAGATTAGGCGAGGTACTCCAAAAAATCCATCGATTATGAACTATTCTGAACTTAAATCGGATCTATAGCACTACACACGAAGAAAATAAAAGAAGAAAATTTACACTAAATTAAGAGCTAATAATAGTATTAAACTACAATAAACGATCAAATCAACAGAAAATCGCAGTAAAAATCCCAAAAAAACCTAACAAAGTACAAACAAAATCCACAAAACATTTATACGGCGTTGTTATTACCTTCCAAATTGAAACAAGCAAAAAAACACTCGTAATCTATCACTAAATATAAAAAAACATCAGTAATTTCTACCTGAAATCTCTTCTTATTTTCTTTCTATTGTGCCGGTTATAGTTCAGAAGAGGTACTTAACCTGAAGAAATAGGAGATTCAGAAACGAAGCAGCAAAGAACAGCTGACTACCGGCTATAACCAGTTCTCCTGACCTCTTTAGCCGGTCATCTCACCTTATATACATTATTACCTACACTTGTTCTTACGTACCCCGTAACTATGACAACAAGGTTCCTCCAGTATTCTGAGCTTTTTAATGAAATACTATGACCGGTCTACCCGGTCAGCTATAAAAGCAAATATCTTTAACTAGACCAGCTCTTCCCATGGACCAGCCGACCTGAATGCGGGTCCTGGTTCTGTTAACGTACACCCGGTCCACGGAATAATTTCGTCTCGTCCTTGTTATCTTTCAGGTATATATTTATTCTCTATACCTGGTCTATACTTTTGGCGCACCGAGAGAATATTAACTAGTCTTGTTATAATTGGGGTTCTTATTTAATAATTAGGGAATCTGGTGAACCGGGTGCAGGGAAACTGGGTAGCGCCCGCGCCGTCCGATGGGAACGACAGCATGATCCGAGATAATGAGGACAAGGAAAGCTTTATATGTAAACTTGGACCCTAATTTAAGAAACAATTTTTTTTAATAATTTGCCTTTGTGCCCTGAATAATTTTTATATTTGTATATTATTCAAGAGGAAATTTCTTCTATATCCCTACTAAATTTATAAATAACATATTTATCCCTCTAAAATTACAAATAACATATTTATCCCTACAAAATCATATTAGTATCAAATTTATCCAAACTTAACCATTTTGTCAAACTTAACAGAAAATTAATTGTAATTGACTAATTTACCCCTCAATTAACCCTCAAACCAGTCCAACAAATTGGTTAAAATAAAACCCGATACCCGATAGCAAAACCCGATAAAGAAATGACCAACACTCCATCTCTCTCTCTATCTCCGTGACACACAACTACAATCTCCATAGTTCTTCTCCATCTTCGTAAGAAGCTCCTGGACCAGGAGGCGGTATGGGAGGTGGTCTTGAGATGTGCCGGGCGAAGCTGGCGGTCTGGAATGGTGGTCAGGCGAGGTGGTCGTGAGATATGGCGACATCCTAAACCCTTTTGGAATCGATTCGCTGGCGATATGGCATGGCTCGAGCGTGTTCAGTGTTCTAAATTGCTTCTCTGGTCTTCAATTTTTCTAGTTTTTAAATCGATTCAAGGTACCTTGAACCTTCTTTTCTAAATCAATAATGGCAATTTTTACGATTGAGCTTGAATTGGTTGATATTTATCTACACTTTAGACAAAATAAAACACATTATTGTTCCGTTTCTTCAATCCGAGATTTTATTTTGTGTACTTTTGAAATCAATAATTTTGTGTTCTAAACCAATTGCCTGATTGATATTCATCTAGCTCTAGAAAAAACTACCAGAGCAATTCAATACGGTTCGAAATTCATAACTAAACGACCAACTTGGCGCTGCGCAAAACGATGATAAAACTACCAGCTTAGCTCGCCAAGTTTTTCGCCTTTTCAGAGTACAATTTTATTCTTTTAGTAGTGAAATGTAACAATAGTTTGTGTATTTGTTAATAATTTGGTTTTTTTTTATTAATGTGTAGTTTGTTCATGATCTCCGTGCCCTAATCAACCCTCTTGCTGCTAGAACCCCACTTCCCTTGATTTTACTCTGAAAGGTATATTGAATTGAATATGAATTTTAAAACCCAAATTTTGGATTCAAATATGTAGCGGAAATATTCCGGACATGAATTTTAAAACCCTAATTTTGGTTCCAAATAAGTAGCGGAAATATTTCAGACATGCATTTTAAAACCCTAATTTTGGTTTCAAATAGGTTGCGGAAATATTTCGGACATGAATTTTATAACCCTAATTTTGGCATGGAGGAAAAGCAACAAATATTTCGTGCCGATGGAAATACTCGAGAAGTTTAATATGCATGGAGAAAAAACTGGGATCTTTAGCTAGTATTATGTAATTTTGGGTTTATTCTCTTAACTAAAATTTATGTAATCTTGGCTAGTTTGTAATCCTGAATTATTATAAACTTATACAGAGCTGTGATTCCAAATGTAGGGTTGTAAATCATAGAATGCAACTTTTTTTAGAGTCGTGAATATTCCGAGTTTTTATTTAGGACTTTAATATTTTAGGGTTTAAAAAAAAAAATAAGTTTGATATATTTGATAAATAACCTTGTAATCAAGCATTAATCAGTATGATATCAATATCATTTTCATTACATCTCTTTATTAAAAACTACGAATTCTTTACTAAAGTAAAAAATTCCAAAATTTATTGATATTTTAAAATGACATTTAGCCATGACTACTCTTTATCATAAATAAAAACTAATCAAATAAACTTATATTATATGATATGAAAGAATTCAAGAAAATAATAATTGACAAATCGACACAAACAAAATCTACCATCCACCATGCAAATTTATACTCTCATGGCTTGCTTTCCACCTCCATCCGCATTAATTGTATCTGACATATATCTAACATATACAAAAAAAAATTTGGATAAACAAGTATATTCTCTATTATTATGCAATTAATCTCATTTAGAAATATACTTACATTTCTTCTTCAGGTTCAAAAGGAACATCAACATTAAATCCTTTTTTGCCGAAGTCTCGAAATGAGGAATCTCTTTTGAAAGACACCATGCTCTCACTTTCTCGTCCGAAACCTAAATCCCAATTTAGAATACACACCTATTAAATAATGAACATATTTAAAATGTGTGAATAATTAATTATAGAAGATATAATCATTATAATTACCGCACGGATATTTCCACCATCAACATCAATTTTGTTTTCTAGCACAACAAAAGAAAAATGTTCTATATCTGGCGAGATTAGAAAATAAAATGCAAAATTGACAATCTATAAATGCATATAGAATTGTAAAATGAAGATAAAAATAGGTACTTGGTGGGAAATTAAAATACTTGAATCAAGAATTCTTCGTGCCAATTATTGAGATCATCGGAAGAGTTATGACAATAACATCATAAACAAGAAATCAGCTCCAATTTTTTTGGTCAAGAAAACAACAAATCTCACCGGTCTGTATTGTCTTGGTCAAGAAATCAGCTCCAATTTTTGCTTTATGCTGAACAGAACTTATTGTTTACATATCCGTAAATTATTCAGTGAAATAAACAAAATTATTCAGCTCCAATTGACTATATCTAGATAAATATCACCAATTCAAGCTCAATCTAACGAATCTTTACAAATACTCCGTCAGAAAGGATCATATACCAAAATTGACCGAAAAAATCGTAAAAATTGCCATTATTTATTTTGAAAAGAAGGTTCAAGGTACCTTGAATCGATTTAAAAACTAGAAAAATTGAATACCATAGAAGCGATTTAGAACACTGAACCCGCTCGAGCCATGCCATATCGCCAGAGAATCAATTCCAAGAGGGTTTAGGATGTTGCCATATCTCAGGACTACCTCGTCTGACCACCATGCCGGGCCGCCAGCTTCGCCCGGTAGATCTCAAGACCACCTCCCATACCGCCTCCTGGTCCAGGAGCTTCTTATGAAGATGGAGAAGAACTATGGAGATTGTAGTTGTGTGTCACGGAGATAGAGAGAGATGAAGTGTTGGTCATTTCTTTATCGGGTTTTGCTATCGGGTATCGGGTTTTATTTTAACCAATTTGTTGGATTAGTTTGAGCTGGGTTAATTGAGGGTAAATTAGTCAATTATAATTTATTTTCTGTTAAGTTTGACAAAATGGTTAAGTTTGGATAAATTTGATACTAATAAGATTTTGTAGGGATAAATATGTTATTTGCAATTTTAGAGGGATAAATATGTTATTTATAAATTTAGTAGGGATATAGAAGAAATTCCCCCATTATTCAATTAAGAAATTTCTTTCTTAGACCCAGAAAAACGTTATAATAAAATATAAAAATTTAATATGCAATTTTTAATTTATAAATTATTAAATTATTTGTTAAGACCAAATATGTTTTACAATTTGAATCAATCAATTGATTTTTCCCAAAGCGGTACATTATTACTCGATAAGTTCTGATAGTTCAACACTACTTGTGATTACTAAAAAAAAGATCTCTAAATAATAGAATTTAACGAATATTAAATATCCAAATGTATTTACAAATGTGGAAATTTAATTATATTTTTGTAATTCCTAAAATCAAGAAATTACCTCATGGAAACGAATCTTTATCCTTCGAATTTATAAAAAAAAAATATACTTGCAATTTCGTAGAAATTTCATTAAAATCGGAAATTATAATTCTATTTCATAATTGTTACTTTTTGTGGACGTGTAATAAAATACAATATATATATGAAAATTTGAGGGTAGATTTGCAAATAACAACTTTCCTCTTGCATGCAAATAAAATATTCTTATGGACATATTAGAAAAAGCCCTTGTTTTGTTTAACATTAGCGTCTCTCCCCCTGAAACTTCAGCCCATATAAAAAATTCTCCTCTGGACCTCTGGTCCAAATCCATGCCTTGGTTTCCTTGTTCACCGTGCACCGAGTTCATTCAATGTGAAGGCTGTCTCGATCGACGGGACACGTGCTGTCTTATTATTGGACAAATGGGAGCCCGTTGTTCGAGAAGCGAGGTGAAAAACCGGGAGCGAGACCAAGCCGAAGCCGACCTAATTACTAATAATCTCCATTAATTTTAAACTGGATGAAATAGTTAGTCCATTCTTTCGATCTTTAATTAGGAGAATTGATACTGGACATGTCCGGTTAGGAGAAAAGGGAGCGATGATGATTATTTGTAATTTAATTAGGACTTAATTATTTAAATTGACGCGGAGGTGATATCCACACGCAACCGCCTTCTTCTGGGGAATTGATAATGGTCCGGTCCATCGTGGACCAGCCATTTGAAAGATGAGACGTCATCACAAATATTCGGATCTAATTTACTAAAATAATATTTTATAAATTAAATAATTTATCTGTAGTAGTGAAGTTAAATTAATTACTTGAGGGCTAATTTTCGTGCTTATTGGGCCTTGTCTCGAATTGATCATTCTTTAAAAACTAAATCAATATTTTAAACCCAAATTCATAAGCATTTTTTCGTACAAAATATTTCCCAATTCGTAGCCCAATAGATTATACAATAATTATTAGGCTTTTCTGATAAAATGAAGGGAAAAAAATTTGGATCCAATAAAAAAGTTCATTGAATAATTAAATGGGCCAGATTTACTAATTTTTATATATAGAGTATATATTCTTTATATGTGGGCTGTGACCCAATTTCTTTGGAACCAATTATCATTTATGCCCTTGTAAATAAGATATACCATCATTTATGTCCCTTTAAATATAAACTAGCTTCTCCTCACGCGCAATTATGCGTGAAGTGCATGACTTTTCTCGAGTTTGTGGTTATTTATTTTTTATATATTAACTCTTAATTTGTTCTATAATTTTGTTTCCTTTTGGCTTGCATTTCTTTTTTTATTTGAAGTTGTAATTAGTATAACTTTTTCGCATATAAATAAATAAAATATATTATATGTGATCGTTGCGCATATAATATCAGCAAATCATGAATATATCGTACGTAACACAAAAAATACAATATAGAAAATATAAATATCCCGCAACTAAAAAATAATAATGTTAAATAATTTCTAATAATAAAAGAAACCAAAGAATTACAACAACAACAAATTTTGATTAGTTGCATTATTAGAAAGTTACACAGTTAAGTACATAGAAACAAACGAACATTTCTATTCAAGAATACAACCTATAAATATTATATGTTTTGCCTCAGTAAATCTTGATATGCATAATTTGACAACAAATACTATTTGAATCATTCAAGATCCGGCTTTCTTGAACAATTCAAATAGTTATTGTTGTAAAATTTTACATTATCGACAAAATCGAGACAACAATCGTGATGATGACGATGACCACGACGATGATACCCAAAACTAAATCAATATTTTACCCAAATTCATAAGCATTTTTTCCTACAAAATATTTCCCAATTCGGAGCCCAATAGATTATACAATAATTATTAGGCTTTTCTGATAAAAAATGAAGGATAAAAATTTTAGATCCAGTAGAAAAGTTCATTGAATATTTAAATTGGCCAGAATTACTAATTTTTATATATGAAGTATATTTTCTTTATATATGGGCTGTGAGTTTGATGGGAACCAATTATCATTTATGCCCCTGTAAATTAGATATATCAGTTATGAAATATCATAATTACCCTTCAAAACAAATGAATAAACTATACATACATTTATTTTTAATTTACTTCGATATCTAATCGAACGAATTTCTAAGACAAGCTCGTAGGCAATTAAATTTCTGGGAAAATTACGAGAATCTCGGATTACATCGATGAGTACAATTGCAAAAAGAAATGCTAGAAATTCAAGTTCTAAATTTAAATTCATACCATCAAAATTTCTTTACTTTCAAATTTTAGGCAGAAATAGTGTTGTAAAAGTCGGTTTATAACGCCGATTAGTCGGAGATTAATCTCAAGTCTTTGGTCATGCGACAAGTTAAGGCCATATCTTTCATAAAAGTCATTTTATCCGACTTGGGCCGATTTGGGCCGTTTTTTTCTTGTTTTTTTCCGACTTTTTACCGACTAGGCCCATAAATTATAATCAATTTTTTAAAAAAATAAAATTATATATTTGGGTTAAAATTTGTTCTATTCATCGGGATGTGAGAGAAATTGGAGTACTTTTGAAGGGGTTTGTATGGTTTATAAATTTAATTTTTTATATCAAGTATTTAATTACTTCACCACAATTTAAGAAGTTTTTGTTTCATTTTTATGGCAGTTTCAAACAAAAAAGAGGAATATGCTCACGTCTTCGAAATTAAGTCAATTGGTGTATATTCAATTCAACACGGGATTACTGGAAACTCAAAAGAAAAGAAAAACGAGTCTTCGAGTATTGAAGATGTGCTTCTATGTTCTGATTTCCGCTCGGCACAGCATTGATTGCTAAACAACTCTGAAGATAATAGTGATAGTGATTTTGAGGTGAGAGATGTTAATGATGATGAATTTGATTCGAGCAATTCAGATGAGGAAACGGACACAAGATTAGATGATGGTGATTTTGAACTTCCGAATACTACATCGCATGGCGAGCATGATTTTGATATTTAATTTATTTTTAATTCAAATTTGAATATTTATTTGATTTAAGTGTTAGTTACTTAGTTTTGTTTGTTTTTTGATATTTATATGAACTTAAATGGGCACAAAATTCTGCTATTTATGGTTTGTACGACTTTTGGATTAGTTCAATTATAAAATTTAAGTTATGATTTATAAATTTTTAATGGTCTTAGGCTTCTTAATTAGTAATATGTTAAATTAATAGTAAAAAAATGTATGATAATATACGAAAAAATTGTTAATTTCGACAAATTACATATTCCGACAAGTCTCCGACTAATTCCGAATAATCTCCGATTAATCACCAAGTCTCAAGTCTCTGTCCAATCCGACCCGTTCCGACTTCTGACATTTACAACATTGGGCAGAATTGCTTGTGTAACCATTAGAGCATCGTAATTTCATGTATGCTCCTCGAAAACTTGGAATTTCAAATACCCGTCAAAAACTCTTGAAATATTATGAATACTCCTTGAAATTTTCATGAAAAATATTTTCGATTTTTCGTTTAAATTACATATTAATTTTACTCGCTTGTAAAAATATAAGCTAAATAATATCTTTGTTAGTATTTTGATTTTAGTTACCTCTTTTCGAAGAGGAGACTCGTATTTTGATTTTAGTTTCCTTTGTACAATTTTAGCAATTGTTAAGGGAAAAATTGTTATTTCATAATTTAAATTAAACGATTAAATGTAGAAAAAATAATTTTACAATTTATATAAATAATAATGTTAAAAAAAATTAGTGATAAATTTTAATAAATTTATAGAGCTATCAATAATATTTTAAGAATTTTACAGTGATGTTTGATGATCTAGCAACATCAATGATTTGGGTTTGTTTAGAATCCAAAAGATAATTTATGACCTTAATTTCATTCAAGTCGCCCTTCTGTTAGCTAGTCTATATCTACCGACGAAATTGAATACCAAATATATGGTCTTTTTCTCATTTGCATATTCAAAATTCCTCTTTATTTATTTATTTATTTTTGCAAAAAAGTAAGTATTAAATGAGCGAATAATCACAAAATGCCAAATTGAACCACCCTTTGGTTTTTTTTAGTTTTGAGGTAGTTTAAAAAATTTGTAGACAAGCCAAAAAGAAATTGCCAATCATGAGGGGTTGGCAATATAGAAATTCAAATACCAAACAGATACCAAATTACTCACATGGGTTGAATCATTATTCTCATGGAACATACTATACATAATTTTATAATAATGTATTTAACAAGTTCAAATAAAATTTAGTTTGTGCAATTTGATGTCAATTTAACTACCGATTCATTCAAATTGTTTTATCATCAATGTATTGGATTGAAAATGAAATATGAACCTCCTTTTGTCCTTTCTCCATCTTCACATAATTTGTGATATCATACTTTCTAGACTTGAACATTGACCATCTAATTATAATCATTATTTCTTATGTAACTATTACACTCATTTATCATTTTGCTAATATCATAAACCTAACAATAATATATTCAAAATCATTATTTGTGGGATATGCTAGCTTTGTGGGGAAAGCTACCCATAAAAATAATAGTTACAAACAAAAATGTAATATTGACAAATTACAAGTAATTAAAATTAAAATTAAAATATTCCTTATTTTTCAACCATAGGTGCACTAAAATACATATTAATTTTATAATTTATATCATATAGACATTAATTAAAATATCACATAAGAATAATATACTTCAATTGATAATTTGCATGATCATGTGCCCTTTGACTTTTTATTTATTAGCTAATATTTGTGTACTTCAAAGTATATGTAATTGTTTACATACCTAATTATTAGCAAAATAAAAGTATAAGACACATGAATTAGTGCACTTTATTGGCCACAAAAAATCTGATAGACCCAATTCCGTTATGTATCTTTTCATGTAACTTTCGGTGTAGTTTTGGCCTCATGGACGGGTGTGACACGAAACCGTGTGCGAATAAATTATCTCCTTTTGCTATATAACAGGAGACTCCATTGACTAATTTATCATTGATTTCAATTATTTATTTTTAAATATTATTAAATTAGAGTCGTGGACATTTTGAATTACATAAACAATTCGAACAAATTGTAAAGTATATATAAAAAAAAACTCCCAACAAAAAAATTCTCTTAATTTAATAAAAAAAATCAGAAATAGAAATAAAAAACTAAAAATAAACTTATAATCTTCTTCAAATATATAAATAGCCTAATATCATGAGCGCAATAAGTCGCAAGATCGAAGATGACATCAATCTCGATATTTATTTTTTCGGAATAGACGGTTTAATTTAATTGATATGTCAATTAACATATATTAATATTGACATATTAAAATGAAACGATGCATCAATTAATTTTTAATTAGGAGGTCAGTGTGAGTGAAAACTTGGTTGGGTAGAAGTAGAAGGACAAGGAGAGGGGGACACAATATATTTTCTCTACTTACAAAAATATATGAAAATGACAAAGATCCTTTAAAAATACCAAAAATAATATTGATTTTGTTCTCTTGTTTCTCTGACGAACGAATGCAAATTTTGTTTATTGTATTTTTATTTTGCACTTGTTTTCTTTCTTTCTTATATTATTTTTCTCTTTTCAAATCCAAAACAAGGTAAAAATTAATAACCCTAATTATTATCTCTGATTTGATTATATAATAGAATACATGAAAAAATCTAACTAAAGATTAATATATAATTTTTTTTTATAGTATAAAAATTTCTTTTTGTTAACGAGAAAATCTAGGAAACTCTAGTTTATCTAACGAATGGAGGTGTGCAGTGTTAAACTACTGGAGGTAACTAGGATGGGAAAGAGTGTATTTGAGAACAAAAGCAAGGCATAGTCATGACTCATCACTCCGTTTCCGTTACTTTTCACTGGATATTATGCAGACAAGACCTTATAAATTTAAATATTTATGATGATACCTTCTTTCTAACAGCTTAACTTATATTTCTCCATAATTTATCATGGTAAATTTAATTGTCAAGTGTATAAAAACAAAATATAGTTTTTCAAGGGTCTCTTATGAAAAAAACCTAATGGCTTTATTTGTGGGAGGGACCTCTCATCTGTTCATTATTACTATATTACTTCTCTCTCAATCATATACCTCTCTCTCTCTCTCAAGCACAAAGATCCAACTTTCCCACCGTACATTCTCCACTCTCCAAATCTCCATTCAATTTCTCTGTTTCTTCATCCAATTCATCGGATTTTTAACTTATGCTGAGGAATTAATTACAAGGAAGATGAATCGACCGAATTCATTCAGCAAGTCTCCAGCAACCAATTCGCCGACGGCAAAATCGCAAGCGGATTTGGTTGACAAATGGGAGGTTCGACCAGGCGGCATGCTTGTCCAGAAGAGAGATTCCGAATCGGGTAATGGGTCGCCTGTTCATGTACCCACAATCCGCGTTAAGGTCAAGTATGCTGGGGTTTATCACGAAGTCTACATCAGCTCTCAAGCCACTTTCGGTAAGTGAAATTGAATCCCAAATGCAATTCAATTCATCTTTACTACATGGAAATTGAGCAAACAAAAGGTTAATCTTGTTCCAATTGCATTGAATTTGACTTCCAATTCGTCAATTTGTCCACAGGGGAACTCAAAAAGACGGTGGCAGAGAAGACCAATCTCCACCCTGATGATCAGAAGATACTCTTCAAAGACAGAGAGAAAGACTCGAAATCCTTTCTCGACACCGCAGGAGTCAAAGACCGGTCAAAGCTGGTCCTCGTAGACGATCCTGAAGCACGGGCTCGTCGCCTCATCGAACTCAGAAAATCTGAAAAGTATGACAAGGCCGCCAAAACCATCGTCAAAATCGGCCTTGATGTCGATCGATTGGCTACTAAGGTATCAAAACGTTACAATTATTCTCTTTTTGGCGTTAATATACCGCTTTTTAGTTAATTTGATTTTTTGATTTAAAGGTGAGTGCAATGGAGAAGATAGTGAACAAGGGGCAAAAGGTGGTTGAGAACGATATAATTCGTCTCACCGAATTATTAATGAACGAATTGCTCAAATTAGACGCAATTGTGGGCGAAGGAGATGTCAAAATTCAAAGAAGATTACAGGTTTCTTATTATTTTCTCTAATCATTAATTAAATCTACTTTTTAAAATTATTTTAAAAATTGTGTTCTTTTTCTATTATTATAGGTGAAAAGGGTGCAAAAATATGTAGAAACCCTAGACACAATCAAATCGAAAAACTCGAGTATTCAATCGATTAAACAGACCAATACCAATAATACCAATCTGCCACGTCAGCAACTGCCACGTCAGCAAAATAACCCGTTCCAACAAAACCAGCAATGGGATCAGTATGATTTGCTGTCGTCAATGCCGTCCACATCATCTGCCACGTCAGCAACAAGCGTGGCCTCCATACCGACCCCTCGATACAATTGGGAGTTATTTTGAGGCGGACTTTCCGTGGTACTTTATCGTAGACGTGAATTGGCACCCAACTCTTGAGTATTTCTTTTTTAAGTGGAATTTGGGTTGGTGACGTGGCGCAATCAGATTGGTCCGCATGGACGGATTGTTGTAAGAGATGTATGTAATTGTAGTCTTGTACACCTTTTTTTTTCTTGGGTTTGTTGTTTATTATTCTTTTGGTGTGTATATTTTGAAAATTAGGAGGGCGTGTTTGCAAATTTGCTCTTCGATTGTGTTTAGAAATTCGAATAATTGGGGGCTTTTTGAACCGAATCGTGTTAGATGTTTGAATAATGGTTGATATTAATAATAATAATAATAATAGTGTTTATACTCTTTATGCCATTTTATTTCTTTTTCGAAATTAGCTTTTTTTTTTCTGGAAAAAGAATTATAAAGCAATATTAACATATTATATATAAAGTTTTTATCATTTTCTTTAAAGTGGTGTTGATGTTAATTAATTCGAATATTAATCATGGTGTTGCCTAATCATTTCATGATCATTATAGATGGTTTTGGAAGTTAGAAATACCCTTTCTTCATTTATGGAGTAGAGAGAGAAAGAGAGAGATGCCTAGTGGAAAAATGGGACAAAGAAAGAGATGGTAGACATTAATGATAACATTAAAAAACCTTATTTTTATTTTTTAGGGTTGTTGGGTAGATTAAAAAATGAGAGAATATTTGCAATCTTATTTTCCTTTTATTTTTGTTTGCTCTTATTTCATGTGCATGATTTTTTTGGTAATTAAAAGTAGGTAGTTTGTCACGTTTTTAAAGGCTGGATTTTTGAGTTTTCAACTCCTTTATTTCTCTATGTTGAATGTGAAGTGTTAACTAAAATCTTGCTGTATAATTTGCTTATTTACCCTTTTGCAAATTTTAGTATTTGCCTTTTTAAGGGCATTTTAAATATAATCAATTACTTTTTAAGGGCATTCCTCGAAAATAATTCTATATTTAAACATAATCAATTATTTTTAAAAAGTAATATAAATATCAAATTAAGGGCATTTTAAAATATCAAGTATAACTATTTAAAATGCATTATATTGTTCGTATGTCCGTGTTTAATTAAAGTCTTGATTTTATGTGTATTTCATAATGTACGGAAGGACTTTGATATTTTTGTCAGATTAAAAGTATTTTCTCGAATACGATTTGGATCAGTTTGGATTATATCCGCACCGGACACCTCTAAGCAATATACATTGCACAATAACCCCTCAAGTACATCTCACGATTCGGATCCGAGTATTATCTGGTTCGGATCCAAATTTAATATTATATCCATTTTTTAAGAATAACATGAGTTGTAATTTAAATTCACAACCATTTAACATGTTTAAATCCATACAATGAGTTGTTACAACAGCTGTTACCGCAAGTTCAAAAAGCAAAATGACATGTGAGTATAATTTGTGTGAGTTATCATTGAAATTGTGTGAGGTATCTTTTATGCAAGGATGATAACAAACTTAATTTGGACTATTTATATTTGTCATAATCTTGTGAATTTGAAATTCAAACCAATAAAAAATAGATTATTTTCCCACAAATGAACTTAATTGTATAAAATTCTTATGAGATATTAGAGAAAATCAACGTGTAGTAGATTTTGCTGAAATGTTCTGAAGGGAAAATTGCAAATTAAACATTAACTAGTCATATCATTCATAATCAATTCATATGACGTAGAAACTATACCGAAACTCCAATGTGTAATCAATTCTTATGAGATATTTTATTTCATATCATGCTAAACAAAAATTTGTGTTTCCTTCAACTGTTTTCTTGCAGACTTCCTTCAGTCAAAATCTAAACAATTCATATTTTAGGATCCATGTGTAATCATCAATCTCTTTTTGGATCCATATGCAATTATCAATCTCTTTTTGGATCCATATGTAATTATTTCTTTAATTGAAGAATGCAGTCTATTGAGTCTTGAGAAAAGAAAAATCTAAAATAAAATATGAGCATATTAAAAACTGTTCTCCGTCATGGGTTTGTTCGGATTTAATAAACTCTTAGCAATTTAAATTTCAAATTAAGTTCACTGTAAAATATCAATCATAACTATCTCAAATGATTGTTCGAAGTACATTTCACGATTCAGATTCAGATATTGTTCGAAGCCGGACATTGTTCGAATAAGGATTTAAATTCGGATATCGTTGTAAGTAATTTAAATTCATAACTATCTATGTCGCACGCATACGGATGCGGGTATCGTATCCGATACGATACTGTAATTTAAAAAAAAAAATCGTATACGGATACAATTATTAATTTAATATATTTATATTATATATAAATAATTAATATTTTTTTAAAATTAATAATCACGACAATAAATAAAATAAACCAAATAATACAAGTTTCATAAAATATCCTAAAAATATCATAAACTTATTATAGAAGTATCCTGAAACTAATCTAGAAATATGCTAGAAGTATCATATATAATTTATTTAAAAATATTATGGGTCAAAATATACAATGAGCCACATTATCCTAATTGGAGTATCACAGCCGTATTCTAGACGTTGTATCCGAAAAAATAATATTAAAATAATCGGATACGTCACGTGATTTATCCGATACGTGTCTGAGCCGTTTCGCACATGTATTCGTATCCCCATGATACTTCTGCATTTTTGAAGTCTCGGCGTAACATAGATAACCATGAAACGTGTTTAAATTCGTACATGACCGGTTACAATAGCTATTACAACAAATCCAAAAAGCAAACAGATAAATGAGTATAATTTGTGTGAATTATCATTGGAATTGTGTGAGGTATCTTTCATACAAGGATGATAACAAATTTATTTTCGATTATTTATATCTGTCATAATCTTCTGAATTTCAATTTCGAATCACTAAAAGTAGATTTTTTTTCTTCCACAAATGAACTCAATTGTATAAAGTTCTTGCGGAGATATTAGAGAAAATCAAGATAACTACTTGTGTATGAGCGACTATTAATATCTTTCATAATCAATTCATATGATGTTGAAACTAGATATTGAAACTCTAAGAGGTATATATGCAAAAAATGTTAAGGTGCTTCCCAACTGGTTTCTTGCTGGTTTCTTGGAGTCAACAACTGAATAATTCAAACATTTTTAGGATCCATATGTAACTATAAATTTCTTTTTGGATCCAGAAGTAATTCTCTTTTTAATTGAAGGTATTGAGAAAAACAATGTAAAATAAAATTTGAGCAAATTGAAAAATTGCTCCCCTATCATGGGCTTGTTTGGATTTATTACAAACATACACCTAATTAAAATTTTGGAGCATGTTTATAACTTGGCCCAATAATATATTTAAATAGATTTAAGGCTCAATAAGTTTCAGTTATTAAAGGCCCAATTAAACCTGGATAAATCCATTTTTCAAAGAAATGGAGAAGATATTAACCCAACTAACTGCCTTCATTTACTGTGACGTCAGTGCTTTAATCAGCTGTCAAATGACCAAATTACCCTTGTTATTATTCACCAGCTCATTCCCTCACTCACTCACATAGTCAAATGTGAAATTAATCAATTAATCATTAATCATTGGGGATAAATTGGTCATCAATTATTTATTTATTTATCCATGTTACTCCATATGCTGCCACGTTGGAAACGAATCATAGATTAAACGTGCTTTGCTATAATGAAATATTAAGGGACTTTTCTGTCAATTTGCATGTAGTTGTTGTAGCTTTCAAGCAAAAACCAGCCTTATGACAATGTTTTAAATCCCTCCATTTTTTCTAAACTGGAATTCTCTCCTGTTCTTTTTCATCATATCATACAGCGTATTTGGTCACTGGAGGAAAATTTGGTGGTTTATAACTGGAGAGAATAAATAGAATAATTGTACTCTCCAGGTCAGTCTTACTTAATAATAATTAATCCCACTATTCGAGGCCGGGAGTATATTGATATAATATTATATGGACCCGTTCTTTCGTACATCATACGGTATTACAATCTGGTTCTACTGAACCGCGCGTTGATATAGTCGTTCAGTCTGTTCCGTTCACCTTATCTGTCCCATGCTACATGTACGTGTCATAACGCACTCATATTTGTACCCAGAGTTTTCCTTATAATACACATTCTTCTTAACTGGTAATCAATTGTTTATTCATAGATATATTTTGGGGATATAACGGGGTACATATAATTATTAATCTACTATCTCGAGGAAAGATGAAAATAAAGGAAACGTCAGCTATCTTATTCCCATTTAAAAATTGAAAAATTCCCCATTCTTTTAAGGAATCTCCGTTTCTTCTACCTTGCTTCACTCTGCTCTCTCTCTACCGTGTTACCGTGAAACTTCGCGCTTTCTCCCCATCTCCGATCATCAGGTATTTGTTGAATTCTTGACCTCGCTGATCTATATCTTCGGCACTTTTTGCAATAATTCACTGTTTTTTACGACCTTTTTCATAAATTTTGGTGTTGATCCCTACCTGATTTCTTTCTCCATTTCCAATCAGCAAGTATTTAGTCACGATTTGTTAATTTGAGCTTGAATTGGTTGATATTTAACTAAATTTAAACAAAATGAAACACATTATTGCTTTGTTTATTAAATCAGAGATTTCATTTTGTGTACTTCTGAAATCAATGTATTTATTATTTAGTTATATTGTCCATGTGTATACACTATATAAGAATACAAGTCCTTTGAAACTTCTGTGGTGATCCGATCTAATAAATAAGTTAATTTCCTTGTTTATTTTATTCATTTGACTAGATCAGCATAAATCTCCTATCCAAATGATAACTATGCCATTTGTTTGTTGCTTCTCTCAATAAATCTCCTTATTTTTTAATTTATATAGATTTTTGAAACAAAATGACAACCACGTTGGATTCAACAAGGGCAGAATTGGCCCTATTAATTCTCTACCTCAACAAAGCCGAAGCAAGAGACAAAATTGCCAGAGCAATTCAATACGGTTCGAAATTCATAAGTAACGGCCAGCCTGGTGCTGCGCAAAACGTCGATAAAACTACCAGCTTGGCTCGCAAAGTTTTTCGCCTTTTCAAAGTACAATTTTTAATTTTATTCTTTCAATTCATTCGTGTATTTATTAATAATCGGGTTTTGATTAATGTGTAGTTTGTGAACGATCTTCATGCCCTAATCAGCCCTCCCGCAGCAGGAACTCCACTTCCACTGGTTTTACTCGGAAAGGTATATTGAATTCGAATTTGCCTAATTTTGGTTTCAAATAGTTTCTTTAATCTAACATTTGCGATTTTTTCTTTGTTATTATAGTCGAAGAATGCGTTGTTGTCGACTTTTCTGTTTCTTGATCAAATTGTCTGGGCTCATCGAACTGGAGTTTACAAGGTTTATTTCTCCCCTCAAAATTTACTTTATTTCACTTTTTAAGACAAAAAAATGAAAAAAAATACCTAATAAATTTTATTTTTAATGAAATGTAGAATAAAGAGCGTGCAGAGATTATCGGCAAGATTTCACTGTATTGCTTTCTCGGTTCTTCAACTTGCACTACCTTAGTCGAGGTATATTATATAAATATATATATATATATATGTTACCCTTATTTCATTAATATCATATTATTTTAATTAGAAAATAATTATACTAATTAATTGCTTTTTTTATGATTTTATTATAGTTGGGAGAGTTAATGAGGTTATCCGACTCCATGAAGAAATTAAAATCTAATGTATAATTTCTTTAGCAAAACTAATTATTATATTAATTATAATTTATAATTTATAATTCCATTTTTTTAATTATAAACTTATAATTATAGGATGAGCAATACAAAGCAAAGTTGAAAAAATCAAATGAAAGAACGCTGGCCCTCGTGAAGTCCTCGCTCGACATGGTGGTGGGTGTTGGGTTGCTCCAACTTGCACCCAATAAGGTCACGCCACGTGTCACCGGCGCGTTTGGTCTCGCCACCTCACTCATTTCTTGCTATCAGGTATTTGATATATTTACAAAATAATATTTTATAAATATTCTAATATTACTTTCTTTATAGCTTCTTCCTGCACCGGCTAAATCGAAGGGGAATTAATTTTTTTGTTTTTTTTATTAATGTCTCTTAAGAAATAACAAGGATAAATAAATGTGGTAAATGGCCACATGGCTTTCTCGGTTAATAAATCTATTTGATGAAGTATTTTAATTAAATTGAATCGAATCGTAACTTGGCTTGGCTAGTTTAATAATAGCTTAATTAATTCTAAATTTTTGGTGCTGTTTGTATTATATTGCATGTTATTTCTCTTTTGTTGATAATTCAATTTTTTATTCTAGTAAAACAAAACATCAAAAATGCCCTTGTAAAAGCTCAAAATATTATATGTACCCCTCCGAATTGGAAATGTCATGAATAAAATTCAAACAAGGCATTATTATTATATAAATATAATTAGAGAAATCAAAGAAATTTGGTTGGAAATCATGACAATAAAAATAGTGTAGTTTGACAAATTCAAGTATGATTTCATATAATTCATGATTTTGGGAAATCAAAATAGTGTACTTTGACAAAAGTATTACATGAGCATAGATCATATTATTCTCTATTTTTTAGAAACTATCTAGTAAACTTCAAATTACAATAAAAATGACAAAAGATAAAATAAAAAAAACTTTTTTTCTTTTCATATTTCAATATCATAGCTCATAAGATATAAACGCCTCCAATAAATATTTATACCTGCATTAATATTTTCGTATTTTATGAGATTCTATGATAATTTCAATTTTTTTTGTAGAATTGAAGGGGTATTAATTGTAATTATTATTAAAACATACATATTATATTTAATAATTAAACATTTCTACTTTTGATGCATTGATTTTTTTTAGTTTAAGAAGAATATGGGATAAATTGAAGTATTGCAATTTTTTCAATATTTTAGCATCATAATTATGATATCAAGTTGCATTTTGTGTACTAAGTTAAAACAAAAAGAATATACATAATTTTTCTCCAAATGTTTAAACCAAAACCATGATATACATATACATTATTTTTCATAAAAAGTTCACAAAAAGAATATTGTGCATAATATTTATGAAGGATTTATTTATAACTCTTCATTTGAATCACCACACGTAAAAGCGTGGCATTGTTGTTACATAAAACCAATAATTTCGAATGGAATTATAAACCTCGGAATAGAAATCCAGGATTTTAAGTTCTGGAAACGCGACGGCATTTCAAATCAGAAATTGATAGCGGCATCATTATCCAATCTAATCAGAAATGTCGATGACCGTTGTTAGTATCGGACGTTCACTAGCCAGGCTAACTCCGCCCACTGCGCCGGCGATGCGTTGCGGGGCCGGCAAGAGAACCGTCTCCTCCGCCCCCACCTCCTCCAGCAAAACGAGAGCGAACACATCACAGACGACGATGGACGGAAAGCAACGCGGCAAGAAAAACGAGCCCACGTGGCAGTGCGCCCCTGGCTGCGGCGCGTGTTGCAAGCTAGCTAAAGGCCCTGCTTTTCCCTCCCCGGAGAATATCTTCGCCGGCGATCCTGATAACCTACAGGTACGTGTCGAATTCAAAATGCATTAATGGAAATTCCGCTCAATTTCTGTACGGATTTGATGGTAGTTGTATAAGAGCATGATCGGCCCAGATGGATGGTGCATTCACTACCGATCAGAGTCGAGAACCTGCTCCGTGTACGATGGTATGCTAACTGTTCGACGAAATGCTTCGATGAAAAGAACAAAACTAAAACATTTTTTTTGGGTATGTAGAGAGGCCGATATTTTGCCGAGTAGAGTCGGAGGTATTTGAGGAGCTCTACGGGATCAAGAAATGGAGATTTAATAAAGAAGCTTGCACGTATGTATCGAATCCTTAATTTTTGAAATTTTTGATGTTTTGTTTGATTTTGAGATGAATGATTAAATTTGGTTATTTTTGGTAGGGCTTGCGTGGACACAATTAAGGCGGTGTACGGCACAGAGTCTAAGGAGATTAAGAATTTTAAGAAACTAACGAGGGGTACTTAGGCTTGTATAACAGTTCTTTTTAGTATATGACAATTTTGCCCCTCGACCATCGTGATTTGATCGAAATTATCATTCATGGTCTTATCATTTCTGCTTGGATAAAAATTTCCCGAAATTACAAAATTGATGGTATAGTAAAAAGAAATTTTGCGAAACGCCCTTAAAATATAGAAGGGTGTTTTTGAAAATATGGGAGACGATGAAATGAAATATAAGCTTTTCGTGTTAGATGATATTTGGTCAAATTCATTTTGGAACAATATAAATCATTAAAATTCATTTTTGAATATGGAACCGGATCTTGTCTGATTATTTGCACACATTGCTTGCCTTGGATTTACCAGAAAAGGATGAAATAAAAAATGTAAAAAGTTCAAAATTGAATGAAATATAAGGCAATAAGGCATATTTTATTTTTACCTCCAAAAAAAAAAAAATACTAAAAGTAATCATATTAGGTACTTAACTAATTAATATTGTATATATTAAATGATTTCGATATTGTATATATAAAATTGGTTTGATTTTGATATTGTATATATAAAATGATGAGTTCATCTGATCGAACCTAGAAAACCAAAAATAGACAAAATATTAGTTAATATTTAATTACCACAAAAATTTAAAAAATGACAAAAGATGAAATGAAGTTATTTACCCGTTTTGATATTGGTATTTGGCGCATAAACTTCAAAATCTTTGGCCTTTGCACAAGATCCATATCTAGTTAAGTAATAAAACATACGTATAAAAGTAAATATATTTATTTGAATACTTTTAGATATATATATATATATTTTTTTTTGGTTATTACAAGATGATCATAATTTGTCCACCTGCAAAATTGGTAATTACTAGAAGATGTATAGCAAATAAATGAAATAGTAAAAAATATCAGTGACCACCCCCATTCCCCACAAAAAGTAAGATGAAATTAATTATATAAACCTAATAATAATTAAACCTATATAAAAATGATAATTAGAAGAAAAAAAAACGAGTGACGAGTTAAAGGAGATGAGGATGGAACAGGTCCACGAAGCATACACACAAAACTAATGCAAAAAAAAAATGAAAGAATGCGGTGAGCGTGGATCGAACACGCGACCTTCAGATCTTCAGTCTGACGCTCTCCCAACTGAGCTATCCCCGCTTTTTGTTCATTTCTAAGTAACCTTAACAAAGGACTGAGCGGTGATCATTTTGGTATGGATAAATATAAACCAAAGATAACTTGTTCCATAACTACACCAATGAAATTTGCATGATCAATTTGGTTGGAGTTGCATGATTTTGCATGCAATGCAACACATGCAAACTTCAATTTCATGCCTTATTTTTTGAGTTTGTTTTGAGTTAAGCAGTACGAAATGCATGCAAACATCATTGCGACCCAACATTTCCCCTTTTTTTATTATAAGTAACATCGATCATTATTACTTGTGATTACTTCTTTGATATAATCTGTCTTTTGTAGGTAGTAGTTTATGCAATTTTTTTTTTGAGAGAAACATTGTGAGACATTGGAGAACACTAAATTACTAATCAACAGAGTAATGCGAGCCTCGTTAGGGGAAGGAGTGATCGTACTCATATCCCTCATTTGGTCTTCGAGGGTAATATGATTCATTTCCTCTGGCAGAGTGTATCATGCCGATCCAGCCAGTATTGTTCTAAATGGACGTCTGGCCGACAAGATTTTGACTCGAACGAGTCTTTGAGTTTCTAGTTCATCGGGGCTAGTAGGTCAAGCGATTCAACTACTTATAGATTATGGACATGTCTAATATTCGTTGATCCTCTCCTCAAGAAGTTGAAAGAAAAGCCTCGCTTTTAGTTTAGGAAATAATGAATGGTTAAAAATAAAATTATTCGATGTTGGTTTTTCAACGGCGCAACTTATTATTGGCTAATTATTTCGAGGGATGGATGATTATACTAATTGGGACTGTTTTTATACTCTCAGCACAATCAAAATTGGTCTTAGAGGGTAATACGATTTTGGTATTGATAACGGGACAAGATTTTGACAACTCCCTATCGTATTTGGATCGCATTATCGTATATTAACTATATTAATGTGTAATTATTGAACTAATACATCAAATTTGTGCGTTTTATTTAATGTATTAGAATATTATTATTTTATATTTAATTATTTTTCTCATTAAACATAATAGTATTTAATGCTAATTTATTTTTGTCAACAAATTAATAACTGCCACATATGTTAGTCAATCACTATAACCAACTAGGAGATTGCTCATATTATGTTACGAGTTTTTTCTTTAAAAAACTATATATCTTGTTATACAAAAATGACCGAACAAATATATATATTACATAGTATTTTATTATTTTATTAATATATACTATTGCATAATTTGTTTTTATATATTTAAGTGAAAGTTAACTTGAAATGAATCTATTTGATATGGGTCTCAAAATGAAGAAAAAAATACATTCCCAGAGCTGGAAAAAATTAAAAATTAAAATTTAAAGAAAAAGGAAAAAGAAATATTTGTTGGTCTCAAAAGGAAGAAGAAAGCATGGGATCTTACATGGCTAGTCACCATTTGGTCCATTTGGGACGAACTTAACAAACGAATTTTTCAAAAACGGGACAAGATGCATGAGCTTTTGGTGAACAGTATCAAAGATTTAATTGGAAAATAGAGTCTTCATTGCTAAATTAGTGCCAAAAAGTATATGAAGTTGTATTTTCAATTGTAAATTCCGTTATTTTTGTAAGACTTTGTTTATTTTCTTTTTAGTATAATTGATTGGATCGAGCGCGTATCAGGTTTGCATTTCGTTTTTTAAAAAAAAAACTATGTAAAAAAGTAATCTTTACTATTTGGAAAAAAAAATCGTGCGTTGACACTAACATATGCTGGCAAGAAGATTTACTAGAGAATTTGCGTGCGTCAAAATTTTAAAATATTTCATAATCGTGATGATGTGATTTCAACTATGTTACGCGGATACTTCAAAAACGCAGAAGTATCCTGAGGATACGGGTATCCGATACGGATACGGATATGATACGGCTCGGATACGTATCGGATACGTCACGTGGCGTATCCAATTATTTTAATATTTATTTTTTTCGGATACGGCGGGGATACTGCAGGATACGGCTGAGATGCGTTCATGATACGGCTGGGATACTCCATTTAGGATACTTCGGTCCATTATATATTTTGACCCATAATATTTTTAAATAAATTATATATGATACTTGTAGGATACTTCTAAATTAGTTATAGAATACTTCTAGAATAAATTTAGAATACTTTTATAATACTTGTATTGTTATGTTGATTTTATTTATTTTCATGATATTTAAATTCAAAGTATTATTTAATTTATTATTTATTTATTATATACAATATAAATATATTAAAATAATAATTATATAACCGTATCCGTATCGTATCGGATACGACACCCGTATCCGTATCCGTGCAACATAGAATTTCAATGATTATGTGATTTCAAAATAAGCTTAAAAATGTGTTCAAATTAAGAATGTGGATTATATTTGTATGAAACTCTAATTTCAATAAATTATAATCGATTGGCATTCTAATTTGTGAAGTAAACTAAATAAGTAAATATATATGTATTGTCGGGGATTTTTATGATAGACCGTTTTCTTATGTTAAGACTTTTTTTTCAAAAAATGTATTTTGAATATTTGTCACTTAATAATGTTGGGATTTTTGTGTTTAATGGTTGATTTGGATGATAGAAATATTGGGGTTCGTTGTTTTGGAGGGAGGGTCAGTAGAAGATTACAATAAAGAATTCCAAACACTCACGCAGGAGAGAGAAGGCAGAAATACACACGGAGTGGTCGGTTGACACATGATACGTCGATATTAGATAGATACAAACACCAAAATGTGCACACTCAATAATATATATATACAATATTTCGAGATAAGCGTGAGATTGTTTTCTACATTCCTTACTCTAAATTTTTCACATATTTTTCTCTCTCTTTTTCTCTCTATTTTTCTGGAGATTTTCTCTCTCTAAAACATATGAGATGAGTTGCATTTATATATCACATGCACCCTCTCAAATACAACTCTTTTTTTATTCTAGATATTTCTATTCTATTTAATACACATATATATCTCGTATTCACACACAAATACATTGAATATTATCCTGCCCTAATAATATTATTAATTAAAAAATCATTAATTTTAATAAATAATTTTTTTTGTAAAATTCAAGTGTTTATTTATCATTTAATGCAACACTATGCAAAATACAATTATTAAGAATTAATAGATAAATAACTAAATATCTTTAAATATTTTTTGAAAAAAATCTATCATAAAAAAATGGATATCATAGAACGTCTCCCATATACTGTCTACGCCAAAATTAATAAATAGAAAACATTAGAATGCAAAAACATTGGATGTATGTTTGGAAACTTTATTCGTATACGTACTCGAGCAGTTAAAATAGTTACATCTTTTTAATCATTTATAAATGATTTTTTATTTTTTGTATGGATAAATTCTAAAGATAATTTGTTCAAAGACTGCACCAGTGCAATTTGCATGATCCATTTGATTGAATTTGCATGGTTTTGCATGCAACACATGCAAACTTCATTTTCATTTTCATGTCTAGTTAAGTAGTAGGAAATGCATGCAAACATCATTGATTCATTGGGATGCAATCTTTCAGATATTTATTGAACTAAAATCATTTAAATAGTATTTATGTGATTACTTTTTATTACTCTCTCACTAAAAATAGTTAAGACTTAAATAGTATTATTAATATTAATTATTAATCTAACTATTGGTTTATTTGGTTTTTTTTATCTCAATTAATCAAATTAACTTAACATTTCGGCAGTTAAGATGATTGCCATGTTTTAAAGAGGATTGCTCATTGCCAAATATACTAGTGTATTTTCTCTCTCCCATATGAGAGAACCCATCATGAAGCTCGAGAGTGGATCACAATTAAAGATTATATAACGAGGCACATGTGGAAAAATCGTGCAAAATTCGTTTAAATTATATTTAATTTATGTTAATTTATAGTTATGTAATTTTTTATTGTATTACCTTGTTTCGTACTAGGGTCATGTTAAACAAATATTGTTTTGCGGTAGCATGGAAATTGATTTTCTTTTTGACAATTATTTTTAATTTATTTGTGTATGTAGAGTTGAATTTTGATTTTAATTATTTTTAGGAAGCAGTGAATGTTGTACACTTGCATGTATATTTTACTTTTGCCGACTAGCATGAATATCTTTGATGTAAATTTTGTTTAGGATTTACATTAAGTTGTGTAATGGGTATGCTTGTGTTATGAAATATGAATAATAGAAATATGGTAAAATTATGGCAAATATTAAGGAAAAGTTATGGCAAATATATATGAAAATTACAAATGTCCAAGCAGTAGCATTGCGAAATTACAAATATGCCCAAAACATAATCCAAAAATCCTACGATTACCCAAAAAATCGTAAAATTACAAATGTTTAAACCCTGTATCCAAACTCGAGAGAGAGAGAGAGAGAGAGAGAGAGAGAGAGAGAGAGAGAGAGAGAGAGAGAGAGAGAGAGAGAGAGAGAGACGGTGCCATTTTTTTTTCAAACCCTACATCCGAAAATAAAGAGAGAGCGAGCGATATTTTCTAAACAAAGAAGAAGAAGGTAAGCGTGTACGAAAAATAACATCTTTAATGACATGGCAGACCATTGCCATGTGAGCCATTCGGGGAGAATTCAGGGAAAATTACCATTTACACATTGCCCTCCTCCTCCTCCTCCACATTTTCAGAATCATCATACTCATAATAAGCAAAATCTGTTCCGATTGAGAAACTAAACCACAATGCTCCAAATTCGGGTTCGTCCTCTTCTTCTTCCTCTTCTTCCAGGACACCCGCCCTGCACAGTGGACACACCGGAGTTACCTCTAGCCATTCGCAAATACATTCCGAATGGAATAGATGGCTACAAGGTAACTCCTCCAACGCATCTTTTTCATCTTCAACTAACAAGTCCTCCAAGCATATAACGCACAAGCATTCTTCTTTCTCCGCCATTTATAGAAAAGAAGAGCGATTGCTACAAAGTGTGCACGGCAGAGAGAGATCAGAGAGAGAGAGAGAGAGAGAGAGAGAGAGAGAGAGAGAGAGAGAAATGTAGCGACAGTGTGTAAATGTGAAGAAGAAAGGGTATATAAGTGTGTGTGTGTGTGTGTGTGAATGTAACCACCAAATGTTGCGATCAGTTTTAATTACGTGCAATATAAACTTAATACCAAATGATTGCTAGAATTGTATGAAGTATATCACAAAGAGGCATCTTAAAATAATTGTATTCGGTTTCTTAAACACCATAAATTACGTGCAATACAAACTTAATAACAAACACCATAAACTACATGCAATATAAACTTAATAACAAATACCAATTTGAAATATACGAACACTAACAATTTATATACAACATAAATAATAATAACAAAAACAATAATTCATACACATATAATTTTAATTATATTCTTAACTCCGGATCGTATTTGGATCACATTTGCTTATATTAACTTTATTAATGTGTAATTAACTAATGCATTAAATTATGTGTGTTTTATTTAATATATTAGATTATTATTATTTTTCTCATTAAACATAATATTATTTAATACTAATTTATTTATATCAACAAATTAATGAATATGACAACGTCAGCCACTCACTATAACCAACTGGAAAATGCTCATACTTGTTACGAGTTTTTTTTTGAAGTTATAACTTGTTATAAAAAAAATGACTATACAAATATATATATCACATAATTTTTTTTCACATATAATATAATTTATTTGTGTATATTCAAGCGAAAATTAACTTAAAATGAATCTATTTGATATGGGCCTCACCCATGAAAAGCACATTATGTGAATTGGAAAAAAAAAAAAAAAAAAAATTTAAAAAAAAGAAGAAAAATAAAAATAAAAATAAAATACTAGTTGTTCTAACAATGTGATAAAGTAATCTTTATTATTTGAAATATATATATATATATATATATATATATATATATATATATATATATATATATATATATATATATATATATATATATATATATATATATATATATATAACTAAAATGCTTAATTAAGTATCAGCCTAGCCTTTGGTATTTAGGATGTTTTATCTGTCCGATCGCATCAAGATACGTGCGCAGGAATAAACGGAGCGGTGGGGTTAACTGAGCACGTTTCTTTATTCATTCCTTCTCCGTCCCACTCTTAACCTTTTTTTCCTTGAATCTTTATTCTTTGCCGCCACACTCTTACCCTCATTCCCTTCTTTCCTTCGCTCAAACCACAAGCTTTCATGGCCACGGGGAGAGAATAAGCAAAAACGAAACCTTCTCATGGCGATCGTTCAACTCGCCCTTTTGGCAACAAAATCCTTACTTGGTGACCTACAGGCGAGCAAACCTTCTCCAACGACTGAGGCGAGGAAACCCTTGATTGACTCGCATATCCTTCTTCTCGTAGCGCATAGGAGAGAAAACTATAATCAATCAGTGACTGAGGACTTCAGGTAACTCTTTTTTATGTAAATGATGGATTATTTTTAGTTTCTTGCATCACTTCTAATTGCTGATATAGACCTATAAGTTCCTTCTCTGGTTGCTAATCCCGATTTCTCATATAATTGCTCAATTTGGGTACTAGTTTCTCATATAGTCCTAATTTGAACTTTGAAGTTCTAATTTCGGTACTCATTAAAGTTCTAATTTCAGTTGTTATTGATCATGTACTCCTAATCAATGTTGTAAAATACGGAAAACAGTACGGAACGGTCGGGGACCGTAAAACGGGATTACCGTAAAACGGTGAAAAAACGGTGGAAAAACGGTGAAAAAACGGTCACCAAAATCGATAGTAATTTAATTAAAATTTATAGATGAAACCAAAAAAATATATAATAATGTAATTTTTTAATAGTAAAAAAATAACATAAACAACATCCAACATAAAACATAACATCAAAACGAATGTCTAACATAAACGTAATATCAAAACGAATGTCCAACAAAACGTAACATCAAAATATAAACTCAAATCCAAACATAAACTAAATAGTAAAATCATTAACATCATTCGGGACAACCGTAAGTAAAAAAATGATAATTTTATTGGGTTGAAAAAAAAAATGGCCAAAAAACGGTAAATAATCAAAATTTCAATTTTTTGTTGTGAAAAACGGCCGTTTTTCGAACCGAAAAACGTTTTTTCCCCAAAAAAACGGTCAAACACGATAAAAAAACGTTTGACCGTTTTTTCAAACCGTCTTGTAAAAAACGGAACGTTTTCCCACCGAAACACCGTTTTTCCACCGTTTTTCACCGTTTTTCACCGTTTTTTACAACAGTGCTCCTAATTGATGCTCAAATAACTAGGGCTTTTACGCAAATTTCTCCTTTGATTGTAGCAGTCGGTATTGCTGACAAGTGAACCTGCCGAAATAATTTGGTCTAGCAAGGCGCATCCAATTTGATGGTATGCTGAAGGAATTTGGTCGGAAAATTTCTTATTGGTACGTAAATTAGTCTATTTTTCACATATACCCTCCAGTTTCAATTATTCACTCCTTTAATTTATTTCTTCCATATAATTAATGTTTTTGTTGAACATATAATTTGTAATTGCAAATTCAGACTCGAGCAGTTCTTCGTCAAGTGATTGTGAGCATGCCATGTTCTCGTTTGCAAGGATTCAACTTCCCGTAGTGACATCATGGATGCATGAGATCAAGGAAGAAACTTATTTCATTGAAATGCTAGTTTCATTTTTTTGTAATGTTTTATATGTTCATTACAGTTTTGGAAGGATTGTGAATGTTGTGATTAGGGTTTTGTTTCCAGAGGTATCGAGATGTTTTTATATTTTTGTTTTGACAAATGAAATATTGGAATACTGTTGTGATATTCTAGGATTTATTTGTAAGATTTGATGTTACTGGACTCATTTTGAGTATAATTATAATTTTTTTTTTTGTTAGGTATAATTGCAAATTTGAATTCATTTGTCAAAAGACTATTTTTAGACAGATGAGAATATTGCAATTTTTTTTTATCAAGAATGAAATGAAAAATGTTCGAGGATTGAAACTTTTTAAGGATTAACATGCAAAAAATGGTAGGTACCAATGGGTTTAAGAAGTATAGATCGAAATGCAGAATTGTTTGGTACCAATTGGCTCACGATCCCTCAAGATGCAAAATGGTACCAGTTCGCTTAAGAAAATGTTTGGCACTTACTGGTTTACAGGAAGTCCAAATACATTGAACAATATATCATCAATAAACATGCTGCATAAAATACAAAATAATATTGCTAACATCCCCATGCAGATATGAATACATAATTCCACAATTGAATAATAATTCATATACATACTGATACATGACCACAACTACATCTATATACATATATAGTATTAAGAAACAAATGAAAGCCCTCAAACGGGTCGAAATCATCCCACCATCTTCATCTTAGTCTTCATCCCACCGCATCATGTGTGCTCGTGTGCATTTCGACTTTCGACTGACCCACACAAAAGATAAAATAATCAGAAAAAAAGAGAAGAAAAATGAAGGATATCATATCACCGATTTGTACAGATATCCCTTGGACATCTCAGCAAAAATCTCCCCAATTAATGGCTAATCGGGGATTAGGATTATACGAGCAATAAGAACTGCAATTAATGGGGATTACGACTGATCGTTCATGGATATACGAACATAGAACTGAAATCGAGCTAGATTTACCTTAATAATAGCAGAAGCAAAGGGCTAGCCCTCTGTCGCTGGTCAATTAGGATTTCTTTCGCCGAACCGAGCAAATGTTTCTCTGCCTCTTTCACGGATCGATTTGTGTTTCCTCTTTGCAAAGGTACAAGAAGAGTTTCTCGCCTCTCGCAGGTCGATTTAAGTCGCTGTCACCATCGCCATGGGCGAGTGGATTACTTTTTCATGTATTTTGTCTCGCCATTGCTATGAGAGGTGCCCTCTATTTCAGGTTCGAACAAGATTCAAGGGAAGAAAGGTTAAGAGTGGGACGGAGAAGGAATGAATAGCTCAGTTAACCCTTAGTTAAGCATTTTAGCTCCTCTATATATATATATATATATATATATATATATATATATATATATATATATATATATATATATATATATATATATATCTCTCTCTCTCTCTATATATATATATATATATATATATATATATATATATATATATATATATATATATATATATATAGGGGGCTTCTATCATACACTCTTTTCCTTAGCACACACCCATTTTCAAGGGTATTTGAAGTAATTATCCATTTATGAATATTTAAGGTAAAATCTCAAATATATTTATCAATTAATGTTTGACTAAATTGGAATTTTTTGTTGTTCATTTAAACAAAAATGTCCATAAAAGATAAATTTTATGATACACCTTTTTACAAATATAATTAATTGCTAAAATACCTAAAATACCCTTATAAAAGGGTGTGTGACAGAATTCCCCATATATGGGGGCTTCTATCATACACCCCTTTCATTATCATACACCCATTTTCAAGGGTATTTGGAGTAATTATCCATTTATGAATATTTAAGGTAAGATATCAAATATATTTATCAATTAATGTTTAACTAAATTGGAATTTGTTGTTGTTCATTTAAACAAAAATCTCCATAAAAAATAAATTTTATGATACATCCTTTTACAAATATAATCAATTGCTAAAATACCCCAAATACCCTTGTAAAATGGTGTATGATAGATATATATATATGGGAGTTCTATCATACACCATTTTACAAGGGTATTTGGGGTATTTTAGCAATTGATTATATTTGTAAAAGGATGTATCATAAAATTTATTTTTTATGGAGATTTTTGTTTAAATGAACAACAACAAATTCCAATTTAGTTAAACATTAATTGATAAATATATTTGATATCTTACCTTAAATATTCATAAATGGATAATTACTCCAAATACCCTTGAAAATGGGTGTATGATAAGGAAAGGGGTGTATGATAGAAGCCCCCTTTATTTATACCTTCGTACTAATAAAAACATGTCAATTGTTGGATCTTACCGCTGATATAATCTGAAAAGAAAAGGAAAATACAAAAGAGGAAAATAAAGATCGACACCTTGATTTAGCAACAGTGAGACGAAGAAAAGGCTTTTGGAAATACTCACATGTCTACGATTTGATTAATTCTAAGTAAGCTATTAGGGGTTTTCGAAATAAAAATATCAATTATAGGGGCATTTCAGTAATTAACCAAACTTGTTGATAGTAATTGAGTCTCCTAGGATCTACAAAATGCGAAAATTTTGTCATTCTTTAATCACTAATAAATAATATTAAAATGCCTAAAGCCTAAATCCTTATCTGCAAAAAAAACACAAAACAATACATTATTAAAAGTGCAACTTGAAAACAACAATATTAAGAAAAAAACAATGACCTGGCGGAAACTGAACGAACCAACACGATATGTTTTCGAAGCAAGAACCTTCTTATACACTTCCATTCAATGAACCTCTCCAGTTTCGTAATGTTTCGCAACGCTAAAAAACTCGACCCTGTAAAATATTTTTTTTTTTTACAAAAACCACCTCTCGAAATTATGAAAATTACAAAAAGATCGCAAACCTGTGACATCAACAATTCTCCATCAATTGAGATGGTGATTCCACCGCATCCCATTCGATGCCCCTGATACCTTGCATGCCCAAAATTCGAATCATTTCATTGACGTTTGAGAAGAACCGCGGCTCCCGCATATGGAAATATCGCCTTTATTCTCTGTAAAAACTAAACATTATATAAATATAGAATTGTTCTCTCTTTAAAGAGTGGATGTTTTTGAGCTCTCACATTGAGCCACCTCATCTTTGACTTTCTATCACACATATTAATATTTATATAATTTCCATATTTATTTTATGATTTGATTATATCCATTAATTTATATCATGTTTTATCCATTTAACCATTTAAGAATTTATTTTATGATCTTTATATCATGTTCTACCTTAATTATATTAATAATTATATCATGTTTTCATATTTATTGTATGATTTCATATTTATTTTGTGATTTGATATTCATTAATTTCTATCATGCTTTACGCATTGAATAATTTTTTCATATATGTTTTTGTCTATTTATTAATTTATTTTATGATATGATTTCTTGTTCTCTCTTTAAAGAGTGGATGTTTTTGAGCTCTCACATTGAGCCACCTCATCTTTGACTTTCTATCACACATATTAATATTTATATAATTTCCATATTTATTTTATGATTTGATTATATCCATTAATTTATATCATGTTTTATCCATTTAACCATTTAAGAATTTATTTTATGATCTTTATATCATGTTCTACCTTAATTATATTAATAATTATATCATGTTTTCATATTTATTGTATGATTTCATATTTATTTTGTGATTTGATATTCATTAATTTCTATCATGCTTTACGCATTGAATAATTTTTTCATATATGTTTTTGTCTATTTATTAATTTATTTTATGATATGATTTCATATTTATTTTGTGATTTCATTAATTATATCATGTTTTACGCATTTAATAATTTTCATATTTTTTGTGATATTCATTAATTTATTTTATGATATTAAATCAAATTACACATTTAATGATTTTCATATTGGTTTTATGATATTTTTTCTGTAAACATAATAAATAACAATTAATAAGTGAATACACAATCTTTTATCTAATACAAACAATTACATTAAAAATTCGCAGCGAAGCGCGGACAAATTTTCTAGTATTAACAATAAAACGAACATACTATTTTTGGATTTATATGATAATTGCTATTTTGAGGTATTTAGAAGGGAATATATGAAATTATACAAACACTATATATGGATATGAATTTGAAAATTAATGATAACTTTTCGCTCATACCTGGAATCCGCCTATTTCTTGAATGAAAATTTGCCCAAATACCCTCGATAATTCCAAAAATTCTGCTTGTGCCCCTTCCGAATATAGAACTGCAATTCATGTATGAACAACTCCACCTTCAATGAAAATTATAAATTACGCAATTGATGGTGGTGATCAGTGAATTGAAAAGATAGAAATAAAAAATTTGGAACTTACAATTGCGCGCATTCCTCATGAATTGGTGAACAAAACACTTGCTTTACCTAATTGGCGAATCCGATTAGATCTGAATGAAAACAATTGAAATCAAAACAAAAATCAAGTCTTGGTTCATATTAATGCGGTACTAACATGAGTTCAACATCAAGTAACAAAGCGCGTGTCTGACAGTTCCAACAATCCGTCGCCATCTCTCTCTGATAAGATGCATACTGAGACATTTTGACCTATCAATAATTCATTAGCATTACTAACCAAATACATGCCAAATTCGAAACAAATAACACAAAAAAAATCTTTCCTTACTCGTCTGTAAGTTGGTGTTGAACGAAAATAAGGCAAAAACGACTGTAGCTTGAACGAAGTTGTCCGAAGAACGGCATCTCTCTTTTGTTTACTCTCCGTAAAGCTGACATAAGCGACCATAGTTCGAACGCAAATACCACGGACAAAATCTCCAAAAAACCCTAGGTTTCGCCGGACAAAAACCTAGGGTTTTGCTTCCTTCAGAGGGTTGAAAGAGAGAGGCAGAGCGACGCATGCTCCTGCCATGAACGTCGCCGTCCACTTGCGTCGTCGCGACAGTTCGGCGTCAGATTCGCCATTTTTTCGTCCTTTTCGCCTCTAGGATTTCCGTCAATTTTTTTTCTTCTTTGTTGTCGTCCAAACCTCGTCATAGCAACATAATACGTATCATGTAAACCGCGCCCATTCAATTTTCAATCGTTCGATCTCGATCGAATGGCCTAGAATTGATGGGCGACGTGGCAAAACGTGGTAAGAGTGGGACCAGTTGCATTATAGTAATTATAATGTTTTTTCTAGGTATTTTATGCAATCTTTATTTGTGGGAAATATTGTGAGGCATTGGAGAACATTAAATAGCTAATTATTTTATTAGTAAGCCTCGTTTGGGGAAGGAGTGATAGTACCCCTATCCATCATTTGGTCTTCGAGAGTAATACAAACAATTAAGAGAGCCTCGAATGAAAAGATTTCGACTCGAATGAGCCTTGAGTTGAGTTAGTAGTTCCTCGATCGGACTAACGGATCAACCCCGAATTCTTGAGAATAAATGTAGAGTGGCTAACTAGAATGGTATTTATTTCTATCATACAAACAATTAAAGAGCATCTACTTCAATACTTGTAACTGCGCGTTGTTAAATCCAATACTTTTAGTTTGAGAAGCAAAGCAGCGATCTTTCTCGCTTTCATTTCTAGAGATGCAAACCGGTTTACTTCATCGATTTTAAATTTCCTGAAAAGCAAACCACCGATCTTTCTCTTTCTTGTGTCTCATTCAGCGAACAGAAAATTCGAGCCAGTCTTCCTCTCAAAACGATTATTTTTTTGCTGCCCCTCTAAATGGAGAAGGATGTCTTGTACTGGCATAGCTAGTGAACTATTGTTTGATATTCTAATCATTTCAATTAGGGTTTAATCATGTTTAATCATGGACAACTATTTTGAATTACAGTTGATGAAATTTGATTTTGTGTGTAAATCATATCAAGTTAAATCACATGCTTAGAATATTTTTGGATGGTAGAGTCCGGACCGTTCAGAACAAAAATTGATATACCATAGAATCACCCTATAACTATTTTGATTTTGCTTTTATTGTATTGGAAAACTTAATTACTTGGTCGATTGTTGAGGCATTCGTGTGTAATGATACATTTTTTTTTCTTTCTTTTTACAATATGAATTGGTATATATAACTTAACACGACATGTAGGTCGTGTTGCGATCACATCCTCGGATCGGGAATTGACATGTCTAATTTAAGAATGTGAATTATATTTTTATGTAATTATTATTTCAATATATTATAATCGATTTTATCATACATTATGCTCTTATGTACTAACCACCGAGTCGTGATGTGTGGGTGAAAATCTGTATGGTTTGTATTTGTTGTTTGATTTTTGTATTGATAAACCAAAGATAATTTGTTTAATAACTACGCCAATGCAATTTGCATGACAATTTGGTTGTGGTCGAATGGTTTTGCATGCCAACACATGCAAACTTCATTTTCGAGTTAAGTAGTAGGAAATGCATGCAATCATCATTGCGATTCGCGGCCCAACATTTTCCTTATTTATTTAAGTAACATCATAATCAATATTAGTGATTACTTTCTTCATATAATTAATATGTCTTTTCTAGGTAGTTTACGCAATCTATTTTTTTGAGAAACATTGTGAGACATTGGAGAAAACTAAATAGATAATCAACACAACAATGCGAGCCCCTCCTCTTTTTTCATATAATCCATCATTTACTAACATGTCTTCCAAACATATAACACACAAACACTCCTTTTTCTCCGTTATTATAGAGAGAGAAAAGAGATTGCTACAAAGTTAGTGTGTGCTAGAGAGAGCAAGAGAGAGAGTGTGTTGAGAGAGTGTGTGTAAATGTGAAGGGGATATAAAAAGAAGAAGATAAATTCATTTTAAGAAAAGGCTTTTAACAAAAGGGTGCAGTCAGGTTACTATACTTGTACAGCCGATGGGGTTTTTTGCAAAATAAATAAATAAATAAACAAATAAACAAATAAAGTTACTATAATTGTATTATTCATTTTCTAATTACCATACTATAGTGTATACATATATGCGTATTTCTTAGTTACTGTATGTATTATTCATATTTTCAAATTAGTTACTATACTTGAATCGTATTTGCATCAATCATATTTTCAAATTAGTATACTATGTATATATGCACATTTTTTAATTACTATATGACTGTACAAAAAGAATAAATACTGTCCATGCCAAAATTAGTAACTAGAAAAAAATTAGAATGCCAAAATATTGAATGTTTGGAAATTTTGTTTAATCTTGAGCAGAAAAATATTGGATGCTTGGAAATTTCGAAAATATATGTACTGAGAGGGAAAAAAAAGAAATGAATTTTCATCATACATTCGACGCAGTAAAGTTATTTCTCAAGCACCATAAATTATATGCAACATAATTATATACAACATAAATACAAATAACAAAAACCAGAATTTATACAAATTATACCATATAATTTGAGTTATGTTCTTGATAGCATTTGGATTGCATTTGCTTATATTAACTATATTAATGTGTAATTATCTAATACAACAAATTATGTGTATTTTATTTAATATAGTAAAATACAATTATTTTATATTTGATTATATTAAATTATTCTTCTGATTAAACGTAATAGTTAATAATATTTTATTTATATCAGAAATTAATAAGCTATGACATACTTTAGTCGAATATATTTAAATAGTATTTAAAATTTAAAATAAGGCAATTTCATGTGTATCCTCCTTTCAACTGTTCAAAATATGAAAATTCCCCTTTTAAAATAAATAATATCAAATTTATCCTCTAAAACTAAAAACTTATCAAATCTATGTGCTCGAAACATTTTAAATATTAAATTTGACCACATCGTTACCGTGATGTTAAACTAACCATGATTAAGAACATTAACTTTAGTCAAATTATTAAACATAAATTTATTTGACCAAATTACCCCTCCTAATTAATCCCAAAACATTTTAAACATTTTAAGATCAAGCCTAAAAATTTAGAAAATGTGGACTGAACTTTTATATACCTAAACTGAAAAAGTTACAACGAGGAATATGATCGATATTGAAAACTAAACAAAATAAACATGGAATTTGGAAGAGACAAGTTTTATTTCAATGGAGATCCAAATTACAATAGACACTATTCTCTTTATATGGTAGAGGATGAGCCAAAGCTTTAAATGAACAGTTACAAAGCAAATAATAAATACAATAGAAACATAATAACTTCATATAATAACTCTTATAATATTTTACTTAGAAATTGGTTCTTTATCTTATAATATCTTATAATATTTTACTTAGAAATTGGTTCTTTATCATATAATAATTTTTATAATAACTCTTATAATATTTTACTTAGAAATTGACATCAATATCTTATAATTATTCATAACAATTGATTATTTATATGTCAAGTATTCCTTTTTGTTTGTTAATTTCAACAATCTGTAAAATGTAAGAGAGAGAGAGAGAGAGAGAGAGAGAGAGAGAGAGAGAGAGAGAGAGAGAGAGAGAGAGAGAGAGAGAGAGAGAGAGAGAGAGAGAGAGAGAGAGAGATGTTTGTTGTATTTACTCTAATTCATCATCATTGAGAAATAATTGACATTAATCCTGCTGTAGGTTAGCCTTGATTCAAGATAATTTATCTCTAATATCTAATTAATCCAATTAACCTTAATAAAATTTAAAAGTGATAGGTTCGTTACAGATTTTAGGTCCCCATTTCTATTTGCTTAGGGGTCTTTTATAGAATTTACACTTTAAAGGCCTATCCTAGTTGTTGCTAATTGAAGAGCAGTAACTCATAACTGGCCCAAATCATCTATTAAGTTCATCATAATTTATTCCCAAATTTTGTTAATACATATCTTATCCCAATTAACCACAAAATCAGATTAACCCAACTTTTGTTATGTGCTTTGATTCTCTCATTTCCAAGAAATAATCCGAGAGAGTGGTGAACAAATTGAAGGGGCAGAGTAGTCATCTTACAAACACATCTGTTAATTTTCACGGTTAATTTTGTTAATTTTCATGGAGAAGGATGTCTTGTAATGGCATCAATGTTACGCGGATACTTCAAAAATGCAGAAGTATTCCGACGATACGCGTATCCGATACGGATACGGGTGTGATACGGCTCGTATACGTTCCGTCACGTGACGTATCCGAATATTTTAATATTTATTTTTTCGGATACAATGGGAATACAACAGGACACGACTGAGATACTTCCAGAATATGACTCAGATACTCCATTTAAGATACTTAGGCCCATTGTATATTTTGGCCCATAATATTTTCAATTAAATCATATATGATATTTTTAGGATACTTCAAGATTAATTTTAGGATACTTCTAAAATACGTTTTATGATTCTTGTATGATACTTGTATTGTATGATAAATTTTATTTATTATCATGATATTTAATTTAAAAATATTATTAATTATTATTTAATTTATTAATTATTTATTAATTTTATATAAAATAAATATATTAAAATAATAACTATATAGCCGTATCCGTATCCGTGATTTTTTGAAAATTATTGTATCGCTGTATCTGTATCGTATCGGATGCGATACTCGTATCCGTATCCTTGCAACATAGACTATCATAGAGAGTGAACTATTGCTGTATATTCTAATCATTTCAATTAGGGTTTAATCATGTTTAATCATGGACAACTAGGGATGTCAATGGATCGGGTAAAAATCCGAACCCGCGGGTCCCCGAAAAAAAATACCCGCTCCGGGTTCATGGTTCGGGTACGGGGAAATTTTTTTACCCGCGGGTACATCCGATACCCGAACCCGAACCCGGAAATTACCCGAAAATATCCCATAATATGAAATTTTTTGATGTTTTATGAATTAATTATTTGTAATATTTGGATTTTTAATGATTTGTACAAGTTGTTTGTATTATGTATTTAAAATTGTTGGTAATTTTACGTATTCGTATAATAGTTTTTAATTTTTTAATTTTTTTAGATGTTTTATTAATAATTTCGGGTAACGGGTTCGGGTTCGGGTTCGGATATGATTTTTTATCCGCGGGCATTTTAAGTACATATTCGGATAATACTCGAAAATTCGGATTCAGGTATGGGAGAGGGTTATCCGAACCCGACCCGCCCCGTTGACATTCCTATGGACAACTAATTTGAATTACAATTGGTGAAATTTGATTTGTGTAATTTTTGTAGAATTTAGGTTTTATAAAATTCTACGTATTTTAGGATTTTACATATGGAATTTCGAAATGCATAAAGTATGTAGTTGTTGTTAATCTCCAAGTACAATGTTTCGATTTTGGAGAGAAATTTAAAAATTGGAAACGGAACTATATTATAAAGAAACAAATATCTAAGAGGGCATATACGGTGCCACCGTATTAAAAAAATATGGCTAGTGATATCGACAGGAAATTATATTACTTGTTACAGGAAAATTAATTTGAAATGACTAATTTACCCTTATTTATTGATTATATGTTATTTGGAAAGCATATTATTATGTATCAAATGGCGATATATATATATATATATATATATATATATATATATATATATATATATATATATATATAATGATGTGAATCTTGTATGTATTATTTCTAGATTCGAGTTTTAATTGCAATTAAATAAAAAATAACATGATAATATTATCTGTTAGTTGTTAATGATAAAATGAAAATAAACATAACTACTATGATTCATAAATTAAATTATTAAATCATTTAAATAGTTATTGGAAAAACAAAATATGAACAAAAAAAAATGAAAACAATAATTTCAAAAATATAATATGTAAAAATATAATAAAATAAATTATTTAATGACTCATAAAATATATTGCAGTTACATAAAAAAAAAAATCAAACTCATAACTACTATTTACAAAAATAGAACAGGGAGAATTATTTGGAATAGTAACCTGGCTAGCAAAAAATATAACTTGATTCTTGAGTTTTTTAAGGTTAAAAAATTTGAAATTTGAGGAGGAGATTAAGGAGCCGAGAAGAAAGAAATAATTTTTAGTTTTAGTTAGGAATTGGTAAGACGACCCAAATTGGCATTTTTTGAACTTTGATTTTTATTGATTTTGTTCATAATTATTATAATTATTAAGATCCGAACTTTCTAAATTTTCTCCAAACATATATATTTAGATTTTTTTTCAAATTACATGTAATCATTTATAAGGATAAATTAGTCATTTTACATTAATTTTCCTGTAACAAGTAAAACTATTTCCTGTCGATATCACTAGCCAAAAAATATATTAATTCCTAATTAATTAAGTTAATTAATTTATGAATTGATTGACGTGTTAATTAACATCTATTCGGATTAACAATGATAATTAATATTTAAAAATTATTAATTAAATATTTCTTGCTAATTGAGATGTTAATTAAATAGATTAATTAATAATTAGTAAAACAATTTGTTGTAATTTGGTGACAGAGTATAATTTTCCAATATCTAACTAATCAATTTGTTGTTCAAGTAGTTGTTATGTAGTTAGTATTTTAAGTTCGCTTTTATGTTTTGTTCAAGTAGTTATGTTATGTAATTTGGTGAATGTAATTTGAAGTTCGCTTTTATTAGAGTTATGGTGTGTTGTAATAGTATTTATTCGGATTACACTAATAAGGATTGGTATGATGTAATGATCGTTTTTTATGTTATGTATTGCCAAATCATATTATTATCATGATTGGACAAAAACAACTAGGAATTTCGTTTTGAATCTCAATTTGAATACTAGTTGTAAGACTAAAATCAACTATGCTCTAAATTGCATAGAAGTCCATAAGAAATACAAAATTTAAACAAAAATACTAACCCATTATGCAAATAAACTAGGCTAATAAAATTTAGCAAATTATCTTTGTATTAACAAAAATACTAACCCATTATGCCAAATCATATTATTATCATGATTGTTTTTATGTTACGTTCACCGTTAAGTTAATTTTGAACAAATATGATAGAAGTTAAACAATAGATGCTTATTTTTTATATTAACAATTTTAAGAAGATAAATTTGATATTTAGAATAAATTAGCCCTTTAAAATTAAATATAGACTAATGCAATTTGCATGGATAAACCAAAGAATTTTTGTATGGATAAACCAAAGACAATTTGTCCTAAATTAGTTCTTTGATTTTTGTACGGATAAAACCAAGACAATTTGTTCCATAACTAAGACTAGTGCAATTTGCATGATCATCTTGGTTGGAGTTGCGTGATTTTGCATGCAACACATGCAAACTTCATTTCCATATGTTATTTTGTTGAATTTTATTTTAATAGTGGAAAATGCATGCAAGCATCATTGCGATCCAACGAAACCTTTCTGTTATTTGTTTATTTAACATCATTAGTACTTGTGATTACTTCCTTGATATAATCTGTATTGTTTTACGTATTTTATGCAAAAAAAAAATTCGAGGGAAAGATTATGAGGTATTTATAAGGTATTGGAGAACACTAAATAGCTAATCAACAGAGTAATGCGATCCTCGTTAGGGAATGGAGTGATGGTACTCTCATCCCTTATTTCGTCTCCGAAAATAAAACGGTCGTTGTTTTTGTGTATATATTATGGCGATTTACCGTTGATTGTTACAGCTGGACAAGATTTCGACTCGAATAAGCCTTGACTTGAGTTACTAGTTCATCAATCGAACTGGGAGGTCAAACGGATCAACCACCGAATTTTTGAGAATAAGTGTCGAGTTGCTAACTGGAACAGTATTTGATCTTCATTGTACAAACAATTAAGATATCATCTTCAATACTTCTAAATTGCGTGTTCTCACTTTTTATGTGGATTAAATCCAAGATTTTTATTTTGAGAAATATATAATAATATTATTATTATTATTATTATTATTATACCAGTTTAATGTCTCTCCTAATTAACATACGAAAACTTTGCAAAAATCAATGCAGAAAGTTGTTTCTCAAACACCATATGAACTTAATAACAAACACCACAATTTGAAATATACAAACGTAAATCAAATAACAAACACCACAATTTATACACATATTATTTGAATTATATTCTCAAATTCTGATTGAATTTGCTTATATTGACTATATTAATATGTAATTAACAAATACATAAAATTAAACTTATGTGTATTTTCATGGACATGGTAGATTATTATAGGGAAATTATACCGTGCCCCTCAGATTCCCCCAACTATTCACGATATGGTGAATAGTGAGGAATGATATTAATACCCATCTCAAAATTGTAACCCCAATTTCAATTGACGGGTAATACAAATGTAATTAACACGTAATACAATTATATTAGTCATCAACATAATTAATAATTTCAAGTAACGGTTAATTAAATTTACCGGATACAATTTTTGAAAATTTCAATTAACTTCCCCATATCATGAATAGTGGCCCATTATTATACTAGGCCCAACAAGCCTAATAAGTTTTGCATGCCAATACATGCAAACTTCATTTTCGAGTTAAGTAGTAGGAAATGCATGTAATCATCATTGCGTGTGAGAATGAATAATACTTTTCATTAACCAAAAGAGATGAATACAATAGAGTATTTATAGTCTTGATTAATCACATAACTAACTTATGATTATATCTTAACTACTAGACAATCTCTTATGCGTTAGTACAAGAAAGCATAGAAATGAAATATTCTATCTAACAAACTTATTCTTTAACACCCCCCCACAAGCGAAATCGGGGAGTGTGTCACCGTGAGCTTGGAGCGAAGATCGATAAAACGAGGAGAAGATAGACCCTTTGTTAAGGCATCGGCCACTTGATCGAAGGAGCAAATAAACTTCACTTGAAGTTGTTTTGACTCGATGCGATCACGAATGAAATGAAAATCGATCTCAATGTGTTTTGTGCGTGCATGAAAAACCGGATTTGATGCAAGAAAAGTTACACCAAGATTGTCGCACCAAAGAATAGGAGGAGAAGGGAGAGAGATCGAAAGTTCACGAAGAAGCGATTGAATCCAAATCACTTCGGCCGTAGCCATGACAAGGCTACGATACTCCGACTCCGTGCTTGACCTAGCGACGGTGTGTTGTGTCTTGGAACTCCAAGAAATCAAATTAGGACCAAGAAAAATACAAAAACCCGTTGTGGATCGTCGATCATCCGGACAACTCGCCCAATCGGCATCGGAGTAAGCATGAATGGTCAAAGTGTCACATTTGCGAAGGGACAAGCCATGAGAGATTGTGCCTTTGAGATAACGAAGGACACGTTTGACCGATACCCAATGGTCTTCGGTGGGACAATGCATGAATTGAGACAACCGATTTATCGCAAAAGAAATGTCCGGACGGGTAATGGTCACATATTGAAGTACACCAACTACACTTCGTTATTCGAATGGATCGGATAGTGGAGCACCACTAAGTTTGGAGATAGGAGAACCGGAGGCAATTGGTGACGAGATTGGTTTCACGCCATCCATCTTGGTTGAGGTGAAGTCCATCGGAAGTGTGGATGGCATGAATGCCAAGGAAATAAGAGAGAGTACCAAGATCTTTTAACGCGAATTGCGTACCAAGATCATGAATTAGAGAGTCGACGGTTTGAGAGTTATTGCCGGTGACAATGATGTCATCAACATAGACAAGAAGAAAAACCGTATTCCCCGCACGGTTTTTGACAAATAAAGAAGCGTCCGAAGATGAGGAAATGAAGCCTAAGTGGAGGAGACATGAACGTAGCTTGTGAAACCACACTCGCGGTGCTTGTTTCTAACCGTAGAGAGCCTTTTTAAGGAGACACACGTAATTAGGAAAGTCCGGATGAGAAAATCCCGGCGGTTGAGACATAAAAACCGTTTCATTGAGGTCCCCATGAAGAAACGCATTGTGGGCATCCAATTGATGAAGATGCCAACCACGAGCAATTGCGAGAGAAAGAACTATGCGAATCGTGACCGGTTTGACAACCGGACTAAAAGTTTCGGTGTAGTCAATACCTTCGGTTTGGTTGTACCCCTTCGCAACGAGACGGGCTTTGTGTCTCTCAACGGATCCATCGGAACGCCGCTTGAGTTTATAAACCCACTTGCAACCAATGATTGTTTGATTAGATGGAGGAGGTACTAGCACCCACGTGTTATTTTAAACTAGCGCGTCAAGTTCTTGTGCCATAGCTTGTCTCCAAGCAAGCGATTTGTTGGCACTAGAGAAACAAGTTGGTTCATCCTCGGGGAGAGAGCAAGTGAGAACAAGGGGGTGTTTTGTAGCCGCATATAAGTGATAATCGGGAAATTCTTTTGCACGGCGAGTATTATCACGTTGTCGTGTAATCATGGGATGACACGATGGCGCAAGAGAGGTAGAGGAGTGAGGTAAATGATCAACCCTAGAGGGAGATGAGTCAAGAGGAGATAACGCCAAATTTGTGAGCTCAAGTGGGTGATCCGAAGTAGCCAAGGGAGAGGGCTGTTGGCGTTCACTAACCGCACCAGGGCTCGGTGAACACGGTATAGGAGATGGACTAGAGGAGAGTGGTCGCGGTCCAGGGGAGACATGCAGACCATGTCAGGAGAAGAGAGAGGAGGGACTGGTGCATGGGTGGCGCGCGAACCAGGTCTAGGGACCAAAGAAGAAGGCTCGTGGGGTGCACAAAAATCTTGTGAGCTTGGCACAGGAAGAGAGGGGCCAGTGGGTGTCCGCTGCAGCAGTGCACCAGGTGCATTCACAGGGGCAGGAGGCGAGGTGATGGGTGGAGGCGAGTTGTGCAAGAGATCTCCAGCTTGTGCACCAGGAGGTGGGGGAGAAAACTGCAAAGCAGCGCCCGAAGTTGCACCAGAGTTGATCGAGGTGCTTTGAGAAGTAGCACCTGAATTTGCACCCACAATTGTCCCTGTATTTTGATGATCAAGAAAATGACGAAGAATTAGTAATGGAGAATAAAATTGATTAAGAGATTGAGATGAAGGAAGAGAGGAGATGGTGGAGAATGGAAATGTCGTCTCGTCAAATGTAGCATCCCGACTAATGTACATTCGTTTTGTCGGAATGTGGAGGCATTTATAACCTTTATGAACCGATGAGTATCCCATAAACACACATGGCAAGGATCAAAATTGGAGTTTAGTCGAGTTGTATGGTCGTAAATTTGGAAAGCAAGTGCAACCAAGAATTCGAAGAAACGTATAATCCGGTTCGCGAGAAAATAACCGCTCATAAGGAGAGGCTTGAGAAGCGGTTGGTAATCGATTTATAACGAACACAATGCTTGAGAAAACCTCATCCCAATAAGGAAGCGGAATCGAAGCGGTGGAGATGCACGAAAGTGCAAGCTCAAGAATATGCCGATGTTTTCGCTCGGCCAAGCCATTTTGCTCGGGGGTATGAGGGCACGAAAGTTGAGGAGAGATAGCGGGATAAGTGCGAAAAATCGGTTTATACTCGGAGCCTCCATCCGTTTGAAACACTTTGATCGTTCTAGAAAATAAGTTTTCAACCAACACTTTAAACTTTGTAAAAGCGGCCAAAACTTGATCTTTTGTAGAGAGAAAATATATCCACGTAAAACGCGAAAATTCATCGACAAAAATGACATAGTACCGAAAACCCGTATATGATAAAATAGGAGATGGACCCCATAAATCAGAATGAACAATTTCAAGTGGAAAAGTAGCTTGTACAAGAGAGGGAGAAAACGAGAGTTTATGAGTTTTAGCTTTAGCACAATCATTATAAAACGGTAGTTTATTCGAAGAAAAAGAAAGTGCTAATTTCTTGAGGAGATGAAGAGTAGTGGTGGATGAAGCATGACCAAAACGACGATGCCACGTTTCGGGAGAGACACAATTGGACACAAACGCAAGAGGAGAGAAATCTTGAGAAGGAGAGAGCTTGTATAAACCGTCAATAAGATTGGCTCGAAGAAGGACCTTGTGAGTTTCCCGATCCTTAACAAGACAAAGAGAAGAAGAAAATTCAAAATAAATATTATTGTCACGAGAGATTGAGGAGCTCCGATCTCAACAAACTTATTCTTTAACATTGTGACCCAACATTTCCCTTACTTAAATAAGTAATATCATAATTAGACTTAGTACTTGTGATTACTTTCGATTACCTTCTTCATATAATTAATCAATCTATTTTTGTGAGAAACATTATGAGGCATTGGAGAACACTAAATAGTGAAAGAATGGCACCATTTTGTGATGTTTTTGCATTTGGTGTGTTATTGAGGGAGCTGATTACCGGCCTAGCTTAAGGCCGTGACTTCTCTGGAAGACGAAACTTTAGTTTGACGTGTAAGTTGTTGATTTCTATCTAATCACCGATATACCCTACAAATTCGAATATAACATTTTTTGTGTGCTTTTGAGTAGGCTCGACCATTAATCGAAGAGGCAATGCGCTCAAGGAAACTCTAGAAATTGGTGGACCTGAGGCTGTGTGGGGCGTACACTCAGAATGAAATGAGTATAATGATGGAAGTTGCATGTTCTTGCACCACCAGCATCGTTAGAAGAATCGACCGCCCTAATATTAATATGTCAAGGTAAGTAATTTAAAATAGATGCAATCTATATGAATGAAATATATTAAGAGAAATTCATAATATCGTGGATTTTTGGTGATGTTTAATGGTGGGATTTGGCTCAATTTTTGAGATTTGTGTTTGCTTAGCGTGTGAATTAATTATGCAATTGATATTTTTACAAGATTAATGTCTCTTAGTTAAAATATGCACATAACTCTCTCACGTCTGCCTGTTAAATAGATAACAAACACCACAATTAATATAAACTCAAATAACAAACGCCAAAATTTGAAATATATAAACATAAATCAAAATAAACAAACACCACAATTTATACACATGTTATTTTGAATTATATTCTTAACTCCTGATCGCATTTGCTTATATTGACTATCCTAATGTGTAATTAACAAATACATAAAATTAAAATTGTGTGTATTTTATTTAATACATTAAAATACAAATTAGTTGGACTTGTTCAATTTGGGATTTTCATGGACTTAGTAGATTATTATACCAGGCCCAACAAGCCTAATAAAGAATTATATAAAATTGTTTTCTCATTAAACATAAATAGTATTTTATATGGGCTTATCAGGGACTCAGTACATTATCATGCTGAATTTATTCAATTTACCAGGCCCAATAAGCCCCATGAAGAGAAACGAGTCGAGAGTAATTAACGGCGAGATTAGCTGGAAATGAATGGATTAATGATGTAATTATAATTATGAATGACGCAAGCAAAAGAGTACAAATTAAGTTAAGTCAATTATTTGTCACTGACAATTAAGACGCGTATACGCGGACCGACCAACGGGCCATTAACTGTCAAAAACGTAACTCTCCGTCTTCTCTCCATTTCAACATAAATTCTTTCTCCATTCTTTATATTTTTAAACGGATGCTCCGGAATGTACTGGAGAGGATACGTGGAGTGCGTAGCCGTCCCGTCCTGGGTGCTGTCGGATTTAACGGGATCAATAAAAAATAAAGCCGCCCAAAATATTTCTTTATCATTTATCACTGTGTGTGTCTGTGGGCTTCTATGAACTATCTAATCTAATATAATCTGTGGATCATAAACATGACGGTAAAGCTCAAGCCACTCCCTCCCTCTCTCCCATATCCCCTCCCTAGGGTGGCTGACATGTGGGTCCCACATATATTTATTTTTGTGAAAGTGAGTGTGGGGTCCACATGTAAGTGACTTAGGGAGGGGATTTGGGAGTGAGGGAGGGAGTGACTGTAGCATCGCCCTAAACATGATACATAGTTGAAGTATCGTTTTCATCAAGTGGTTCATTCATGCATCTCTGTTTTTTTAAGCACACATGCTACAGTAGGATTTTTAATATATTCACAATTCATTTTGAGCTTCAGAAATGAGTAATTTTACGCCAACATGCTATCGCAAATTTGTTGACAGCAGTATGTTGAGGTGTAGGATGTTATTTGAATTAAATTAAACTATTTTTATAATGTAAATATAATATCCAACGTAAGATCAATATCCTGCTACGAGAACATGTTGGGAAGAATTATTAGAAATGGCAATTGTGATGATGTTAATTAGGTTAATTACAGATAGTCATAATTTTGAATGTTCTTTTTTTGAGGAACTGTAAATGAATTGAAGCTTAATTACATACTTGAAGGTTAATTACATGCTAATTATTAAATCGATTTGATCCATAAAAAAAGTCTCCATTTGCTCGAGATTATTACCCAACACAACAAGTCATATTAAATTGGTTTCCTCATGTACGAGAACATTTTAAGAAAATGACAAAAATAAACACTTCAGATATATGGACCGATTATTAGTATTATTATTAATATATATATATATATATATATATATATATATAATTCTAAACAAATTATTGTTTTCATAGAAGTCCACATCATCATATTAATATTGATTTCATCTTGATCAAAATGTTCACATTACTTGGTTCTTCATTCGAAAATGATCCATATAAATCAATTAATGTAAAATTACATGAACATTGGTCCATTGTGCACAAAGTTCATTAATACTTTTTTGTCTCAATTAAATATGCAAATTTTCAAAAAAAAATCCTAATTTTTTTGGAATATTATAAAAAAATCATAAATTTATATATGTAGTAATTAAAAAAAATTGTAATTTTTTATTAATTTCAAAAATCCTAAATTTTTTGTAGCATATAATAATTAAAAAAAAATAGTTATTATATGTTATATTATATAATTTTAATATTTCGTACATTACATATATTTGAGTTTTATATTTTTTCCCCAAAAAATAACATAAAATAATAATAAGATAAGCAACAATATTAAAAGAACACCTTGTAAATATTTTAAAAATAAGAATATCATGAAACTATTAAAAAAAATACATAAATGGAGAATGAAAATAAAAAACTAGATGTTTAAACAAATATTTTTCTATCAATATATTTTCAAGGTGTCTATTTTATTATTATATGATGTTAGTTTTCATGAATAATAAATGAAACATTAAAATTATATAAACACAATATGTAACATATTTTTTTAAATCACTACATGTTAAGAAATGTTTATGAATTAATAAAATTGATAAAAAATAACAAAAATATTTTTTTTAATTACTTCATATGAAAATATAAGGTATGCTGGTAAAAAAAAATTAATATCATCCATGGAGGATATTTGGAAATAAAATTTGGTAAATGGGGTTTTTCGGAGTTTACAAAAAGATAAGGGGTTTTTTGTTTACAATATCAACAAAAATTAGGCGGTTAAATGTGTGAACAATCCGAAAAAAAAACGTAGAATAAAATTACATATGAGAAAAAAATAAATCATGACAGGCTCGAAAATTCTCGCGCAATTGCGCGAGAAAAAAAAACCTTGTTAATTGAAAACTTAGAATATGAAATGATTTTTTTATTTATTTATTTATAAATATATTATCGAATTGGAATGTACTTGCTTTTGCTTTCTTTTTTGAAAAAGCCGGTAATAGATGCATTATAAAGAGAAAGAGGGGGAAATACATAATGGTAGTGATTATTACTATTCGGTATTTGTTTTATTAATCGTATAATTGAAATTGAATGCATGTCTATGGACTTGCTTTATTTTTTCAACAATTTAAAATAAAATATATTAGCACAATAAATTGTATAGTAATACAAATAATATTTTTGTAATTTGAAAATGACATAAAAAGAATGCATTAAATGATGCGTGAACACTGAAAATATTTTACTAACTAAAATTTTGAGTTGCTAATAGCTACAAGAAATGATACGTCATGCCAATATTTCTAAAATGAAAAAAAAATCCTGAAAATACGAGTGCGATACGAGTCGGATTAGTCACGTGAAGTATCTGATTGTTTTAGCATTTTTTGTTTTCGAATACGTCTCGAATATCTCAGGATACGTCATATGATATTTTCTGGATACGGTTGTGATATATTCCTTACATGATATTTCGACCCATAATATTTTATATATATGTATCGTCGTGTTATTTAATTAAAAATATTGCTAATATAATATTTAATGAATTTTTTATACAATACAAATATATTAAAATAATAATTGTAGATCCGTTTTTTTTTTTAAAATTGTCGCATCGTCGTATCCACGCAACATATGATATAAATTATTATCCGATAATAACAACATATGAAATCTTATTCTCATTTAAAATTTAAAATATAAAGACACTTATTTATAAAAAAAAAAAATAAACTTTTCGAGAGGATGATGCCAAACAAGCCAAAATTTAGTTAATAATTTAGTTAGTAACATATTTAATAAGACTAGCTTTCAATATTACATCACGATAAAGACTCCAAAATATTCTACGTTCTAAAAGTATTATAAATAAAAAAACGAAACACTAACCAAACACAATACTCAAACTGGCTCACAACAAAAGGATAAAATAATTCCACACCAATCAACCCTACATACGTGACATCTATGATTCTCCCAATAATCCATCAACAAATGTTGGCAAAAGTTGCGTCCATCATCATGTCATAAATAAATAGCCTAATCACCACCTTATCTTAGGCTCGTCATGAAAAAGAAAGACAGGACACGACCTGGCTAAGTAACCAAATTTGGGAATATTATGCCCACGTCCCCATTCATTCTAGTCAAGTTTTCTCCTCGACTCTCCAAAGACTTGTTCGAGATAAACCCCAACCTCCCACTTCGCCACTTCTCCTCTCGCCACGCGCCCTTTCCTTTTCTGTTTGCTCAAATGTCCCACTCTCTTCCCCCCCTCTCTCCATTTCTCTCCCCCAATAGGACATCTTCATTCGTAATCCTAATCATACCTTGTTTTTATACTATAAATTTTATTGTCTTAAAAATCGGACCGAACTAGTCGATTCATTCGAAAAAAATCCGAAAAATCGAACACGATTTAAAAAACGTGTCCAATGAAAAAAAAACCCAAAAATGTACGAAAACCGGTTAAATCAATATGAACCGGCCGATTTTATTGAAAAATCCAAACCAGACAGATTAGTAAAAACCGACTGTTTATTTATTTCTTGATTCTTCTTTCTCATTTTTTTTTCTGGTATTCTGTGATTTTCCTTATGCAGAAAGAAGTCACATTTCCCTCTCACTTCAAGTTCTCTTGACTATTGATGTTCGGTCTTTTCTTAACGTTGGAGGAGCAGAAAATACAGTAATATCTTTAATTTTCTCATTTTGCAAAAGTGAAGGTTTTACGAGAAGAGGAACTGATTTCTCGTCATTTTCATTTGTCCGCCATTTATGACTATGGCAGCTCGTTTCATATTGATTTATTCAATTTGGGATGCACTCTTCTTAATTTTTTGTTGTTTTCTCCATTTTGGATGTAAATTGAAAGTGCCGAATATGAGACTGATGTTTAATTGAGATTGTGAATAGTCTTGTTTCTTAATAATGTCAAGAACAACTGAAATTGATAATTATATCACTGATCTTGATAATCTATGTTCTATACAACAAGGTTTGGGTAGTTTCTTTTAATGATTTGAACTTGTTGTATTGCATAAATTCTCAATTTTTATTTTGAATTGATTTGTTCACGTTTTAGCATTTGGACAGTTGATTTGGCATAATTACTCCTCTGATTATGTCTGCATGTCTAAAAAAAATACTATGAGGAACATGTTGGAAATTTGAGAAAATTCCCAACATATTCATAAATTCGTGATAATGTCGAAAATAGATTGGATCGAAACTTCGTATTTTTCTTACGTTTGGTTTGTATGAAAATTGAATATTAAACTTCATACTTTTCGTAAACTTGAATAATTAGATCGAAACAACTAAATTTTTTGCACGCGATATTTAAAATTTTATGTTGTTAGAGATAATAATTTTATTATACTTTGAAACAATCGATTGAATAAGTTGACTTACAGGTCCGTCCATTGAATTGGTAACCCGAACCTTGGCCGAATCGATATTCATCCGATTTTTAAAACATCGTAAAATTTCTAATTAATATTGATAATATAAGAAAATTATTTTTTAGTTCATGACACTGGTAAAAGTTCAGCTAGAAAATAAATATTTGCTATAAAAATGAACAAAATGGACGAATTTTGTATTTATGAAATGGAGAAGAGGATAATTTGAAGTCATAACATGTGATAAGGAAACAACGTACATTAAAATAGTCCCATAAATGGAAGTCCAAGACCCATACGAAGATCTCCAGCTCACCATCTGCCACCGCCCTCTTTCTGTCCGCGGGGGCCTTCTCTTCCTCTTCCCTTATAAATACTCACTCCTTCCCCATTTTTTATCTTTCACACTCACGTAAACACAAACATGGACTACTACTACTCATCCTCCTCCTTGTCTCCTTCGACCTCCTCCACCATGGACTACTCCACCGTCTCCTCCGCTCCGCCTAAACGTCCGGCGGGTCGGACCAAGTTCCGCGAGACTCGTCATCCGGTTTACAAGGGGGTTCGCCAGCGAGGCGCTTCGGGTCGATGGGTCTGCGAGGTTCGAGAACCCAATTCCAAATCGCGTATTTGGCTCGGAACGTTCCCCACTGCTGACATGGCAGCTCGAGCTCATGACGTGGCGGCGATCATTCTACGTGGCCGTTCAGCGTGTTTGAACTTCGCGGATTCGGCGGCGTTGATAAATGTGAATCCCGAGACGATCTCTGGTCCGAGGGATATACAGAGAGCTGCGGTGGCGTTCGCGGAGTATTTCAGACCGAGGGAAGAAGTGATTGTATCGACTGGAGACGTGGGTGGAATGGAGAGCAATGCGTGCGAGTTTGGGGATTATGGGTTCGATGAAATGGGGTGTACTGCGGAGTATTATCAGAGCATGGCGGAGGGATTAATGGTGGATCCCCCACCGAGTGGTAATGGAGGAAATGGAGGGTATAATAATTGCAATAATTGGGAAGATGGAGATGGAAGTGCTGACTTGTCTCTTTGGAGTTATTAATGTCTTTGGAGATGGAGTTATTAATGTCTTTGGAATTGGAGTTTCCAAAATTTAGGATTATTTCATTTTTTTGGTTTTTAGTCGGTTTATGATGTTTGTTTTTAGAGGTTTTTGGAAGGGCATCTATGCTATTTATTGGACAGGATGCCTCCAGTGTTAATTGGTGTTATTTTTATAATAATTTCTTCGAATTGTACCTGTATTTTTCCAATTTTGGTAATTTTGTTCTGTTGATAAAATTGTTGGTCGTTATATTTCCAATTTTGGATTTCAATCTTTACAAATCAACTTCACTGGAGTGGTCCAGTACAATATATGATGGGTTCAGTGAATTTGTCTATAATTAGTGGGCTTATCAGCCCAATACTATTCCAATTATTTTCAAATATCTTAATAGTATTTATAATTTATAAAATTGAAATCATTTTGTATACCGACTCTTCTAATATACTAGCATTACCCCCGCGCAATTGCGCGGGGCTGTTCGGGTTTATAAGTAATGTAGTTGAAAAAAATTGTTGTTCATTTTGTGTATGTGACTTTCTTTTTGTAATCATTATTATATGTGTAATTTAGTGTGTTATGTGCGAGTGAAATTTTGTAGCAAAAATCATTTGAAAATTTTAAGAGCCGGATTTCTTGAATAATTCAAACGGTTATTGCTAAAAAAACTATCTATATTTTATACTTCATAAGTAAAATAAGGAAAAAGAACGAATGAGTCGTCATGAAATTTATTAAGAACATAATAGTTCAGAAAACATTGCCGAAAAAAAGAGTGTTTTTAATTTCACAAATCTTTAATTTCGCTACATATTTAGTACAAATATTTTTCGTCCTTTGTGTGGTCAGCCAACAACAAATTTTGACGATGTCATCGCTAACCGTTTCGTTCGAATCTTTAATTTAAATTATGTCATGATTATTCGCACATCCATGATTTGGTATATTTTTAACCCCCTAATTTTTTTTGGATATTATAAAAAATTCTCTATCTTTTCGTAAACTCCCAAAAAAAAAACTCTTTACCAAACTTTTATTTTAAAATACTCCTTATGGATGATATTAATTTTTTTTTTCCAAAATACCCTCCAAATCTCATATGTAATAATTAAAACTTATTTTTGTTATTTTTTATTAATTTTAAGAAAATTCATAAACACTTCTTAACACGTAGTGATTTAAAAAAATTTAAATTATTACATATTTTGTTTATATAATTTTAATATTACATTCTTTATTCATAAAAAAACTAACATTAAATGATAATAAATAAACACCTTGCAAATATATTCATAGAAAATATCTTTAAACATCTATGTTTTATTTTAGTTTTCTTTTTATGTATTTTTTAATAGTTTTCTGATATTTTATTTTTAAATATTTGCAAGATGTTCTTTTATTAATATTGTTCAACTTATTATAATTTTATTTTAGTTTTTCAAGAAAAACAATCAAGGACAAAAATGTAAATTTTAAAACTTCGGAGGACAAAAACGCAAATATAAAGGACCAAAATGTGAAAAAAGGACAAAAATATGACCAATTTGAGGTCCCTGGACTAAAATGTAAATTTCAAAACTTCGAAGGACCAAAATGCAAATATAAAGGACCAAAATGAGGAAAAAAGGACCAAAATGTAAATTTTTTTCGAAAAAACGACCAATTTGTAAATCAAAAAGGACCAAAATGTAAATTTTTTTTGAAAAAAGGACCAATTTGTAAATCTAAAAGGACCGAAATGTGATAAAAAAGGACCAAAATGTAATTTGTTTTAAAAACAGGACCAATTTGAGGCCCCTGGACCAAAATGTGAAAATTAAAATTTCGAAGGACCAAAATGCAAATATAAAGGACCAAAATGTAAAAAAGAAGGACCAAAATGTAATTTTGTTTTTAAAAAAAGGACTAATTTGTAAATCAAAAAGGACCAAAATGTAAAAAAAAAAAAAATTTACAAATAGACCCCTGGTGACGTGGCTGCCTGGACTAAAATGTAAATTTCAAAACTTCGAAGGGCCAAAATGCAAATATAAAGGACCAAAATGTAAAAAAAAGGACCCAAATGTAATTTTTTTTCGAAAAAAGGACCAAAATGCAAATATAAAGGACCGAAATGTGATAAAGAAGGACCAAAATGTAATTTTTTTTTAAAAACAGGACCAATTTGAGGCCCCTGGACCAAAATGTGAATATTAAAACTTCGAAGTACCAAAATGCAAATATAAAGGACCAAAATGTAAACAAAAAGGACCAAAATGTAATTTTTTTTTAAAAAAAAGGACCAATTTGTAAATCAAAAAGGACCAAAAATGTAAATTAAAAGGACCAAATTGTAATTGTTTTTCGAAAAAAGGACCAAAATGCAAATATAAAGGACCGAAATGTGATAAAGAAGGACCAAAATGTAATTTTTTTTAAAAAAAGGACCAATTTGAGGCCCCTGGACCAAAATGTGAATATTAAAACTTCGAAGGACCAAAATGCAAATATAAAGGACCAAAATGTAAAACAAAAGGACCAAAATGTAATTTTTTTTTTAAAAAAGGACCAATTTGTAAATCAAAAAGGACCAAAATTTAATTGTTTTTCGAAAAAAGGACCAAAATGCAAATATAAAGGACCGAAATGTGATAAAGAAGGACCAAAATGTAATTTTTTTTAAAAAACAGGATCAATTGGAGGCCCCTGGACCAAAATGTGAATATTAAAACTTCGAAGGACCAAAATGCAAATATAAAGGACCAAAATGTAAAAACAAAGGACCAAAATGAATTTTTTTTTTTAAAAAAGGACCAATTTGTAAATAAAAAAGGACCAAAATGTAAAATAAAAGGACCAAAATTTAATTATTTTTCGAAAAAAGGACCAAAATGCAAATATAAAGGACCGAAATGTGATAAAGAAGGACCAAAATGTAATTTTTTTTAAAAAACAAGACCAATTTGAGGCCCCTGGACCAAAATGTGAATATTAAAACTTCGAAGGACCAAAATGCAAATATAAAGGACCAAAATGTAAACAAAAAGGACCAAAATGTAATTTTTTTTAAAAAAAGGACCAATTTGTAAATAAAAAAGGACCAAAATGTAAATTTTTTTTTTTTTACAAATAGGCCCCTGGTGACGTGGCTGCACCAGGAGGCAGCAAATCCCCTTGCATTAGTATATAGATAGATATGTTGAACAACTCATCATAAAGTGACACGTATAATTTTTTTTTAGTTTATTTTCTGTTGCAATCCAAATTATACTCACGTGTGAAAAGAAAAATTTAGTTGACCATCTAAACTCATCACAATATCCTTGATGATGTGGCAAAATGAATTGATTAACATTTTTAATTGACTCAATTAAATAGTAATTGAAATGTTTAATTAACACATCAATAATCTAAGTTATAATGTTGAACAACTCACCATAAAGTGACACGTATATAATTTTTTTTTAGTTTATCTATTGCAACCCAAATTATTCCCACGTATGAAAGAAAAATTTAGTTAGACCATCTAATCTCATCACGATATCCTTGGTGAGGTGGCAAAATGAATTGATTAACATTTCTAATTGACTCAATTAAATATTAATTGAAATGTTTAATTGACACATCAATAATCCATAACATGTTTATATTAGTAAATGGTAATTGACGTGTCAATTCAATTAAATGATCAATTAAATCGTTAATTGAGTCAATTAATAATACTAATCAACCTACTTAATCCTCTTTTGTCGTTTCATCAAGGATGTTATTTTTGTGTTATTGGGCTCCATATATAATCCCCGTATGAAATTTTGGCGCAAATATTAAATTTTTATGGTATAATTTACAATTGTGTTCTTTTTTTAAAAAAAAAAATTTAATATTTTTTATGTTAGTGAATGACATTTTCAAATATATATTTCGATTTTATGTGCATTATTCACAATTTTCTTGTATTTGTTTTGAAACTTAAATTTTGTGTGAAGTATACATGTTATAATTTTTATTTATTTTGTGTGTATTTATAATGATGGACCAATTTTATGGATCCTTATTAATTATAATGTATATAATCTATGATAGATCAATTTCATGAATTTTTATTAATTATAATATTTTTTATTGATATCAATATATTAACAAATATATCATGATTATATTAATTGAGCTTGAACACATCCACACAACTTCTATTTAAACAAATTATACAAAACACGTAAAAAAAGATATAAAGTCCCGCGCAATTGCGTGGGCTATTACTATTTTCATTTAATGTTCTTGAGAAATGTCCTGTGGTGAATAATTTATTTCAATTGTATATTCTTAAATATAAAAAATTTGTTCGCAAAATTATAATACTAAATATTATTTTATATAAAATTATTATAAAATAAATACATAGAGTGGTTTGATTATTTACTAGTCTATTTTTTTAATATATGAATTTTTTATTTCAGAACCTATCATAAGCTCATTAGTGTCGTGTCATCTACGTTGTCACTTTCACTCTTGGGAGTCTTTAGAGTACAAAAATAGCGCGCCTGATCCAAATTTCCGATCGGGGATCGAGTTCACGGTGTCGATCTAAAAACAATCCAGTGTTCGTCGTCTATATGCAATTATACATACACCTAGAATAATCGCACGCGTAAAGTTTATTATTCTCGTCATTATTATACACAATACCAAGTATATTGATTTTCTTCCAATATCTTAAAAATGAATAATATAAAAAAAATCCGATAAATTTTGTCTAGAACGTACCCAATTAGATTTTTATATATACTATGATGAAAGTTTCATTATATAGAATATTTGGATGTAGTAAATTTTGACTCATCAAAATATCATGCTAACTAATATTAATATAGTTTTTTTGCGTGAAGATATTAGAATGAAACAAGTAAAACATGATTTTTCTCACTCTACTTTCACGTTCCAATGAAGAAGAATAGAACAAGATTTTTATGTTGCGACAGATAATAAACAAATTTTAATTGCTAGTATTCAAAATATTTACTTTTGTATTTTATTTGTTTTGCAAATTAGTCCTTGGTTACACATGCTTTTACGGAAATAAATAATTTTTTAAGTTATTCAAAATAAATATTTAGTGCACAATGGCCTGATATTAACATAAGAAAAATAATCTAGTGGATAACAAAATTTAACCAAGGCCTAGTTGAGTGATTATTTAAAAACAAATATGCTCCTGAATAGTTGTTGAAAAGCCCAATATTCTTTTTTGTGCCCAATAAAATAATTTTAACTTTAATGTCAAGTCCAATTACATTAAGGAAATTCATGCTTCGTCACCAAATTTCAACCGAACATTCTCAATTTTCTAATTAACTCACTTAATTAACATTCCAATTAATAAAAAAATTCGAATGAATAATTTTTAAATATGAATAATTATTTATTAATCCAAATATGTCAATTATTACGTAAATTAATACACATATGTTAATCTATAAATCAATACACATTTCGTTTTTCCATCCGTTTTATCTAAGATATGAATATGTTAACAATTCAGATTTGATACAAATACAATCCAGATATTATCATACACGAAAACAAATATGAATTAATTCCGGATATTAAAAAAATTATTATATTATGAAATAATTTCGATGTGCCCTCTAACTGTTTGTAAAGTGATTAAAAACCCTTTACACGTTTTAGATTTTCTCAAAACCTCTAGATTAAATATATACCCATAGAATTCATTATTCTCGTCATTATTATATTATACACAATACCAGGTATATTGATTTTCTTCCAATATCTTAAAATAATTAATATTAAAAAATCCGATTTTTTTTTGTGTCTAGAACTCAATTCAATATATTTTCCTTTTGGCTCTTGAGAATTGTACCCAATTAGATATTTGTATATACTATGATGAAAGTTTCATATATAGAATATTTGCACGTAATAAATTTTAGATCATCAAAATATCATGCTAATATAGTTTTTTTTAGCATGAAGCAATTAGAAGGAAACAAGAAAAACATGATTTTCTCACTCTACGTTCCCGTACAAATGATGAATAAACAAATTTTAATTGCTGGTATAGTGGTATGTAAAGTTGTAAACTATTAGCTTTGTATTTATAGCAACTAGGCCTTGATTATACATGCATTTATGGAAATAAATATATGCAGGTTATTCAAAATAAATATTTCAGTGCACAATAGGAGAAACTACAAAAATGTGAAAGGAAAATAATCTAAGGGGATAACAAAAATTTAACCAAGGCTTAGTTGAGAAACTACAATAATATGCTCCTGAATAGTTGTTTAAAAGCCCAATATTCTTCTTTGTGCCCAATAAAATAATTTGAACTTTAATGTTAACTCCAATTATACTTGTATATAAAGTAAACAAAATTCTTAATCATACATGAACCGACGCCACCTCTTTGATATATTTATATTTTGGTTCTTTTTTATTTACATTTTGGTCATTTTTTCTTATTTTATATTTTGGTTTTTTTATATTATGGTCATTTTTTACGTTTTGATTTTTTTTTTCTATTTTATATTTTGGTCCTCTTTTACATTTTTATCTTTTTTTTTGATATTTTGGTCATTTTTTAAATTTTTTCTTATTTTCCAATTATACTTATATATAAAATAAACAAAATTCTTGATCATACATGAGGCCACGTCACCTCTTTGATATATTTATATTTTGGTCATTTTTTTGGTTTATTTATATTTTGGTCCTTTTTATTTACATTTTGGTCCTTTTCTTATTTTATATTTTGGTCCTTTTTTGGTTTATTTACATTTTGATATTTTTTTCCTAATTTATATTTTAGTCCTTTTTTACATTTTTATTTATTTATTTATTTTAATATTTTGGTCATTTTTTACATTTTGATAATTTTTTCTTATTTTCCAATTTTTTTTTTAATTTGCTCATTGGACAGGGTTATGTATGCAATTTCTTAAGTTCAATTTTTTTTGTTTGTAATTTTCATTTTTACCCATTTTTTTTTTCCTTTTTACATTTTGGTTCTTTTTTGCTTTTCAATTTTTTTGTATTTGCTCATTTTGCACGGGTATATATGAAATTTTGTAACCTCAAATTTATGCGAGTTTTTTTGTCATTTGCCCGTTGTATCCATCTCAACACATTGTGATTCTTTAATGAACCGTAACTATAATGCATCTATTGACATCAAATATATCTGCGAATATGTCCTGATTATATTAATCGATTTTAAAAGCACCTGAACAAATGCTATTTATACAAATTATATCAGAAAATAATATCGGTGATAAATTATTCATGAATGTTATGCATCTATTGACATCATGATATTTGAAAATATGTCATGATTAGATTAATTTGCACACGAGTTAATTTTATTTAAATAATTATATAAAAACATGTAAAAAAAGATATGTTGTTCCGCGCAATTGCGCGGGGATAAAGCTAGTTATACTTATATTAAATCCTAAAATGATAGATGATGATAGATGCCCATTGTATATCAAACCATTGCAGAGATAATGATAGATGCCCCAGACCCCTTAAAGCTATGCCATCCTAAAATACTCATAAATAAAAAAAATCTTATCAACGTCCATGAATGAAAAAAATAACAATAAATCGAATTGCCGAATTGACAAAATTCGGTGCTATTGATATCATAGTATCCTCCTAAAGCAAAATAAGCACAAGGAAAGAGCAGTAGGTCGGACCATCCTACAAAACTCCTCTAGTCGGGAGAAGAACAATCTCAAGCCGACGGACTGGGAGCTAGTGTTTATCTTGTATGCCAACACCCGTGTTTATCTTGTATGCCAACACCACAGAGCGAGTAACTCTTCGAGGCGGGAGGTGCACAAGCGATCGACTCCCTTCCCTGCTGGATTTGATACGAATACAATTCAGATATTATCAAATACGAAAACGAATATGAATTAATTGCGAATATTAAAAAGATTATGATATTATGAATATATTATTGAAAAAATTTCAATGTCCCTCTTAACGGTTGGTAATGTGACGAAAAACCGATTATTCATTTTAGATTTTCTAAAAACCAATAATTTTTCTTCCCAAAATACGTAACTTTTTTTTAATAGCAGAACAAATCATTTATGTTTTGTTACGTTATTAAAAACGATCATTTTTGACTTTATGAAATTAATTTGGTAACCACCCCACAAATTAAAAAAAATATTTATGTCTATATATATTTTTTCCGTCCCTATATATATTGTTTATTTATTCTTTTTTTTTTATTGTATATCTATAACAAAATAAAATTGCAATACATATAAATATTTCTAATAAATTGTATGAAATAATTAAGTTTACATAGTTAAAGCATAATAATATATATTTGTGATTATATATTGTATTATTATAATGAAAAAAAGAAATAATGTAGCACCTGAGGCTGAGGCAGCTTAGATATGCGGAGCATTTCTGCATGTAACCCCGTTTGAATTATGAATTCGAAAAACAATCCGAATTTTGAAAATATTCCAAAAATAATCCGGAACGGGTTTTAAAAATCTGATGGTACCTGGTTTTAAAATCCTGGTCAATTAAATTAATTAACATACAAAATTTAGCCATCATTTCTTTTATGATAAAAAGGACCGGGTTTATAAATCCCGTTAGAATTTTAAATTGAAAATTTAATATTTCCCAAATTTTACCATAACATGATCTATGTTTTAAGTTAGTATATATAATTACATGATAAATAACACATGTTAGTTATTAATTTAATACATAATTAACATTAGTTGAAATTTATAAATTTAAATCAATATTAATGAATTTTCAATGATATATTCTAATTATCACGATAATTAAATGCAATAGTACTAATATGAAAAATACGGCAGGTACATTTTGTAGTCAAATAAAATTCTTTATATTTTTTCAACGTGTGAACTTTCTCTTACTCTTCTCCAAAATGTATCCACCGAATTCTCCATTATTGTACAATTACATTTAATTAACGTGATAATTATAATATATCATTAAATATTCATTAAAAATTATTTAAATTTATGAATTCGAATAAATATTAATTATATATTAAGTTAATAGCTAACATGTGCTAGTTATCATATTAATTAAATATACTAACTTATAACATATATCTTGTTATAGTAAAATTTGGAAAAAAAATATCAAATTTTCAATTAAAATTTCAAATCATTGTATAATCACGGTGTGATTTTTAGCAGAAAAGGGATTTATGTGCAATCGAGATTTAAAAATCAGTTTTGAATCATTTTTGAAATATTTCAAAAAAAAAAGTTATTTTCTGAATTTTCATACAAAAAAAGATTACATGCAGAAATATCTCTTAGATATGCTAGTTGCAGGTTGAGTGATCTAGAATATACCAACAATAAATCATGTATATCACTTTATTTATTATATACATGTATATATTTCATACGTAACTGAAGATTACAGTCCAAATTCGTTAAATGTAATTAAAATAACACTTCTTTTTTATTAATTAAAATAACACATTGGTCTTCAGTATTTATACAAGTGGCCGATTGATTTATACTCCCGAAAATATCCTATTGTTAAGGATCAAGTTTGGATATACAAAAATCATGTAAATTTTTTTTTTTGGATTAATTGAGGCGGGTTCGATGACACGCACCCTAAACTATATTATAAAGCTAGCTTTATCCCCGCGCTATTGCGCGGTATGTTATTTTATATAATTATTTAAATAGAATTAACGCGTGTGCGAATTAACGCGAATGCATTTGAACTAAATTAATCTAATCATGACATATTTGCAAATATCATGATATCAATAGATGCATATGGTTCATGAAATTAGTCTATCACGGATATTATTTTCTAATATAATTTGTATAAATATAATTTGTTCAGGTGTTTCTAAAATCGATTAATATAATCAGGACATATTTGCAAATTTTAATATGTATGTAAAATAGGAAGAAAAGACCAAATGTAAAAAAGAACCAAAATGTAAAATAAGAAAAAAGGATCAAAATATAAAAAAAGACCGAAATGTAAATAAAAAGGACCAAAATGTAAATAAAAAGAACGAAAATGTAAATTAAAACTAAAAAAAACCATAATATAAATTAAAAAACGTAAAAAAGGATCGAAATGTAAATAAAAAAGACCAAAATGTAAATAAAAAGAACCAAAATGTAAATTAAAACTAAAAAGGACCAAAATATAAATTAAAAAACTTAAAAAAGGACCGAAATATAAATAAAAAAGGACCAAAATGTAAATAAAAAGGATCAAAATGTAAATTAAAACAAAAAAGGATCAAAATGTAAATAAAAATGACCAAAATATAAATTAAAAAAATGTAAAAAAGGATCGAAATGTAAATAAAAAGGACATAAATATAAATAAAAGGACCAAAATATAAATTAAAATAAAAAAGGACCAAAATGTAAATCGAGAAAATATTTTTTTACACAAAAGCCCTTGATGACGTGGAGGCTTAGAATTGCAAATTTTTTTTTTGATTTATATATAAGATATAATATAGCACTGTTGTAATATGGTGATTTACAAATTACAATGGGTATTTATAATCGGTTAAATGATGCTAACCTTAACATATGTAAATGGTTATTCTCGTATTTCCCTAATCATTTTTCTCTTCCTTATCTCTTCTAATTGAGTTAATTCTTCCCTGATTTCTTGCACTAATATCTTACATGAAAAAATCATGTAAAAACTTATTATATGAAAACATTAATATGTAAAAACTTAATATATGAAAACATTAATTAATAGTTTTGATTGTGGATTAATTAAGAGTTTATCATACATTTTTTTTTGAAAGGGTACTTTGAGTATTTTTACAATTAATTATATTTGTAAAATGATGTATTACAAAATTTATTTTTATGGAGATTCTTGTTTAAATGAACACTAAACAATTCCAATTTAATCAAAAATTAATTGATAAATATACTTCAGATCTTATCTTAAATATTCGTAAATAAATAATTACTTCAAATACTCTTGAAAATGAATGTATGATAAGAAAAATGGTATACGATAGAAATCTCTCGAAAATATACGTGCCTCTCTATAGACTTGAATTATATAAAAAAATGTGTGCCTTCACGGAGTTTCAACGTGAGACCTCTTGAATCAAGTTGACAAAATTTATCAATTGACTAAATCATGCTTTTATCTTATAAAGCTTACTTCTATATTTGAAATACTCAAAAGGCAGTTGTTAAATTTCTATGCATTTTAATTATTCTAAATGAAAAGATTTAGAACTTGTTCGGCCAGGTAAAATAAGAGTGGAAAAAAATAAAAATAATTGGTTTATTTCGCCGAACAAAAATGAAAAAAATGAAATAAATGGTAGAAGGGTGGTAGGAGATGGAATAAGAATTTTGTTATTTTTCTCTCTTCATATTCTAAATAAAATATTTTTTTTTCTACTTCGTGCATTATTTTATTTTTTACACATTGCCGAATAAACCAATCTTGTGTACCAGAGAAAATATAAAACTTGTACCAATCTTGTGTACAAGATAAATCAATTTTTAAGAAATCAATTGCACTGATTAAGTTTTAAAAAAGAATGGTAGATCTCTAGTATTAAATCATAGGTTTGACGCAAATAAAATAATTTAGTATATAATTTCACTCTTTGACGCAAACGAAATAATTGTAGGTAAAATAGGTTTGACTCCTCAATGAAATGATTAGTAATAGAATCTCGTAAAAAATGAAAAGAAAATCTTAGACTAATTCGACCGTCAAACATATACTTAATAATGATTAGTTAAATACATGTGACAATTCAATTCACTTATTTTGTCGTGCAAGTATGCCTAAATACAGGTAACAATTCAACCCTAAATAAAAAAAAATTGCCGTTCAAGTATGTCTATGTTAAAATTCAGATAAAACTGGTACCAATTTTGTGTACGGGCGAGCAGAGAGACGGTTGGGCTGGATCGAGCAGAGAGGACGGACGAGTAGAGAGAGGACAATGTGGTGATTTCGACTCTCCCGCCATGTTGAGGGGAGGTTGTGTTGTGATGTATCTCCACTTCATGTAAATGTGAAGGAAACATGAGTTGCAAAAAAGGAAAGAAACAATGTAAGTAGATTTGCAGTAGTTTGACAAATTATATCAAACCAAACAACAAAAAATAGACTAATACAGTAGTCCGACTTACTAACTGACATAGTTACTGAAAAACAAACAACATGCCTAGCCTAAAGCAAAGTAGATAACACAAACAACAACTAAATCAGTCAATCCATACAAAAATAAAGTAAGCATGAAAACATGCTAGGGATTCATAAGCAAAGTACATACACAAGAAAATGACAGACATACTCTAAAAAATTGCATAACATAACCAGAACTAAAGCAATCCATAAACAAAATTCCCCACATAATCAAAAAGGTAGTTCAAAAACATAAGGAATCAAAGTAACTTTAACTTTTATCTTGCCACACTCAGTGTCAATAGTCTCCACATAATCCCCAAAATATTCAGGTTTAAACAGCAATGGGATGCATGCGGAGTCCCTCAGGTTTGCGCTAATTATAAGAGATTGCGAACAGCGTAGGGTCAATAATTTCCTCGACAGAGGGATCAGGTCTCCACGGCTAACGGCGAGGCTCTCATCAGATTTCTTGTCAAATATCACCGCCGTCATATCAGCATCCCCGTCTATGGAAGCAGTAATGGTACCCCATACTTCGACAGTGGAAATTCCATTCTCATACCATACTTCTTCAGGGGAGTTTTTTTTTTGAAAAAAATCTAATTCACTAATCGTAGATGTATTTGGCTTCATATTTTTATTGATAATACTAACGGGGTTTGAACCCAACACTTCACCGGAGTTTTCATTGTCGATAAGCTTCAGCTCCACTTCGGCAAGTACGGCGTCTTGCATTATACTGAACGTTATTGCAAACATACCATGTTCCCCGTCCTTTTTGTCATCAAATACTTCGATATCCACTTTGTTTTCTTCCACATCTGGTTCGCTATGGGAGGAAAACCATCCTTCCAACAAAACATTATCTCCTTCGAGGTGACGAACACCTACTGAAAAACCATCCAAAGCACAAATAGCTCTTTCCGGACCAGTTAATGGGATGGTATCCTACAATCAATTTCCAATGAGAGAGAGAGAGAGAGAGAGAGAGAGAGAGAGAGACTTACCATAGGCGCAATTGTCAACGGATCTTCCTTGCCGTGCTTGAAAAGGTGGATCTTCCCAAGACTGTCTTCCAGCACAATTTTGCCGTGTATCTTGCATTCGGATCTCCCTTTTAAATCAAGAACACGCACCGAGAATATGTATGCCAAATCGTTGTCAGATTCGATCTTGTTCCTTCCTTCAGGATTAATCTACACACGAAGCGGTTCGGATACCTTGTCGTCTTCTGATGGAGGCGATTCATTGGTGGTCAAGTAATTATTCGAAATGCCGCGTTTACTTAATTCATCCAGGAGCTTGGGAAAAATAAAAGAATTAAAAAGGAAATGTTAGTTCGACCAGAATTTTCGCAAATAAACGCGCAATTTTGAATAAAGCCAATAAACTTACATCAAAATAGTTAGAGACACAAAAGCCAATCTCATTTTCGACATAATCATCGTAGTCGTATTCAACATCATCACGATACTTCGTGAACCTTGACTTACTGCACGCCATTCGTTCCGGTTGTTTAGGGTTCAGGGTAAGCTACAAATTGATCGAAAAAGAACGGGTTTTGCTACGTGACTTAAATAGAATCGATATCATAACAAAATAACCTTGCTGTTAGACATGGATACATAATCTTGTTGAAATGTTTGTGTTGTTATAACCTTGACTTAAATATTCCAATTATTTCAGTTCAGTCAAAATATCATTTAAATGACGAAATATAAAAAAAATAGATGTTTGACCACTTTTGGAATGAAAACTTCAATTGATTTTATGAGGATGCAGTACAGCCAGTACTTTGAAATAAAAATAAGAAAAAATGTTTTTTTTGCGAACATAATAGAAGTAGGGTTATTTCAAAATAGTACACCTTTCTCTTTACATCTCCAAAAGTTTGTTCCGTGTTTTGGAAATATGATCGCTTATTTAAAAATATGTACCATACAAATTATGAATAAATAATAATATTATCTATGTTATCATGTTTGATTTATACCTTCTAAAAATATATGTTGAGATGTACGATATATCTTTTAAAAAAATATACATCAAATATTAGTAGTATTTTACAACTATAATTTTAAAACCACACAATATATATTTTGATAGTTTTTATTTTTATTTTTTTTATTATTTTTGTAGTAGTATGTTATTGTCATCAATCGTGTTGCCATGAGCAGGGACTTGCAATTTTTTGTACATCATACCACAAAATTATAGAATTCTCGTCCAATGTTTACAAAAATAAATTTCATGAACAAATAAATTATAAGTGAAAAATTTACATTCACAAACTATTCTGTGAACAAATTTCTTCATTTTTCATTTGGCTCGTGGTCAACAAAATACACGAAATCATGTAAAACAAATAAATAAATAAATGAAACAATTTGTAGATGTATCTTTGTTGCAAACATATGAGTCTCTGACTCGTGATTTCCATCTCCACACTTTCATGTTGATACGATGAATAACACAAATCTACAATTTTCACTGGACTGTCATGGCAGATAAAATATGATTTCGTGATATTCTAGTGTCACCTATTTAACATGAGATTTATTAAGCATTACATCTTTATTGTATTTTCGACCGTCTATTCTAAACACAAAATGTATGCTTAGAAAATGATACGGACAAAAAATTAGACGAACGATAATTTTTTTCGAGCAACGTCTAATATACATCCCGCCTTTATATATATATATTTTAAAAAAAAAAAAAAAAAAAAAATGAAAACAATATAAATAACAACATAGTTTTATTCATAATATAGAAAAAGAATATATAAATATTTAGGTAGTTGTTTGTTATATATTTCACCTTCATATACATTTTTACCTTGATAAAAATATATACTCAACAACCGATCTTTTTCGTCGTACAATAAAAGATATAAATAATTATAAACATATAAATAATAACGTCTTATTTTTTTTTGGATATTTAGTTGATTTTATGATGTTTTCTAGAGGTTTCTGGAGGGGCATTTATGCTATTTATTGGACAGGATGCCTCCAGTGTTATATTTATAATAATTTCGTTGAATTGTATCATTTTAATTTGGTATTTTTCCAATTTTGTTTTGTTGATAAAATTGTTTCTCGTTATATTTGCAATTTTGATTTTTGATCTTAATTCTCAACAATCAACAAACCACAATTAGGCCATTTGGACGTGTTTTCCTAATAAAAAAAAGAGTTATAAGCTTATCATTAGTGGTCTTACGAGCCTAGTGTTGTTCTTTTTTTTAAATCCAATAAAATAATGCACTGATACGTTCTTTATTTTAAATCCATTTGCACGTCTTTTCTATTTTAATTTGGTTTTATTTTTGTATTTCGGAATTGTACTTTCGTTTTTTAAAAGGTCTGAAATAAAATTGGGAAATTCTTAAATAACCTCTTATTTTTTTGAAAATTATTTTTATGATCATTAAAATAAAATTTTCACGAATACTCCAAAAAATTCTTAGATATAATTTTATTTTGATTTATCTCCTACGAGAATTAAACTTAATATTCAATGATGTTAATTTTGATATATTTTGTTAAATTATTTTTGGTGTTTTTATTACTAACAATAAAAAAATAAACAACGATATATAAAAAATATGCCTTTGCAAACTATTTTGGCAGAATAATAATGTTTAACCAGTTAATTTAACGTTTATTCGTAATTATTAATGAAACTATATGCTGCCATTAAAACTAATATTAAAAAAACTATACCTAGTGTTCTTTTATATGAGTCTTTAGAGAGATTCGAACATTTTCTTTCACTCTTCCATCTCTCCCATTGAATAATGTTAAAATCATTTTATTCTATTTTGTTTCGTTTTCTTTGGATCTTGTTCGACGGAATAAAATTACTTCTTCCATTTTATTTCATTATCTCATTTTAATTTCATATTACCGAACGGGCCAGAGAAGACGAAAAAATAGAAGGTAGTGGAATAAGAATTTTGTTATCTTTCTCTCTTTTTATTTCAAATACAATAATATTATTTTTGATATTTGTTTGCATTATTTTATTTCTTCTACTCTTCCGTTAATATTAATTTTCCTCCAATCTCTTAAAAATAAGAAGATAAAAAATAACTGACTCATACAATATTTTTTTTGGCATTTGAGAATGTACTTCATTAACCTTTTACAAGTATATGATGAATACTCATTTCAATCGGATATTTGTATATAAACTTTAATCACAATAATATCATGTTAATTAAGATCTTTTTGCATGACACGATTACAAATAAGCAATTGATACATGATTCTTTTCTTTACTTTCACGTTCATATCATTTGTGTGGTAACGGATAAAAAGCAAATTTTAATTAATTTACTTCTATATTTCAATTTGTTTTGTCCTTGATACAATGCCAGGTTATTAACATATGTATTTTATAAGTTCTTCAAAATAAGTAATTTAGATTTTAGTGCACAATGGCCTAAGATAAAATGCGAAACTACAAAATGAAAAAATGTAGAGAGAAAATCTAATGATCAGAGAAATTGAACCAGAGGCCCATTTGGGCGTGATTTGTTAAGAAAAAGAAATATCGGCCTCTGATTAGTTGTACAAAAGCCTAATATTCAATTTGGGCTTCATTGTTTTTATCTTTTTAATCCAATCAATGATACTATAAATATGTTTTTATGAAATAAAAAATTGCGCACCATTAGTGAATTAAGTTTCAATTTTTTTTATAAACTAGACTTGACCCTTACTCGGCTCCGATAATAATTCTTACGATTTTCTAACATAATTTTTGTTTTTTTGTTTTTGGTATACTTAAATAAATTTTACTAGAAGTATAATTCGATGTATGTTTGAGATTTATTAATTTATTGTCAATAAAATTTTAACTATATTATATTTAACATTCTTTGGTAATGAACAAATATATTATTTTAACCATATATTGTTTTTCTACTTGAATATATTATTTTTTTCTATATTTATGTTCACAAATATATCTTTTTTATTAAATATTCTTGTTTTAAAAACATGCATCTTTTTTGTAGTATGATAAAAAATTGTAAATAACTCCTTTGTTCTGAAAAAAATGTTAAATGTAAATTCTTTTAGAAAAAAGAAATATTGCTAAAGAATTAAGAAATGTATTAGTTTGACATTATAAGATATAAATCTTTTTTTTTCAAATTTCAATATAATATAGGACTATTTGCAAATAAGATTTTTTTTTGCAATTTTGACTTGATGTTGCGAGGCTGCGCAGTTAAATTCTTTTTTTATTTTTGAATTTGTTTAACACAATGTTATAGATAATTGGACATTATACAAATGTTATCTATGCCTAATAAAGAACAACAAGAAAAAAATTCTTGATTGTCTAATTATTAGAGTAAAGTATAATTAAAACATTAAGTGAAGTTTGTAAATGTGACAAAAAATAAATATGAGATATCAATTTTTTTTATTAAATTAGAAAAAACATAATTAAAAACTAATATTACATATTATAATATAGAATTATACAATTTCATGTATTATGTATAACAAATATATATATTTTTAAAATCAATGAAAGTATTTTTAATTATAAAAAGAAAATATTACATTTCGCGGGTATACATTTTAGACAGTAGGTGTACATGAATTATGATATCTTTTATGGATAATTAAAAAGATTGATCACGCTTCACTTTTTAAAAACATGATATTTCAAAACCATAATTACATAATACTTTGGATGTACATGAAGCATGCTCGAATTATTTTCTTGCACGAACCATGTTTATGAAAAACGACCATTCAATAAGTACAAATTTGGAATTAGAATAATTACAAAATTAAAACTTGAAACATTTAATGGAAATCGCAAAAACCTGGGATTCAAACCCCAAATCACATATTAGTTTTAGATCATTGAACTTGTTACAAAAATAATATTTGTATTATTGAATATAAGAGTTTTTATAACACAATAAACATTTATATTTTTAAAATAATAAAATATATTTTTAAAACATCACATTAGTGTTTATATGATAAATTACATCAATATCATGTCATTGTTTATGTGTCATTCTCCGGCAGTTGTACTAATGTAAACGTAATTGCTTCTGATTAGATATGTCCTTCGTTTCCATCTAGGCCACCCTCTATAAGTTTTCAAAAAAAGTGTATTTTGTTAACAAAACATAATCGTTTAATGGATGAAAATATTATATATTAGCGAATCTAATATTTTTTTTTCTCAATTTTGGTAATTAATTTGGTATATTTTCAATTTTGATAATTTTGTTATGCTGATAAAATTGGTTTGTCCTTATATTTCCAATTTTAGTTTTGAATCCCAACAATCAACGTCACTCGAGTTTTGAACTCTTCAATTTTGTCATTTTGTAGACAATAGGATAATTGGTCTTTTTTGAAAAAATTGAGTGTGATAGTCTTCTTTTACGGAATATTTTGACGACAACTTGAAAATTGAGTATTTTGCTCGTGTTACACTTCAATTTTGACATTTTTACAAACTAAGATAATTGGTCTTTTTTGAAGGTTAACAGACTTCATTTTTTTTGTATTTTAAAGAAACTTTTGAAAAAATAGAAAATTGTGTGTGTTAGTCTTATGTTGCGGAGTATTTTGCAACATGAAAATTGAGTATTTTCCTCGTGTTACACTTCAATTTCGACATTTTTTAGAAAATAGGATAATTGGTTTTCTTGAAGGTGTTATATTTTACTTTTTTTTGCATTTTAAGGATAAATTTGAAATAATAGAAATTTGTGTGTGTTAGTCTTCTGATACGGAGTATTTTGAGGACAACATGAAAATTTAGTATATTTCTCATGTTACACTTCAATTTTCACATTTTTTAGAAAATAGGATAATTGTTTTATTTGAAGGTGTTAGACTTCACTTTTTGCATTTCGACGAAATTTTTGAAAGAATAGAAATTTGTATGTGTTAGTCCTCTTTTCGAGTATTTTGACGACAACACGAAAATTGAGTATTGTGCCGTTACACTTCAGTTTAGACATTGTTTTGAAAATAGCATGATTGGTCTTTTTTGAAGGTATCAGATTTCACTTTTTTTGAATTTTAAAGATACTTTTGAAATAATAGAAATTTGTGTGTGTTAGCCTTCATTTACGGAGTATTTTGACGCAACACGAAAATTCAGTATTTTGCTCGTATTACACTTCTATTCTGACATTTTTTACAAAATAGGATTATTGGTACTTTCTGAAGATGTTAGACTTCATTTTTTTTTGGAATTTCAAGTAACTTTTGGAAATATAAAAATTTGTGTGTGTTAGTCTTCTGTTAAGGAGATTTTTGAGAACAACATGAAAATTTAGTATTTTTCTCGTGTTCCACTTCAATTTTCACATTTTTTAGAAAACAGAATAATTGGTCTTTTTTGATGGTGTTAAGACTTCATTTTTTTTTCTGTATTTTAAACAAACTTTTGAAATAATAGAAATTTGTGTGTGTTAGTCTTTTGTTACGGAGCTTTTTGAGGATAACATGAAAATGTAGTATTTTTCTCGTGTTACACTTCGATTTCACGTTTATTTGGAAAATAGGATAATTGGATTTTTTTTAAGGTGTTAGACTTCAACTTTTTTGCATTTTAAAGAAACTTTTGAAATAATAGAAATTTGTGTGTGTTAGTCTTCTGTTACGATGTATTTGGAGGACAACATGAAAATTTAGTATTTTGCTCGTGTTACACTTCAATTTTCACATTTTTTAGAAAATAGGATAATTTGTCATTTTTTAAGGTGGTAGACTTCCCTTTTTTTGCATTTTAAAGAAACTTTTGTATAATAGTAATTTGTGTGTGTTAGTCTTCTGTTATAGATTATTTTGAGGACAACATGAAAATTTAGTATTATGCTCGTGTTACAATTCAATTTTGACATTTTTACAAAATAGGATAATTGGTCTTTTTTGAAGGTGTTAGACTTTACTTTTTTTGCATTTCCAAAAAACTTTTGAAATAATAGAAATTTGTGTGTGCTAGTCCTCTATTATGGAGCTTTTTGAGAACAACATGAAAATCTAGTATTTTTCTCGTGTTACACATCAATTTTCACATTTTTTAGAAAATAAGATAATTGGTTTTTTTTAAGGTGTTAGACTTGTTGTTTAATTTAGACCTAGAGGGGGGTCATGAATAGGAAGTCCTAAGGTCCATATTTCGCGGTAATGGGATACAATTACAATTTGATGCGTAAGCATAAATAAATTAGAGGAAGAATACAATACCAAAGCAAATAACACAAGATATTTGTTTACGGAGTTCGGTATGTGGTTGCTTTGTAGTTTTAACTCGCCGGCTACTTGCTCAATCGACCGACTCGATTGATTGCAAGTACCTACGTCTCCGGGGTTGCCTTGCGCCTTTTCGGCTTTCGATTGAATACCCAAATCAAGCAATTACAAGGTTTGCCTAGATCGATTTACACGCTTCTATCGATCTATGGCGGGCTTTACAATCTTTGCACTAGCCTATTACAATTGTCTAATACGAACTAAACGTGATCGGTCACGCAAGTTGGGAATCGTTTAGTAGAGGGACATGAAATAGATCAATGATCTAGGGTTTTTGTCTAGTGAATTTAGAGCTCAAGATCTAGGCTTATTTTTCTCTCTTTTAATGGAGTTGTGATTTTGGCAATAATGGTTAGAGAGAGAAGACTTGAGTGGGGTCTATTTATATGTCTCATAGAGACCACTCAATCTTCAGGCAAATTGCATAATGCGTTCGAACGCACTGCAATTTGAACTAGCCGTTTTATATGTATTATTCATAAACTCGATAGATTCGTTCGAACTGACTGAGAAGTTCGTTCGAATGAACATGTAATTTGAAATGGAGTTCGAGGTTCGTTCAATGACTTGTTGTGTGTCCGGAACGAACCATGAAGGTGGGTTCGAACGAACCTTTTATTCGTTCGAACGAACTAACGTGCGTTCGGACGTTGAGATGGTTCGTTCAAATATACATGGTGAGGTTCGTTCGAACGTATAAATGTTCGTTCGAACAAACTGTTGTTTGTGTTTATTTTTCTCCCATCTCCAGAATTAGGTTCGTTCGAACACAGTGTAAAAGTTCGTTCTAATGAAAGGTTCGTTCGAACACATAGTATAGTTCGTTCGAATGAACCATATTCTGGCATGGTGATTCGCCATTTTCCATTTCATCATGTTTTGAATATTTCATGACGAAGGTTCGTTCGAACACATATTACAGTTCATTCGAACGAATCATATTCTGGCATGGTGATTCACCATTTTCCATTTCATCATGTTTTGAATATTTCTTTTGATCTGGATTTAAATTCAAAGATAAGTCTAGGGATACCTATGGTTATTTTGATGATTGTGATATCCCAACTTGCGGAATCTTCGATGTCTTGATGTCTTCACTTGATCATGCGTTTTCGTGCCATAGTTTCTTCACCGTCTTGACTTCCGACGTCTTGATTCTTCTTTTGATCCTTTTGTGGGTTACGCCTTCTATCTCTATAAATGTCACTCCCGCAAATAGATTAGTGGTATCGACATTATTTTGAGATAATCAAACCCTAGGAAATTTGAACCAACAAGACTTCACTTTTTTTCGACTTAAAGAAACTTTTGAAATAATAGAAATTTGTGTGTGTTAGTCTTCTGTTACAGAGTATTTCGAGGACAACATGAAAATTTAGTATTGTGCTCGTGTTACAATTCAATTTTGACATTTTTACAAAATAGGATAATTGGTCTTTTTTGAAGGTGTTAGACTTTACTTTTTTTACATTTCAAAGAAACTTTTGAAATAATAAAAAATTGTGTGTGTTAGTCCTCTATTACGGGGCTTTTTGAGAACAACAAGAAAATTTAGTATTTATCTCGTGTTACACTTCATTTTTCATATTTTTTAGAAAATAGGATAATTGATCTTTTTTGAAGGTGTTAGATTTCAGTTTTTTGTATTTTATAGAAACTTTTGAAATAATAGAAATTTGTGTGTGTTAGTCTTCTGTTACGGAGTATTTTGAGGATAACAGGAAAATTTAGTATTTTTCTCATGTTACACTTCAATTTTCACATTTTTTAGAAAATAGGATAATTGGTTTTTTTGAAGGTGATAGACTTCACTTTTAGCATTTCCTAGAATTTTTCGGAAGAATAGAAATGTGTGTGTGTTAGTCATCTTTCCGGAGTATTTTGACGACAACTTGAAAATTTAGTATTTTGCTCGTGTTACACTTCAATTTTCACATTTTTCAGAAAATAGGAGAATTGGATTTTTATGAAGGTGACTTCACTTTTTTTGTATTTTAAAGAAACTCTTGAAATAATCGAAATTTGAGTGTGTTAGTCTTCTGTTCCGGAGTATTATGAGGACAACATGAAAATTTAGTATTTTGCTCGTGTTACATTTAAACTTTCACATTTTTTGGAAAATAAGATAATTTGTCATTTTTTCAGGTGGTAGACTTGACTTTTTAGGCATTTCAAAGAAACTTTCGGATAATAGTAATTTGGGTGTGTTAGTCTTCTCTTATGTAGTATTTTGAGGACAACATGAAATTTTAGTATTTTGCTCGTGTTATACTAAAATTTTCACATTTTTTAGAAAATATGACAATTGTTTTTTTCGAAGGTGTTAGGCTTCAATTTTTGATGCATCTTCAAAAAACTTTTGAAATATTAATTTTTTTTGAAGGTGTTAGACTTCAGTTTTTGCATTTTTAAGAAATGTTTGAAAAAATTGAGATTTGTATGTGTTAGTTTTCAATTACGGAGTATTTTGAGGAACACATGAAAATTGAGTATTTTGCTTGTGTTACACTTCAAATTTAACATTTAAAAAAAAAAATCCTAATTGAATTTTTTGAATGTGTTAGACTTCAGTTTTTGCATTTTTAAGAAATTTTCGAAAAAAATGAAATTTGTGCGTTAGTCTTCAATTACGGAGTATTTAGAGTACGACATGAAAATTGAGTATTTTGCTTGTATTACATTTCAATTTTAACATATTTTTATAAAATGTCATAATTGAATTTTTTGAAGGTATTAGATTTCTATTTTTGCATTTTTAAAAAATTTTCGAAAAAATTGAAATTTGTGTGTGTTAGTCTTCAATTACGGAGTATTTAGAGTACGACAAGAAAATTGAGTATTTTGTATGTGTTACACTTCAATTTTAACCTATTTTTAAAAATGTCATAATTGAATTTTTTGAAGGTGTTAGACTTTTGTTTTTTGTATTTTTAAGATTTTTTCTAAAAAATTGAAATTTGTGTGTGTTAGTCTTCAATTTCGGAGTATTTTGAGCAAGACATGAAAATTGAGTATTTTGCTTGTGTTACACTTCAATTTTAACCTATTTTAAAAAAATATGATAATTGAATTTTTTGAAGGTGTTAGACTTTTGTTTTTTGTATTTTTTAGAAATTTTCCAAAAATATAAAATTTGTGTGTTAGTCTTTAATTACTGAGTATTTTGAGGATGACATGAACATTGAGTATTTTTCTTGTGCAACACTTCAAATTAAACATTTAAAAAAAATATCTTAATTGAATTTTTTGAAGGTGTTAGACTTCAGTTTTTGCATGTTTAAGAAATTTTTGAAAAAATTAAAATTTGTGTGTTAGTCTTCAATTACGGAGTATTTGGAATATGACATGAAAATTGAGTATTTGTCTTGTGTTACACTTCGATTTTAATATTTTCGAAACAAATGTCATAATTGAATTTTTTTTAAGGTGTTAGACATATGTTTTTGCATTTTAAAGAAATTTTCGAAAAAATTGAAATTTGTGTGTTAGTCTTCAATTACGGAGTATTTAGAGTACGACATGAAAATTGAGTATTTTGCTTGTGTTACATTTCAATTTTAACATATTTTAAAGAAATGTCAAAATTGAATTTTTTGAACGTGTTAGACTTTTGTTTTTGCATTTTTAAGAAATTTTCGAAAAAATTGAAATTTGTGTGTGTTATTCTTCAATTACGGAGTATTTTGAGTTAGACAAGAAAATTGAGTATTTTGCTTGTGTTGCACTTCAATTTTAACCGATTTTTAAAAATATCATAATTGAATTTTTTGAAGGTGTTAGAAGTCTGTTTTTGCATTTTTGAAAAGTTTTTGAAAAAATTGAAATTTGTGTGTGTTAGTCTTCAATTACGGAGTATTTTGAGTACGACATGAAAATTGAGTATTTTTCTTGTGTTACACTTCAATTTTAACATTTTAAAAAAAATGTCATAATTGAATTTTTTTAAGGTGTTAGACTCCTGTTTTTGCATTTTTAAGAAATTTTCGAAGAAATTGAAATTTGTGTGTTTTAGTCTTCAATTGCGGAGTATTTTGAGTATGACATGATTTTTTTTTTTGAGTATTTTGCATGTGTAACACTTCAATGATGACATTTTAAAAAAAAATATCTTAATTCAAGTTTTTGAAGGTGTTAGACTTCGGTTCTTGCATTTTTAAGAAATTTTTGAAAAAAATGAAATTTGTGCTTGTTAGTTTTCAATTACGGAGTATTTCGAGGAACATATGAAAATTGAGTATTTTGCTTGTTTTGCACTTCAATTTTAACATATTTAAAAAAAATATCATAATTTATTTTTTGAAGGTGTTAGATTTCTGTTTTTGCATTTTTAGAAATTTTTGTCAAAATTGAAATTTGTGTGTGTAAGTCATTTATTACGGAGTATTTTGAGTACAACATGAAAATTGAGTATATTGCTTGTGCAACACTTCAAGTTTAGCATTTTAAAAAAAAATATCTTAATTGAATTTTTTGAAGGTGTTAAACTTCAGTTTTTGCATTTTTAAGAAATTTTTGAAAAATTTGAAATTTGTGTGTGTTAGTGTTTAATTACGGAGTATTTTGAGTACGATATGAAAATTGAGTATTTGTCTTGTGTTACGCTTCAATTTTAACATTTAAAAAAAAATGTAATAATTGAATTTTTTGAAGGTGTTAGACTTCAGTTTTTGCATATTTCACAAACTTTTGAAAAAATTGAAATTTGTGTGCGTTAGTCTTCAATTACGGAGTATTTTGATTACGACATGAAAATTGGGTATTTGTCTTATGTTACACTTCAATTTTAACATTTTTAAAAAATGTCATAATTGAATTTTTTTGAAGGTGTTAGACTTCTGTTTTTGCATTTTTAAGAAATTTTCGAAAAAATTGAAATTTGTGTGTTAGTCTTCAATTACGGAGTATTTAGAGTACGACATGAAATTTGAGTAATTTGCTTGTGTTACATTTCAATTTTAACATATTTTTAATAAATGTCATAATTGAATTTTTTGAAGGTGTTAGACTTTTGTTTTTCCATTTTTAAGAAATTTTTCGAAAAAATTGAACTTTTTGTGTGTTAGTCTTCAATTACGGAGTATTTTGAGTAAGACATGAAAATTGACTATTTTGCTTGTGTTAAACTTCAATTTTAACCTATTTTTAAAAATATCAAAATAATTTTTTGAAGGTGTTAGACTTCTGTTTTTGCAATTTTAAGAAGTTTTTGAAAAAATTGAAATTTGTGTGTGTTAGTCTTCAATTACGGACTATTTTGAATACGACATGAAAATTGAGTATTTGTCTTGTGTTACACTTCAATTTTGACATATTTTTAAAAAATGTCATAATTGAATATTTTGAAGGTGTTAGACTTCTGTATTTGTATTTTTAAGAAATTTTCGAAAAAATTGAAATTTGAGTGTGTTAGTCTTTAATTACGGAGTATTTTGAGTTAAGACATGAAAATTGAGTATTTTGCTTGTGTTACACTTAAATTTTAACATATTTTTGAAAAATATCATAATTGAATTTTTTGAAGGTGTTAGACTTCTGTTTTTGTATTTTTAAGAAATTTTCGAAAAAATTGAAATTTGTGTGTTAGTCTTCAATTACGGAATATTTTGAGTAAGAGATGAAATATTGAGTATTTTGCTTGTGTTACACTTCAATTTTAACCTATTATTTAAAATATCATAATTGAATTTTTTGAAGGTGTTAGACTTCTGTTTTAGCATTTTTAAGAAGTTTTTGAAAAAATTAAAATTTGTGTGCGGTAGTCTTCAATTTCGGAGAATTTGGAGGAACACATGAAAATTGAGTATGTTGCTTGTGTAACACTTCAATGTTAACAATTTTTAAAAAAATATCTTAATTCAATTTTTTGAAGGTGTTAGATTTCAGTTTTTGCATTTTTAAGAAATATTTGAAAAATTGAGATTTGTGCGTGTTAGTTTTCAATTACGGAAAATTTTGAGGAACACGTGAAAATTGATTATTTTGCTTGTGTTACACTTCAATTTGAACAAATTTTAAAAAATATCATAATTTAATTTTTTTATGGTGTCAGACTTCTGTTTTTGCATTTTGAAGAAATTTTTTCAAAAAATTGAAATTTGTGTGTGTTAGTCTTTAATTACGGAGTATTTTGAGTATGACATGAAAATTGAGTATTTTACTTGTGGAACACTTCAATTTTCACATTTTTTTTAAAAAATATCTTAATTAAATTTTTTGAAGGTGTTAGACTTCAGTTTTTGCATTTTTAAGAAATTTTTGAAAAAAATTAAAATTTGTGTTTGTTAGTCTTCAATTACGGAGTATTTTGAATATGACATGAAAATTGAGTATTTGTCTTGTGTTACACTTCGATTTTAATATTTTTGAAACAAATGTCATAATTGAATTTTTTTTAAAGTGGTAGACTTATGTTTCTGCATTTTAAAGAAATCTTCGAAAAAATTGAAATTTGTGTGTTAGACTTCAATTACAGAGTATTTAGAGTACGGCATGAAAATTGATTATTTTGCGTGTGTTACATTTCAATTTTAACATATTTTAAAAATGTCATAATTGAATTTTTTGAAGGTGTTAGACTTTTGTTTTTTGTATTTTTAGGAATTTTTCAAAAAAATTGAAATTTGTGTGTGTTAGTCTTCAATTTCGGAGTATTTTGGGTAAGACATGAAAATTGAGTATTTTGCTTGTGTTACACTTCAATTTTGACCTATTTTTAAAAATATCATAATTGAATTTTTTGAAGGTGTTAAACTTTTGTTTTTGCATTTTTAAGAAGTTTTTGAAAATATTAAAATTTGAGTGTGTTAGTCTTCAATTACGGAGTATTTTGAATATGACATGAAAATTGAGTATTTTGCTTGTGTAACACTTCAATTTTATAATTTTTTAAAGAAATATCATAATTGAATTTATTGAAGGTGTTAGGCTTCAGTTTTTGCATTTGTAAGCAATTTTTGAAAAAATTGAAATTTGTGTGTGTTAGTCTTCAATTACGGAGTATTTTGAGAACGACATGAAAATTGAGTATTTTTGTTGTGTTACTCTTCAATTTTAACATTTAAAAAAAAATGTCATAATTGAATTTTTTAAGGTGTTAGACTCCTGTTTTTGCATTTTTTAAGAAATTTTCGAAGAAATTGAAATTTGTGTGTATTAGTCTTCAATTCCGGAGTATTTTGAGTATGACATGAAATTTGAGTATTTTGCATGTGTAACACTTCAATGATAACAATTTTAAAAAAAATATCTTAATTCAAGTTTTTGAAGGTGTTAGACTTCAGTTCTTACATTTTTAAGAAATTTTTGAAAAAATTAAAATTTGTGCGTGTTAGTCTTCAATTACCGAGTATTTTGAGGAACACATGAAAATTGAGTATTTTGCTTGTGTTGCTCTTTAATTTTAACATATTTTATAAAAATATCATAATTTAATTTTTTGAAGGTGTTAGACTTCTGTTTTTGTATTTTTAGAAATTTTAGAAAAAATAGAAATTTGTGTGTGAGTCATTTATTACGGAGTATTTTGAGTACAACATGAAAATTGAGTATATTGCTTGTGCAACTATTCAATTTTAACATTTTTTTAAAAAATATCTTAATTGAATTTTTTGATGGTGTTAGACTTCAGTTTTTGCATTTTTAAGAAATTTTTGAAAAAATTGAAATTTGTGCGTGTTAGTCTTTAATTACGGAGTATTTTGAGTATGACATGAAAATTGAGTATTTGTCTTGTGTTACGCTTCAATTTTAACATTTTAAAAAAAAATGTCATAATTGAATTTTTTGAAGGTGTTAGACTTCATTTTTTGCATATTTAAGAAATTTATGAAAAAATTGAAATTTGTGTGCGTTAGTCTTCAATTACAGAGTATTTTGAATACGACATGAAAATTGCGTATTTGTCTTGTGTTACACTTCAATTTTAACATTTTAAAAAAATGTCATAACTGAATTTTTTTGAAGGTGTTAGACTTCTGTTTTTGCATTTTTAAGAAATTTTCGAAAAAATTGAAATTTGTGTGTTAGTCTTCAATTACGGAGTATTTGGAGTACGACATGAAAATTGAGTATTTTGCTTGTGTTACATTTCAATTTTAACATATTTTTAAAAAATGTCATAATTGAATTTTTTGAACGTGTTAGACTTTTGTTTTTGCATTTTTAAGAAATTTTCGAAAAAATTGAAATTTGTGTGTGTTATTGTTCAATTACGGAGTATTTTGAGTAAGACAAGAAAATTGAATATTTTGCTTGTGTTGCACTTCAATTTTAACCGATTTTTGAAAATATCATAATTCAATTTTTTGAAGGTGTTAGACTTTTGTTTTTGTATTTTTAAGAAGTTTTTGAAAAAATTGAAATTGTGTGTGTTAGTCTTCAATTACGGATTATTTTGAGTACGACATGAAAATTGAGTATTTGTCTTGTGTTACACTTCAATTTTAACATTTTTCAAAAAAAATGTCACAATTGAATTTTTGAAGGTGTTAGACTTCTGTTTTTTGCATTTTTAAGAAATTTTCGAAAAAAATTCAAATTTGTGTGTTCGTCTTCAATTACGGAGTATTCAGAGTACGACATGAAAATTGAGTATTTTGCTTGTGTTGCATTTCAATTTTAACATATTTTTAAAAAATGTCATAATTGATTTTTTGTAAGGTGTTAGATTTCTGTTTTTGTATTTTTAAGAAATTTTCCAAAAAATTGAAATTTGTGTGTGTTAGTCTTCAATTTCGGATTATTTTGGGTAAGACATGAAAATTGAGTATTTTTCTTGTGTTACAATTCAATTTTAACCTATTTTTAAAATTATCATAATTGCATTTTTTGAAGCTGTTAGACTTCTGTTTTTGCATTTTTAAGAAGTTATTGCAAAAATTAAAATTTGTGTGTGTTAGTCTTCAATTACGGAGTATTTTGAGTACGACACGAAAATTGAGTATTTTGTTTTTGTAACACTTCAATTTTATATATTTTTTTAAAATATCTTAATTGAATTTATTGAAGGTGTTAGACTTCTGTTTTTGCAATTTTAAGAAGTTTTTGCAAAAATTAAAATTTGTGTGTGTTAGTCTTCAATTACGGAGTATTTTGAGTACGACATGAAAATTGAGTATTTTTCGTGTGTTACACTTCAATTTTAACATATTTTTTAAAAAAATGTTAGAATTGAATTTTTAGAAGTTGTTAGACTCTTGTTTTTGCATTTTTAAGAAATTTTCGAAGAAATTGAGTATGACATCAAAATTGAGTATTTTGCATGAGTAACACTTCAATGTTAACATTTAAAAAAAAAATAACTTAATTCAATTTTTTGAAGGTGTTAGATTTCAGTTTTTGCATTTTTAAGAAAGTTTTGAAAAAATTGAGATTTGTGCTTGTTAGTTTTCAATTACGGAGTATTTTGAGTAACACATGAAAATTGAGTATTTTTCTTGTGTTACACTTAAAATTTAACATATTTTCAAAAAATATCATAATTTAATTATTTGAAGGTGTTAGACTTCTGTTTTTGCATTTTTAAGAAATTTTTGAAAAATCTGAAATTTCTGTGTGTTAGTCTTTAATTACGGAGTATTTTGAGGATGACATGAAAATTGAGTAATTTGCTTGTGCAACACTTCAAATTTAACATTTCAAAAAAAATATCCTAATTGATTTTTTTGAAGGTGTTAGACTTCGGTTATTGCATATTTAAGAAATTTTAGGAAAAATTGAAATTTGTGTGTGTTAGTCTTCAATTACGGAGTATTTTGAATACGACATGAAAATTGAGTATTTTGCTTGTGTTACATTTAAAGTTTAACACATTTTTTAAAAATTTCATAATTGAATTTTTTTTAAGGTGTTAGACTTATGTTTTTGCATTTTTAAGAAATTTTTGAAGAAATAGAAATTTGTGTGTTAGTCTTCAATTACTTAGTATTTTGAGTATGACATGAAAATTGAGTATTTTGCTTGTGTTACATTTCAATTTTAACATATTTTAAAAAAATGTCATAATTGAATTTTTTGAAGGTGTTAGACTTTCTGGTTTTGCATTTTAAAGAAATTTTCGAAAAAATTGAAATTTGTGTGTGTTAGTCTTCAATTACGGATTATTTTGAGTAAGACAAGAAAATTGAGTATTTTTCTTGTGTTACACTTCAATTTTAACTTATTTTTAAAAATATCATAATTGAATTTTTTGAAGGTGTTAGACTTCTATTTTTGCATTTTTAAGATGTTTTTTTAAAAAATTGAAATTTGTGTGTGTTAGTCTTCAATTACGGAGTATTTTGAGTACGACATGAAAATTGTGTATTTGTCTTGTGTTACACTTCAATTATGACTTTTTTTAAAAAAATGTCATAATTGAATTTTTTGAAGGTGTTAGACTTCTGTTTTTGCATTTTTATTAAATTTTCGAAGAAATTGAAATTTGTGTGTTAGTCTTCAATTACGGAGTATTTTAAGTATGACATGAAAATTGAGTATTTTTCTTGTGTTACAATTCAATTTTAACCTATTTTTAAAAATATCATAATTGAATTTTTTGAAGCTGTTAGACTTCTGTTTTTGCATTTTTAAGAAGTTTTTGCAAAAATTAAAATTTGTGTGTGTTAGTCTTCAATTACGCAGTATTTTGAGTAGGACATGAAAATTGACCATTTTGCTTGTGTAACATTTCAATTTTAACATATTTTTTAAAATGTCATAATTGAATTTTTTAAGGTGTTAGACTTCTGTTTTTGTATTTTTAAGAAATTTTCTAAAAAATAGAAATTTGTATGTGTTAGTCTTCAATTACGGAGTATTTTGAGTAAGACAAGAAAATTGAGTATTTTGCTTGTGTTACACTTGAATTTTAACCTATTTTAAAAAATATCATAATTGAATTTTTTGAAGGTGTTAGACTTCTGTTTTTGCATTTTTAAGAAGTTTTTGCAAAACCTAAAATTTGTGTGAGTTAGTCTTCAATTACAGAGTATTTTGAGGAACACATCAAAATTAAATATTTTGCATTGTGTTACACTTAAAATTTAACATATATTTAAAAAATATCTTAATTGAATTTTTTGAAGGTGTTTGACTTCTGTTTTTGCATTTTTAAGGAGTTTTTGAAAAATCTGAAATTTGTGTGTGTTAGTCTTCTATTACGGAGTATTTTGAGTACGACATGAAAATTTAGTATTTTGCTTGTGTCACACTTCAATTTTATCATTTTAAAAAAAAATGTCATAATTGATTTTTTTGAAGGTGTTAGACTTCAGTTGTTGCATATTTAAGAAATTTTTAAAAAAATTGAAATTTGTTTGTGTTAGTCTTCAATTACGGAGTATTTCGAATACGACATGAAAATTTAGTATTTGTTGTGTGTTACACTTCAATTTTAACATTTTTTTAAAAAATGTCATAATTGAATTTTTTTAGGGTGTTAGACTTCTATTTTTGTATTTGAAAGAAATTTTTGAAAAAATTGAAATTTGTGTCTGTTAGACTTCAATTACGGAGAATTTTGATTACGACATGAAAATTGATTGTTTTTCTTGTGTTACTCTTCAATTTTAATATTTAAAAAAAAAATCATAAATTGAATTTTTGAAGGTGTTAGACTTCTGTTTTTGCATTTTTATGAAATTGTTGAAAAAATTGTAATTTGTGTGTTAGTCTTCAATTACGGAGTATTTTGAGTACCACATGAAAATTGAGTATTTTGCTTGTGTTAAAATTATATTTTAAGATATTTTAAAAAAATATCATATTTGAATTTTTTAAGGTGTGAGACTTCTGTTTTTGCATTTTTATTAAATTTTAGAAAAAATTGTAATTTGTGTGCGATAGTCTTCAATTACGGAGTATTTTAAGTATGACATGAAAATTGAATATTTTGCTTGTCTAACACTTCACATTTAATATTTTTGAAATAAATATGTTAATTGAATTTTTTGAAGGTGTTAGACTTCGGTTTTTGCATATTTAAGACAGTTGAAAAATATTGAAATTTGTGTGTGTTAGTCTTCAATTATGGAGTATTTTGAGTATGACATGAAAATTGAGTATTTTGATTGTCTTACACTTAAAATTTTATAATTTTTTTAAAAAATATCTTAACTGAATATTTTGAAGGTGTTAGACTTCAGTTTTTGCATTTTTAAAACATTTTTGAAAAAAATGAAATTTGTATGTGTTAGTATTCAATTATGGAGTATTTTGAGTACGACATGAAAATTGAGTATTTTTCTTGTGTTACATTTCAATTTTAACATTTTTTTAAAAAATGTCATAATTGAATTTTTTTTTAATGTGTTATAATTATGTATTTGCATATTTAAGAAATTTTAGGAAAAATTGAAATTTGTGTGTGTTAGTCTTCAATTACGGAGTATTTTGAATACGACATGAAAATTGAGTATTTTGCTTGTGTTACATTTCAATTTTACCACATTTTTAAAAAATGTCATAATTGAATTTTTTTTAAGGTGTTAGACTTCTTTTTTTGCATTTTTAAGAAATTTTCGAAGAAATTGAAATTTGTGTGTTAGTCTTCAATTACGTAGTATTTTGAGTATGACATGAAAATTGAGTATTTTGCTTGTGTTACATTTCAATTTTAACATATTTTAAAAAAATGTCATAATTGAATTTTTTTAAGGTGTTAGACTTCCGGGTTTGCATTTTAAATAAAGTTTTGAAAAAATTGAAATTTGTGCGTGTTAGTCTTCACTTACGGATTATTTAGAGTAAGACAAGAAAATTGAGTATTTTGCTTGTGTTACACTTCAATTTTAACCTATTTTTAAAAATATCATAATTTAATTTTTTGAAGGTGTTAGTTAGACTTCTGTTTTTGCATTTTTAAGAAGTTTTTTGAAAAAATTGAAATTTGTGTGTGTTAGTCTTCAATTACGGAGTATTTTGAGTACGACATGAAAATTGTGTATTTGTCTTGTGTTACACTTCAATTATCACTTTTTTAAAAAAAATGTCATAATTGAATTTTTTGAAGGTGTAAGACTTCTGTTTTTGCATTTTTTAGAAATTTTCGAAAAGAATTGAAATTTGTATGTTCGTCTTCAATTACTGAGTATTTGGAGTACGACATGAAAATTGAGTATTTTGCTTGTGTTACATTTCAATTTTAACATATTTAAAAAAAATGTCATTATTGAATTTTTTTAAGGTGTTAGACTTCTGTTTTTGCATTTTTATGAAATTGTCGAAGAAATTGTAATTTGTGTGTTAGTCTTCAATTACGGAGTATTTTGAGTATGACATGAAAATTGAGTATTTTTCTTGTGTTACAATTCAATTTTAACCTATTTTTCAAAATATCATAATTGAATTTTTTGAAGCTATTAGACTTCTGTTTTTGCATTTTTAAGAAGTTTTTGCAAAAATTAAAATTTGTGTGTGTTAGTCTTCAATTACGGAGTATTTTGAGTACGACATGAAAATTGACCATTTAGCTTGTGTAACATTTCAATTTTAACATATTTTTAAAAAATGTCATAATTGAATTTTTTAAGGTGTTAGACTTCTGTTTTTGCATTTTTATGAAATTTTCTAAAAAATAGAAATTTGTATGTGTTAGTCTTCAATTACGGAGTATTTTGAGTAAGACAAGAAAATTGAGTATTTTGCTTGTGTTACACTTGAATTTTAACCTATTTTCAAAAATATCATAATTGAATTTTTTGAAGGTGTTAGACTTCTGTTTTTGCATTTTTAAGGAGTTTTTGAAAAATCTGAAATTTGTGTGTGTTAGTCTTCAATTACGGAGTATTTTGAGTACGACATGAAAATTTAGTATTTTGCTTGTGTCACACTTCAATTTTAACATTTTAAAAAAAATGTCATAATTGATTTTGTTGAAGGTGTCAGACTTCAGTTTTTGCATATTTAAAAAAGTTTTGAAAAAATTGAAATTTGTGTGTGTTAGTCTTCAATTACGGCGTATTTCGAATACGACATGAAAATTATGTATTTGTCATGTGTTACACTTCAATTTTAACATTTTTTTAAAATATGTCATAATTTAATTTTTTTTAGGGGGTTAGACTTCTATTTTCGTATTTGAAACAAATTTTTGAAAAAATTGAAATTTGTGTCTGTTAGACTTCAATTACGGAGCATTTTGAGTACGACATGAAAATTGATTGTTTTTCTTGTGTTACTCTTCAATTTTAATATTTTTAAAAAAAATATCTTACATTGAATTTTTGAAGGTGTTAGACTTCTGTTTTTGCATTTTTATGAAATTGTTGAAAAAATTGAAATTTGTGTGTTAGTCTTCAATTACGGAGTATTTTGAGTACCACATGAAAATTGAGTATTTTTCTTGTGTTAAAATTCTATTTTAAGATATTTAAAAAAAATATCATATTTGAATTTTTTAAGGTGTGAGACTTCTGTTTATGCATTTTTATGAAATTTTAGAAAAAATTGAAATTTGTGTGCGATAGTCTTCAATTACGGAGTATTTTAAGTATGACATGAAAATTGAATATTTTGCTTGTCTAACACTTCACATTTAACATATTTGAAATAAATACATTAATTGAATTTTTTGAAGGTGTTAGACTTCGGTTTTTGCATATTTAAGACAGTTGAAAAAAAATGAAATTTGTGTGTGTTAGTCTTCAATTATGGAGTATTTTGAGTATGACATGAAAATTGAGTATTTTGATTGTCTTACACTTAAATTTTATAATTTTTTTAAAAAATATCTCCACTGAATATATTGAAGGTGTTCGACTTAAGTTTTTGCATTTTTAAAACATTTTTGAAAAAAATGAAATTTGTATGTGTTAGTATTCAATTACGGAGTATTTTGAGTACGACATGAAAATTGAGTATTTTTCTTGTGTTACATTTCAATTTTATCATTTTTTTAAAAAATGTCATAATTGAATTTTTTTTTTAATGTGTTATAATTATGTATTTGCATTTTTAAGAAATTTTTGAAAAAAATAAAATTTGTGTGTGTTAGTCTTTAATCACGGAGTATTTTGAGTATGACATGAAAATTGAGTATTTGTCTTGTGTTACACTTCAATTTTAACATTTAAAAAAAAATTCCATAACTGTATTTTTTGAAGGTGTTAGACTTCTGTTTTTACATTTTTAAGACATTTTCGAAAAAATTAAAATTTGTGTGTTAGTCTTCACTTACGGAGTATTTAGAGTACGACATGAAACTTGAGTATTTTACTTGTGTTACACTTCAATTTGAACATATTTTTAAACAATATCATAATTTAGTTTTTTGAAGGTGTTAGACTTCTGTTTTTGTATTTTTAAGAAATTTTTGAAAAACATGAAATTTGTGTGTGTTAGTCTTTAATTACAGAGTATTTTGAGTTTGACATGAAAATTGAGTATTTGTCTTATGTTACACTTCAATTTTAACATTTAAAAAAAAATGTCATAATTGAATTTTTTGAAGGTGTTAGACTTCCGTTTTTGTATTTTTAAGAAATTTTCGAAAAAATTTAAATTTGTGTATTAGTATTCAATTACGGAGTATTTAGATTAAGACAAGAAAATTGAGTATTTTACTTGTGTTACACTTCAATTTTAACCTATTTTTGAATATATCATAATTGAATTTTTTGAAGGAGTTAGACTACTGTTTTTGCATTTTTAAGAAGTTTTTGAAACAATCAACATTTTTCTGTGTTAGTCTTTAATTACGGAGTATTTTGAGTATGACATGAAAATTGAGTATCTGGCTTATGTTACACTTCAATTTTAACATTTAAAAAAAAATGTCATAATTGAATTTTTAGAAGGTGTTAGACTTCTGTTTTTGTATTTTGAAGCAATTTTCGAAAAAATTTAAATTTGTGTGTTAGTATTCAATTACGGAGTATTTAGATTAAGACAAGAATATTGAGTATTTTACTTGTGTTACACTTCAATTTTAACCTATTTTTGAATATATCATAATTGAATTTTTTGAAGGAGTTAGACTACTGTTTTTGCATTTTTAAGAAGTATTTGAAACAATCAACATTTTTCTGTGTTAGTCTTTAATTACGGAGTATTTTGAGTATGACATGAAAATTTAGTATTTTTCTTGTGTAATACTTCAATTTTATAATTTTTAAAAAAAATATCTTAATTAAATTTTTTGAAGGTGTTAGACTCCAGTTTTTGCATTTGTAAAAGTTTTTTGAAAAAATTGAAATTTGTGCGTGTTAGTCTTCAATTACAGAGTATTTTGAGTACGACACGAAAATTTAGTAATTTTCTTGTGTTACACTTCAATTTTAATATTTTTAAAAAAAATGTCATAATTGAATTTCTGGAAGGTGTTAGACTCCTGTTTTTGCATTTTAAAGAAATTTTCGAAAAAATTGAAATTTGTGTGTGTTAGTCATCAATTACGGAGTATTTAGAGTATGACATGAAAATTGAGTGTATTTTGATTGTGTTACACTTAAATTTTAAGCTATTCTTATAAATATCATAATTGAATTTTTTGAAGGTGTTAGACTTCTGTTTTTGCATTTTTAAGAAATTTTTGAAAAAATTGAAATTTGTGCGTGTTAGTTTTCAATTACGGAGTATTTTGGGGAACACAGGAAAATTGAGTATTTTACTTTGTGTTACACTTCAATTTGAACATATTTTCAAAAATATCATAATTTAGTCTTTTAAAGGTATTAGACATCTGTTTTTGTATTTTTTACAAATTTTTGAAAAAATTGAAATTTGTGTGTGTTAGTCTTTAATTACGGAGTATTTTGAGTATGACATGAAAATTGAGTATTTTGCGTGTGTTACACTTCAATTTTAACATTTTAAAAAATATGTCATAATTGAATTTTTTGAAGGTGTTAGACTTCCGTTTTTGTATTTTTAAGAAATTTTCGAAAAAATTGAAATTTGTTTGTGTTAGTCTTCAATTACGGAGTATTTTGAGCAAGACAAGAAAATTGAGTATTTTGCTTGTGTTACACTTCAATTTTAACCTATTTTTGAAAATATCATAATCGAATTTTTTGAAGGAGTCAGACTACTGTTTTTGCATTTTTAAGAAGTTTTAGAAAAAATTAACATTTTTGTGTGTTAGTCTTTAATTACGGAGTATTTTGAGTATGACATGGAAATTGAGTATTAGTCTTATGTTACACTTCAATTTTAACATTTTTAAAAAAATTTTCATAATTGCATTTTTTGAAGGTGTTAGACTTCTGTTTTTGTATGTTGAAGAAATTTTCGAAAAAATTTAAATTTGTGTGTGTTAGTATTCAATTACAGAGTATTTTTAGTAAGACAAGAAAATTGAGTATTTTACTTGTGTTACACTTCAATTTTAACCTATTTTTAAAAATATCGTAATTGAATTTTTTGAAGGAGTTAGACTACTGTTTTTGCATTTTTAAGAAGTTTTTGAAAAAATTAAAATTTGTGTGTGTTTCAATTACGGAGTATTTTGAGTATGACATGAAAATTGAGTATTTTTCTTGTGTAACACTTCAATTTTATAATTTAAAAAAAAAAATCTTAATTGCATTTTTTGAAGGTGTCAGACTTCAGATTTTGCATTTGTAAAAGTTTTTTGAAAAAATTGAAATTTGTGCATGTTAGTCTTGAATTACGGAGTATTTTGAGCACGACATGAAAATTGAGTAATTTTCTTGTGTTACACTTCAATTTTAATATTTTTTTAAAAAATGTCATAATTGAATTTTTGGAAGGTGTTAGACTCCTGTTTTTGCATTTTAAAGAAATTTTCGAAAAAATTTAAATTTGTGTGTGTTAGTTATCAATTACGGAGTATTTAGAGTATGACATGAAAATTGAGTGTATTTTTCTTGTGTTACACTTAAATTTTAAGCTTTTCTTAAATATATCATAATTGAATTTTTTGAAGGTGTCAGACTTCTGTTTTTACATTTTTAAGAAATTTTTGAAAAAATAGAAATTTATGCGTGGTAGTTTTCAATTACGGAATATTTTGAGGAACACACGAAAATTGAGTATTTTACTTATTGTTACACTTCAATTTGAACATATTTTTAAAAATATCATAATTTAATTTTTTAAAGGTGTTAGACTTTTGTTCTTGTATTTTTAACAAATTTTTGAAAAATTTGAAATTTGTGTGTGTTAGTCTTTAATTACTTAGTATTTTTGGTATGACATGAAAATTGAGTATTTTGCGTGTGTTGCACTTCAATTTTAACATTTTTAGAAAAAATGTCATAATTGTATTTTTTGAAGGTGTTAGACTTCTGTTTTTGCATTTTTAAGAATGTTTCGAACAAATTAAAATTGGTGTGTTAGTCTTCAATTACGGAGTATTTAGAGTACGACATGAAAATTGAGTATTTTGCTTGTGTTACACTTCAATTTTAACATATTTTTAAAAAATATCATAATTTAGTTTTTTGAAGGTGTTAGAATTCTGTTTTTGTATTTTTAAGAAATTTTTGAAAAACATGAAATTTGTGTGTGTTAGTCTTTAATTACAGAGTATTTTGAGTATGACATGAAAATTGAGTATTTGTCTTATGTTACACTTCAATTTTAACATTTTAAAAAAAAATGTAAGAATTGAATTTTTTGAAGGTGTTAGACTTCTGTTTTTGTATTTTGAAGAAATTTTCGAATAAATTTAAATTTGTGTGTGTTAGTATTCAATTACGGAGTATTTTGAGTAATACAAGAAAATTGAGTATTTTACTTGTGTTACACTTCAATTTTAACCTATTTTTAAAAATATCATAATTGAATTTTTTGAAGGAGTTATACTACTGTTTTTGCATTTTTAAGAAGTTTTTGAAAAAATTAAATTTTGTGTGTGTTTCAATTACGGAGTATTTTGAGTATGACATGAAAATTGTGTATTTTTCTTGTGTAACACTTCAATTTTATAATTTTTAAAAAAAATATCTTAATTGCATTTTTTGAAGGTGTTAGACTTCAGTTTTTGCATTTGTAAAAGTTTTTTGAAAAAATTGAAATTTGTGCCTGTTAGTCTTCAATTACGGAGTATTTTGAGTATGACATGAAAATTGAGTAATTTTCTTGTGTTACACTTCAATTTTAATATTTTAAAAAAAATGTAATAATTGAATTTTTGGAAGGTGTAAGACTCCTGTTTTTGCATTTTAAAGAAATTTTCTAAAAAATTGAAATTTGTGTGTGTTAGTCATCAATTACGGAGTATTTAGAGTATGACATGAAAATTGAGTGAATTTTGCTTGTGTTACACTTAAATTTTAAGCTATTCTTTAAAATATCATAATTGAATTTTTTGAAGGTGTTAGACTTCTGTTTTTGCATTTTTAAGAAATTTTTGAAATAATTGAAATTTGTGCGTGTTAGTTTTCAATTACGGAGTATTTTGAGGAACACATGAAAATTGAGTATTTTACTTTGTGTTACACTTCAATTTGAACATATTTTTAGAAATATAATAATTTAGTTTTTTAAAGGTGTTAGACTTCTGTTTTTGTATTTTTAACAAATTTTTGAAAAAATTGAAATTTGTGTGTGTTAGTCTTTAATTACGGAGTATTTTGAGCATGACATGAAAATTGAGTATTTTACGTGTGTTACACTTCAATCTTAACATTTAAAAAAAATGTAATCATTCAATTTTTTGAAGTTGTTAGACTTCCGTTTTTGTATTTTTAAGAAATTTTCGAAAAAATTTCAATTTGTGTGTGTTAGTCTTCAATTACGGAGTATTTTGAGTAAGACAAGAAAATTGAGTATTTTGCTTGTGTTACACTTTAATTTTAACCTATTTTTGAAATTATCATAATTGAATTTTTTTGAAGGAGTTAGACTACTGTTTTTGCATTTTTAAGAAGTTTTTGAAAAAATTAACATTTTTGTGTGTTTTTATTTAATTACGGAGTATTTTGAGGAACACATGAAAATTGAGTATTTTACTTTGTGTTACACTTCCATTTGAACATATTTATAAAAATATCATAATTTAGTTTTTTAAAGGTGTTAGACTTCTGTTTTTGTATTTTTAATAAATTTTTGAAAAAAATTAAATTTGTGCGTGTTAGTTTTCAATTACGGTGTATTTTGAGGAACACATGTAAATTGAGTATTTTACTTTGTGTTACACTTCAATTTGAACATATTTTAAAAAATATCATAATTTAGTTTTTTAAAGGTGTTAGAGTTCTGTTTTTGTATTTTTAACAAATTATTGAAAAAATTAAAATTTGTGTGTGTTAGTCTTTAATTACGGAGTATTTTGAGTATGACATGAAAATTGAGTATTTTGCGTGTGTTACACTTCAATTTTAACATTTTTAAAAAAAATTTCATAATTGAATATTTAGAAGGTGTTAGACTTCTGTTTTTGCATTTTTAAGAATGTTTCGAAAAAATTGAAATTGGTGTGTTAGTCTTTAATTACGGAGTATTTTGAGTATTACATGAAAATTGAGTATTTGTCTTATGTTACACTTCAATTTTAACATTTAAAAAAAAATGTCATAATTGAATTTTTTGAAGGAGTTAGACTACTGTTTTTGCATTTTTAAGAAGTTTTTGAAAAAATTAAAATTTGTGTGTGTTTCAATTACGGAGCATTTTGAGTGTGACATGAAAATTAAGTATTTTTCTTGTGTAACATTTCAATTTTATAATTTTTTTAAAAAATGTCATAATTGAATTTTTTGAAGGTGTTAGACTCCTGTTTTTGCATTTTTAAGAAAGTTTCGAAAAAATTGAAATTGGTGTTTTTTAGTCTTCAATTATGGAGTATTTAGAGTAGGACATGAAAATTGAGTATTTTACTTGTGTTACACTAAAAGTTTAAGCTATTTTTAAAATATCATAATTGAATTCTTTGAAGGTGTTAGACTTTTGTTTTTGCATTTTTAAGAAAGTTTTGAAAAAATTGAAATTTCTGTGTTAGTCTTAAATTACGGAGTATTGAGAGTACGACATGAAAATTGAGTATTTTGGTTGTGTTACATTACAATTTTAACATATGTTTAAAAAATGTCATAATTGAATTCTTTGAAGATGTTAGACTTATGTTTTAGCATTTTTAAGAAATTTTCGATAAAACTGAAATTTGTGTGTTAGTTTTCAATTACGGAGTATTGAGAGTACGACATGAAAATTGAGTATTTTGCTTTGTGTTACACTTCAATTTTAACATATTTTTAAAAAATATCGTAATTTAGTTTTTTCAAGGTGTTAGACTTCTGTTTTTGTATTTTTAAGAAAGTTTTGAAAAATTTGAAATTTGTGTGTGTTAGTCTTTAATTACGGAGTATTTTGAGTATGACATGAAAATTGAGTATTTGTCTAATGTTACACTTCAATTTTAACATTTTAAAAAAAAATGTCATAATTGAATTTTTTGAAGGTGTTAGACTTCTGTTTTTGTATTTTGAAGAAAGTTTCGAAAAAATTTAAATTTGTGTGTGTTAGTATTCAATTACGGAGTATTTTGAATTAGACAAGAAAATTAAGTATTTTACTAGTGTTACACTTCAATTTTAACCTATGTTAAAAAATATCATAATTGAAATTTTTGAAGGAGTTGGACTACTGTTTTTGCATTTTTAAGAAGTTCTTGAAAAAATTAAAATTTGTGTGTGTTTCAATTACGGAGTATTTTGAGTATCACATGAAAATTAAGTACTTTTCTTGTGTAACACTTCAATTTTATAATTTTAAAAAAAATATCTTAATTGAATTTTTTGAAGGAGTTAGACTTCATTTTTTGCATTTGTAAAATTTTTTTGAAAAAATTGAAATTTGTGTGAACTAGTCTTCAATTACGGAGTATTTTGAGTACGACATGAAAATTGAGTAATTTTCTTGTGTTACACTTCAATTTTGATATTTTTTATAAAAATGTCATAATTGAATTTTTGGAAGGTGTTAGACTCCTGTTTTTACATTTTTTAGAAAGTTTCGAAAAAATTGAAATTTGTGTGTGTTAGTCATCAATTAAGGAGTATTTAGAGTATGACATGAAAATTGAGTGTATTTTGCTTGTGTTACACTTAAATTTTTAGCTATTCTTAAAAATATCATAATTGAATTTTTTGAAGGTGTGAGACTTATGTTTTTGCATTTTTAAGAAATTTTTGAAAAAATTGAAATTTGTGCGTGTTAGATTTCAATTACGGAGTATTTTGAGGAACACATGAAAATTGAGTATTTTGCTTTGTGTTACACTTCAATTTGAACATATTTTTAAAAATATCATAATTTAGTTTTTTAAAGGTGTTAGACTTCTGTTTTTGTATTTTTAAGAAATTTTTGAAAAATTTAAATTTGTGTGTGTTACACTTCAATTTTAAAATTTTAAAATTTTTGAAATTTGTGTGTGTTACACTTCAATTACGGAGTATTTTGAGTATGACATGAAACTTGAGTATTTTGCGTGAGTTACACTCCAATTTTAAAATTTAAAAAAAAATTTCATAATTTAATTTTTTGAAAGTGTTAGACTTCCTTTTTTGTATTTTTATGAAATTTTCAAAAAAAATGAAATTTGTGTGTGTGAGTCTTCAATTATGGAGTATTTTGAGTAAGACAAGAAAATTGTGTATTTTGCTTGTGTTACACTTCAATTTAACCTATTTTTGAAAATATCATAATGGAATTTTTTGAAGGAGTTAGACTACTGTTTTTGTATTTTTAAGAAGTTTTTGAAAAAAATTAAAATTTGTGTGTGTTAGTTTTTAATTACGGGGTATTTCGAGTATGACATGAAAATTGAGTATTTCTCTTATGTTACACTTCAAATTTAACATTTTTAAAAAAATGTCATAATTGAATTTTTTGAAGGAGTTAGACTACTGTTTTTGCATTTTTAAGAAGTTTTTGAAAAAATTAAAATTTGTGTGTGTTTCAATTACGGAGTATTTTGTGTATGACATGAAAATTGAGTATTTTTCTTCTGTAACACTTCAATATTATATTTTTTTATAAAAATATCTTAATTGAATTTCTTGAAGGTGTTAGACTTCAGTTTTTGCATTTGTAAAATTGTTTTGAAAAAATTGAAATTTGTGTGTGTTAGTCTTGAATTACGGAGTATTTTGAGTACGCCATGAAAATTGAGTATTTTTTTTGTGTTAAACTTCAATTTTAATAATTTTTTAAAAAATGTCATAATTGAATTTTTTTTGAAGGTGTTAGACTCCTGTTTTTGCATTTTTAAGAAATTTTCGAAAAAATTGAAATTTGTGTGTTATTCTTCAATTACGGAGTATTTGGAGTTGGACATGAAAATTGAGTATTTTTCTTGTGTTACACTTAAATTTTAATCTATTTTTAAAAATATCATAATTGAATTCATTGAAGGTGTTAGACTTCTATTTTTGCATTATTAAGAAATTTTTGAAAAAATTGAAATTTTTGCGTGTTAGTTTTCAATTACGGAGTATTTTGAGGAACACATGAAAATTGAGTATTTTGCTTTGTGTTACACTTCAATTTTAATATATTTTTAAAAAATATCATAATTTAGGTTTTTGATGGTGTTAGACTTCTGTTTTTATATTTTTAAGAAATTTTTGAAAAACTTGAAATTTGTGGGTGTTAGTCTTTAATTACGGAGTATTTTGAGTATGACATGAAAATTGAGTATTTGTCTTATGTTACGCTTCAATTTTAACCTTTTTAAAAAAAATGCCCTAATTGAATTTTTATGAAGGTGTTAGACTTCTGTTTTTGTATTTTGAAGAAATTTTCGAAAAAATTTAAATTTGTGTGTGTTAGTATTCAATTACGCAGTATTTTGAGTAAGACAAGAAAGTTGAGTATTTTACTTGTGTTACACTTATATTTTAACCTATTTTTAAAAATATCATAATTGAATTTTTTGAAGGAGTTAGACTACTGTTTTTTGCATATTTAAGAAGTTTTTGAAAAAATTAAAATTTGTGTGTGTTTCAATTACGGAGTGTTTTGAGTATGACATGAAAATTGAGTATTTTTCTTGTGTAACACATAAATTTATAATTTAAAAAAAAAATATCTTAATTGAATTTTTTGAAGGTGTTAGACTCCTGTTTTTTCATTTTTATGAAATTTTCGAAAAAATTGAAATTTGTGTGTGTTAGTCATTAATTACGTAGTATTTAGAGTATGACATGAAAATTGAGTGCATTTTGCTTGTGTTACACTTAAATTTTAAGCTATTCTTAAAAATATCATAATTGAATTTTTGAAGGTGTTAGACTTCTGTTATTGCATTTTTAAGAAATTTTTGGAAAAATTGAAATTTGTGCGTGTTAGTTTTCAATTACAGAGTTTTTTGAGGAACACACGAAAATTTAGTATTTTACTTTGTGGTACACTTCAATTTGAACATATTTTTAAAAATATCATAATTTAGTTTTTTAAAGGTGTTAGACTTCTGTTTTTGTATTATTAAGAAATTTTTGGAAGAATTGAAATTTGTGTGTGTTAGTCTTTAATTACGGAGTATTTTGAGTATGACACGAAAATTGAGTATTTTGCGTGTGTTACACTTCAATTTTAACATTTTAAAAAAAAATGTCATAATTGATTTTTTTGAAGGTGTTAGACTTCCGTTTTTGTATTTGTAAGAAATGTTCGAAAAAATTGAAATTTGTGTGTGTTAGTCTCCAATTACGGAGTATTTTGAGTAAGACAAGAAAATTGAGTATTTTATATGTGTTACACTTCAATTTCAACCTATTTTTGAAAATATCATAATTGAATTTTTTGAAGGAGTTAGACTACTGTTTTTGCATTTTAAAGAAGTTTTTGAAAAAAATAAAATTTGTGTGTGTTAGTCTTTAATTACGGAGTATTTTGAGTATGACATGAAAATTGAGTATTTGTATTATGTCACACTTAAAATTTAACATTTAAAAAAAATGTCATAATTGGATTTTTTGAAGGAGTTAGACTACTGTTTTTTCATTTTTAAGAAGATTTTGAAAAAATTAAAATGTAGGTGTGTTTCAATTACGGAGTATTTTGAGTATGACATGAAAATTGAGTATTTTTTTTGTGTAACACTTCAATTTTATAATTTTTGAAAAAAATATCTTAATTGAATTTTTTGAAGGTGTTAGACTTCGGTTTTTGCATTTGTAAATTTTGTTTGAAAAAATTGAAATTTGTGTGTGTGAGTCTTCAATTACGGAGTATTTTGAGTACGCCATGAAAATTGAGTATTTTTATTGTGTTACACTCCAATTTTAATAATTTTTTAAAAAATGTCATAATTGAATTTTTTTGAAGGTGTTAGACTCCTGTTTTTGCATTTTTAAGAAATTTTCGAAAAAATTGAAATTTGTATGTGTTATTCTTCAATTACGGAGTATTTAGAGTATGACAAGAAAATTGTGTGTATTTTGCTTGTGTTACACTTAAATTTTAAGCTATTCTTAAAAATATCATAATTGAATTTTTTGAAGGTGTTAGACTTCTGTTTTTGCATTTTTAAGAAATTTTTGAAAAAATTGAAATTTGTGCGTGTTAGTTTTCAATTACAGAGTATTTTGAGGAACACATGAAAATTGAGTATTTTGCTTTGTGTTACACTTCAATTTTAACATATTTTTAAAAAATATCATAATTTAGTTTTTTGAAGGTGTTAGACTTCTGTTTTTGTATTTGTAAGAAATATTTGAAAAAATTGAAATTTGTGTGTGTTAGTCTTTAATTACGGAGTATTTTGAATATGACATGAAAATTCAGTATTTGTCTTATGTTACACTTAAATTTTAACATTTAAAAAAAATGTCATAATTGAATTTTTTGAAGGTGTTAGACTTCTGTTTTTGCATTTTTAAGAAAGTTTCGAAAAAATTGAAATTTGTATGTGTTAGTCTTCGATTACGGAGTATTTAGAGTACGACATCAAAATTGAGTATTTTGCTTGTGTTACGTTTCAATTTTAACATATGTTTAAAAAATGTCGTAATTGAATTCTTTGAAGGTATTAGACTTTTGTTTTAGCATTTTTAAGAAATTTTCGAAAAACTTGAAATTTGTGTGTGTTAGTCTTCAATTATGGAGTATTTAGACTATGACATGAAAATTGAGTATTTTGCTTGTGTTAGACTTAAATTTTAAGCTATTTTTAAAAATATCATAATTGAATTTTGTGAAGGTGTTAGACTTTTGGTTTTGCATTTTTAAGAAATTTTTGAGAAAATTGAAATTTGTGCGTTTTAGTTTTCAATTACGGAGTATTTGAGGAACACATGAAAATTGAGTATTTTGCTTTGTGATACACTTCAATTTTAACATATTTTTAAAAAATATCATAATTTAGTTTTTCGAAGGTGTTAGACTTCTGTTTTTATATTTTTAAGAAATTTTTGAAAAACTTGAAATTTGTGGGTGTTAGTCTTTAATTACGGAGTATTTTGAGTATGACATGAAAATTGAGTATTTGTCTTATGTTACGCTTCAATTTTAACCTTTTTAAAAAAAAATGCCATAATTGAATTTTTTTGAAGGTGTTAAACTTCTGTTTTAGTATTTTGAAGAAATTTTCGAAAAAATTTAAATTTGTGTGTGTTAGTATTCAATTACGCAGTATTTTGAGTAAGACAAGAAAGTTGAGTATTTTACTTGTGTTACACTTATATTTTAACCTATTTTTAAAAATATCATAATTGAATTTTTTGAAGGAGTTAGACTACTGTTTTTGCATTTTTAATAAGTTTTTGAAAAAATTAAAATTTGTGTGTGTTTCAATTACGGAGTATTTTGAGTATGACATGAAAATTGTGTATTTTTCTAGTGTAATACTTCTATTTTAAAATTTTTTAAAAAAATATCTTAATTGAATTTTTTGAAGGTGTTAGACTCCTGTTTTTGCATTTTTAAGAAATTTTCAAAAAAATTGAAATTTGTGTGTGTTAGTCATCAATTACGTAGTATTTAGAGTATGACATGAAAATTGAGTGTATTTTACATGTGTTACACTTCAATTTTAAGCTATTCTTAAAAATATCACAATTGAGTTTTTTGAATGTGTTAAGACTTCTGTTATTGCATTTTTAAGAAATTTGTGTGTGTTAGTTTTCAATTACGGAGTATTTTGAGGAACACATGAAAATTGAGTATTTTACTTTGTGGTACACTTCAATTTGAACATATTTTTAAAAATATCATAATTTAGTTTTTTAAAGGTGTTAGACTTCTGCTTTTTGTATTATTAAGAAATTTTTTAAAAATTGAAATTTGTGTGTGTTAGTCTTTAATTACGGAGTATTTTGAGTATGACATGAAAATTGAGTATTTTGCGTGTGTTACACTTCAATTTTAACATTTAAAAAAAAATGTCATAATTGATTTTTTTTTAAGGTGTTAGCCTTCCGTTTTTGTATTTATAAGAAATTTTCGAAAAAATTGAAATTTGTGTGTGTTAGTCTTCAATTACGGAGTATTTTGAGTAAGACAAGAAAATTGAGTATTTTTCTTGTGTTACACTTCAATTTCAACCTATTTTTGAAAATATCATAATTGAATTTTTTGAAGGAGTTAGACTACTGTTTTTGTATTTTTAAGAACTTTTTGAAAAAATTAAAATTTGTGTGTGTTAGTCTTTAATTACGGAGTATTTTGAGTATGACATGAAAATTAAGTATTTGTATTATGTCACACTTCAAATTTAACATTTTAAAAAAAATGTCATAATTGAATTTTTTGAAGGAGTTAGACAACTATTTTTTCATTTTTAAGAAGTTTTTGAAAAAATTAAAATTTGTGCGTGTTTCAATTACGGAGTATTTTTAGTATGACATGAAAATTGAGTATTTTTCTTGTGTAACCCTTCAATTTTATAATTTTTTAAAAAAATATCTTAATTGAATTTTTTGAAGGTGTTAGACTTCGATTTTTGCATTTGTAAATTTTTTTTGAAAAAATTGAAATTTGTGTGTGTGAGTCTTCAATTACGGAGTATTTTGAGTACGCCATGAAAATTGAGTATTTTTCTTGTGTTACACTTCAATTTTAATAATTTTTTAAAAAAGGTCATAATTGAATTTTTTTTGAAGGTGTTAGACTCCTGTTTTTGTATTTTTATGAAATTTTCGAAAAAATTGAAATTTTTGTGTGTTATTCTTCAATTACGGAGTATTTAGAGTAGGACATGAAAATTGAGTATTTTTCTCGTGTTACACTAATATTTTAAGTTATTTTTAAAATACCATAATTGAATTCTTTGAAGGTGTTAGACTTCTGTTTTTGCATTTTTAAGAAATTTTTGAAAAAATTGAAATTTGTGTGTGTTAGTCTTTAATTACGGAGTATTTTGAATATGACATGAAAATTAAGTATTTGTCTTATGTTACACTTAAATTTTAACATTTTTAAAAAAAATGTCATAATTTAATTTTTTGAAGGTGTTAGACTTCTGTTTTTGCATTTTTAAGAAAGTTTCGAAAAAATTGAAATTTGTATGTGTTAGTCTTCAATTACGGAGTATTTAAATTGAAAAAATTGAAAAAATTGAGTATTTTGCTTGTGTTACATTTCAATTTTAACATATGTTTAAAAAATGTCGTAATTGAATTCTTTGAAGGTGTTAGACTTCTGTTTTAGCATTTTTAAGAAATTTTCGAAAAAATTGAAATTTGTGTGTGTTAGTCTTTAATTACGGAGTATTTAGAGTATGACATAAAAATTGAGTATATTGCTTGTGTTACACTTAAATTTTAAGCTATTTTTAATAATGTCATAATTGAATTTTGTGAAGGTGTTAGACTTCTGATTTTGCATTTTTAAGAAAGTTTTGAAAAAATTGAAATTTGTGCGTGTTAGTTTTCAACTACGGAATATTTTGAGGAACACAGGAAAATTGAGTATTTTGCTTTGTGATACACTTCAATTTTAACATATTTTTAAAAAATATCATAATTTAGTTTTTCGAAGGTGTTAGACTTCTGTTTTTGTATTTTTATGAAATTTTTGAAAAACTTGAAATTTGTGCGTGTTAGTCTTTAATTACGGAGTATTTTGAGTATGACATGAAAATTGAGTATTTGTCTTATGTTACACTTCAATTTTAACCTTTTTAAAAAAAATATCGTAATTGAATTTTTTGAAGTTGTTAGACTTCTGTTTTTGTATTTTGTAGAAATTCTCGAAAAAATTTAAATTTGTGTGTTTTAGTATTCAATTACGGAGTATTTTGAGTAAGACAAGAAAATTGAGTATTTTACTTGTGTTACACTTATATTTTAACCTATTTTTAAAAATATCATTATTGAATTTTTTGAAGGAGTTAGACTACTGTTTTTGCATTTTTAATAAGTTTTTGAAAAAATTAAAATTTGTGTGTGTTTCAATTACGGAGTATTTTGAGTATGACATGAAAATTGTGTATTTTTCTAGTGTAATACTTCTATTTTATAATTTTTTAAAAAAATATCTTAATTGAATTTTTTGAAGGTGTTAGACTCCTGTTTTTGCATTTTTAAGAAATTTTCAAAAAAATTGAAATTTGTGTGTGTTAGTCATCAATTACGTAGTATTTAGAGTATGACATGAAAATTGAGTGTATTTTACATGTGTTACACTTAAATTTTAAGCTATTCTTAAAAATATCACAATTGAGTTTTTTGAATGTGTTAGTCTTCTGTTATTGCATTTTTAAGAAATTTGTGCGTGTTAGTTTTCAATTACGGAGTATTTTGAGGAACACATGAAAATTGAGTATTTTACTTTGTGGTACACTTCAATTTGAACATATTTTTAAAAATATCATAATTTAGTTTTTTAAAGGTGTTAGACTTCTGCTTTTTGTATTATTAAGAAATTTTTTAAAAATTGAAATTTGTGTGTGTTAGTCTTTAATTACGGAGTATTTTGAGTATGACATGAAAATTGAGTATTTTGCGTGTGTTACACTTCAATTTTAACATTTAAAAAAAAATGTCATAATTGATTTTTTTGAAGGTGTTAGACTTCCGTTTTTGTATTTATAAGAAATGTTCGAAAAAATTGAAATTTGTGTGTGTTAGTCTTCAATTACGGAGTATTTTGATTAAGACAAGAAAATTGTGTATTTTGCTTGTGTTACACTTCAATTTTAACCTATTTTTGAAAATATCATAATTCAATTTTTTGATGGAGTTAGACTAACTGTTTTTACATTTTTAAGAAGTTTTTGAAAAAATTAAAATTTGTGTGTGTTAGTCTTTAATTACGGAGTATTTTGAGTATGACATGAAAATTGAGTATTTGTCTTATGTCACACTTCAATTTTAACATTTTAAAAAAAAATTCATAATTAAATTTTTTGAAGGAGTTAGACTACTGTTTTTTCATTTTTAAGAAGTTTTTGAAAAAATTTAAATTTGTGTGTGTTTCAATTACGGAGTATTTTGAGTATGACATGAAAATTAAGTATTTTTCTTTTGTAACACTTTAATTTTATATTTTTTTAAAAATATATCTTAATTGAATTTTTTGAAGGTGTTAGACTTCAGTTTTTGCATTTGTAAATTTTTTTTGAAAAAATAGAAATTTGTGTGTGTTAGTCTTCAATTACGGAGTATTTTGAGTACGCCATGAAAATTGAGTACTTTTCTTGTGTTACATTTCAATTTTAATAATTTTTTAAAAAATGTCATAATTGAATTTTTTGAAGGTGTTAGACTTCTGTTTTTATATTTTTAAGAAATTTTCGAAAAAATTGAAATTTGTGTGTCAGTCTATAATTATGGAGTATTTAGAGTGCGACATGAAAATTGAGTATTTTGCTTGTGTTACATTTCAATTTTAACATATTTTTAAAATAATGTCATAATAGAATTTTTTTGAAGGTGTGATACTTCTGCTTTCGCATTTTTAAAAAAATTTCGAAAAAATTTAAATTTGTGTGTGTTAGTCTTTAATTACGGAGTATTTTGAGTACGACATGAAAATTGAGTATTTGTTTTGTGTTACACTTCTATTTTAACATTTTTTAAAAAAAAACGTCATAATTGAATTTTTTGAAGGTGTTAGCTTCTATTTTTGCATTTTTAAGAAATTTTAGAAAAATTGAAATTTGTGTGTGTTAGTCTTCAATTACGGAGTATTTTGAGTATGGCATGAAAATTGAGTATTTTGCATGTGTAACACATCAATGTTAACATTTTAAAAAAATATATCTTAATTCAATTTTTTGAAGGTGTTATACTTCAGTTTTTGCATTTGTATGAAATTTTTGAAAAAATTGAAATTTGTGTGTGTTAGTATTCAATTACAGAGTATTTTGAGTATGACACGAAAATTGAGTATTTTTCTTGTGTTACACTTCAATGTTAACATTTTAGGAAAAAATGTCATAATTGAATTTTTTGAAGGTGTTAGACTTCTGTTTTTGCATTTTTAAGAAATTTTCGAATAAAATGAAATTTGTGTGCGATAGTATTCAATTACGGAGTATTTTAAGTATCACACAAAAATAGACTATTTTGCTTGTGTAAGACTTCAATTTTGACATTTAAAAAAAAATATGTTAATTGAATTTTTTGAAAGTGTTAGACTTCAGTTTTTTCATTTTTAAGACAGTTTTGAAAAAATTGAAATTTGTGTGTTAGTCTTCAATTACGGAGTATTTTGAGTACGACATGAAAATTGAGTATTTTTCATGTGTTACACTTCAATTTTCACATTTTTTGAAAAAATGTCATAATTGAATTTTTTTGAAAGTGTTAGACTTCTGTTTTTGCATTTTTAAGAAATTTTTGAAAAAATTGAAATTTGTGTGTTAGTCTTCAATTACGTAGTATTTACAGTGCGACACGAAAATTGAGAATTTTGCTTGTGTTACATTTCAACTTTAACATATTTTTAAGTAATGTCATAATATAATTTTTTGAAGGTGTTAGACTTGTGTTTTTTGCATTTTTATGAAATTTTCGAAAAAACTGAAATGTGTGTGTGTTAGTCTTCAATTACGGAGTATTTTGAGTATGACATGAAAATTGAGTATTTTTCTTGTGTAACACTTCAATTTTATAATTTTTAAAAAAAATATCATAATTGAATTTTTTGAAGGAGTTAGACTTCAGTTTATGCATTTGTAAGTAATTTTTAAAAAATTGAAATTTGTGTGTGTTAGTCTTCAATTACGGAGTATTTTGAGTACGACATGAAAATTGAGTATTTTTCTTGTGTTACACTTAAATTTTAACATTTTGTGCAAAAATGTCATAATTGAATTTTTTGAAGATGTTAGACTTCTGTTTTTGCATTTTTAAGAAATTTTAGAAAAATTTGAAATTTGTGTGTTAGTCTTCAATTACGGAGTATTTAGAGTGCGACATGAAAATTGAGTATTTTATTTGTGTTACATTTCAACTATAACATATTTTTAAATAATGTCATAATTGAATTTTTTGAAGATGTTAGACTTGTGTTTTTTGCATTTTTATGAAATTTTTGAAAAAATTGAAATTTGTGTGTGTTAGTCTTCAATTACGGAGTATTTTGAGTATGACATGAAAATTGAGTATTTTGCATGTGTAACACTTCAATATTAATATTTTTTTTTAAAAATATCTTAATTCAATTTTTTGAGGGTGTTAGACTTAAGTTTTTGCATTTTTAAGAAATTTTAGAAAAAATTGAAATTTGTGTGTCAGTCTTCAATTACGGAGCAATTTGAGTACGACATGAAAATTGATTGTTTTTCTTGTGTTACCATTCAAATTTAATATTTTTAAAAAAATTTCTTAAATTGAATTTGTTGAACGTGTTAGACTTCTGTGTTTTTATTTTTATGAAATTTTCAAAAAAATTGAAATTTGTGTGTTAGTCTTCAATTACGGAGTATTTTAAGTATGACATGAAAATTGAGTATTTTTCTTGTGTAACACTTCAATTTTAACATTTTAAAAAAATATATGTTAATTGAATTTTTTGAAGGTGTTAGACTTCATTTTTTGCATTTTTAAGAAATTTTCGAAAAAATTAAAATTTGTGTGTCAGTCTTCAATTACGGAGTATTTTGAGTACGACATGAAAATTGAGTATTTTTCTTGTGTTACACTTCAATTTTAACATTTTTGGAAAAAATGTCATAATTGAATTTTTTTCAAGGTGTTCGAATTCTGTTTTTACATTTTTAAGAAATTTTCGAAAAAATTGAAATTTGTGTGTTAGACTTCAATTACGGTGTATTTAGAGTGCGACGTGAAAATTGAGTATTTTGCTTGTGTTACATTTCAGATTTAACATATTTTTAAATAATGTCATAATTGAATTTTTTAAAGGTGTTAGACTTAAGTTTTTGCATTTTTAAGAAATTTTGTGTGTTAGTCTTCAATTACGGAGCATTTTGAGTCCAACATGAACATTCATTGTTTTTCTTGCGTTACACTTCAATTTTAATATTTTTAAAAAAAATATCTTAAATTGAATTTTTTGAAGGTGTCAGACTTCTGTTTTTGCATTTTTAAGAAATTTTCGTAAAAATTGAAATTTGTGTAAAAAAATAGAAATTTGTGTGTGTTAGTGTTCAATTACGGAGTATTTTTAGTACGACATGAAAAATGAGTATTTTGCTTGTGTTACATTTCAACTTTAAAATATTTTTAAAAAATGTCATAATTGAATTTTTTGAAGGTGTTAGACTTCTGTTTTTTGCATTTTTAAAACATTTTTGAAAAAAATGAAATTTGTATTAGTTAGTATTCAATTACGGAGTATTTTTAGTACGACATGAAAAATGAGTATTTTTCTTGTGTTATATTTAAATTTTAACATTTTTTAAAAAATGTCATAATTGAATTTTTTTGAAGGTGTAATACTTCTGCTTTCGCATTTTTAAAAAAATTTCGAAAAAATTTAAATTTGTGTGTGTTAGTCTTTAATTACGGAGTATTTTGAGTACGACATGAAAATTGAGTATTTGTTTTGTGTTACACTTCTATTTTAACATTTTTTAAAAAAAAACATCATAATTGAATTTTTTGAAGGTGTTAGCTTCTACTTTTGCATTTTAGAAATTTTCGAAAAAATTGAAATTTTTGTGTTAGTCTTCAATTACGGAGTATTTTGAGTACGACATGAATATTGAGTATTTTTCTGGTGTTACACTTCAATTTTAACATTTTTTTAAAAAATATCTTAATTGAATTTTTTAAAGGTGTTAGACTTAAGTTTTTGCATTTTTAAGAAATTTTTGAAAAAATAGAAATTTTTGTGTGTTAGTCTTCAATTACGGAGTATTTTGAGTATGACATGAAAATTGAGTATTTTGCTTGTGTAACACTTCAATTTTATAATTTAAAAAAAAAATATCTTAATTGAATTTTTTGAAGGTGTGAGACTTCAGCTTTTGCATTTGTAAGAAACTTTTGAAAAAATTGAAATTTGTGTGTGTTAGTCTTCAATTACGGAGTATTTTGAGTACGACATGAAAATTGTATATTTTGAATGTCTTACACTTCAATTTTAACATTTTTTGAAAAAATGTCATGATTGAATTTTTTGAAGGTGGTAGACTTCTGTTTTTGCATTTTTAAGAAATTTTCGAAAAAATTAAAATTTGTGTGTTAGTCTTCAATTACGGAGTATTTAGAGTGCGAAATGAAAATTGAGTATTTTGCTTGTGTTACATTTCAATTTTAACATATTTTTAAAAAATGTCATAATTGAATTTTTTGAAGGTGTTAGACTTCTGTTTTTTTGCATTTTTAAGAAATTTTAGAAAAAATTGAAATTTGTGTGTGTTAGTCTTCAATTACGGAGTATTTTGACTATGACATGAAAATTGAGTATTTTGCATGTGTAACACTTCAATGTTAACATTTTTTAAATTAATATCTCAATTGAATTTTTTGAAGGTGTGAGACTTCAGCTTTTGCATTTGTAAGAACTTTTGAAAAAATTGAAATTTGTGTGTGTTAGTCTTCAATTACGGAGTATTTTGAGTACGACATGAAAATTGAGTATTTTGATTGTCTTACACTTCAATTTTAACATTTTTTTAAAAAATTTCATAATTGAATTTTTTTGAAGGTGGTGGTAGACTTCTGTTTTTGCATTTTTAAGAAATTTTCGAAAAAATTAAAATTTGTGTGTTAGTCTTCAATTACGGAGTATTTAGAGTGCGAAATGAAAATTGATTCTTTTGCTTGTGTTACATTTCAATTTTAACATATTTTTAAAAAATGTCATAATTGAATTTTAACATATTGTGTGTGTTAGTCTTCAATTACTGAGTATTTTGACTATGAAATGAAAATTGAGTATTTTTCATGTGTAACACTTCAATGTTAACATTTTTTTAAAAAATATCTTAATTCAATTTTTTGAAGGTGTTAGACTTAAGTTTTTGTATTTTTAACAAATTTTTGAAAAAATTGAAATTTGTGTGTGTTAGTCTTCAATTATGGAGCATTTTGAGTACGGCATGAAAATTGATTGTTTTTCTTGTGTTACACTTCAATTTTCATATTTTTAAAAAAAAATATCTTAAATTGAGTTTTTTGAAGGTGTTAGACTTCTATTTTTGCATTTTTAAGAAGTTTTTGAAAAAATTAAAATTTGAGTGTGTTAGTCTTCAATTACGGAGTATTTTGAATATTACATGAAAATTGAGTATTTTGCTTGTGTAACACTTCAATTTTATAATTTTTCAAAAAAATATCTTAATTGAATTTTTTTGAAGGTGTTAGCCTTCAGTTTTTGCATTTGTAAGAAATTTTTGAAAAAATTGAAATTTGTGTGTGTTAGTCTTACATAAATGAGTATTTTGAGTACGACATGAAAATTGAGTATTTTTCTTGTGTTACACTTCAATTTAAACATTTTTCGAAAAAATGTCATAGTTGAATTTTTGGAAGGTGTTAGACTTCTGTTTTTGCATTTTTAAGAAAATTACGAAAAAATTGAAATCTGTGTGTTAGTCTTCAATTACGGAGCATTTAGAGTGCGACATGAAAATTGACTATTTTGCTTGTGTTACATTTCAATTTTAACATATTTTAAAAAGATGTCATAATTGAATTTTTTGAAGGTGTTAGACTTCTGTTTTTTTCATTTTTAAGAAATTTTCGAAAATATTGAAATTTGTGTGAGTTAGTTTTCAATTACGGAGTATTTTGACTATGACATGAAAATTGAGTATTTTGCATGTGTAACACTTCAATTTTCACATTTTTGAAAAAAATATGTTAATTGAATTTTTTGAAGGGTGTTAGACTTCAGTTTTTGCATATTTAAGACAGTTTTGAAAAAATTGAAATTTGTGTGTGTGAGTCTTCAATTATAGGGTATTTTGAGTATGACATGAAAATTGAGTATTTTGATTGTCTTACACTTAAATTTTGTAATTTTTTAAAAAAATATCTTAATTGAATATTTCGAAGGTGTTACACTTCAGTTTTTTTGCATTTTTAAGAAATGTTTGAAAAAATTGAAATGTGTGTGTTAGTCTTCAATTACGGAGTATTTAGAGTGCGACTAGAAAATTAGGTATTTTTCTTGTGTTACATTTCAATTTTAACATATGTTTAAAAAATGTCCTACTTGAATTCTTTGAAGGTGTTAGACTTCTGTTTTTGTATTTTTAAGAAAATTTCGGAAAAATGTAAATTTATGTGTGTTAGCGTTCAATTACGGAGTATTTTGGGTAAGACATGAAAAATGAGTATTTTTCTTTTGTTACACTTCAATCTAAAACTATTTTTAAAAATATCATAATTGAATTTTTTGAAGGTGTTAGACTTCTGTTTTTGCATTTTTAAGAAGTTTTTGAAAAAATTAAAATTTGTGTGTGTTAGTCTTCAATTAAAAAGTATTTTGAGTATGACATGAAAATTGAGTATTTTTCATGTGTAACACTACAATTTTATATTTTAAAAAAAAATAGCTGAATTGAATTTTTTGAAGGTGTTAGACTTCAGTTTTTGCATTTGTAAGAAATTTTTGAAAAAATTAAAATTTGTGCGTGTTAGTCTTCAATTACGGAGTATTTTGAGTACGACCTGAAAATTGAGTATTTTTCTTGTGTTACACCTCAATTTTAACATTTTTTGAAAATATATCTTAATTGAATATTTCGAAGGTGTTAGACTTCAGTATTTTAGCATTTTTAAGAAATTTTCGAAAAAATTGAAATTTCTGTGTTAGTCTTCAATTACGGAGTATTTAGAGTACGACATGAATATTGGGTATTTTGCTTGTATTACAATTCAATTTTAACATATCTTTAAAAAATGTCCAGATTGAATTCTTTGAAGGTGTTAGACTTCTGTTTTTGTATTTTTAAGAAAATTTCGAAAAAATGGAAATTTATGTGTGTTAGTGTTCAATTACGGAGTATTTTGGGTAAGACATGGAAATTGAGTATTTTTCTTTTGTTACACTTCAATTTAAACCTATTTTTAAAAATATCATAATTGAATTTTTTGAAGGTGTTAGACTTCTGTTTTTGCATTTTTAAGAAGTTTTTGATAAAATTAAAATTTGTGTGTGTTAGTCTTCAATTACGGAGTATTTTAAGTACGACATGAAAATTGAGTATTTTGCTTGTGTAACACTTCAATTTTATAATTTTTAAAAAAAATATTTTAATTGAATTTTTTGAAGGTGTTAGACTTCAGTTTTCGCATTTGTAAGAAATTTTTTAAAATATTGAAATTTGTGTGTGTTAGTCTTCAATTACGGAGTATTTTGAGTACGACATGAAAATTGAGTATTTTTCTTGTGTTACACCGCAATTTTAATATTTTTGGAAAATATGTCATAATTGAATTTTTTTTAAGGTGTTAGACTACTGTTTTTGCATTTTTAAGAAATTTTCGAAAAAATTGAAATTTGTTTGTTACTCTTCAATTACGTAGTATTTAGAGTGCGACATGAAAATTGAGTATTTTGCTTGTGTTACATTTCTATTTTAACATATTTTTAAAAAATGTCATAATTGAATTTTTTGAAGGTGTTAGACTTCTGATTTTTTTTCATTTTTAAGAATTTTTGAAAAAACTGAAATTTGTGTGTGTTAGTCTTCAATTACAGAGTATTTTGCTCGTGTTACACTTCAATTCTGACATTTTTTACAAAATAGGATTATTTGTCTTTTTCTAAAGGTGACTTCACTTTTTGCATTTTAAAGAAATTTTTGAAATAATAGAAATTTATGTGTGTTAGTCTTCGGTTACGGAGTATTTTGAGGACAAAATGAAAATCTAGTATTTTGCACATGTTACACTTCAATTTCACATTTTTTACCAAATTGGATAATTGATTTTTTTGAAGGACTTCACTTTTTGCAATTCTAAGAAATCTTTGAAAGAATAGAAACTTGTGTGTGTTAGTCTTCTTTTCGGAGTATTTTGAAGACAACTAAAAAATTGAGTATTGTGCTCGTGTTACACTTGAATTTTGACATTTTTTAGAAAATAGAATAATTGATCTTTTTTGAAGGTGCTAGACTTCACTTTTTATTTTAAAGAATCTTTTGAAATAATAGAAATTTGTGTGTGTTATTCTATTGTTACGGAGTATTTTGAGGACAACATGAAAATTTAGTATTTTGCTCGTGTTATACGTCAATTTTCATATTTTGTAGAAAATAGGATAATTTGTTTTATGGAATCTGTTCGACTTCATATTTTTTGCATTTCTAAGAAACTTTTGAAATAATAGAAATTTGTGTATGTTAGCCTTTTGTTATGGATTATTTTGACGACAATACGAAAATTCAGTATTTTTCTCGTGTTACACTTCAATTCGGACATTTTGTACAAAATAGGATTATTGGTTTTTTTTGGGTGTTACACTTCAATTTTTGCATTTCTAAATTTTTTTTAAAGAATAGAAATCTATGTACGTTAGCCTTCTGTTACATAGTATTTTCAAGACAACACGAAAATTCAGTATTTTACTCATGTTACACTTCAATTCTGACATTTTTTACAAAATAGGATTATTGGTCTTTTTTGAAGATGTTAGACTTCACTTTTTTGTATTTTAAATAAACTTTTGAAAAAATAAAAATTCGTGTGTGCTAGTCTTCTGTTACGGAGTATTTTGAGAAGGAAATGAAAATTTAGTATTTTGCTCGTGCTACACTTCAATTTCACATTTTTTAAAAAATAGGATAATTGGTTTTTTTTAAGGTGTTAGACTTCACTTTTAGCATTTCTGAGAATTTTTTGAAAGAATAGAAATGTGTGTGTGTTAGTCTTATTTTCCGAGTATTTTGACGACAACACGAAAATTGAGTATGGTGCTCGAGTTACGCTTCAATTTTGACATTTTTTAGAAAATAGGATAATTCATCTTTTTTTAAGGTGTTGGACTGCACTTTTTTGGATATTTAAAGAAACTTTTGAAATAAAATAATTTTGTGTGTGTTAGTCTTTTTTTTTTTTTTTGAGTAAATTCGGAGAGGGCTCAAAGTCCCCCTTCCAAACACAATCTCCTTTATTTATTTTATTTATTTTTTTTTATTACAAACCCGTAGGCCACAAACTCTATTCACTCATTTAACATTTAATATATAATCCAGTGTACCCGCCGGGAATCGAACCCCACACCTCTCGCTCCCTAGCCAAGAGGTGTGACCAACTAGGCTAACTCTAGTTGGCGTGTGTGTTAGTCTTATGTTACGGAGTATTTGAGGACATGAAAATTTAGTATTTTGCTCGTGTTACACTTCAATTTTCACATTTTTTAGAAAATAGGATAATTGATTTTTTGAAGGTGTTAGACTTAACATTTTGCATTTCTAAGAAATTTTTGACATAATAGAAATCTCTGTATGTTAGCCTTCTTTTATGGAGTATTTTGACGACAACACAGAAATTCAGTATTTTGCTCGTGTTACACATCAATTCTGACATTTTTGTAGAAATATGATAATTGATTTTTATTTAAAGTGTTAGACTTCAATTTTTTGCATTTCTAAGAAATTTTAGAGAGAATAGAAATCTGTGTGTGTTAGCCTTATTTTACGGAGTATTTTGACGACAACTCAAAAATTCAGTATTTTGCTCGTGTTACACTTCAATTCCGACATTTTTTACAACATAGGATTATTGGTCTTTTTTTAAGGTGTTAGACTTCACTTTTTTGCATTTTAAAGAAACTTTTGTAAAATAGAAATTTGTGTGTGTTAGTCTTCTATTACTGAGTATTTTTAGGACAACATGAAAATTTAGTATTTTGCTCGTGTTACACTTCAATTTAAACATTTTTTTTGGAAAATATGAGAATTGGTTTTTTTGAAGGTGTTAGACTTTACTTTTTGCATTTCTAAGAAATTTTTGAAAGAATAGAAATTTGTGTATGTTAGCCTTCTTTTAAGGAGTATTTTGACGACAACACAAAAATTCAGTATTTTGTTCGTGTTATATATTAATTCTGATATTTTTTACAACATAGGATCATTGCACTTTTTTTTAAGTGTTAAACTTCACTTTTTATTGTATTTTAAAGAAACTTTTGAAAAATAGAAATTTGTGTGTGTCAGTGTTCTGTTACGGAGTACTTTGCGGACAAACTGAAAATTGAGTATTTTGCACGTGTTGCACTTCAATTTCACATTTTTCATAAAATAGGATAATTAATTTTTTTGAAGGTAGACTTCACTTTTTGCATTTCTAAGAAAGTTTTGAAAGAACAGAAATTTATATGTGTTAGTCTTCTTCTCGGTGTATTTTGATGACGACACGAAAATTGAGTATTGTGCTCGAGTTACATTTCAATTTTGACATTTTTTTAGAAAATATGATAGTTGGTCTTTTTTGAAGGTGCTAGACTTCATTTTTTTGTATTTTAAAGAAACTTTTGACATAATAGAATATGTGTGTGTGTTAGTCTTCAGTTACGGAGCTTTTTGAGGACAACATGAAACTTAGTATTTTTCTCGTGTTACACTTCAATTTTCATAATTTTTAGAAAATAGTATAATTAGTTTTTTGAAGGTGTTAGACATCATTTTTTTTGCATTTTTCAGAAACTTTTGAAATAATTGAAATTTGTGTGTGTTAGTCTTCTTTTGCGGAATATTTTGAGGACAACAAGAAAATTTAGTATTTTCTCATGTTACACTTCAATTTTTATATTTTTTAGAAAATAGGATAATTGATTTTTTTGAAGGTGTTATACTTCACTATTTGCATTTTTATGAAATTTTTGAAACAATAGAAATATGTGTGTTAGCCTTCTTTTACGGAGTATTTTGACGACAACACGAAAATTCAGTATTTTGCTCGTGTTACACTTCAATTCTGACACTTTTACAAAATAGTATTATTTGTCTTTTTTGAAGGTGTTAGACTTCACTTTTTTGCATTTTAAAGAAACTTTTGAAAAAAAATGAAATGTGTGTGTATTAGTCTTCTTTTTTTTTTTTTTCTTTTTTTTTTTTGAGTAAATTCGGAGAGGGCTCAAAGTCCCCCTTCCAAACACAATCTCCTTTTTTTTTTTTTTTTATTACAAATCCGTAGGCCACACTCTATTCACTCATTTAACATTTAATCTATAATCTAGTGTCCCCGCCGGGAATCGAACCCCACACCTCTCGCTCCCTAGCCAAGAGGTGTGACCAACTAGGCTAACTCTAGTTGGCTGTATTAGTCTTCTATTATGGAGTATTTTGAGGACAAAATTAAAATTTAGTATTTTGCACATGTTGCACTTCAATTTCACATTTTTTACAAAATAGGATTTTTTTGAAGGTGTTATAATTCAATTTTTGCATTTCTTAGAAATTTTTGAAAGAATACAAATTTGTGTGTGTTAGTCTTCTTTTCGGAGTATTTTGACGACAACACAAAAATTGAGTATTGTGCTTGTGTTACACTTCAATTTTGACATTTTTTAGAAAATAGAATAATTGGTCTTTTTTTAAGGTGTTAGACTTCACTTTTTTGCATTTTAAAGAAACTTATGAAGTATTTTGAGGACAACATGAAAATTTAGTATTTTGCTCGTGTTACACTTCAATATTCACATTTTGTAGAAAATAGGATAATTGATTTTTTTGAAGGTGTTAGACTTCACATTTTTTCCATTTCTAAGAAACTTTTGAAATAATAGAAATTTGTGTGTGTTAGCCTTCTGTTACGGAGTATTTTGACAACAACACGAAAATTCAGTATTTTGCTCGTGTTACACTTCAATTCTGACATTTTGTACAAAATAGGATTATTTATTTTTTTAAGGTGTTAGACTTCAATTTTTGAATTTCTAAATTTTTTTTGAAAGAATATAAATTTGTGTGCGTTAGTCTTCTTTTACATAGTATTTTGAAGACAACACGAAAATTCAGTATTTAGCTTGTGTTACACTTCAATTCGGACATTTTTTACAAAATAGGATTATTGGTCTTTTTTTAAGGTGTTAGACTTCACTTTTTTGTATTTTAAAGAAACTTCTTAAAAAATAAAAAAATGTGTGTGTTAGTTGTTACGGAGTATTTTGAGGTCGAAATAAAAATTTAGTATTTTGCTCGTGTTACACTTCAATTTCACATTTTTTTGAAACTAGGATAATTAGTTTTTTTTAAGGTGTTAGACTTCACTTTTTGCATTTCTAAGAAATTTTTGAATGAATAGAAATTTGTGTGTGTTAGTCTTACTTTCAGAGTATTTTGATGACCACGTGAAAATTGAGTATTGTGCTCGAGTTAAGCTCAATTTTGGACATTTTTTAGAAAATAGGATAATTTGTCTTTTTTGAAGGTGTTAGACTTCACTTTTTTATTTTTAAAAAAAATTTTTAAATAATAGAAATTTGTGTGTTAGTTTTATTTTACAGAGTATTTGAGGACAACATGAAAATTTAGTATTTTGCTCATGTTACACTTCAATTTTCACATTTTTTAGAAATTAGGATAATTGATATTTTTGAAGGTGTTAGACTTCACTTTTTTCATTTCTAAGAAATTTTTGGCATAATAGAAATCTGTGTGTGTTAGCCTTCTTTTATGGAGTATTTTGATGACAACACGAAAACTCAGTATTTTGCTCGTGGTACACTTCAATTCTGACATTTTTTTAGAAATATGATAATTGATTTGTTTTGAAAATGTTAGACTTCAATTTTTTGCATTTTGAAGTAATGTTTGAAGAAAAATTGATTTGTTAGTCTTTTTTTGCGGAGAAGAAAACATGATAATTGAGTATTTTGCTCGTGTTACACTTCAATTTTGACATTATCTAGAAAATAGGATCATTGATTTGTTTTGAAGGTGTTAGATTTTTATTTTTGCATTTAGTAATTTGGTCATGTTACACTTCAATTATGGCATTTTTTAGAAAATAGGACAATTGATTTGTTTTGAAAGTGTTAGACCTCAATTTTTGCATTTTGAAGATATTTTTGAAGAAAATTAAAATCGTGTGTTAGTCTTTTATTACATAGTGCTTTGATGACAATATAAATATTGAGTATTTTGTTCGTGTCAAACTTCAATTTTAACATTTTTAAGAAAATATAATAACTAAGTTTTTTTAAGGTGTTAATTTTATTAACAAAATTGGGAAATTTTTCTCATTTCTTCGAATCTGTGTTTGTTTAATTGGGTTTCTTTGGTCATTCAAAACGCTATGGCCATTATCATTGTGAACCATTTTGATGAAAATGAATCCTCTCTTGAGTTTTATTTGACTAGGAAATTTGTTCGCGCTTCGCTGCGGATTTTTAATGTAATTGTTTGTATTATATAAAAGATTGCGTATTCACTTATTAATTGTTATTTGTAATGTTTACATAAAAAATATCATAAAATCAATATGAAAATTATTAAATGTGTAATTTGATATAATATCATAAAATAAATTAATGAATATCAGAAAACAAATATGAAAATTATTAAATGCATAAAGCATGATATAAAATAAATTAATGAATATCGCAAAACAAATATGAAAAAAATATTATATCATAAAATAAATTAATGAATATCACAAAACAAATATGAAAATTATTAAATGCGTAAAGTATGATTAAAATAAATTAATGAATATCACAAAACAAATATGAAAAAATATTATATCATAAAATAAATTAATGAATATCACAAAACAAATATGAAAATTATTCAATGCGTAAAGCATGATATAAATTAATGAAATCACAAAATAAATATGAAATCACATCATAAAATAAAATAATGAATATCACAAAACAAATATGAAAAAATATTAAATTAATGAATATCAAGAAACAAATATGAAAATTATTAAATGAGTAAAGCATGATATAACTTAATGAAATCACAAAAAATATGATATAAATATTAATATAATTAAGGTAGAACATGATATAAAGATCATAAAATAAATTATTAAATGGGTAAATGGGTAAAACATGATATAAATTAATGCATACGTGATATAAATTAATGGATATAATCAAATAATAAAATAAATATGGAAATTACCTAAATATTAATATGTGTTATAGAAAGTCAAAGTTGAGGTGGCTCATCACAAAACAAATATGAAAAAAAATTAAATGCGTAAAGCATGATACAAATTAATGAATATCAAATCACAAAATAATCATGAAATCATATTTATATAATTAAGGTAGAAAATGATATAAAGAAAAATCATAAAATCATAAAATAAACATGATATAAATATTAATATAATTAAGGTAGAACATGATATAAAGATCATAAAATAAATTATTAAATGATTAAATGGGTAAAATATGATATAAATTAATGGATACATGATATAAATTAATGGATATAATCAAATCATAAAATAAATATGGAAAATATATATATTAAATAATTTTTTATAATATTTATTTATGCTAAATTTGTAAAATTAATTCAAATTTTATATTATTAATAGTCAAGATTCAACAATACAAAATAAATTTCATGTTAAATTAAAAATACATTCAAAACTATAACATAAAATTCATAAATAATATAATAAATTGTAATGGACCGGTCCAAAATTAAATGTTGAAACAAATTGTAATTCAAATCAAAATTAATCGATTCAAACCAGTTCATATCAGTCCGTATCGGTCCATATCGATTCATATATCGGCCCATATCGGTTCATATCGGTCCAAAATTTACTCAATCGATATGAGACATATCGTAACGGATAAACATCGATTAGTGATATGAAACCGACATAACAGTCCATATCAGTGATATATAGAACACTGACGTTTGTATCAGAATGACGGAAACAATATTTTCTTGTGTGGTGACAGATAATAAGCAAATTATAATTTGCTAGGAAGTAAAATATTTACTTTTATACTTCAATTTGTTTTATTCTTGATAAAATGCCAAGTTAATAACATATTTATTGTATAAGTTGTTCAAAATAACTATTTTAGATTTTAGTGCACAACGGCCTAAAATAAAATTAGAAACTATACAAATGTAAATTATTTTAGATTTGATTTTATTGTGAATTATTAAAAAAAAGAAATATCTGATTAGTTGTCCAGAAGCCTAATGTTCTTCCTTTATTTTCAATGAATAATTTGGACTTTAATATATTTTATCTTTTTAAATCCAATGAATTGTGCTATAAACATGCTGTGATATAAAATATTGTTGCTCTTATTTGATGTGTTTTATTAAACAAGGAAATAGACAATAATCCAAAAAAAAGTACAAGAAGAAATCAATGAGCAATTGACCCGGTTTTGTGTTCCCTAATCCTCACATCACTCTTAATTTTCTAAGAACTTGCATTTAGTTAATGTTAATTAATTTAGGCCAAGGAATGAACATGCATGGCAATAATCCATATACTAAAATTGTAATACAAACCAATTTATATATTTAACTGCCCCAAGTTTAGTAATGATACCACGTGCTCGTTGGCCAGTTAGGGATTATCTATTGTTGTGGTTTTGTGAACTTTGTTATTAGTTAAAGGAAATATTACTTATTATAATATTATAATATATTATAAAGTATAATTATGTAAATATCTATTTTCATATCTAATATATTTGTATATACTATATAATGTAAATAATCGATTTTCATATATTGAAATTAGAGAAAAAAAAAATCGAAACTATATTAGTATAAGATTCAAACAGAAATAATTCAAAAAGATTTGTACATAAACTTATTAAAGCAACTGAGTGATGATACAAATGAATTGAAATGAGAAATACCAAAATAATACATATAATGCATTTTGAATCTATTTTTCACTAAAACAAAATTTTAAATACACTGTCACATACTTCACGATAAAGATCTTTACAAATAAGTGCACATGCAATTAAATAGAAGAAAACAGAAAACTACTTTTTCAAAAAATAAATTGAAGTATCTATATTATAAAAACAACCGTCTATTATACACTATACAAATCAAATAAACAACAAATCCAATAAAAATCAATTCAATAATCCTCCATACACATGGTCCACCGACCCATTTCTCCTTCCTCACACCCACATGGGCAGCATAATCATCCTTACGACCTGGCTTGGCCTGGTCCAAACCGGATGGTGGGCCCGGCCGGACCCATCTGTCACGGCTGAGCCGGCAAGGGTCTTTTTCTCTGCCTCTCACTCTCCCTACACACCTCACCTTCCCAATTAAACTATCAAAAAAAGTTCCATATTAAATTAGGGAATCGTGTTCCTTTATTCTCTCTATCTTTCCTCTATACCTTCCATTCCAAGTCTCAAAAGACTATATAAAGTTCAAGCTATTATAATTACATTACAGTCCTCTTAAATTCTTAATTCAAGGAGATCCAAGAACAGAAGAACCAATACTTGATTGATTTGAATATATCAAGATTTGGAAGTTAGTTTCAGCTTAAAATGGAAGGAGAATCAAGCTTTTCTGGTGATGTGGAATATCTCAAGGCAACCGAGTTAAAACTCGCTTTACCAGGGACCGATCTACGAGAAGTCTCGATTCCAAAATCGAATAAACGGGTCATGACAGACTCTAACGAGCGATCTCCCAAGTAAGTTTTTACTGTATTTTTTTCATTTTTAATTAGTAAATGGAATATGGAACTAGAACTATGGTCTGTGGATATGTATTGATATGTTGTGTGATATTTTTATTTTTAGGGCACAAGTTGTAGGGTGGCCACCTGTGAGGGCCCAGAGGATGAATAGTTTTCGCTCGAAAAGAAACGATGTCGCAGAGGAGAAAAATGGAGTTTATGTGAAGGTTAGCATGGATGGAGCTCGTTTTTTGCGAAAAATGGATTTGAAGGTTCTTCATGGTTATAAGGAGCTTAGGGTTGCCCTAGAAGGCATGTTTAAATGTTCTTCCCTAGGTAAGAACTTCATAATATTGAATTTCATCAAAAAAAAAATTAATATAGCTTCAAAACAAAGTTTGTATTGAACGGTATGTTTGTGTTGATTTGGTTTAATTAGGTGGAAATGAATTTGCAATCACTTATGAGGACAAAGATGGAGATTTAATGCTTGTTGGAGATGTGCCATGGGAGTAAGTATTATTATTTTTCTTCTCTCTCATTTGTAAGATTAGATCTAAGCTGATCCAATTTTGATTGGTCTGATAAAAAATATGTTCAAATAAACTATTGCTAATTTATGTCATTTTCTATGTGATTTTTTTAGGATGTTTGTCTCTTCATGCAATAAATTGAGGATAATGAAGGGATCTGAAGCAAGAGGTTTAACCTCAAGTTCACATTAGCTAAAAATTAAGAGTAGCATATAAGATAAAAAATATATTTTAATAGAAAGAAAACATATAGAGGTTAAGTGGTGTTTTACCTTTTTATTGTTGTTAATTCTCAGCTATGTTGGGTCATGAGTGTTCATTAGGGATTTTCCTTGTGATGTTAATTTGTGAGTTTGTGAGTTTGTGAAGTAATTAAGGTCATGTTTGCTTTTAATAGAAATGATAAAGAGTAAGTTATATATAGGCAACAGAAGAGAAGTATTAAGAACTTCTGTAATATACTTTTTTTTTTCAAGCAAGGATATTAAAAATTAAAAAAAGGATACATGCATTATTGGTCCTGTACATTTAAATTTTTTTTATATCCGCGTATTCTGTAAAAATATAAATGGTTAATTTAGTGTCAACAGTCATAAAACAATAAATTACTACTGGTCATGACTTCAATTTTGATTGGCAATAAACAATTGATGGAGGACAAACAATCTTCTCCATTTAATAAAAGAAATATATAGTTAATTTACCGTCTACGGATACTTTAATTTTTGGACTTAACTTTTTACTATTTTTACGTGCCACACCATCGCACACATTTCAATCATTAATTTTTGTATTCGTAATTTATTTGATGATATTTTGTGTCGCATTCTTTTACAACATTTTTAGAAATACACGTCATATAATTACATTAATGATTTGTATTATTATTATTTGTTAGGAACAAATTAGGTTAAGTTTATTCAATTGTTCATCGTTTCACATGAAGTTACATAATCAAATGTAAATACGATGAAAAATGAAAAATTTATAATGAAATACTAATAAATTAATATATAAATATTACAAAACAAACATCATATTATTAATATATATAATTTTAAGGAAATTATTGTTTCCATAGAAGGTCACATCATCAGTTTAATATGGACTATTTGATCGATCAAAAGATCAAAAATACTTGATTTTTCATTTGAACATGATCTATATAAACCAACTAATTTAAAAGTTACATGAATCTTGGTCCATCGTGGACCAAGTTCATTCATATTTTTTCAAAAAACTCCTTAATTTTTTGGTTCTTCATTTGATTCTTCACTTTAAATATGAATTTTTTTCAAAAACTATTTAAATTTTTGGATATTGTAAAAAACTCTTAAATTTATATATGTAGTAATTTCAAAAAAAAATTGTTATTTTTTATTAATTTAGAAAAAAATCTTTTGCATAATATAGTAATTAAAAAAATTATTATTGTTATATGTTATATTTATATAATTGTAATATTCCATACATTATATATATTTGACTTTTATATATTTTTTTAAACACTAACACAAAATAATAATAAGACAACAATAATAAGATGAACAATAATATTAAAACAACACCTTTCAAATATTTAATAAAAAAAAAATATCTTGAAACTATTAAAAAAATAAAAGGAGAACGAAAATAAAAAACTTGTGTTAATATCATTTTCAGAATTTTAATTTTAAAAATCCATCGAATATATTTATTTGAATTTTCTCTTTGTTGAGACTTCAATACTAGAATAAGCATGCATTCCATTTTTCCTAGTTTGAATTTGTAAAGATATTGGGTAAAAACGCAATTCAAAAACATAATTACATAATATAATTCCAAGTATTATTAATTATTTTATAAAATTGTTATTTTTTTTTTTCATAAAATATTGTGAACACTAATTATATAAATTTGTTGTTATGTTTCTTTTCTATTGGATATTATGATATAAGAACACTAATATATCTATTATTAGTTGATAAAAATAAGTCATCCATTTTCATAGATGCGTTTGAAATTAACCAACACACGATTAACCAAATATATCATGATATTGGCGTACTACAATGTTGAAACCACGGACTGTAAATCAAAAAAAAAAAAAAAATACACTTGTAAAAAACTAATACATGAGTTTACTACTTACATAATACATTTAGCATGAAAATTAGTCATAAAAACAACATGAACCTACTAGTTATCATTTTACTACTAATACATTTAGCATGCGAAACAATCAATATATAAATGCAAGTTATATTCCTCCGTCTATCATATGAACTCGAACATATACGAATATAAACATTTTTTAAGAAATTGGAGGAAACTTTCTAGTTAAAGATATAACTATAATGAAAATATGTCTCCATTATCTGGATAATGCTTTGGTTCACCCAATTGTGTTTTGGTTCACCAAAAAAAGAGTATAAATAAAAGATGAAATCCAAGCGAATTGAATGCCGAAAGAATTGAATCATAAAATAGTGTTTAAAATCATAAGATTCTAAAAAAATTAACACTCGTCAGAAAAACTAATTTAACGAACACGATTTTCTATTAAAATACATAAATTTTTCAAGGAATATGATCCGGAAATTTATTTTACGGATTCTTGCATAATTTAATTAGGAGTTTCAAGCCCCCAAAACATAATATCACTTCATGTTATGAATTGTCATATATCATTCAAATTTTCAAAATCTACCAAATTTGTCTAAATTTTAACTTTCATCCGATTTTTCATCAAAACTAACGGATAAAATATCAAATCAAATTACAGCATTTATTACCCATCTTATCTTCCCTTCCACGTTTACAGACGAAAAACCCAACTTCGGTCCTCCATATAATCTCTCTCTCTCTCTCTCTCTCTCTCTCTCTCTCTCTCTCTCTCTCTCTCTCTTTTCCAATTATTTTCTTTGTCCAATTTATGGGAAACGGAACTTTCTTCAATTTTATTTTCTTTCTAATTGAATGATAAGAGAAAATTGAACTTTAGTACAATGAATGAAATTGGAGATATACATATTGGAAGAAATCCTGATTCCTGACCGAGTCTTTTGTGTTTTAAAAGAATAAATATGATCTTTTCAAGTTTACGAGGACAAATTTAATATTTTGATTTGGTGAAAGGATATACTTGAAATTGTCTTTTTGACTTAATTAGTAGAGTTCATTCTTTCCATTTGAGAGACGAAAAAACATATTAAAATGTAAATTCCATGTATTTTTATACAATAATATTATAGATAGATAAAAATAAACTATTCATTATTACATAAAATATTAAATCATAACCAACAAAAATATTGATGTTTTTTTCAATTTCATACTATACTAGTACTATGTTAAATAAAATACAAATCGGGATTAATCAAATTAAGACAAACATAAGTTAAGTAAACATAAAATATAATAACTAATATACACAAACACAACCAAAAGGTACACTTCAAATCATAAGATCCCAGGATTTGAATCCGAATCGATATTTTTCAAGCGTGAACAAACGGAGGACTAAACTAAATAATATATTAATAATGGATATATAACAGTAATAATAAGTTAAGTTTGACAGAGAGCCGAAAGAGTACAAACAACAAGAGTTTGATAACAAAACTCTCTCAAGTAAACTAATCTCGATACAAAAACTCAAAAAACTAACGAGGACCTAAGCGAAGAAGGGGTGGCGGACAAAAATGTACAGGATGCCCACCTTATCACCGACTCCGTCACCACCAACTCCAACTGCTCCACCTCCCCCAACCCTATCGTATGGTTCCTCTTCCTCCTGTTTCTACTATTCATCTCCCGATTACTCCCCCTCTTCACCTCCCCCCTCCATTTATCTACATTTCATAATTTATATATTTAGTTCAATCTTTCATTTGTATACCCCTCGAAATTATTATTATTTCATGGGATGTCCTTTTTGTTAGATTATCGCTAATTTTGTTTTTTCGATTTTACCTCCCATGTAAATAAGGAATAAAATTTATGTCGGAAAACTCAAAAAAGCACAAATTAGTGGTAATATTAAAGGATAGTTTTGTGGGGGTATTCACGATTTTACCGCTCATCTAACAAAAATGGCATTCGTGAAATTTTAGTAGTTTTGTAAGGGTATTTCACTATGTTTCACGTTTTGTAGGGGTACATATGAAATTTGGCCTTTAATTTATTATGACTCGTCGACGTATAAATAATAATTTACCTGTATGGTCTTCTTGTTTGGTATCTCCGAAAGGAGTGAAGGAGAAACTCGGCATTGAAATAACAGCACAATCAATGGAGTCTCCAGTATTGCTTCCAAAGGAGAACCCGAAATTCAAGCAAGGCGAGTTGTTATCATTATTATTATTATTATTATCGTCGATAAGAAAGGCAGAGAAAGAAGAGCGGCAAGCGAAAATAGGGGAGATATTATTATCGGATAGGGTTTGGGTGACGTAATCGGATCCGTTACCGAAGCTGACGTCGCGGCTGGCTGAGATTACTGGAGAAGAGAACGAAATGGATCCAGTTTCGCCTCCAGTCAGATTAATACATTGATTTTGACTGGATACTGGAGATTTATTCATTAGCTCTCTTATCCATTCGTGTTCTGTCAAAAAAAATTAAATTAAATATTTAAATCAACACAGAATCAATCTAAAATTCGAACCTAAAACTTGTTTGGGAGATAATCTGAGGTTGGGATCCCTCGTGAGCATCCGGGAAATCAAATCCTTGGCAGAGTACGAAACGAGTTCCCACGGGTCGGACGGGAAACGAAGTTCCGTTGACCGAATTGACTCGAAAATCCGGGACTTTGTTTTCCCCCAAAAAGGAGGAATCCCGCTTAATAGAATGTAGAGAATTACTCCGCAACTCCAAATGTCCGCCTTTTCGTTGTATCCGCCTGCGAGTACTTCGGGAGATATGTAGAACGGACTCCCTACTGTCCCTTGTAAATTCCTCCCTGTAAATAAAGTAATAAAAATATATCATTTATACCCTTCCAAATTTACAAATATACCCGAAAAGGAAGAAAATCAAGAAGATTCGAGAAGTTACCTGGTTGGATATAAGTAGCGAGTCCAAAATCGGCGAGTTTAATCTGAGAATAAGACGAATCGCTAACTAACAGAATATTCTCTGGTTTGAGATCCCTATGCACGATTCCTTTCTCGTGACAGTACATAACCACCTCGATCAAATGTTTAAAGAGTATCGCAGCTTCGTGCTCTGAAAATCTCCCGTTTTTCTCTAACCTATGGAACAGTTCGCCACCTGCGCACAGTTCCATTACCAGATGGACGAATTCCTCTTCTTCGTATACAGCTTTTAAGTCTACGATGTTTGGATGGCCTGACAAGCGGGCCATGACTTCGATCTCGAGTTTTACTGTGTTTATATCTTCTGAGGAGATTAAACGATCTTTCGAGATGGATTTGCATGCTAGGGTTTCGCCGGTGAGTAAATCCTTGCAGGATCTGATTACTCCGAATTGACCTAACCCTAGTTTCGAGCCGAGCAAGTAGCGATCTTCCAAGTAGGAGATGTGAGGGGTTTCGAGGATTGGGTTGCGTAAAGAAGGGACTTTGTACGAGGTATAGGCAAAAGCCATTAATGGGGCGAAATTCCCCTGCAAAAGATGCTGATTTTTTAAATTCTTTCTCTCATTTCCCTTCTTCTTCTGCTGGAAATGGTACGAAAATTAGAGAACCTGTGGAAGTAATTCGGAATTTGTTAGGCAGCTGAAAAGAAATCGAAACCCTAGATTCTCGAAAAGGCACTGAAATACAAAATTCAAATTTCGCAACAGTGTACAACAAAGTGTTAACACTAGATCTAATGCAAAAGCCACCTATATACAAAATTAACCAGAAAAAAAAAATAAGAAATAGGTAAAATATCGGAACTAAAATTAGAAAAATACCAAGATCCGGTGCACCGAAGATTAAGAAAAAACAAAAGAAAAATGGAAAACTTCTCAACTGTATCAGAAAAAACTAATAGGAAAAACAAAATCGTTTGAAACTTGCCTTAATTGTTAAAAGAAGCAGAAGAAAAGAAGTACAAGAAGATGAGTAGAAAAGTAGAAAGAGAGAGAGCTTACTTGGTCGCACAGAAGTGAGAGAGAGAGAGAGAGAGAGAGAGAGGAAAGTGGGGTTGAGTTGAGTTGAGGGTCACAAAATTTCCGTTGGTGGAAGACCGTACTTAATTAATACTTTTTTTTGTGCAATTTAGTGGTTCGCAATTTGAATATCTTCTTTTTTTTGCCCAAAAATAGTTAAATAGTTCTACTTTTACATTATAATTTACTAAGTTTATCCTCGTGCAATTACGCGAGACAACATATCTATTTTTTACATATTTTTTGTATAATTATTTAAATAGAATTAACTCGTGTGCGAATTAACGTACGTGTGTTTGAACTAAATTAATATAATCATGACATATTTGCAAATATCATGATGTCGATATATGCATAAGATTCATTAAATTAATCTATCACGGATATTATTCTCTGATATAATTTGTATAAGGATACTGTCAATATCATTACCCTTTGTATAAATAGCATTTGTTCAGGTGCTTTTAAAATCGATTAATATAATCAGGACATATTCGCAAAATATATTTGATGTCAATAAATGCATTATAGTTGCAGTTCATTAAAGGATCATAATGTGTCATATAGATACAACGGGCAAATGACAAAAAAACTCGCATAAATTTGAGATTACAAAATTCCATATATACTCATGCAAAATGAGCAAATACAAAAAAAAATTGAAAAGCAAAAAAAGGACCAAAATGTAAAACTGAAAAAAATTGGGTAAAAATAAAAATTACAAAAAAAAAATTGAACTTACGAAATTGCATACATAACCCTGCCTAATGAGGAAATTAACAAAAAAAATTGGAAAATAAAAAAAAATGATCAAAATGTAAAAAATGACCAAAATATAAAAAAAAGATCAAAATGTAAAAAAGGACCAAAATATAAAATAGGAAAAAAGGATCAGAATGTAAAACAGGACCAAAATGTAAATAAACCAAAAAAAAAGACCAAAATATAAAAAAAGAAAAAAAAGAACAAAATGTAAAAAATGACCAAAATGTAAATAAAAGGACCAAAATATAAAAAAAAAAAGATCAAAATGTAAAAAATGACCAAAATATAAAATAGAAAAAAATAATCAAAATGTAAAAAAGGACCAAAATATAAATAAACCAAAAAAAGGACCAAAATATAAAATAAGAAAAAAGGACCAAAATATAAAAAAAAAGACCTAAATATAAATAAATAAATAAAAGACCAAAATATAAAGTGATGACGTGGCCTTATGTATGAGCCCAAATTTTTCTAACTTTATATATAAGAATAACTCGTAATAAGTAAACAAATAAAGAAATAATGTGGGATTAAAAATACTAAAATAGCTTATTGTTATGTTATTATTTGAATCTTACATGTTTTTTTCCCGCGCAATCGCGCACGAGTTTTTGAAATCGTGATATATTTTTTTTGTAATATGTATATTTTTTTTCATCTTGAAACAATTCAACTCGAATATAAATAACTATACAGTATAAGTAAATGTTAGTTGTGTGATGGTATGAACGAATTATGAGTACGTTGTACGTAAAATGTAGGAACAACATAAACAAAATATGAATATTTCATAATAAAATAACAAATAATATTATATATTTTTTAATATAGTAAAAATATAAAAATTACAACAATATCAAATTTTAATTAATTTGGTTATTGAAAAATTAAGCAATCAAATTGCCTAAAACAACGCATGCTTTCATTCAAGCATAAAATATGTTAATATGGTGTGTTTGTCTCAGTAAATTATTATTTTTATAAATTTTAGAGCAAGTACCGTATGAATTGTTCAAGAGAGCCGACTATATTAAACAATTCAAACGGTTATTTCTGTAAAATTTATCTATTTTTTGATACACCATCGACAGAATCAAGAAAATTAAATAATATGATGATGATATAATGATGATGACGATGATGGTGATGATGATGATGACGATGGTGATGATGGTTATGCTATATTGTTTATGTTTTCACATTTCGGCAGTAACATTTAGGTTTGCGGCTTTCATGTTTAAAATATGTAAGGGTAGTGTGTTTGCCTAAGTAAATCATGATTTGTATAAATTTTAAAGCAATAATCGTTTGAATTTTTCAAGAGCCGGATTTTTTGAACAATTTAAACGGTTTTTGTTTTAAAATGTGTCTATTGTTTTATACATCATCGGCAAAATCAGGAAAATAGTATTTCGACTCGTTTCTTATTCGTAGTTGATTCGTATTGGTAATGGTGCTCATATGCGTATTTAATATTTTGTTTTTTGTATTTTCGTATTTGAGATTTTGACTTTCTTAATTTGTAGTATTTAATTCTTAATTTATAATTCGTAATTCGTAATTCGTAATTCATGAGCATATTCGTATTCATATTCGTATCGTATTCATAATTCATAATCATATTTTTTTGTTTGTATTTGTAATCGTCTTTCATATTTGTAATTTGTTTTCGTTTTGGTATTTCGTATTCGTATTTGTACTCATATTTCGTATTTCGCATTCAGTAACCCTTATTGTTCTTGAAATTGTGTTCATTGGTTTATTTTCTCAATTTAATCCGGATCGTTCAATTTATATGGTTATTTTGTGATCAAATAGCAAGAATAATATGAATGAGAGCAACTTTGTACGTATTTATTTTTCATAAATGACAATGAATGATTTAAATGCTATAATTTAAAGTTGAAATCTCTTGTGATATAATGTATTGTTTTGTTTACGACATAATTAGCAACAAATAAATGATTCGGAACTGCAAATTGAAAAGGAATTTGTCACTTAGTGTTTAATCAAATCAAATTGAGACAAATAAAGTAACCGATTGAGAAGAAAAACAACCCTAAATTCCATGCATACCCCTCCAAACATCAAAATGTTCAGAGGAAAAAATCTCCAAAATTTGACCAACCATGAACACTTGAAATCTCAGCCAAAAGCAACTGATTGAGGAGAAAACACCACCAAAAAAAATAAAACTGCAATGATGAAATCATTGAGTTTTTCACAACCGTCATGTACGACCCAAGCAAATCAACGAAAGAAGAAAAAAACTCGAGAAAAAGAGAGACAAATTTCGACCAAAGTTTGATTTAAGAAGAAGACTAACTAACCTCCATGGAAGAACGAAGTCGAACGGAAGGTGTCTGGACATCTAGGGTAGGATTTATCGCGACGGATAGGGTTTGTCGTCTCTGCTGGACTAGAGATGAAGGGCTCTTGGTAAAGTTCAGCGTCGAGCGTCGTTCCAGAGCCGCCGCGACAGTTTCGCTCTCATTTCGTTGATTTCGTCGCGCTCGTTTCGCTCTCTTTTCGTTGCTTTGTGTTAGGGTTAGGGTTTTCAAAGGGGAGTGAAAAGAGTGTGAGAAGAAAGGTGTATAGTGATTTTAGAGAAAAAAAATATTAAACATACCGGTGCATTAATTTACCGGTGCATTGTGATCCAAATCAATCATTTTATATTTAATGTATGATGGTACATGAAATCCGGATCCATCCATTTAATGGACGATCCAGATTCAACCTGCCCAAACACAACAAATCGAACAGTCCAGAATTCATAGATGACGTGGCACAATCTGGAGTGTCTAATTTCTTTAGAATTATACATAATCTATAATTTGCATTTTTTTGTGCAGTCGTTTTTTATTATTGAATGGGCAAGCAGCTGTGTTTCTATGTTGCGCGAATACTTCAAAATTAAGTCGTATCGTAACGAATACTGATAATTGTCGGATACGTACCGAATATTTACGTGGCGTATTCGAATAATTTATTACAAAACAATAATGAATATTTTTCAAATATCTCCAAATGCCTGTCGAATATTTCCAACGTATAAAAAAATATATTTGAATAATAAAAACAAACTTTTTGAAATCGAAATATAGATGAGTAATATATATAAATAAATAACTAAATACAATAAATATTTTTATTTATGTAAAACAAATTTTTAATATTTTTTATGTCAAATATATAACATATAAATATATTTAATATATAAATTATAATTATTAAAATAATAAAATATTATATATAATAGACTTATCATATTTTATGTTTTTTTTTAAATTATCATAACGTCCTATCTGTGTCGTGTCGGACATATCCGTGCAACAAAGGCACGTAGAGAACAGTGCTGGGGAATATAGAAATGGATTCTCCATTTACGTGTGACTGGAGAGAGAGAGAGTGTGTTAATTTGCTTGGCAGCTAGCCAATAGAATGGTAGAATGAATCACAATCTTCGCTTAGCTGGTCTGATTTGTTTTTTTATAGTAAATGTTTGGCTAATGTCAACCACCAAACAATTTGAAATCAATTATGATTTGAAATCAAATATATGAGTTTTGAATTGAAGACGAAACATTTCTTCCCATCATGGAAGACTGACTAGGTCATGTTCATGTACAGACGAAGTAGGTTCCGTACATTAAAATACTGATGCGTTGGGGCTATTTCCACAACTTGGACATCATTTCTATTTATTTTATTGATGGGAAATTTTCCCAAAAAAACCATATCTTTTTTTTATATTCTAAAAATTTCACAACCTTTTTGGAAATTCCAAAAAAAATTATTTACCAAACTTTTATTTTCAAATATTATAGAGATTAAAATTAATCATGAATGGTGTTAACAAAAAATTTAATCAAAATGTCATATTTACATATGTAGTAATTAAAAAAATATTATTTAGATATGTTAATATATTATTTATATTATATCCAATGCGATACTCGAATTCTCATATCGTCGTGTTATCAATTTCAATACATTATTTGTAACATTGAGATATAACTTTCAATCAAGTCCGGCCCGGGATCTATGAGGATCTATGTTACGCGGATACTTCAAAAATCAAGATGTATTGTATCGGATACCGATACTCGTCGGATACCTATTAGATGCTTCACGTGACGTATCCGAATATTTTATTTCAAAATAATAGCGCATACTTCTCGGATACTTTCGGATACTTGTAACGTATATATAAATATATTGAAAAATAAAAATAAAAATTTGAAATCGAAATAAATGAGTAATACATATAAGTTTATAATTAAATATAATAAACATTTACTTAATATGAAGATATTTTTGTAAAAACAAAATTTTAGTATATATTATGTAAAATATTCAATATATAAAAATAATAAATATATAAATTATAACCAATAAATTAATAAAATAATAAAATATGATATATAATAGACGTATCGTATCCTATTTTTTTTTTTAAATTGCCGTATCGCCGTATTCGTATCGTGTCGTATATGATACCCGTATGCATATCAGTGCAACATAGATGCGGATCAAAGACTTCATTTAAAATACTTCTTAAATCTCATATGAACAAACATTACATATTATGAATTGTGGTGTTCTATGATAAATCATTTTTCTTATGCTAGATCTTTTTTCAAAATACTATTTTAGATATTTATTAATTAATAATACTTAATTTCTATTTTGACTAACATTAAATGATAACAATATACTTAAAGTTTGTCAAACAAAAATCATTAATTGACAAATACCAAAAATACTCTTTTGAAAAAGGATCGGTCATAAGAAAAAAATTTACCATAAAATCCCCACCCCCGAGAAAATTATTATTATTATCATTATTATCTTCATTCGTTACTAGAAATAATGAGCATAGATTTCTAATTGTCAATATATGTGGGATCAATTCACAAGACACGGTATTTTCATATTCTAAATTCTTATAATTCGATTTTCCGTATAATCAATGTTATATCCGTTCCTTTTAGTCCTCGTATTAGTTACGAAGTTAAGGATCGTCTTCTTTGGATGGAGTTTTAATTATTTGGTTACTGATCCAAATGAAATTGTCGAAAAAAATGTCGAAACTTATATGACGAATTCTTTCGAGAATTAGAATTTTCGTTTGGCATTTTTAGATGAAATAGTTGCCTACCCACCCACCAAACAAGGGTATGGGTTATGTCCGAAGGTCTTTGGACAAGAATCCGTCCAAAAAAATTTCTTAGTCATGAACAATAATTCTTATAATAAAAATTTACACTAAAATTATTGTATTAATTTGAAATTACAAAAAAATACTATTATTATTAACAAAAATCATATCAATTTATTTTTATTTATTTTTTGAAAAATAAATCATTTATATAATTTTGTTTTATACTTTTGAATATGATAAAAAAATCAATTGAAAATTATATTAAAATCTTGTAATTACGAAAAGCTTTGAACGGATTCTTATCCAAAGTCTTTGGACATAATTACGAAAATTAAGTTAAAATATCGGGAGTTTATCAAATATTTCCTTTTAGGTAAAAGTGAGAAATTGCCAACTTTTTGTTTTTTAAGAAAATAACAAAATAAACACTCGTTGCACTCCGTTTGGGTTTTTTTTTTCTTTCTCTTTTTAAATACTTTTTTGTAATTTTTGTAAAAACTACTAAAATGCAAGGGTAATAAGGTGCCACGTTATGGGTTTCTTGTGTGGTTGCATAATTAAGGGCATGAGTTGCATGAACATTGAAACTCCAATCATGTGTTACGAGAATAACTTTTGAATGATTATTTTGTTTATAAAAAACTCATCGATAAATAATGGCATTGAATAAAACATTGCATTCGAATGTTCCAATATTTTCATTTTGAACACAACTTGCAAAATATTAGATATTGGGAGAAATCATCTGATGATTGAGGAAATCAATTAATTTTTCAAATTGAATTAATTTCAATCCTGGCGGGAGTTTATATATCAATTTTGCTAGTTAAAATTAATATAATTCATGCATCAATTGATTCAATTCTAAAAAAATTCTCCTGAACCCTGCATAAAATATTAATGTGTAAATTTTAAAATAGAATGTATTGATCTATTTTGAGTCGTATACCAAACCTTTACTGAATTATTTTGAAGGCAGTTAGTTTGGAACGATATTTATTGAATTATTTTGAGCGAGATGAACTCATATGATAGATACAAATCAATGGATTTGGATAAGTGTACTCGACGATAAGTATCACCCGTACTCTCAATTTAGCCCTAAATGTATATATGAGTTGAAAAATTGAAACGAAGAGGACAAGTTTAGGTTAAGTTTATATAGTTGAAAACTTAAATCTAGTTATCATAAAAAGTGTGAATGATACAAAAGTATATTACTTACTTCCAAATAGATCATGATGTTTTTACATACTTAAATCAATTATAAAACAAATAAGATGTTATATTTATTTGGATATTTTATAAAACAAAAAAAGACAAAAATATATAGTACACGAACAATGAGTAATAAGAACATGAGAAATTTTACTTTGCCCTCACAACTCCTCTCTCTCATCATCCATACGTGCTTCGAGGAGGGTTAGTTGGGTAATTAGCAAACAAATTAACACACAAAAACGAGTTAATCGTTTATTTCAACGTATCAATAAAAATAAATGTTAATTAATCATTAATCTTTTTTTATATAAATTTGGTATTAATTTGATATTAATTGAGTTATTAATTAACTATTAATTATCAACATCATGATGTTATGTGACAACATCAAGGAAAAAAATTATGAGTTGAGGCATAATAATGGCTTCTTAGAACATTGAGTATTTTTTATGTTAGGTCAGAAACAAAAAATAATGGATCGATCGTTAAGACGTGGACCTTTGGTGTGTAGAATATATAATTGAAAATTATTAAAAAAAAAAAACCATTTTTTCTGAAATTATAAAAAAAAACCCTCACTTTTCACATTCTTTTCAAAAAAAACATACAAAGTGAATTGAATTATTTTTTACTTTCTTATGAAGTTAAACTTATATTTTTTCATCCGATTATAATTTTTTGACCAAAATACCTCAAATTTATCTTTGTATATTTAATTTATTCAGTAGTAGATATAATTAAAATATTATTCAACATAATTTTTGTCTTATTATTTTGACGTTAATTTATGATATATTTTGCAATGTATTAATTCATTTTATGATATTATGTTGCACAAAAATATTCGATTATTTTCAATGTAAATTATAATTTTTTTTACTTATTTATATGTTAGAATTTTTTTACTTAATTATTTATTTTATATTAAATGTAAAATATATTATTTTATTTGTTATCAGATATAAACAAGAAATTAAAATAAAAGTTATAATGATATTTTGGTACAAAAATATTTGGATGAAACAAGTTAAGTTTAACTTCATAGGAAGGGACAAAAAAGCCCATCCTATATTAAAAAGACAAATTTCACAGAAAATAAAAAAAAAATTCAATTTACCTTTTGAGGGGTCTTTAAAAAAGTCTAAAAAGTTTGAGAGGCTTTTGTGATAATTTTCTAAGAAATTAGGGGATTTTTGAATAATTCTTCTTTATATTTTCTGTGATGAGATGAATTTGAAAAAAATACAACTTTTAAAATAATATATTCCAAGGATGTGGTTCTCGAGATAAGAAAATAAATATTTGTTTCGCAAGAAAAAAAATGATTCGCCAATTTCGTTAACAAATTAGCATGTGCTTGCTCCTATTTTGGAGTGAAACATCTTTTTTGCTACTAGGCTACTTCACCAATTCAAATTGCTAAACAATTTCTTTTGCTGATTTTGAAACAAATATATTTTTTCTTAGATCAGTAAAATAAACAATAATGTCCTATTTCGCCAACTAAAAAACGAAATAGTTATTTTTACGAATTTCATGAACTTACGTTGTTTTTGTTAATTTTATCAAAAGCTGAGGTTATATAAAAAAAAAGTCTTGCCCGCGAGGGCGAGGGTATCATATTCACTGGCTGGAATTTTTTCGCGCGACTTTATTTATTTTTTTAATTTTGAGCTTATTTCAATTTTTCCATAAATATATACAAATTAGATTGAATAATAATATTGGATCAGGCCCAATATATATGTGATCGTTTTATAAAATAATTTTATATATATTTAATATAATATTCCAACATATAACTGATACAATCAGTAACAAATAATAATATAATAATAAAAATTAAAAAGTAACTAAAAATTAATCACACAAGTTGCATGAACATTGAAACTCCAATGGTGTGTTTACAGGAGAATAATTTTTGAATGATCATTTTGTCTATAAACAAATCTAAATGTCAATAATGGTATTTAAAAAAAAACTGCATCCAAATGTTCAACGTTTTTATTTTAAACGTAACTTGATATAAAATTAGATATTGGAAGAAATCATGTGATGATTGAGAAAATCAATCATTCGATAAATCGAATTAATATCAATTATTCTACAAATTTATATATCAATTTCTCTAGTCAAGATTATGCCCTTTTCATATAGTTTATAATGTGTGCATCACATCACCTCTACCGTTTTTTGGGCTTAAATTTGAAAACCTTGGGCTAAAATTATCGAGTTTTTTATTTTCAGATACAATTTTGGTGGCATTTCGTTCGAAACAAAATATCTCGAACTATTTTGAGCTAGATACACTTTTACATAAATTGAAAAATTGAAACGAACCTGAAGTTCTGGTAAAGTTTATAGTTCATAAAAAAATAAATCTAGTTATCATAAAAAAAGTGAATTGGCACAGAAGTATGTAGATTATGATGGTTTTATGTTTATTTATAAATAAAATTAAAACTCAAATAAAGAGTATTTCTGGTATATAAAGACAAAAACATAATATTTATCCGCTAAAAGTTATAAATATCAAATTTATTTTTTCCTAAAAATATAATCAAATTTGTCCTGTGAATCTTAAAACGTATTAAATTTGTGTGAATATGAATAACTTTTCTTTTAAAATCATAAGAAAAATATTGTCAAATCTATTTTATGATTTTCTTACAAAAATCATTACTCAAATCAATATCATTCTCAAAATTTTAAGTAGCTACTATAATTATACAAAGGTAAAACCGTAAAAGTACTTCGAACGAAAAAGTAACGATTTTTTAACTAGAAGTTCAATTGAAGGGTATCCATCGTATTTCAAGGATTTAAGGGGTATTTAGGAAATTTCATATTTTTTAGGGTACACGTGAAATTATGATATATTACATGGACACGCATGAAATTCTGCCAAAAAGAAAAAACTAGTATGAAAACAAAAAGAGACAAATCTAAGCCTAAGGGCAATTACCTCAAAAAAAAGAAAAAAAAAAAAAAAGAAAAAAAAAGAAGAGACAAATCTATATACTCGTATCATTCATTTTTATTTGAACGATTTGCTCGAAATGCCAGCACAACCATTTGCTTTAAATCGAATTTTCTGAGTTTTTTTCCTTCCATAGTAGTAATTTGATTATTCATAAACAATAATTGAACATATAACTTCTTGAGATTCTAATTGAAGAATAGCAAAAAGAAATACAATTTGGGGGCACAAATTAAGAATTCCCAAATCTAAAAATCTCTCTCCAAAGGATAAATTTGATACAGATTTGGTGTTGGTTTTAACTTTTGAACGCAGAAAATTACAAATAGATAAATTGTATACAAAATTGGTTTTGATAGGATAAAAATGATATTAATATTTTTGAAAGAACATATTTGATATTTTATGATTTTGAAAGGATACATGGTGAAATTCCACCAAAGATAAATATATACTTTTCAAAAAAAAGATATACATAATAACAAAGGAAGAGAATGATTTGAATGTTATGTTTACAGTGTTTAAGTCAACATATCATTTCTTTTTCAAAATATTATTTTTAATATTTCTATTCCATTTATAGTGTTAATATAATCTCCTTAGTGCAAATATACTTTTTTGTAAGTTTAAATACATAACTCTTGGTGCCAATACATTAACTGCTTTTAGTGATGAATTAGCCTTATGTTTTCGGCGCAAAAATATCATATTTTGATGTAAACATATCAATTTTTCGAGTCAATATATTACTTTTAATGTTAATATTTAATTACGACGCCAATATATTATTTTCGGCAGCCATGATTCCATATATCATGATCTATTGAACTCGATGTAATGTTTTATGTAGTGATATGCCCGTTCGTAATGTGTTAATTGCAATTTAGATGTGATTTGAATTTTTCTTAGATATTGAATTACCATTTTTCATAAATAAAAATCCGTAACTAAATTTCCTGCTGAGAATAGAATATTTATTTTTTTAATAAATAAAAATCCATAGGTGAGAATAGAATATCCAACTGAGAATATAATTTCTAAAAAAAATACTGAAATTTCACCAGAAGGATCTGAAAAATAGCAATATTTCATTTATCTGTACATAGAAAATTCTTTCACGATGAAAATGGACAAATCATAACCTTATATTTTCTACATTTCTTTTGACAAGTAAAATATAAATAGAGATCTATTGAAAACTGAAAATAAAAATAATCAAGAGAAGAAGTCATCATCAACATTGCCGATTCTCTTAACTCAGCATTGTAATTTTTTTTCTTTTCATCTTTTGGTAATTCGAAAAATCCTTTTCAAATAAGATTTTTTTTTATTTACCCTGTCAAAATTTAAAAATCTCTTAACTCAACATTGGATAATGTTAACTTTTTGAGACCGGACTATTTTTTCTTTTTTTTAATTTTAGTAAATCTCATCTTGATATTTTTATTATTTTCGAAAAATACCTGTGGCCTTTTTCTAAGATAATTTTAATTAACGTATATTTTTATATATTTATACAACATTCGAAGATATTATTGATACAATTAGTAACAAATAATAGTATATATTTAATAAAAAAAAGTCTACTATTATAAATGATGTACTGTATTATGTCATGTAATGCAAATCAGTCAAACACACTAGTTGCATGAACATTGCAACTCCAATTGCGTGATATAGACGAATAATTTATGAATGATCATTTCGTCCATAAATAAACCCACGAGTAAATAATGTGAAGGATATACGACAGTCATGTTCGGATTTTGGGACGTGACAAATGTATCAGAGCATTGTTCCTCGGATCATTGGTCCTGTCAAATTGTCCAAAATTTATCGTATTATGATTTACGGTCTAATTGTAGTCCCGTCTTCATTTCAAACAAAGTCGTAATGTTAATCGTTTGTTTTCTAATTTCTCATATTCATATTCGACCAAATTCTTCGACAAGTTAAAAATGTTGTAACACACACAATTTTCGTTTAAGAATAATTTGGTCTTTTTGTTTCTTAGGAATTCACATCCAATCTTTCTCCATCTTTAAAAAGTTCCGATAGTGTTTTAGTTCGAGTTCGCCATGCTTTTAAAAAAATCAAATTTCAATGACGAAATTTATTTTAAGGGTGGAATGTTGTAACAAACCGAAATTTTAAATTTTGTTAAAAAAGAAAACTATTTCGTAATTTTATAATTAGTTATATTCAAGTTAATTTTTTATCTATATAGAAAGGGATAATTTCTTGTTCGTCCTACTAAACCTTAAAATATCGTATTTGTGGTAATTGGAGATGAATCATGGTTTATTAGAATAAAAATGAAGATATCAATTAAGCTTAATTACGATGAAATATATTTTAATTGAATGAAATATAGCTTGGTTGGTACTAGTGTGTATCTTTGGGGCTAGGCTGGTACTAATAGTGTGTATCTTTCAAAAAGAAAGAGAAGATTGCTTTTGGGGAAGAAGGATATTTTGGTCATTTGGAGTTGTAATTAGTGATTTAATTAGTGCTCATAATTATAAATTTGATGTGATATTAGTATTAATTGGACTAATATGATATTTTTTGTAGTTTGAAAGGACATATTTTAAAATCAGAAAATAGTTTAAAGAGTGTTCAGATTTCCAATCATATTACGATTCAATGTTATTTCCTAATTATTTATTTAGTATATAATATTTATGCACAATATCAAGTTGGTGGTGACTATCGATTTTCGTTTATTCCTTTCTAATTATTCGACACGATCAAGGTTGGGGATTTTTGCTCTCCTATAATTCTCATTTGATAATTGGTATAAAATTAATTGGTATATTATTTTGTTTTGGCTATTCGTATTCATAATCTGTTTTGTTAATATGTATTCAGTATTATGTTTTGAGGGTTAAATAACTATGCAGTTCAGAAATTAATTAAATGAAATAGTATGAGTAGAGAAGATGAGAAGATGAAGTTCAGATTTGGCGAGTGCGTCAAGACCCATTTCAGACAGTGATTCCGATCTCCTTTCGGATCTAGATGATTTGTCGCGCACAACGGTTGAACCCGTCCCCAAACATTGATTTTGGGCCTCCGACTAATTAATATGAGAAGATAAAATATGACTTAATATATGAAATGACAATATAATATTTAAATAAATTGATTTCAATACATATAATCTATAATTTATAGAAATTAATATTAAGATTTTGTAGTATTCTAAGTACGAGATTTTGGGTTCATATATGAATACATAGTTAGGTTTTACCTATAGGAGGTTGGGTTTCGTTTTTCTATTTTCATAGTTATTACATCCGTACACATCCTTACATGTGCATTTATTTATTTTCGCCCGGGTTAAGCCACTGTCGAAAATTTCATTAGAGAGTCGCGTATTTTCATCTAGATATTTTTGCTATTTTATCATTTAACGCTTACTATATCCTTGATTTACATTGATTATGTAGTGGTCAATTTTCGATTTTGGAACGTGACGATCCGGCCTAACAAAACCGGTTTTACAAATAAATTTTGTAGTAGCGGTAAGACTTGGGTTGAATATGCATTTAAGGTCATGCAGAATATTATTTAGAAAATAAAATATCTACAAACTATACATTGATTTACTGAAATATATTTAGGAGTAGCAATGTTATTTTCTTTTAAACTCAAAAAATAAATAAATAAATTAGGTCGTTTTCATATTGTTCATGCATCACTTCTGCAGCAGAATATAATAATGATTCATTTTGGAAATTGGAAGCAAGAGAATTAAATATGGGAAATTTACAAAAATAAATTTAAATTTTTGGATATTCTAAAAAAATCTTAAACTTACGTATATAGTAATTGAAAATAAATTGTTATTTTTATTAGTTTTAAAAAAAATCCTAATTTTTTTGCAGCATATATTAATTAAAAAATAATTACTATTATATGTTATATTTATACCCTTTTATCAAATCATATATTATAGATATTTGACTTTTTATATTTTTTCTTGAAAAACTAACACAAAATAATAATAATATGAACAACAATAATAAAATAACACCTTACAAATATTTAAAAAATAAAAAATCGTGGAACTATTAAATAAAATAAAAGGTGAACGAAAATAAAGAACTTGATGTCTAAATAAATATTCTTCTATCAATATTTTTAATGTGTTTAGTTATTATTGTTTATTTTATTATTATCTGATGTTAGTTTTTCGTAAATAATAAATGAAATATTCAAATTATATAAACACAATATGTAATAATCTATGTTGCACGGATACGGATACGGGTATCGTATCCGATACGATACGGGTATCGTATCCGATACGATACGGATACGGCGATACGGCAATTTTCAAAAAATCACGGATACGGATACGGCTATATAATTATTATTTTAATATATTTATATTGTATATAATAAATTAATTAATTAATTAATTAAATAATATTTTGAATTTAAATATCATGACAATAAATAAAATCAACATAATAATACAAGTATCATAAAAGTATAATAAATTTATTCTAGAAATATCCTAGAAGTATCCTAGAAGTATCATATATAATTTATTTAAGAAAATTATGGACCAAAATATATATTGTGCCGAAGTATCTAAATGGAGTATCCCAACCGTATCCTGCCGTATCCCCGCCATATCCGATACGTATCTGAGCCGTATCGTACCCGTATCCGTATCGGATACCCGTATCCTCAGGATACTTCTGCGTTTTTGAAGTATCCGCGTAACATAGGTAATAATTCTTTTTTTTTTAAATCACTACATGTTAAGAAATATTATGCGATTAAAAATACACCAAAATACAAATGTGCGGACAATAAGACAAAAAAATATAGTATGCAATTACGTATTAATTACCCACATAGTGACCCAATTAATTGACATCACTAATTAGCAAACTATAAAATAATTCATTGAGGTAATTTACAATTAATTGACATCACTAATTACAATATCAATTGCATCATAATTAAATTTGGAATTAATACAATATAATTACATTAGAATTACTTCAATTAACTCTTAATACCCACTTTCAAGATATCAATTAATTCATGCCAATGCAGCACTTAATTAATAGTTAATGAAAATCTAATGAAGACTTACTGAAAGTTGCATCAATAAATTCAGAAAATTACAAAAAGCTAAAACTTACTCGAGAATGTCGTTACAAAAAATCAAAATCGGTTGTAAGGGGCACGAAGGCATAAATCATGAAACAGATAAAAAAATTCCTGCTTCCCACGTTTGGATCGTCCTTTTGGGGGAACTTCGTACAAGGGGTTTTCCAAAAGAGACCTCCCACTCCCCATTCAATTTAGTTCTATTTTCAGAAAAATTCAGTTAGGCCCAGTCGAAATTATATGGGCTTCAAATATCATTAGAAACGGAGACGCATGAAATGTAGGTAATGTCGCGTAAATGTTTGAAACGGAGACGCATGAATGTAGGTAATGTCGCGTAAATGTTTGAAACGGAGACGCATGAATGTAGGTATTGTCGCGTAAATGTAAGTAATTTCGCCTGAATGTAAGTAATGCTGCTTGAACCTCCAGTTTTCATCTTTACCTCTTGACCAGTTTTCATCTATAAATGTGAGAAGAAGAAAAGAAACAAAGACACGAAAACTTTATTTTCAAATGAATTTCTTTTTCTTTTGAAAAGTTGAATTAGTTCTTTATATCTTCAGCAAACGTGACATAATAAGGAGAGGAAGAAACAAAGACACGGATACTTCATTTCCAAAAGAATTTTTCTAAGTTGCGTTAGTTCTTTATAACTTCAGCAAAAGTAACTTGGCGACGTGACTTAATAAGGTGAAAGCAAAATGTTAAAAATTATACCTATGTATATTATATCTTCCGTAAAAAAATTATATTTGTATGGGAGCTCCAATTTTATTTTTATTTTTAGACATTATAGCCGTAGGCTACCGACCCCTACTTTTACAATGGGAAATTTTACTATGCCCCTCAAATTCCTCCCACTATTTCAAATATAATTAACAGTTAATACAATTATATTAGTCATCAATATAATTAATAATTTCAATTAATCATCAATTCAAATGGAATGGAGGGTACAAATTTGGGAGATAAATATTATTTTTTTTCCCCCACATCGTGAACAGTGGGGAAAATGGGGAGGCACAATAAACGGCCTCTTTTACAAATACCCAAATTAATCCCTTTTCCCTTTTTGGGCATTGAGTATGTGTCTTAAGTGTGACAGTCATTCGTACCACCAGCTCTTAATTCTGAAACTTAATTATTTTTTTTTGCTTATTATCGTAATTATGGCCATATTTTTTTTTCAGAAACTTAATTCTGCTTATTATCGTAATTATGGCCATATTTTTTTTTGCTTATTATTTTTCTCATGAACCGTAGGAATCATCAAAAAGATATAGCACAATGGGCAACTCGCTCAAAAAAACTAGAGAAGAAATCGATTTCATCAGCAATCTCCCAGAAAACATTAGAGAAGAAATTCTTAATTACTTGCCTACAAAAGAGGCTGTGAAAACGAGTGTTTTATCGAGAGCTTGGAAGTACACATGGACTTCGATTCATGAACTTACAATATTAGACTCGTCTAAATCTGCTATTTTTGTGAAAATGGTCGATGCAATTTTTCTCCAACATAATGGCCCAATTCTTAAATTTGATCTTACGACCATCGCACCGTGCTCTCAAGATGCATCCGATAGGTGGATTAGTAACTTGTCGAGAAACGGAATCGAGGAACTCAAACTTGATGTTGAATTTAATTTTAATCGTGACCGTAGCTCGAGATACAAAATTCATTCGAGTTTCTTCTCTTGTGATAACCTGACTTGTGTTTCTCTTGCAAACTGTTCTATCAAATTACCTGTGGGATTCAAAGGATTTAAATTTCTTCGTAGCCTTCATTTGAAAAATGTTAGGATTTCCAACGATTGCATCAAGAAACTCGTCTCGTGTTGTCCCGTGTTGGAGGATCTACAATTAAATATGGAACTGTTTATACATAAAGGTTTCACGATTTTGGATATTCAAGCACCGAATTTGAAAAATTTGTACCTTAGTGGCTTTGTTGAGGCTTTATATTTGCGTACACCGAACATTCTTAATCTGCACATTCATCTACATGAAAATCTAAGCTTTCAATCTAGCATGATCAATTATGAACAAATTCTCGGCGGGCCTAATCTCGAAACACTACACTTGGATAGACACATCATGCATGTAAATTCATAAAATTACTTGGTATTCTTAATTAGTTGATTATTTCTAATTTAACATTGTATTTTAGTGCCTTGTCGGTTTGCATGAAATTGGAAATTTGTACATGAGATTCGATAATTTGAAAAAGTTGTCCATCCGGTTCTACAACGAGAAGGAGGCTGCATTTGTCTTATCCCTACTTCAAAGGGCCCCTAATCTAGAAGTACTCGATATAACGGTTTGTCTTTTTATTTGAATAAATTCATCATTATTCCATATAAATCACGGTTTCAGATTTGAATCATTGGCCATTCGTGATTTTCGAAAAATAATTTATGTGCTAATTTTTTTCGTATTTGATGTAGTACATTAATTACAACATATGGGAATCGATGAATGGAAAACATGTTTCACTTAAACATCTCCGATTGGTAAACATTTTTTTTTATGGTGGTAACAAGCAAGATGTAGTTTCTTTCGTGAAGTTCGTATTGCACTCGGCTCCCGAACTTATAAAACTTATCATATATGATATTACCATCGACGACACGGGCCCACATGGCGGCGACGAGGAGGATTTGTGCTTTGAGCCGCTATTGACGCTTCCAAAGGCATTTACAAAAGCTCAAGTCATTATTCAGCCATGGGACACCTTTTTGCTCCCATGGCCAAGACGTTATATTAGTATTTCGCATACTTAATCCTAGTTGTAAAATATTAATTAATTGTAACTAGAAAAAACCTAATTTGAGAAGAAAGACGAAATACATAAAAACATTGGATCAGAAATCAACAATTCCCCCCATTGATTTTTAGGGGCCTTCACTTTTGTAAATATTTTTAATTAATTCACCAATTTTGAGATCTTTTATAAATTATTTTTCATTTTTCATATTAAATTTTACAATTTTTCATTAATATTTGCCTGCTATTTTCGAACATTAATTTTAATTAACATATTGAACTATAAATATTTAACATATTATACGTATGTGTAATTCATACAATCAAATAACAATAGGGAAAATTTTCAAAAAAAAATCCTAATTTTTTTGAATATTGTAGAAAACTCCTAACATTTTGAATACTTCGAAAAAGCCTAACCAAAATTTTGTTTTAAAATATCTCCATATGAGTTAAATTGAATTTTGAATAATTTTAAATACTTTTTGAACCAATATGTCCTTCTAGTTAAATATTTCATAATTAAAAAAATAATTTTTTGTTATTTTTTTTTTGAAAATTAATAAATACATGTTTTAACATATAACAGTTTCAAAAAAAATAATTAGTATATGTTGTATTTATTATTTTTTTTCATAAAAAATGATATCAAATAATAAAAATAACAACAATATCGAAAAAATACTTTGAAATTATTTGTTTAAACAGACTTAGAAAGACAACAATACTGAAAGAAATACTTCGAAAAAATAAACAACAATATTGAAAGAAATACTCATGGAATTATTTTTGTCATTCATATGAAAAAAAAATGAAGAGTTTATTGACACATGTGGATAACTAAAGTCGAAAATAGGATTTAATTTTAGTACTAAAAGTTCAGAAGAAAATTAACAACATAATTTTTTTTGTACAATATTTTTTTTTTGCTGTAATTTGAGAGCAAATAAAATGAAAAAGACTATTTTGAAAAATTAAACATTCAATAACTTAATTTTCGTACTGATATTTTTATTACAATCTATAAGATGATATAAATTAATACATATCATGTTCCTCTCTAATTTTTGTAGGTGAAAATCAGTGGCGAATCTTGTCCCGCATCATTGGGGGCGGTAATCAAGAGGGGCTGTTGTGTGAAATTTTCAAATTTTTTTGGAAGGGTCGTAGTACATAATTTCTCAATTTTATCGTAAAATACACTAACATAATTACGTATATATACTGTCGTTCAAAAATCTAGGAGGGGCCGCTGCCCCCCTAGTTACTTAATAGATCCGCCACTGATGAGAATAACTAACCTCGACAATTAAAAATGAGTACATATACTTTGACAACGCGCTTTAATTTGGACGAAAAAATAATAACAAAATAAGGACAATTAAAAGTTTACTAACTAATTTGGACAATTTAACACGAATCAACCAAATTATTTACAGTGATTTGATTCGGGAAAATGAACGGTTGAATGACAATATCATTGGACAATTCAAATTTGATATTGACTAATTCGAACAATTTAAGAACCAAAAAAAATAAGTAACTAAACTTTATCAGAATGTTTTGATTTGGGTGACAACCCAAAAAAAATGTGAGAACGTGAGGACATTTAAAAATCGAGCAATTAATATGAACATTTCAATGTTTACTGGTGAAATTATGATATAGTGACGAATGACAAAAAAAAATGAAGCAGCTAATTTGGACAATTAAAAAAGTTGAGAGAGAAATTTGTCTGAGCCAATAAAGTAAAAAAATTGTTACGATGTAGAAACAAATAAAAATTGACTGGCCCATTTTGACTATTAGATATTGAACGGAAAAAAATTAAAAAATAAAACATATTTAAAAAAAAAACAAGTTTATTGCAATATTAATTCATTGAATAATTAGGACATTTAGAAGTTATACTTATGTAACTAAAATTTCATAGAATGTTATACGTTGGATTAATCTAAATGCCGACATTAATATAATTAAAAGTTGAATAACTAAATTGCACAACTAAATACGGAACAAATAATATTGTAGAAATATAGATTTAATTTGAATAAATTAAAATTTTATAGACAATAGGCGAATAATTAGTTCTGACAATTATATTATAATCAGTGTGAGTATAATTTGAAAACAAATCCATTTAAAATAAAAAAAAACACATCAAATAATTAATTTGAGCAATTAATCATGTAATGAAAAATAATAATATTTTAATTTGCATAAATAAAAACATTATTTGTTCGATAACTAAATATTTCTCATAATAAAGCATAAAATTTATTGTTCATTTAGTATTATGAACTAAAACTTTCAAAAACTAGTATTATTCACCCTCATTTTTCTATACAAAGTGTACGAGCACAGACAATTGTTTAGCATTTCTGAATTGTGTTTGTATTGTTGATGGTTGGAGCAATTCGTCGAACACCTATTAGACAATGTTTGACAATGTAACAAACATGAGAAATCTAAACAACGGAATTGTTCCATTAAAGAATATACACAACATAAATAGATTATAAATATAAAATCATATGTTTTGCAAGGGATATACATGCTATATTGAATTTAAATTTATTTGTTTATTTCAATATATTTTT